>JAEMBT020000001.1:13928219-15128219 GCA_018873245.2 Archegozetes longisetosus | reverse complement strand
TGCATGAAGTATCAATCAATAAAACTGAACTGTTAAAGCTCAACACCAATAACAACAGTGAATATTTTGTCAGTTATGATCTGATTCAACAATAGATAAAAAAAACTAATAAATGCTATCTGACAACTTATCAGTTTGAAGATTTCTTACCAAAATTGCTTTGAAAACTGGTTATACGCAAACTGTTTCAGTATGAAAGTTTTAAATTTTGAAATATATATGTGTATAAACAATAAAATTATAGTTTCTTTACTTTTATCTTTCTTGCATATTATGCACTACAAAGTAAGATGGTTTTCTTACATACTTTCCAGTACAAGTAGTGATGATTCGATTCCATAGAATCGGAATAGAATCGAAATTAAGATATCTTAAACGAATTGTAATTAAAATAGAAACAGATGTGAAAAGCAGTTTTTATCAAAATAAAATTAAATACAAATTTAAATTCAATCAAATGACTTATATCTCGTTTCGCTTTACAAAAAGAAAGATTTAAATACTAGTGAGCAATAATTTTTAATGTCTGACAAGTGGTACATCTAAAATTCTTTCATTAAAATGTTTAAATTATATCTAAATTTATATAATTATAATCGAGTTGGGATCGAAATTAGAATTAAATCGAAATAAAATATTTAGGACAGAATAGGAATCTAATTGAATCGAATCGAAAAATTCTGAAAGGAAGCTTAGGTTTTTCAAAGTGAATCTTAGTCAAAGAATCGAAATTTAAAACTGGAATCGAATCATCACTAGTACAAAGTAAGATAAAGACTTCTCGTAATAGCAAATGATTTCTGCTTTTATACTTTTTAGGTGTCCTAAACTTATTATTTTTTGGCTCGATAGAAAATGTTCATGTTTACACAGAATATCTGTATATTTCTATTATTAGTCAGATAGAAATGAACTTATATTTATATAACCAGTAATTACTTAAAATAGAATAAATATTTTCCATTCCGCAATATCAAAAATTTGTCAATTCGGTTTTTATCTTTTTAGAGTGTATGCCAGTTATCCTCATTTGCATTACTCTACTCATTATTGTCTTCGTTTTGTTGGACGCTTTTAGAGGGATATCAAATGACAAAGAAAGTATTTTTTCATTTTGAAACGAAAAAAAATTTTAAACTCTTATATGGTTTTGGATACGGAACACCTATAATTTTAATATTGGTTGGTTTGCTATTTATTTGGTTTGCAGAGGAAATTTTTATTGAAGTCTTTTTCGATGAAAGATATAATCACTTGTGAGTTTAGAATATTATATACAAAGCGTTTCATCTCAAATTTCAGATTGTACTTGATCATAACTTTGAACCAATAAATATAGAGCCAAATGATTTTCACTAAAATAAACTTCAGAACCTGGCAAGATAGATGGCTGAAGACATCGCCCCAGTGGTGCCCCCTATGATGCTGAAAATGGTATTTCCAAAAGCTTCCGATTTGCTATGAAAATGGTCTTGAGAAATCTAAAGGTCATTGTAGTTAGTAACAAATTTAAAGATGTTATCATCCTCAAAATTTCATTCTTCTGAGTCATCATTATCGAAAGTTGTGATCCAGCTCAAGGTTTGATAGTCCAATTGCAATCAACTCAATATTGTTCTTTGGCAATTTAGCCCATTTATCGACATTGTCAGAGCTTCGTCTACTTTCATAGCATACACCACGGGAAATTGAAGCTAGTCTTTGTGTACCTTGGGCAAGTTTATACTGGATGCCCTCGGCTACCCTGAAAGAGCTTCCTCAGCAAGCTTCAATTGCTTACCACCAAGGTCAATGGAAAGCTAGCACCTCTCTGGGAGGGACTGACATGTGGCTCGGATCGTATCTTGGTATACTGCATTGAACTTGATGACGAGCAATTGCAGCTTGCTGAGGAAGCTCTTTCAGGGTAGCCGAGGGCATCCAGTATAAACTTGGCCAAGTACACAAAGACTAGCTTCAATTTCTCGTGGTGTATGCTATGAAAGCAGACGAAGCTCTTGCAATGTCGATAAGTGGCTTAAATTGCCAAAGAACAATAGTGAGTTGATTTGCAGCTTAGACCATCAAGCTGAGCTACTACAACTTTTGATAATGACTCACGATGGAGGGGGTCAAGTGCAAATTTCAGAATTTGATAAAAAATTTTTATTAACTAAAATTAAGGTCCTGATCACGAATATCAAGTTTATCTTTTGCTTAAAGTGAAGGCTTCATACTGACTCGAGCAGATTTATAGCCTCCTTCATAGAAGCTACTGCTTCCTACAAATTAAGTACTATTTTGGTGGAAGTAGATATGATTTTGACCATGAAAGATCAATTCAAGTCTATTTGAAATGCGTTTTAATTTTAATTGATTGGGTACTTTCTTACGGATAGTCGCCTGAAGTGGTTGTTGAACGAGGCTGAGGGCTGACTATACACTTGGGCTCATAGTTACGGAGCTCTTGCTGTTAGAACGTTCTGGTCCTAAAATATAATATAGAATTTAACATGTACCGTTAACATATTGGTTAAATACGGGAAACTAGGTTTTCATCCACATACTAGCTCCCATTCAATCTAGGACACTCATATATAGAATATAGATACAAGGCCACTTTCCCTAAATTAGTCCACGCTCACATTTGTAAAATCGATTACAAAACAATCACAAACATTAAATTCCCAATTTGAAAATTTTATTTAATAGTACGAGAGACTTAAACTTTCATATAAATTTGTGAAGCGAGCCAAGAGGATTTAATGAAGGAATAGTGATGAGGCTCTATAAATAATTTTTTAAAATTGGGCATTTTAATGTTTGTGTGCGTTTTGTAGGCATTTTTGAAAGTCAAATTGTATCTATTTTGACTTAGCTAGTACTTAATTTATAGGAAATAATGACTATTAAGAAGGCAGCCATGAAAACGATTGGATCAGTGTGAAGCATTCACTTTAAGCAAAAATTAACTTGATATTTATGATCAGGACACCAAAGTTAGTTTATAGAAAAATTTTTATCAAACTCTGAAATTTAAACTTCGATACTACTGAAACTTCGAGAATAATAGCATCTTCAAATTCTCTATTAACTACAATGACCATCAGACTTTTTCAAGCTCATTTTCATAGCAAATCGGAAGCTTCCGCAAAAGCCGTTTTTGCAGTAGCATAAGGGGCACCACTGGGGTAATGTCTCTAGCCAACTATTTTCCGAAGATCTCAAGCTTATTTTTGTTTAAACCATTTGGCTCTATCTTTATTGGTTCAAAAGTTATGGTCGATTACAATCAGAAATTAGAGATGAAATACTCTGTTTACATATAATATGTATATACAGTCAACTCAGATCAAATCTTTCTCAGAAAAATCCTTATAACTTTCGATTTTCTTGTCCGATTTGAAAAATGTCAAAAGCAGCTTGTTCTCTGAAAATGCTAATTTCTAAAAATATAAAAGAACCTTGGAAAACTAAAAAAAGTAATTACACAAACTAATTTCAAAATCGGATATCAAATTTCCAATATAGAACATATGAAAGTTTAAAAAACAGATTTTCAAATATTCAACTATTCAAAAAGTTCAACCTGACAGTTGTACAAAGTCAACTTGTAAAATTACTTGGGTTTTGATAAAATTACAAAGAGATTTTCGAATTTCGACTATCAAAAATGAATACAATATTGAACGTTATTTTTTCAATTCTATTAAACCGTTTTATTCAAATTTGCTTACATTTAATTGATTTCAATTGAATTGAATTGATTACAAAAAATGGTTTTTACAACTGATCCTACCTTCTTTGAGTCTTCTTGGCATTTTGTCCTCTCGTCCGTGAGATATTGATGAACAGCTCTTCTTAATCATCGATACAACACCACTCTTTAAATGTCGGTACACTTATCCCTTGAAATTTGAAACTTATTCAACAGAATTCTACTATCAAGATTAAGTTTCTTACCAACATTCCTCAAAATCACTGATTTTGGCGTTCTTTTTGCTCTAAGTTTAATAAATTGCTGAAATTTCAACTCTTGTTCTTCAGTTGTAAAAGCCATTTTGAAATCAATTCAATTTAAATGATATCAATTAAATGTAAACAAATTTGAATAAAACAGTTCAATAGAATTGACAAAAATAACGTTCAATATTGTATTCATTTTTGATAATCGAAATTCGAAAATCTCTTTGTAATTTTATCAAAACCCAAGTAATTTTCCAAGTTGACTTTGTACAACTGTCAGGTTGAACTTTTTGAATAGTTGAATATTTGAAAATCTGTTTTTTAAACTTTCATATGTTCTATATTGGAAATTTGATGTCGGATTTTGAGATGAGTTTGTGCAATTACATTTTTGAGTTTTCCAAGATTCTTTGATATTTTTGGAAATTAGCATTTTCAGGGAACAAGCTGTTTTTGAAATTTTTCAAATCGAACAAGAAAATCAAAAGTTATAAGGATTTTTCTGAGAATGATTCGATTTGAGTTGACTGTATATACATATGATATTTAATTTCATTTTTATGCGTTTCCCTCTCTTTCGGGAGACTTACGCGGGCCCAACACCTTTCCGGGAGACTCACTCGAGCCTCATTTACATAGTGAGATTTTCGAGGCGGTTAGGCGGGGCATGTACGTTGTGCTATAGGCGGTTATAATTTAAGACATGGGGCCAGCGTGTCGCTGTCAAAGAAGTATAGTGACAACGAGGTTTGAACCTGGGACCTCCGCCCCAAGGTTCGACTCGCTAACCACTATAAGCCAGCGACAAGTGATGTAAAATTTCTAGAAATTTTCTTTTTACAAAACTACCAGCGACCCTTTTACAGATGATATATACATATAAATATAAGTATATATATATATATAGTATATATATATATATATATATATATATATATATATATATATATAAATATATAAATATATATATATATATAAATATAAATATATACACTTGATTCCATGGTGATGTTTCAGCTGATTTTGACCGGGTTAGTTTTAAATTAAAGCTTATGTAATCTGGTTTAATTCCCTATGAGCTTACTAAGTTATTATTAAAATTGCAGGAATAAGGCTCATTTATGTATAATTTTGGTAGTTTATATAAGAAAATTTTCTATATAAAATAGTTAATTAACAACGACGTCATTAATTGGTAACCCATTGTAAACATTTTTTGTTTTAATAATCGAGTGACAAACTAGTGACAATAAAAATCATTCGATTTTTATTGTCACTAATTTGTCAGTGTCACCAAATTGTCACCAAATTATCAGTATATTGTCACTCTACTGTCAAAACAAATAAATGTTTACAACGGGTTACCAATTAATGACGTCGTTGTTAATTAAATATTTTATATAGAAAATTATCCGAAATTTTCTAATATATATTACCAAAATTTCACATAAATGGGCCTTATTCTTACAATTTCAATAATAATTTAGCTAGCTCATAGGGATTTAAACCGGACTATATAAGCTTTAATTTAAAACTAACCTGGTCAAAATCGGATCACCTAGTCACATTTTATAAGCAGCTGAAACACTACAGATAGTCATGGAATCGACTGTATATATGTTTATATATTTTAATATTTTTTTTAATAGCTGCTGGATAGCTTCGATGCGATATCACTCTCATATATGGCTGTTGATTGGTATTAAAATTATAATTATCTGTTGAGAATATCTACTCTTTTTCTTTAATGAAATATAAAACTATTGATATATTTTGCATAAAGAATACTCGATGTGATATAAGTGCTATATTTGTGGCTCTCGTAATATAATAGAAATTCGAAACTTTCCTACCTGAATATTTCCTTTAATATTATATAAGCTCCCGTATTGAGTTTAATTTGGTTGAATATTTTTTATTTCAACTGCTTTAATTGAATTCACTCGAGGAAGTTAGCTAATACCAGGCTAAAATTATACCTATGATCCAAGAAAAATTCAGATGTATACAATGAAAATCGGTTAGAGTTTACCTTTCGAGGTTCAACTCGGGAGTCACTTTTAGGGATTCTCGAAGTTAGTAAATTCATTTCTCGACGTTCCAAGCTCGATAACCTGTGGCATTCCCGAGAAAATCGTACTTTTATATCTCCCGCTAGGTGGCGCACATGGCTTCTATACATCAAAATCAATAGAAAACGTAACTTTATGAATCTCATTGACGTCTACGGTTAAACTTGCGCCGATATATATGGCTCTCATTGATTTCTACGGTTAATCCAGGACACCCAATTATTGTTGAATCGCCTCTAAAATGTTTAGAGACTTGTCGAGCTAAATTGAACTAATCGATGACTCTTCGTAGAGATCGCAAGGTTCTCTACAGTTGTTCTGACGGAAAGACCAACCGCGAAGCAGTGGAAGACTTGAAGAACTTGTCAAAGTCAGATGAGATTGACTGAACAAAGCCAAATCCAAATGGTTAACATTTGCTGGCAAATAGATGGACATTTTCAAGTCCGACGGTAGTTACAGGTACCACATTTACTCCTTTTAACGCAAAGCAATCTCCAGCCTGATTAAAGGCCAAGATTCTCCTTGCTCATTGGCAATATGCAAGCAGCTCAGTTTGCATTTGAAATTATATAATCTTCGGAAGGTATCAGATAGAAACACATGCAAAAATTTACGGCTACATCCTTGGTTTGAAAGCGGTAATTAAAATTTAACAACCGAATACCATGCAATTCAGGCCAAACAAAAGAGCGAAACTAGAAACCAAAAAGGCGAATTGGATGAAAAAATGTTCATAACTTTCTGTACTTCGAAAGTGTAAAACTTACAAAAAATATCACAAACTGAAATAAGGTAATATAAACAAGTCCTCACTGTTTATAAACAAAAGTAATGATGACCAGT
This sequence comes from Archegozetes longisetosus, assembly GCA_018873245.2. Taxonomy (NCBI): domain Eukaryota; kingdom Metazoa; phylum Arthropoda; class Arachnida; order Sarcoptiformes; family Trhypochthoniidae; genus Archegozetes; species Archegozetes longisetosus. The sequence continues at coordinate 15,121,356 of JAEMBT020000001.1, read as the reverse complement.
TTTGTAAGGAATCGCTTATGGTATAAAATTTTTACAGATGTAGCTGTTTTCTATGGTTCCTAATAACAATAATGCCAGTTCCGCCAAATAGTGGAAGTGAAATATAAAAGTGCGATTTTCTCGGGAACGCCATAGGTTATCAAGCTCGGAACATCGGTAAATGAACTTACCGCCCTTGAGAATCCCTAAAATCGACCTCACGATGTGGGCCCCAAAAATTAAACTCTAACCTGATAATCTTTTCAAAGTTCATATCCTATAAATTGAAAGTTGTTTATTCTGTTTTTCATATTTATTTAATACAAACCTATAGACATTTTAATATCATTTTAATGAATAGAATAGTAGAAATATTTCTATATCATACACCAGTCTGTCGCCTGCATATTTCGTGTGTAACATGTTTATTGTATAGAATGATAGACTTTTGCAAATTTTGTTATACTTCGCCCAATAAATATCATGCATAATATATTCTAGAGAATAGTTCATTTACTAAAACATGGTTGTAGGAAAATGATCAACAAAAGATTTACAGACCATACAACAAGATTTTCTAAATTTTCCGATAGAAGCCTGCTGGAGCATGAGTTCGAGTTCTTATAAATATTAGATAAAATTTTAAAAATTTCTTTTCGTATGACAAAATATTAGTTTATGATCTCTATTTTAAAATAATATATCATACATAACCAAATGACATTTATTAAACGAAACAGCAAATTTTGCAAAGGTCTATCACTATAAAAATACTCATCATGCGCGAAATATGCAGGCGACAGACATGTGTATGATATAGAATTATTTCTATTATTCTATTCTTTAAAATGATATCAAAATGTCTATAGGTTTATATTAAATAATTTTGATATAAACAGAAAAAACAACTTTTTAACGTATGTGATGAATTTCGAAAAGATTTTCACTATAAGTTACAATCAATCGCATAAAATTTTCAGTCACATTTGAATACAATTTCATACAGCTGAGAAATTTGACATATGCGAATTGAGCTGAACATTAATTTCGACAAGATTGAATTTCTTTTAAGCTTCATCAATATTTATTAAAAATTTCACATAAGCTCCTGCCTTTTGTTATCTTATTTCAATTAAGTAATAAATCAAAATCGAGCTTTCAATACCAATAAAATATCAACTATACAATTAAGTATAGTTGACATTTTATTGGTATTGAAAGCTCGATTCTGATTTATTACTTAATTGAGCTAATTTCAAAATTTAAACATTTAAAATACTAATTAATAGATGAATAATAGTCAATAGATTTGGTCATTTTATGATTCAAATGATGTTTAACAAGGTATAGAAGTGTAAATCTTAGAATTTGAAGAAAATTTTGGCATAAACTAATCCAGAGACGCTGATTTCAAATATCGAATTAATTTTTGCAGAAAGTTAGAACTTAGCCCTCAAAAGTGTTACAAAAATGATAATCTATAAAAAAAAGTGTGTGAAGCAAAGGGGTTTGGTATACCAACTACAGTTGATGAAAATTCCTTCTGAACATTGTGGGCAATCTTGTTAACAAATTTGCTTATTTAAACTAAAAACTTATTAACATTGTCAAATTTACCAGAATTTTCAGATAAATATCCTGATCTGTACCACGAATATATAATTATTTTTCCAAATCGCGGAGACGAAAGTTAATTGTGAATCAAAGAGTGTAACTTGATAATGTCATACCGATCGTACAGATCAACATCTAATGCATTAAGTATAACTGTATTATACACACGTTTTGCGAATATCTACCATTGACGGAAGAAATATACATCTAATGGTTGAAGGGGGTTGTTTTAGGGAGAACTTTGAGAATATCTCAAGAGGTACCAATAGAAAATAATCCTTGTATCATCTGCTAATCAGAATGACGAGATCATAGATCTGGGAACAGGAAACTTTTTTAAATGATGGAATTAGCGTGTCTTTGTACCATATTTTTACAAGATTCTACTTCATTTTTCCTAAACAAATTAACCAATACGTTTGACATTGGAATAAATTTTATTCAACATGTGGCTCAAAGCTTTCACCAACTTCTTGAAGACAAATAAAGGTGATAAAAGTTTACTTTCCAATGTGATCGTAGGTTGGATCGTATATGAATGAGTTGTTGCGTTAACAGATCTAATTGATGTTTCTACTAATTTTTCTCCTATAAAACTGAGCGTTCTGGTTGAGTGGAGCTCATATATGAAGCCAGATTGGTCTGTATTGAAAATATGGTTAGACTGACAATTCGAAGGAAGAACTTTTGATGGGTCCACAAATAACTTGACAACGCCAATGATGTGATCATCTTAAAGATAACTAGGCGTAACAAATTTGATTTTTTCTTGAATGTATCCGATTGGTTGATTTAAATTTCCATGACCAAAATTTTGATGCAGTAAAATGAACGAAATTCTAAAGTTCTCACTTTTGAAGTTGTCCATCTCCGAGTATCATTGTCACGAACTGGTAACATTTTCCGCATTACACTTTTAAACTCATCCAATGTATGATCCTATATGATTTTAAGCTTATCCTTCCGTGTTCCATAATTTTGAACTTGCTCCTCGTATCGAATAATTGGGACTCATTAGCTAAAAAGCGAAAGTTAGCTTAAACTGATGAGAATTTCCTTTTGCTTTTTTGAGTACTTTTCCAATAATCAACAACCTCTATCTTTTGCCTTAATGTAATCCCTTAATCTGGGTCAACTTAGTCATAATTAAATTCATCGTCAGGTTCGTATTCAGGTTCAATTTTATCAAAACAAAGTGATGAACTTTCTTTTAAGTAAAAATACGGGAACTTGAAGCACAAATAAATATCTGTAAAATGAAAATTATCAACAATAAAAAATGAAAAAATCTTAAATCGTACCTATTATATAGTCACATAACTCCAAATCTTTTGAGTTTGGCTCGCTTGAATCATATTTACTCCTAATGGCTTCAAACACTAATTTGGCGACAGTTTTAGAGTTTATTCTTGGCATTTTTAATAAAAAAAAACAATAAAAAAAGCACTAGAGCAAAATTTAAAAACAATAGTGAAAATTTTTCTCAACTAAACATTGATCACTTCTGTACAGTGGGCTCCTTTTATATCAAAATGCATGTTTTCCAGAAAGCTCCTGATTCTGGTGGGAGATTTTAGAATACTCTAGATTTTTCTGAAACAATTCATAGGTTTCTAGAATGTTCTAGAAAATTCTGGAATATTACATAAGTTTTGAGAGTCAAGGTGTAACTTTCTGCAAAAATAAATTCGATATTTGAAACAAGCGGCTCGAAATTAGTTTGACGCAATTTTTATCAAATTCTAAGATTTACACTTCGATACCCTCCCTCATTAGTATTTTTTTAAGTTCAATTTACAATTAACTGGATAATTATATTATCGCTTTATTTCAATTTTATTTAACTTAGTATTCTGTGATGAAATTTCTATAAAAGTTTGGATTTAATATAACTTGTCTACTTTTTAAAATTCTCATAAATTCATTTGAGAATTAAATTATGATAAATACTTTGTCGTATAGAAATTAGTATTACCAAAATTACTATAAGTTCATAAAATAAGCCTAGCTCTTATAGTTGTTTCAATTAATAGTCTTTTAAAGAAGTCTCTTTTTACTTAGTGTAAAAATTCATAAAATATTATTTTGAAATTAGTGATTTTGAACAGCAAAGGTGAAAGTGAGGATTATTATAACTATAATTATGATGTTTATTATTTTCTGTTAACATTTGCTCTTACAGTAAAGTTTCGAAAACTAGAAGGGTAGTCGCCAAAAATTCATATGATTACATATCTTATTTTGTATTTATTTAAAAATCAGGGCCAGTTATATTGGTTATGTTAGCAAACATGGTTTTAGTAATAATTACATTAAGAATCAACTTTTGCGGTGGGAATCAGTTCAATTTGAGGATTGGTGAAGATTTTATTGCGAAAAAGAGAAGAATATTAAGTTTTGTCGGCTTGTTTGCTGTTATGGGATTTACATGGCTTTCATTTATACTATATATTCATCATATTTGGAATTTCTTCTCATATTTATTCATTTTACTTAACGGGATTCAAGTAAGTTTTCAAAGTAAATGAAAATATTATTCTAACGAATATTCTGAATTCTTAAGGGTTTTTTGATACTAATCTATTATTATTATTTGACGAAAAATGAGAAAAATGAAAAGAAATAAGGCTTAAGTATAATGGTGATTTTAGTAAAGTTTTATATAAAGAAATACATTATTAACATTAGAATCAAAAATGAAATTGTTTAAAAATATTGTAGGATGTAAAAATTTGACTTGTCATGTAATTATACTTTCCTAAATTCTTTTATTTATAGTATTTAATTACTATTTGAACTTATAAATCATGAACTATTGTTTTTCAATTTATTCTGTGATGAATATAGTCGTAATAGTGTAATTAAATACGATATTAAATTAATAAAAAGATATTTAAGCAATGTAATTTTCTAGAAGGAAGTTTAATTCAAGCAAACCTTTGAGTTTATCTTATTACATTAAAATACACTATCAACAACTCTCACAAATCATATGTTAATTATAGTTAAATTTAAGCAAATTTTATTATATTGTAGTTTTTATATAAATTAAAAATCTGGTTAAAGTTTATTATTCCAGCACACGACAAAAACATAAACACCATTAATAATGTCCCAAGCACAAACCAGACAGACAGTGGAGAGGATGTGGGGCTGTTTGAAGGTTACACTCCCTCGAAATTTAACTGATGAACAGAATGGAGCCTACTTCTCAAAGTTCATGTATGAAAAAAGATTTAATTGATATGAACTAACTACAGGGGAGAAGTTTAAGTTAATGTGTGATCACCAAAGACGCAACTTTGTAGGAAAATCCTAGTTTTTAATCGTTGATCGAATCGCTAGGGCTTTAGGAAATGAGTCCCGATCTCGAAATAACGAGTAATTCGAGCCTGTATTTGTTTTTCTATAAATTCTATCTTTAGGCATTTTTGAATTTCCGCACTATAAAACCTATTTTCCTTATTTTCAATACTATAACTCCTAAAAATCATAATTTTTGGTAATAAAGTTCAATTTTCTTCAATAGACTAATGTTTACTCATTTTGTACTTACTGATAAGCTTTTGTACTTTAAAATAGAGCTAAAACCTGTTTCGAGTATAAGTATTTTAATGTTAACAATCAATCACATCACCATTTTAGTAAAAATTTTAAAGTTTATACAATTAAACAAATAGCGTCTTAAGTTTATTTGTTGACAACTCAATAATGCCAAAAGTTAAGTCATCGATAGATCTAAAACTTAAAAATGTTGTTGCAAAATATCCCAAAGAGTTGGAAGTAATAAGTAATAAATTGATGTGTAAATCGTGCGTTAAAAAGATCTTTTGATCACAAACATGGTATACATAACGTTAATATGCATTTAGATACTAATAAACTTAATGATATGAAAGAGAATAATGACAACTCAAGAATTCATTGAGATTTCATTGAAAAGAATGGAAAACAATCAATTTCGAATTGATTTTTTGTGTATTTAACGAAAGCGTTCGTTGAGTAGAATATACCATTAGATAAATTGGATAAACAGTCATTGAGAGAGTTCTTCAAGAAATATATGAAACGCTATATCTCAACGCCACAGAATTTAAGACAGAGTTATGTGACAAAAATATATGAAAATGTAATTTCAAATATAAGAGAAGTTTAAGGTGATAATCCTATTTATCTTATTGTCGACGAAACGACGGATAAGCCTAGCAGATATGTAATTAATGTTCTCGTCGGTACTCAATGGAAATTGATCGAAGCCTATGTTAATATCGACTAATTTTGTAGATCAAACTAATAACAAAACAGCTTCTCAATGTTTAACGGATTCTCTGAGAATGATTTGGCCTAAAAATACTCATTACGATCGTGTTTGGCTTGTAGTGTCAGATCAGGCTTCATATATGCTTAAGTCAATGAATGGGTTGAAAGAGTTTTCCCGAACTTACATCACATTACATGTATTGTCCACGCATTACATAGAGTTTGCCATAAAATATCAGAAGATAACAAAAATAAATTCATTGATAGCTTTATTCAAGAAAATAACGATTAAATCGCCGCTAAGGGAATATCAATTTAAGCAAAAAACAGGCTTGTCTCTCTCCAAAGCCAGTGGTCACCTGTTGGGGTTCATGGCTGAAGGCAGCCTTTTATTACGCTGAAAATTATACAAAAATTAAAGACTTCATCAATGATTTGCCCAATTCTAGTGAAGCTATAAAATCAGCGCAAAAACTAATAACTAGTGATACTTTGAAGGATAGTTTGTTAGACATTCGAGATAAGAATTATTTCATAAAAGCAATTGAAGATCTGAAAAATCAGGGTAGAAAGTAACGAAAAAATGGAAATTCTAAAAAGTGTGGAACAGAAACTTAGATGCAATAGCTTAGAAAAACTGAGAAAGTCTTTAATTAAGAATCCGGACTTGAGAAAATTGACTGAAAATACTGATCATGATTTCAAGTTGAAGACAAGATATGCACCACTCGTTTCGGTAGACGTCGAACGCTCTTTCAGTAAATACAAAGATATTCTTTCAGAAAACGCCACAATATGACACTCAAAACTATCGAACACATGAATATTATATGTTTTAATGTGTTTTCGAGAGAAAACTAACTTTACTTATCAATATCAATTCTAGAAAAGTGTAATTTTGGAAAGAATAGCATAAAAAATTTTAATTCCTATTTTTTGTCCTATTTTTGCAAGTTTTTAGTCCTAGAAAGTTGTCTCTGGTGATCACATTTCTAAAATATACACTGATCCTTTCAAACAGCCCTAAACTCTGTAAGGCCTCCCTAAACTTTATAAAACAAAATTAAAAATAAATTAGATTAAAAACATAAAAATTTAAATTAAATTTAAAATAAGTAAATAAATAAATAAATTAAAAATATAATGAATTCAATTTTTGGCGCTCATATTATGCTTGTGTTTGGGACGTTATTTATGGTAAGTGTTTGTTTGTGTTGTGTGTTGGAATAGTGTACTTTAACCAAAAATCTTAATCTGGACTTTTTCTCAAACAAGAAATATTATCTTTCTCAATAAACGGTTAATGGATTGCACTTTAGATTAAAGTTTACTGATGAGCAGATCTGAGTCCTCAGGTCTTTTTGAAAGACTCGGACCCGGACTCGGACCTCAGGAACCTGACTCCGATACAATACGAGTCTGTAATTGAGATCATAATATAAATAAATTCATTTCATGCAAAGCAACTTAGAAAATTTGGCATAAATACTATTACATTACATAAAAAAATAACAAATAATTTGCCATCGTTCTAGACTTTGTTTCTATCTCATTATAAGAAAATTATAGTTAATTGTGTCCAAAACGAGTGAAATAGACATTATAGAAAGTTTTGATTCAGGTGAATCTTATCACTCAATAGAATCATCTCAACTCTCAACATAATCGACCAAATTTAAAACTACACATCATTTGTAAATAAGGTGGAATGCAATTATTGTGAAAAAGTTTTTTCGGGTATATCAGGATCGAGTACATTAAAAAGACATCTTAATAATGCACAATAAGTTTGGGCCAAAAAGTATGAAAATAACAGATATGTTTCAACAAGTAAAAGCGTCTGCAAAACTTGACCCTAATGAAGAACTCATAAGTTTTTTGGTTTGTAGATACCACCCATTCAACATAGTTGAAGAACCAACATTCAACTTTTAATTTTTACTTTTGATTCACTTCTGAACTGGCGGAGCATTATAAAAATCGAATGACATGCAATCGATATTACTTGGCAAGACGAGTCCAACTATACCAAATTTTTGGAGCCACACATACACGTTCATTAGCCACTTCCACTTTTAAACTTTTCTTTATAACACATTTCTGAGTGGGCAGAGCGCCATAAAAATCATATAACACCTGAAATTGGTAGTACTCATTAAGACAAGTCGAACCATACCAAATTTTTAGAGACACGCCCATCCGTTCACTAGCCATGCCCACTTATACATATTATTATTTTAATTCATTTCTAAGTGGGAGGAGCAGTATACAGTTCACTTGATATGTGCAATCGTTAGTGACTTTGATACAAGTCGAACAATACAAAATTTCTTGGATCTAAGAACTTCTTAATCACAGCCAGGTTTGAAAAATAATTTTTATATTGTATTATGCAAATAAACTGTCTATAAATCTGATTTAAATTAAGACGTAAATAAATATCTTAAAAAATCGAAATAACTGTCTGAATCTTACAACTCAGCAGTGTCATCATGGGGGCCCTGTTACGACACTGTAAGTTAATAAAATTCGGATAGTAAAAATAGGTTTAGATAGTAAATGGATGGACGTGACTCCAAAAATTTAGTATAGTTTGACTCATATCATAAAGCACTAACGATTACACGTGTCAAGTGAATTTATACTGCTCCTCCCAACTATTAGTATGTTTGATGGATGCTCGGAATGGGAATGAAAAAAAATTTTAGAATAATTGTTTTAATGTTTTTAATTAATATAATGTGTTTGAATTTCGCACACAAAATTTTAGTCGTCTGCCTCTAATTGTTTATTTTTGGTGATCAATCAAAGTCTAGTCATGTCTAGTTCTTATCTAATTTTTAATTGAAAGCATAACTCCGGAAGAGTGGCGTCGGGTGTACGAGAAGTGGAAGGACAGAATGAATCGATGTATTCGGGCTATGGGGGACTACTTTTAAATAATTTGTAAAAAAATTTCAATAAAATTCTGTTTTTGATATCCATTCCAAGCTCCCGTCAAACATACCAATAGAAATGAATTAAAATAATATGTATAAGTGGACGTGGCTAGTGTACGGATGGGCGTGTCTCTAAAAATTTGATATGGTTCGACCTGTCTTAATGAGTACTACCAATTACAGGTGTCATATGATTTTTGTGACGCTCTGCCCACTCAGAAATTAACTTTTAAAATACAAAAGTGGGCGTGGTTACTGAACAGGGGGCACGGCTGCCAAAATTTGGTATGGTTATACTTGTATCACTGAGCGCTACCGATCTCACGTATCATATGGTTTTATAATGCTCATTCCACTCAGAAGTATATTATAAAGAAAAGTTTAAAAGTGGAAGTGGCTAACGAACGGGTATGTGTGGCTCCAAAAATTTGGCATGGTTCGACTCATCTTGTCAAACATTATCCATTGAATGTGCCACTCGATTTTTATGATGTTTCTTTACGGTTGCGCCTATTTAGTACCCTCAACCTTAAATTTTAATCAAAGTTCAAAAATGTTCAAAATTTCGTCAAACCGAGTTATCCAACTTTCTCGGGTGAGTTTGTACGAATTTCCGGCACTGTACATGATACAATGCAACAAATTTGTGCCATTCTTCAATTATATTGACCAGCAAATCAGTGGATTTCTTCTACCATTTACTGGCTTATATTAAAGTTTTTCGGAAAAGAAGTGACTACCCATGGGGTGAGGTCAAAAAATTTCACTCAATGAATCGAGTCCAACCATATATTTGTTTATAACCTCGCCCAATTCGGTCCAGCTTTATTACTATAACCTAATCTGTTTTTCTTCATATTAAGGTTCTTTCATCTTATTATAAAATCCTTTTAATCTTATAACATTATATTATGCTTCTTTTATTTTATTAAAATGAACTGAATAATATCTAGGTTTCTTATTGTATTAATTCTACGCTACTCCTATCAAAGAAATCTCGGCCTTTACAGTGTTCATGAAATATTATTTTTCAGGAATTATTCATTTTATACACGATCCAGAGCTTTGTTCTGATGGTTCCTGAGTAATCGTCAAAAATACTAATCTGCATATATGTTCTTATCTCTTGAGCAAACGTACCTGTCTGGCAACTAGTGAAAACGACATTTCGGATCGGTTTGAGCCTTTAGTAAATAAAGTTCGGATATGATAAAAATAGATTTGAACAGGTTTGAATTTATGTTTAGCTCAGGAAATATTTTAGAACTTTCTAGAATATTATGGAAACTATATGACTATTTAGAATTTTCTAAATTATGGAAGGAAATCCTGAAAACGATGAAACTTCTCCAAGTTTTCTAGAACGTTCTGATATCTTGTGGTATATTGGAGAACTGTTTCGAGTCCATTGCAATCTATTAGTTTCATTCAATTCGTCTTCAAGTAAGCTCGAAGTAAGTCCAAATCGAACCAAATAATGAGTAGAATTAATTTGGGCCACACTTTAGAATAGGACCCTTACCAAACTAAAGGAATATACATATATATTTCGTAAGTTTGATTAACGCTGAAGACGAAATTCAGGTTCATTTTTACCAGAAATAACCTTTATACCTTGACCGCCTAGGACTTCTAATGACTTTGCTCCTACATTGGAGGTATTGGACTTATCTCGCCGACCTGAGAGTATCGATAATACACTATACCAGGTTAAATGTCACATGTGATTAGATCATACTAAATGGAGTATTATTAAACTCGGCTTGATGTGAGGAGTAAAATGAAAGCCTACTTGTTAGCCTAAAACAACGAGAGTACGAAGTTGTGTCTAATGGTGAAAGTCACATAACAAGAATATAAGCTAATTTACGCCAAGAATCACTAATATTTCCACATTCCTCGTGGCTCAAAATTTTAAAATATAATTATTTTTAAAATCTTGGTTTACATTCTAAAGTAGAATCTACACTCGACTCGTCAGAAAATTCGGTTTGATTTTTTCATGTTAAATTCAAATCAGCACTGACTATGAGGGGCACTATGGGCAAGTTAGTATCCACCGAACGTACCAGAACCAAATGAAAGAATCTCAAGACAACTGTGCTTATATATAGTTATCGTAAATAAAATTTTCCAAAATATTGTAAAACGAGAATTTAAGCACGGGGTAAATCCGGTCTAATGGGTCTGAGGTATATAGCAGTCTCCCTTCCCCGAGTGTGATACATCACTGGATTCAGCTCTACGAACTGAATCCAGTGATGTATCACACTCGTCGACTTACGAAACGAACCACTTCCGACCCGAGCCTGGCAACTTCTGACCCAACGGAAGTGGCGAAACACGCCGCGTGATAGAACGTTTAGCTAAGTATTTTGGCGCCTCCGCTATCTCGAGTAGTTCTCAAGAACTTTTTGAACGTTACCAATGCGCCAATTGGCTAATAGAGGCCCTTAAACGTCTGAAAACAACTACGAGTGAGCTCGATTTAGACGAACATTAAGACTAATGTAACGACCAAGTGAGGCACATTTAACTATTTTTTCAATGAACACAATAATTAGCGCAATAATTTATCCCAATCGTGGACTACCAATTCTAGTGGTACCTTATTACTATCAGGACCTATATAAACTATCACTACATCGCTAACTAATTTTTCAAACTTTATCCCATAACTAAACTTTTCTTTCAAGCGGTAAAAGTTTTCAAATTCATACAAACGTTGAACAATGCACGCTTCGACAAAGTTCGTTTTCTTGTATGATTTTACTTTTTGTTTGACTGTGGCCTAACGAAATTCTATTATGCTTGTATTGATATACATGTTCGTAGGGCTAACAAAATTTACGCTATGCCTCACAGATTCATGTTCGATTCCTAATCTAGTGTGCATATTTTCATTAACTCGAGCCGCGTCCGTCACTAAAATGCTCCCTAACGCTATCTTTGAATATACTAAATAATCAATCACGTTTGTTCTTCTGTTCGGAACTCTAACCATAAAAGCCTGCACACTCTACCCACTACCTAGAGTCTTTGTGTCTCAGTATTTTAAAGTCTTCATCTGTTATACTTGCAGTCACAAATCTGAGTCTCGTCGACTTATACAAAGTGCGCCACAATTTTCCCGTTTTCGTCCTCGTATACTCCCCCTATTTGCCTACGCTGAGACATTATAATTTCCTAAACCTCGCGTAAATAGCCGTACCAATTGGTAATTGTTTCCTTATCGACTTTGACTTCTGCAACTTCCTGTTTATGCTTAAGCCCAGCTACAAAGCGTACGATAATATGGAGACCCTCTCGAAGACTAATGAGCGCGTCAAAACCATATATTTTTCGTGGGCTCAATTTTTATATTGCATACAGGCTTCAAACTACCTGAAACCCAATTTATTCCTTTTTTGTTCATTTACAATTTTCATAAGACGTCAGGACGTTTGGAACAATACGGAGGAGTCGCTCTGGTAGGTAAAATGCCTGACAATTGACAATATTTGAGCGCATCTGGCTCTGTTTTGATTTTATCCTTAAAATTGGAAACTTTTAGCCTATTATAGAAGAAATTAAGAAACTCCTCATCTGAAAGGGCGCCCTGTCGCCGCTCCTGACTCCTAAGACTCATCATTTTTTAATCGTTACTACAGAAATCTAGTTTCTTCACGACTCTTTTACTACAATAACAATAAAAAAACATGTCGCACTCGGAATGTTAGACATGAAATATTGAGTACAAAATATGATGGGACAATAACTTAATTCTTTTTTGTGTACAAGGTACGAAAATCACAGACGTAGTGGCACAAAATTGAAATTAAAAAATCCATTGTGAAAATAATTTTCAAAACTTAAAATCATAAGTTGTGCACATATTGAAAACAAAAATGCAGTACGCAGTAATAGGACTGAGAACGTTAATATTGTTTTCTAACGCATTGATCAATTGCTTTAAAATTCTGAAAACTACGCTAGGTTCAAAGTAACGTCTCTGAACTCTCTCTCTCTCTCTCTCTCTCTCTCTCTCTCTCTCTCTCTCTGTGTGTGTGTGTGTGTGTGTGTGTGTGTGTGTGTGTTAATGTGAATTGACGGTAGCGAGTTTCAATTCGTATGATTAGACAGATTAGAGAAGAACATGACAAAATGATAAATCAGATTCGATCCGAACAATAATGAGTTTTCATGTTTTGTTGGAGTAGATCATGAAGCAAGACATATGTTTCTTTGGTTAAAGACAAAAAGAATCACTTATATAGAAATTCAAACCATAGATCTGAAACAAATAAATTCCATATAATAAATGTTTGAAACACATAGATATCTCAAGTTTCAAAACGACGTTTGAAAAATATAAAATATTAGTAGAAAATAAGATCAGTTAGAATATTTCGAAAAAATATTTTCGCTAGGAAAAACGTATCACGATTGAAATGGCTAATAAACGTTCATAAAGTTTTAGATTGAATAAGCAAATTTTGTAAAACAGTGTGGTGGTGGTGGTGGTGGTGTGTGTGTGTGTGTGTGTGTGTGTGTGTGTGTGTGATAGGAAAAGGCCGACGCGGAATTCAGAGATTTATGTATGCGTGGACAACGTATATTCTACAATATATTTATAATATATAATATGTATATAATATATAATATGTATCTATTATTTATATATATACGTATATATAATCTCATTAACCGAGATTGTAGGAACCAATTGTTTTAAATTTATTAGTCTTTTATGCGGTTTATAAATTGTGAAAAGGTCGATGGGAAACATTTTTACTTCTCTAGGCAACTGATTTACCTAACCAAAATTCTTAGACAATTAAGGCAGCATCTGGAGAATTCATTTTATAATTAACTTATTTATGTCTCAGTGCGGTCTACAAATTTTTACTTGAAACGAATCAAATAAATTATTTCCTAGTCGACGTTTAAAACAAATTTTAACTACTGCAAAAACCATAGCATGGATATAGACAGTAGTGTATTTCTCTTGTTTCAATTATTACAATAAGTTTCAATGATCCTGGATATTGCACAATATTCATATAGGTTCGATATTATTGATACTATCGCTTGTGAATCTTTAAACAATTTAGTTCAATCTTCGAATCGGAAAAAATTTTTCTTTCGATTCAATTTTCAAAATTTTTATGTTCCAATTATACTGAATAGTTTAAAATAAAACAAATTTAATCGATCCCAACTTAAAGAATATCTATGGAGTTTTATTTTTCGGCATGTTACTTGTCTAAAAGAGCACAAAACATTTTCTTTTAATTTGTTCTAAAACTTGTATTTTTTACATATAGAGAATTGATCGAAATTGAAATAAATTAAGCGATCCTAACTTAAAGAATGCCTATTAATTTCAATTTCTAGACATTCTATTTGTCTAAAAGAGCGTAAAACATCTCGATTTAGTTTGTTTCATACTTGTAAGTTTTCATTTAGAGACGAACCGAAAATTAAATTGAATTCAATGATCTCTATTATATATTGTATATTGTGCAATATACATATTATCTCTTCACTCTGTGTCAGTCCTCTGCTAAGGTAGAACTTCTACCTTCTCCTTCTATGAATAAGGTGTGGAGTCGCGCGCGAAGCTATACTTACTTTTATAGACTGTTTGACAAAATTAACGATAATTTGGTAATAAAACGATTCTCTGGTTTGTGATTGATTCTACACCAGTCGAGAATAGAGACGGATCCATAATATCGTTATCTTGTGCACTTTAAAATCATTAATTTCTGCATGTTAATGTCGTCAAATTGTTTTTGTAAGTGGGCATAGCTTTGCGCTCTACTCCTTCACTTCTTGTTCATAGAAGGAAAAAGTAGGTTTCCTTTTGCATTATATTAATTTGACAGGTATCTAAACATAAAGCTTGTAAACTCTAAAAATTTACTTAGTTTAATTAAGAATTTTCATCAGAAACCTGGGAAGAGATTTTTCGAATCTTTACAAACATTTATTAAATTTGTTTAATAATTAATTAATGGGATATACCTGAATAGTTTAGTAGCAATAAAATTGGTCAAGAATTTGAATTGAACTTTAGATCGCTTCTAATCGTATAAAAATTTCATTTGTAGAAAAAAATACAGTTGAAGACTTTGATATTAATTATATTGAGATATTTAAAGACGAGAGTATTTTATAGTTTGATGAAAACTTGAAAAGTTGGTGAAACGATATGGAATACTTTAACTCCTCCTATGGGTATAGACTTGAAATATTTAGGTGTTCGAGCCGTAGCAGTGAAGGAGAGCGAACGATATCGATCGGTTCGGATATATCTCGGGAACCACTGATCATAATTGACCCGCCGAGGTATCAAAATGTTTAGCTCGAAGAACTGAATTCAATGATATATCACATTCGGGGGTGGGAGTTCAAAAACCCACTTAGACCCATTAGTCCGGATTCACCCTGTATTACTTTATAAAAATAGAGATTTGAACTTCTCTAGAATAAAAATTATTGGAAACTTGAATTATCGATATCACTAGGTTCCAAATCTTGAACCTCTCTAAAATTATTCCCTTATTTTTATTGATTTTTGAGTGAAATCCCAAAGAGAAACTAATGGAGGCCGTGGTCAAATAATCTTTTGAAATTGAGTTTTCTTCCATAGACGTAATGTTAAAAGAGTTGAGAATTTTTTTCTCCGGAACCGGAAGTAACCAAGATCTAATAATTTGGTCAAAGATGTATGAGTATATTCGCCATCAAATTACAAGATCAAAAGTTCTTGCCCACGTACAATTGCTTAACGTGTGTTCTCCTTTCTATACTCTATTCTTTTAACCTCAATATTTAAAGCAAAATCATAATAATCAACTAAATTTTTCAAAGGTAAATATTTCTACTGAGGAGAAAATTCCAGGTTTGGCTTGGTAATGCAAACTCTGAAACTCGACAGGCCTACTCTGACTAGAAAAGGCCGTAAACAAAGCCGTAGCAGCCGTTAAATCTCAGCCATGGAAGAATTTCGGAGTGGCCTTCGAAGACAGCTTCAGGAATGCTCCCAAAGTATTCTGGCAGACCATCCGCCGGCTCAGAACTAGGAGAGTCCGTCAAAGATAAAAACGGTGTGATTTTAACCAAGCAAGAGAATATGTTCCAGAAATGGAGAGAATACTTTGCGGAACTGCTCAATTCTGTCCGACATAGGGGACAGATCTCGGAGCTGCATCTTGGGGCGGAGATTAGTCCTTATCTGGTGGAGGCGAGAGCGGCTATTAAGTCGCTCAAACCAGGGAAGGCCGCAAGGATTGACGAAATCCGGCCTGAGATGCTTAAAACTCTCGACGATGGAAGCCTACGGTGGCTCACCCTTGTCTTCGGAGTCGCATAGAGGACAGGGGTAGTACCTTTGGTGGTGGTTCCGATCTTTAAGAAAGGAGACCAAAGGGAATGCTGCAACTATAGTGGCATCACTCTCAAGCCTCCCCGTTAAATTCTAAGCAAAGGTGCTGCAGGGTAGGTTGACTAAGGTTGTCGACCATAAAATCCAGGACGAACAACGCGAGTTCTGCGGAGGCCGAAGTATAACAGATCAGCTCTTCACTTTCCAACAGATCGTTAAGAAATCTTGGGAATACGACGAACCGGTCTATATCTCATTTGCAGACCTAGAGAAGGCGTATAACCGTGTTGATAGCGGTTTGTTGTAGGTGATACTCGGAGAGTACGGGGTCGATGATCAACTTATTGGTGCCATCGCCTCCATCTATTTAAAGAGTAAGAGCTGTGTTCGGATAATCGGTCGCAGATCGGAAATGTCCTATGCTGGCTCTGGACTCCGCCAAGGTTGAGTTCTGTCATCACTTTGTTCATCAATTATATGGACAGGGTTGCCAGGCGCAGTCTTGGCCAAGAGTGTCACGATTGGAGGCGCAAGTGTGTCATCTGATCTTCGCTGATGATCTCAGAATAATGGCGCCGTCTCAGTCTGACCTGCAGCAGGCACTGGACATATTTGCAGCCGAGTGTGAATCAGCATCAATGCGGATTAACACAAAATGACGAAGACACTTGTGATCTCGGAACCCTAGGCGGTACGCTCTTCATGTGAGTGGAGCCCTACTGACTCATGTGGAGGTGTTTCAGTATTTCGGAGTCTCGTTCGCGAGTGATGGAAAATGGAACGTAGAAACCGATATAAGTATCGAGGTAGCTGGAACAGTGATGCGACAGCTGTATCAGTCGGTCGCCGGGAAGCGGGAGCTGAGCTGCAAGGCAAAATAATCCGTTTTTCACTCAATCTTCGTCTCAACCCCCACCTATGGTCACGAGCTTTGGATAGTGACTGAAAGAACGAGATCGCGAATACGAGCGGACAAAATGAGATTCTTTATAAGGGTGGCCGGATTTACGCTCTGAGATCGAGTGCTGAGTTCGAACATTCGCCGGGACTTCGGGGTCGAGCCGCTACTCCTCCAAATAGAGAGGTCGTAGATGAGATGGCTCGGTTACGTCCTGAGGATCGCCCACCGAATATGGGCAGCCTGCCAATCGGGCACCAGACCTAGAGGGAGACCAGGACCAGATGCAGAGACCAGACGCTCAAAATCTGTGGGAAGGTCGACCACAGGGAATGGCCCGGTATGTGCATTGTGGTAGAAGTTCGAATAAAATGGGCTCAGCATCTCAGGAGACGCCCCCTCACGACCCCCATGAACAGATAGAGGCCCGGAATCAATGAATATATTAAAAGTTTTCGAATAATCAATTTTTACTTTCATATTGACACATTGTTAAACTTTTTCATTTCTAATGAATTGGTGCGCAGCACGATATAAATTTCCTGTCGCAGTCACTTTATAGACACTCATTTGATCGATATTTACTTGATCGACACTTACTTTATCGATACTTATTTTATCAGTGTCACAATTCTTCTACATTTCTAATTGACCAACATAATAAAACTAATGACAATTTCCAACTAACAACCTATATTTCCAACGCAGATGACCTATGAAAAATGAATAATGGCCATTTCTAACTCATGACAGTAAGTATTCGTTGGCTATATTAAATTTAAATTAACTACGCGAAGTAAATGACGAATTCATTGACAAATAAAATGTGACCGATAGTTATTTACATAAGTTGAATTAAGGAAAATAATTCAAGGCCGTATTAAACCCATTGAAATCTCTTCGATTGCCTACCTGATGTCATCTAATAAGAAAATTGTTATCTTTTATCTATATTGTTCATCTGAATTCATATAGGCTATCGTAGGTTATCTTAGTTGGAAATGGTCATCGGTCGTTTTCCGCAGATCATCTGAATTGAGTGGTTATCGTTTACTTCCCCTAGGTCATCTGATATAAAAATAGCCATCGGTTACTTCTTGTAGAGCACTTTTGTTGGAAATGGTCATTAGTTGCCTTCTGTTGGTCAATTCGAAGTATGGAAGAATTGTAACACTCCCTGATAAAATATATATAGATAAAGTGAGTGTTGATAAAGTGAATGTGACTCATAAAGGAGAATGCCCATTTTGTCCCTCCGGTGTTCCGCAGTCCCACTTATGTAAATTGGTAGATCTCATTGCGTACTCAAATAATATATGTTTTAGCCTAATCAGGACTCCCCTGTGGTCACTAGTGGCCATAAAAGTTATATTAAATGCATGCATTTTTCGCAATTTTTTGAGCTAAATGAGCGAAGCGAAATATATTTTCAATTTGAATATACAATAAAGAATAATATAATAAAAACAAAACAATGAAAGCATTGCTTGGAGAGAAGTCATCCACTGAAATGGTTGTATAGGGGCCACTTCTAAAATAATTATAATAGTTATTACACATAAAATCGGATTCTCCAATAGGCCTACTGCTAGGGGTAGCTCAGCGTTCGGCGAGCAAACGCGGGCGATTTTGTATAAATAAAATCTTAGAAGTATCTTCCGCCAACGGGTACTTCCTTGTTGTATATTTAAAATATATATCACAGCCAGAGAATTGATGAGAATGAGTTAATGAAAATGAGGGTGATAGCGATGAAGACGGAGATAGGAATGAAGATATGGATGATATGACAGACTGGACGGTAGCCGTACTCCTCCGAGGCCCGTCGGACACTTCGGTTGATGGCATTGACCGGATCGGAGACTATAGGATACTTGTCACTGGAAACTCTCTAGCTAAATATCCAGCGCGGCCTTTATTTGAGAAGGGTATCGCCCGAGATCTTCCTACGCGTTTCCTGAGACGTGAACAACTAAACTGTTTGTCAATATCTTTTGAATAAGATATGATACCCATATGAGGTGGTCATTACTCGACTCAGCTCTTTATTCTGTACTAAATGATGCCACGTTTGTAGAGATCGACCAAAGAATAATGGACCAGTAGCTAATTGCGAATAACTCTGTGATCTTTGACCTCTGCACCTCGAAACCAAGCTATTTGGACACTAATTCCGATTCGAACGACACCAAATAATTGAAATCCGAACTGCGACCACTTCGATACAAGCGCAAAATTGCATTTGTTAGTCACAACTCTGATGGTTACTACAGGCCACAGGAATCTCTGAACTGAGCTACAAGCTATGAACTATTTTAGTACTCGTTGAGATCTATCGATTGACATAAGTGGATCTGCGGCGCACTGGAAAGACTAAATGCAAAGGGTTTGGGCATTCTCATTTAAGATTTTAAAATTCAATAAATGTATCACTCTAAGAAAATTATTATATTGAAACATTTTCAGGTACTTCTAATTTTTATTGCACAGGTTTATATGAAGTCTCTATGCAACAAGTCCTTAAAATATTTTATTATTAAAGTTAATTGTTATTTAATTATTTGCCAATATTTATTGCTTCAAATTATTAAAACATAATTTAATAAAAACAATTACTGATGCATATATTCTTTCTTTTCTACTTATATATTCTAACATGTTTCTAAATAGCAAATATGTACGTTCAGTGAAATGACTTTTAAATTAGCCACTAGAAGTTAAGGAGCGAATTTATCAGTAAAGCACTAGTAAATTACTCCAATATCTTCACAAATATATTCTATTAATAAGATCCGATTACACATGACTAATGTGTGATATTAGGTATTTTGGTTAGATTTTACTTATCGTGCTCCGCCCATATGGGAGGTCCTAGGGCGGAACCGCCTATATATATGCTCGTCTTGACAACCCGAGTTCATCGATACCCCACTCAGGACCCTGGGACCTAGCTACAAAAAGTTGGGCCTAGGTCCATAAGGGCTGGACCTAGGCATACCATATTTGGTATGCTAACTTTACTCAACTATATGAGTCTATCGATACCCCACTTGGGGTCCTAATTCATGGGCTCGCCATATTTGATACGCGAGTTTAATTTAGTAGCTTCAGTCTATTAGTACTCAACTTGGGACCCTGGATCTTTCTTTAAAAGTTAAACCTGTTAACTATTTTTCCCTCTATATAATTACCACATTTTAACTAACTTTACGTTATGAACCCAGATCCAACATTTTGTAGCTATGCTTTAGGATCCCAAGTGGGGTATCGATAGACCCATATAGTTGAATAGAGTTAGCATACCAAATATGGTGTGCCTAGGTCCCCTCTTTAGAGACATAGGCCCAACTCTTTATCCCTGGGTCCCAAGATACCGAGTGGGGTATAGATGAACCCAGGCTGTCAAGACGAGTATATATATAGGTGGTTCCGCCCTAGGACCTCCCATTTGGGCGGAGCAAGATAAGTAAAATCTAACCGTAATTTTAACCTCTCAAATAAATGTTCGGAAAGTTAGTCAGATGAATGTAATGGCTCTATTTTAGGGATTTTATTATTTGGTGATATACATATAAATGCTCACCAAAGTAAATTTGCAAAAGTGGAAATTTACAAAAAAAAACTAAACAGCAGTTATTGGTATGTTAATTTTACTATAGGAAATTTAAGATATAACTGAAAATATTACAAATTCTATATGATTAACTTATTTTCATTAAGGTCTGAGCATGTATCGCACACCATCAACTGTATCATAAATTTCATTGGAGTTAATAGCAACACTTAATATATATTCAACTTTAGATCCAAATTGATTACTCCGGAATGTAGCTAGCATTTCTTGTAATTGCCTTAACTCGTTGCTAAAAGATTGATCTTTAACGTTTTTTACATAGATACCAGTAACTTCAGCAACTTTGACCCATCCAATTTTTTGTGTTTCTCTATCTACGTCAATTTTTGTACCACCAACACATCGGAATGCTAAAATATAGGTCTTTTCGTCAGCACTGAATGTTTTAATTAAATGATTAATTGCCATTCTCTAAAAGATATAAAATTAATATAAAATAATTTTCTTAAATAAACGAAAGTTTCATATATCTAACATAAGGACACAAAATTCAACGATATATACAGTTGAATAGTATAAAAATCAGCTTATTCGCATATTATAAGAGTAATAGTCAGTCAGATTCGTTTTACTTTAGTTTTAAGGTCTTAATGAGTAATTGATCTAAAAGTAGGATAAATGTACTAGAATAATTACATTCTAGAATTCTACTAGAATTCTTAAAATGCTAGAATAATTTAAAAATTCTTTACATAACTTTCATGATAAAGATTTTAAATGCAGAGTATTTGACAAATCTTGGTAAATAAAATAATTTCCTGAAATAGACTTTACGTGGCCAGAGATTTCCGACATAAGCTTTGTATATAAACAAACTATAGCTTAATCTGATTTTAAATATATAAATTTTATTCACCGCAAATGACCAGAAAATGGGTAAAAACACTCCTGAAAAATCGACTAGAGTTTACGTGGTCAGAGATTTTCGATATAAGCTTTCAATATAAATAAACTACAACTCAAACTGAGTTAAAATATATAAATCTCATTTACCACCAATGACCAGAACACGGATAAAAAATTATGGAATAATCAAGTATATAAAAAATTACCGTAAAATAAATCTTTGGAATCAAATTTTCAACTAAAATCGATTGAAATGAACAAATTACTATTTTTCTGATTATATTTTTGATGAGATTTCAAAATAAAATATTAAAATGAGGAAAGTGCAAGAAGTCATACGACCTTGGTCAAAATGGTTCCCCGATAAACTATATATTTTTGAAAAAGTCTCGACAAAGAGGAAAATATTGTAAAACAACGTAGTGTCACCGATTAAAGGAGCAAAACAGGACCCGTACAGTTTCATAATCAAACGGAAACCGCTTTCTCCCAGTGACGGCGGGCATCTAGCTTATAAATGTAAGCCAGGCTAGAGATTCAGACCAAAATATATGCCGTCAACTAAAGGTAAGACTATAGCAAATGGGCACACCTTCACCCAGCGGCCCAACCAACACGATATATATATGATCTTGGATAAATCTAACTGCAATTTCCTTAAATTAAGATAACTTTTGAACGCGCAATGGGATTTTAATGAAATTTGAAGCAAATTAAACCTTATAAATCACGTAATAAGATAGCAACGAATATTAAATTTTATCATAAATAGCGACCAGTAGTTGCTGACACTTGAAATTTTTCTAAATCATGCATAACTAAGTTTTCTGTATGCTGTAAAATTGACAAGACTTTAGTCGGTAGAGATCGACCGATTTATGGTCGGCCACTGATTCCATAATGTTATTTCAATGGACGGATATTGTGCTTTCCTAAAAAAAATTCTTGCCGACCGACCAGAGATCTGAAACTTTGCACAATTATAGATCTGAACAGTGTTGCTAACATAGATTTTTTATAATGATGCAAAAATGACTGCACACAAACAACGCTACGATTTGTAAATTCATGCACTATTTAAATTACATATTTTATTTGCTTATTCTAGTTAAGTTGCTAGCTGCTCAATAAATGCATTTATCTAAATTATAATTTATAAAACTATTACCTGTTTATTTTAAAATATTATTCTATAATTATAAAGCTACAAAATCCTTCAAAAATCATTAAAATCGGATAAGGCATTCAAAAGTTATTTAACTTTTTCAAAATTGCAGTTAGATTTATCCAATATTGTAAATCGTTGAGCTCAGCTAGTCGAGCTGAGAAGATTAATACCCCACTTGACCCTGTCACGTATATATATAGTCAACTCAAATCAAAACTTTCTCTGGAAAATCCTTATAACTTTTGATATTGTTGTCCGATTCGAAAAATTTCAAAAGTATCTTGTTCTCTGAAAATACGAATTTCTAAAAATATCAAAGAATCTCGGAAAATTCAAAAAGGTAATTGCACAAACTCATTTCAAAATCGGACATTAAATTTCCAATAGAGAACATATGAAAGTTTGAAAAACAGATTTTCGAATATTCAACTATTCAAAAAGTTCAACCTGACAATTGCACAGAGTCAACTTGGAAAATTACTTGAGTTTTGATAAAATTTCAGAGATTTTCGAATTTCGACTATCAAAAATGAATACAATATTCAACGTTATGTTTGTCAATTCTATTGAACCGTTTTATTCAAATTTGTTTACATTTAATTGATTTCATTTGAATTGAATTGATTTCAAAAATGGTTTTAATTACTGATCCTTCCTCCTTTGAGTCTTCTTGGCATTTTGTCCTCTCGTCCATGAGACATTGATGAACAGCTCTTCTTCATCATCGATACGACACCATTCTCTAAATGTCGGTACACTTATCCCTTGAAATTTAAAATTTATTCAACAAAATTCTGTTATCAAGATTAAGTTTCTTACCAACACTTCTAAATCACTGATCTTGGCGCCCCTTTTGCTCTCAATTTAATAAACTGTCGAAATTTCAACTTGTTCTTCAGTTGTAAAAACAATTTTTGAAATCAATTAAACAAATTTGAATTAAACGGTTCAATAGAATTGACAAACATAACGTTGAATATTGTATTCATTTTTGATAGTCGAAATTCGAAAACCTCTTTGAAATTTTGTTAAAACCTAAGTAATTTTCCAAGTTGACTGTACAATTGTCAGGTTGAACTTTTTGAATAGTTGAATATTCGAAAATCTGTTTTTCAAACTTTCATATGTTCTCTGTTGGGAATTTAATGTCCGATTTTGAAATGAGTTTGTGCAATTACCTTTTTGAATTTTCCGAGATTCTTTGATATTTTTAGAAATTCGTATTCTCAGAGAACAAGATACTTTTGAAATTTTTCGAATCGGACAACAATATCAAAAGTTATAAGGATTTTCCCGAGAAAGTTTTGATTTGTGTTGACTGTATATATATCGCGGGAGAGGGTAGTTGGCGGTGCTTTAAACATACTTTTACATTTCAGAAGGAATGGCAGCAATAAAATCAAAAAGAGCAAAATTATGAAGCATAGTCATCTCGAAAATAAATAAAATAATTTGCAATACACATATTTAAATGCACATCTAAGTCAAGCTTATTATCACCTAGACTCTCCTAGTCATACCAATTATCGCGTATTTTCGCCTATCTTGCCTCACCGCAACTCAAATCAGCTCACCTAACCTAACCTAACCTAATATAACATAACATAAACCAATACACTAATTATTATATAACAAGTGTAACCTAATATGGAAAGTTAGGTTACTAGTTATAAGGTCATATATTCACGTGACTAGGTCAAGTGGAGTATAAATCTTCTCAGCTTGTCAAACTGACTCTAGCGATGCCCCATATACCGTAGTCAGATTATCGGTATCCGGTCCTTAGGATTAAGGGTCCTAGGTCACGTGACAAGGCCTTGATGAGGTCAAGTATGGTATCAATCTTCTTGGCTCGCTTAGCTAAGTCTAACGATATATATATCATATGGGTCAGATCTGTGGGTTGAACTGTGCCCACTTACTATGGAGATCAAAAACAGATCTGTTTTCGATCTCACGGTATTCCGGTCATTTAAACAATGCCATACTTTCTTGCCTATCATTGTCGCCTAAGGGCACAAACAGACTACTGGATTTAGGACAGGGTTGTTTGTGTCCTCTTTACTTTAAATTCTGAAGAAAATTTTCCATTGATACGTCAACAGCTCCTGTCCCTATATAAAGGAGGGAAAAGACTCTTAGTCTTCACTTCCTAAACTCTTCACGTTGAGTGATCTCTGAAAGTAACCAACACTTCCAGTAATAATGTATATTCAAAATCCAAACCTTTCAATACTTAAACCTTTTATTTTGTATAAAGCTTTCTTTTAATAAATAAACTTTGATTTTCTTTAAAACTGTGTGTAAGTTTAAATAGTCGAACGCAGCAGAGAACTAAATTAAAATAAAACCTCTGCACTATAGTCGAACCACTACTTTAGACCAAGGGTCTGTAGAATCTTGGCACTCTGCTTATTTTAATAATTTTTCTAAATTTAAATCTCATCAAAAATATATAATCAGAACACTAAAATTCTGTTCATTTCAATCGTTTTGAGTTTAAATTTAATTCCACATATTTATTCTACGTGAATTTTCTATATACTTGGTTATTCGGAATCTTTTTTCACCGATATTTTGGTCATTTGCGGTGAACGAAGTTTATATTTTTGAAATCAGCTTGAGTTGTAGTTTATTTATATTCTTCGAAAACCTCAACCAAATAAATTTAGTCGAATTTCCGAGAAATCTTTTGCTGACGTTCTATATTCTTGAATCTTCATTTATATTTTTAAATAAATAACTATTTTCGCAACCTAAGCCTTCTTTATTTATTTTATAAGAAGGCCATACAGAAACTCGATATTGCCAAGGATATACACTTTTGCAGTTTCGATACGGGCCAACACTAACATTAAAATCTGTTGCACCAGCTGATGTATGATACAACCTTAATCGTACTAACGCGACACTTATCGCTTCGCCCAATACAAGTATAACGTTTATTTTACTTGACTCATGACCCAGGCTGTACAGTATATAATTGAAGCTAATATAGCATCGATTTCCAATACCTTCATCATCTCTGATTGGACAATCTCTACAATCAACCATAAGACCATTTTCTGAATATGTAAACACCATTTTTGTTTTCTCATTCAAATGCCTATGTGTCTTAGGTCCTGCATTTTAATTAAAATAAAAATATTCAATCAAAACCGATCTCACTGAGGTGAGTAACTTAAAATTAAGAAATTTCTGCGAATTGAATATCTATGTTCGTTTCTAGGTCAAAAGAGCCTACATGATTTTATTTAATAAAGAATATTTTAAATAATCCATATTTGGAATGAATATCACGCTTATAATCCTCGATAATACTTTGTATGCTTTTAAAATATAAATGTTAGCATAGTATAATGTAATTAATATTTACATTAATTTATATTTATTGAAAATTTAAAGTAATGTGTCTTGGTTAGCATTTCAATAACGTATATTTACTGAAGCTCTGATTAATAATTTTTAAACTACATCTTGAAATTTTCGAATATTAATAAAAATAGAAAAGAAATTGGAACCATTATAGAAGGAATAAAGATGCAGAATGGACTTTCATTCGAATATTGTAAAACATTGACGTTATCCGATTCTCAATAGCAACTGATTACCAAACGCGCAATTGAAGTCTCAACTAAATAATCTTAAGTCAAAAATTTGTCTGTCTCATATTTAAAACAAGTAGCCCTCATATAATTTTAAACCGTATTAATCTAAAAAGTAATAATAGTTCTTTAGATTTACGAAACGAAGACATTTAAATATAATCTTAACTAAGTTTTGATGTTTTACTATCGGAAAATTTTGATTTGTCCATAAAAATTATATTTGATTGATGCGATTTAAATGAAGCGGGCTTGTTACCAATATTTAGTTGAATTCAATTTCTATGTCGAGTAAGAGTTTGCAAGTGATGAAATGTTGCCCATTTTATCGGTCTTGAACTAAATCTTAAGCTTAGACATCAATTTTCAGGGATCTTCAGGCAGAACAAGATCCCGTAGATATTTAGTAAGTTTTCTTATAGAAAATTACTAGCTGTGCTATATACTATTATAGCTATAGCGATATGTATAATTTGCACATACTTTTTCATGCTCGGTTATGTGAGTTTTTTGAACAAATAAATAGTTGATTTTCGGTCATCTCCCACCCAAGTTCTGATGGCTTGCGGAGAACAAGAGTTATATATTTAAACTAAGCTCGTTGTAGATATTGAATATATGCGATATATGTGAAGTTCTCCTAATAAGTGATGTGTGAGCCGGAGCATTCAACCGAGAATAGCTCTCTCAAAGTAACGATTTACTCGTTAAAACGTATTTAAATTCATTATAATAGAAATTATTAATTAGAAAAGTTGAAAGAAATCTTGGGTATGAAATATTAACATTTGATTTAATTAGAGGTATAACACATCTACTTTATTTTCAAACATATAAGACGTATGTAGACTAAAATCTATTATCACGGACCTAATTCTAATATCGACAGATAACATCTTTTAACGCCTAGGTACAAATTTTGATGTCCAATACATTGACTATTAAGAAAATGCTCAATTACAGGTTAACTAACTTTCATTTTTACCGTTGAATATGCTAAGACTGACGGGAATATAAGGTACAACTAATTTTAAAAATGAAAATCTGAATAATCCTTATAACTTACAGAAACTGCTTCTTTGTGAACTCTTCATATACTCAAAATCTTTGAGCAATTAAAATCTAGATTTATTAGACTTAAAGTTCTGAAGAAACTTTGAATTTACTTAGAAAATTTTATAATTGCATACTTGAAAATATTGGAATATCGAAATGTCATAATCATTATGAGGTTAAACAATTTTAATTGTAAAATTTTTGCTTTTACATCTGATTTTTAGTTTTGGACTTGTTTGTCCACGGCATGGCACTAAAACAAATCTTGAGAAACTGTCTCGGTTCTACCCATAACACAATTTCCTAACTAAATAGTATATCTCAGTTGCAAGATAACCTATTTGTTATATGTTGCAATTGTGATACCATTAACATTTTAATAAAAATTACTCGACTCAACTCAGTTTAGTCTCTATCAGTGATTAAGAGAACATAGTATAAGAGACTATGGGCTAGACTTAGAGTGGTATGAGTCTAAATTAAGCTCAAGTATAGCAGATTGATTCGAAGTAAAGTTCAAGCGATAACATTCTGCACTCAATTGTTGGTTAAAAATTTCGGCCTTTTAAGGCTGTGATTAGTCAAAGAGCATAGTGTAGCCGACTAAAGTAAATTCATAAATAAATCCTAATAAAGCAGCAAATAGAATTAACACTTAAAAAACTCTCTTACGTTCAAGTATAGTCATAACTGAAGTACGTGTTCCCCTTTATTTAGTCATTTTTGTTACTCAATTAAATAGGGTTTAGCACTTGTCATTTATGAGAGTTTATTCATTCAGTGCATTGCTTTTCCCGCCTAACGTATAGATACTTAATTTAAATATAAAAACTTTAATTTAGCGCTTCTAAGCATAGTATACATGAATTATTTCAGAAAGTAATAAATCTTACCGCAAAATAATTCATTTTCAGTCCATTTTCCGTTGCTACAAGTTTTTGATTGAATTATGTCTATATATTCATTTTCACAAAAAAATATCGATTTTTTGTCCATTGGGAGTATTTATCAAGGATAGGAGCAAATTTTTCATTGTGAGGAAAGCTGGGTCTTCCGCAGATTTCACTTGAAGACACTAAAAATAAGCCATTAATAGCGAACAACAATATTTTCAAATGGATAGTGGTTGAAAATTTCATTATTAACAATGATTTATAGTTCATTGGATTTGTTTTTAAAGAAAGTATGATAGGGTTATCGTTAGTTCGTGCACTATCTAAATTTTAATAGTATTAACAAAACAATTTTGATTGAGACCAAATTACTAAGACAATTTAATAATTGAAGTTCAAAACTAAATAATTCTATTTGAAATAGAAGCTTCTTCAGTCTTATTTACTAAATTCTACTGGTCCACAAGTTGTTGAGTTGATTATATATATATCAAATCTTTATCTTTCTCGTTCCATAAAAATATCATAGTTCCTAAGTCAAAAATATGGTTTATGGAAACTTAGTAACATTATCTCATTCTGATAATTTGATGAGTTTAAGGTAAATAAAATATAACCGCGTTCCAAGCAACTGATTACTCTACAAGAAAAGTGTTCAACTTAATTTAGAAAAATAATCTCGAAATGAAATCGAGGCTTTAAAAGAAAAAGTCAAACGACGTCATCAAGGACAAGGTTAAACTTTGGGTTGTAACTGGACGGGCGATTTGATATAATCAATACATCCCCCTTTGAGGTACCTATATTGTACCCAAATATTAAATGTTAATTCAGTTTAGTTTGGGAAAAAATTAATTTTGAATTTTTTATAATGGCTCCTATGGCAAAAGCGAAATTTTCAAAACATCATTTGACCACTTATCCCCTCTCAAATCGAATAAGGCTTTTATCATTAATGGGATAAGGTTCAACAAAAGTTGAGCCATGTACATCAATTAATGTCCATAGTAAAAGATGCAAGTCTAGACCCAGATGTTTCTCTACCTAATTCTAACATAGGTATCACTATTCTCTTTGAAGTTTCTCTTTCCCGCGGTATCATGTACGCTTGGCAATGGGCGTCATTCCACCACTTCTGAGCTGGCATGAGACGCGCGCTCCCCTGCGAGAGATCGTGCCAATCTCTTTCGGGTTTAAGTTATCATGGATCATTGAGTAAACAGTGTTATTAATCGGGAGTGACAGACTATCAGGTTCTGTCATTACAACCGCAGGTTATTCTACTTCACTATCAGAACCGTCAATTACACCATCGGCGATCTCGTTCAAATGCTCCCCTGTTTGATGAATTGTGCCCTGTGGTTTTGTATATCCGAGATACCATATCACAGTCGCAACGTGAGAACACATACCAATTGTTCTTAACCCGTTTTACATCGGCATGTGTATCCAGCTATTGATTTTCTTCCATCGAATTGGGCTCGTATTGGATATATGTTGGGTACACTAAGCGATTAGAGTGACGGGATTGAAGTTTTAATCTTATGAGCCCTTTGATGGTCTTGTGTTTTTCAATAATGAGGCAACACGTTTCCTAATTAATTCAACACAGTATCTAACACTCTGCTTGAGTTGGTACGATCCAAGTGTGAGATATTTGAGATCATCTATATCTAGTTTGAGGAAGTCGTCTAATTGATCATCATTTATTTTCTGGAATTGTGTAGTATTTCTATCTAGATTTTTCTCTTCAACTAACTTTTGCAGTGCATTCTCGTTGTTTGATTTTCACTAATTGGACTATGAATAGCTCATCACAGTCAGGAACTGGCGGCGTGAAGAACTCATTGATTAAAGCTGCCGCTATCTTGAAGTCCGCTTTTAAAGATTTCAGTGTAGAATTTTGACGAACTCTGTCGAGAGTACGAAATTAATTCAATTTTCCATTGACGACTTCCACCTTATACCGCACTTTTGTTACAAATCTTGATTTATTTGCCTGATCTATAGTCATCTGTTTCTGATTTTTCGCTAAGGGTTCAGGCATTTGAACTTTATATCCTTTATTTTCGAGGAATGTTTTTTTGCATCGCGGAATCCTCCATCGACAACGAATACACCAATTTCTGAAGTATGGCTATATTTGGATCAGAAGCAAACATGTTTCATTATCATTGCGTCATTCATAGTCGCTTGGTATGGATCATATACATCGAGTATGTATCCATTGGGACAGCAAGCGATGAAAGGCTTAACTAAACTTCGACTCTTCTGCACATTCTATGTCTGAAGTTGGAATCTATTATTTGCGCTTTTCTGGATGCACACATATGTACCATCCCACAGTGTCACAATGGTATCACCATTTTCCGTGATTAATTCTCTTGAGAATTTGGTTATATTTTTCTTTAGCATTTATCGGTTTCATTTTTCAGCCCCAATTTATGATCTACTAGTCTGCTCTTCAATTCACTTCTCACAGCATCAACGCAATTCTTAATGTTTTTTACTTTAATTTTAAAGAGGACTGATAATTGCTTACTAGTCTATCCTGACCTTAGTTTTGTCAAGTAAGCTGCGAGTGCTGTAAACACTGATCTTATTTTCGTATTATGGAGGCTCAAATATTTGTCTTTTAAGACTCCTATTTGTGATTTTGCGAAACCTGTCAGGGATTGATAATCATTGTCATTCCATGATTTACACTGGTGAAGAGACCGCTACCGCTCTTTGTTCACTTCATTGCATAGAGAGTCAAGTAACTTCATAATTCCATTTGTATTATGATTTACAATTTTCGTTTGTAATTTCAACAATGATTCAGAATTCAGTTTTTTATCCTTTTCGTTTGTGAGGCGTTGCTCGCAGCATCGAGCGTCTTTTACGAAGATTTTATCATTAATGTACGCTTCGAACGCTGCCTCACCTGGGAGTCTGATACGAGTTGGAGCTCTGCAAACTACGTAGTGATAATCATCAAATACTGCTGATGTTATGCTAATCATAACTGATTCACTGGTTACTTCTAACCCTGTAATTTCTGATGATAATATTGCCTGTGAACCGGATGGCTCTGGTACATTATTATTACTTTGGCTTGAGCGCCATTTGTAATAATACTGATAACATTTATTGCAGACTTATCCGTTTCCAGGAATTTGTTCACAGAACATTTTTTATTTAAATATAGCTAACCTTTTAGTCTTTAATGAGTCATAATTTATTGTTTACGTACCTAATATAAGCTAAGCTTTTATAAGGTGATCTATCCTAACCTAACCAAACCTTTGAGTTATCTATGATTCAGAAACTTATGTTACTGAATCTACCATAATATAAGCTACTCTAAGGAAACCTATGCTAATCTAACCAATCTGAATCTAAAGTCATCTAACTCAACCTATTGTAAACGAAACCGAGCTAAACTAACCTAAGCCAAATTAATCTACATTAGCGTTCTAATTTAAAATAACCTAACCTAACCTAACTTAACCTGATCCAACCTAAGATTTTTTGGCTATAACTTCGAAATTATACATTTGATTAATATGATTTATGTGTCGCTGGATTTCATTTAATGAACTGCGTCCAGTGATATATACATCGTTGAAATATATTGATCTAATGAACAGTTATAGTCAAAAACTTTTACAATTTTGGCCTATATCTTATAAACGACTGGTTTCCGACACTGGAGACACCTACTACTATGCACTAATTTTCAAGTAGGATTTTCCTATATAGGTTTTGTCCACTTTCTCAACCAGGCCTATTCTATAGAATACCAAAAAAAGTTATAAACTCAGTATCAATCTATTTAGGTAAAATATGTAATAATCTCAATCTTTTATTCATAAACTGTCCTATTTAAAAATCAGATTCCTAATAACATGATATAGAATTGAATTTTTTATCGTACAAAAAGTAATTTAAATTAGATTATATAAATCCAAAATAATGAGATATTTAAAGAAAAACTTAGAAAACTTGATTTTTTCAGATATTCAATGTAAGCTGAAAATTTAGTCATTTCAAAAATGAGTTTCACATCTAACTTATGTCGAAAATATTGAATTTCTTCTAACTTTTCATTGAATTCCCTTTTTGTATATTAGAAAAAATTAGTCGCAAATTCGCCCTGTTAATTATTGCAATTTACCGTTTATTATCATCTTATTTATTGTTAATCTTTAAATATAGAATGCTTTAATTCTAAGAAAATCTTTATAAAACTAATACTGAGCTGACATTTGAATTTTATCAGCTTTGATGGTGAGATATATAATATATCATATATTGTACCGCGATTAATTATATCTATGATATCTAAGATTGTTTATTTATTATTAAACTCAAATAAGCTACACACATATATTTTATAAACACTTGTAAACACTTATTTCGTTTTAGTGACATCATTAATAATGAAATTTACATAATTAAAACGATAATTTATAATATTAATGTATCGCATATTAAAGAATTGAGCTACTAATCAAAATATAAATGATTATTTTATCAAAAGTTTAAAGAATAAACTTCACAATTCTGTACATGAGCTATCATATTTCACCTGATAAAACTTGAGTATTTTGTTTATAATTTATTTGGGTTAAGCTTTGCACTAATATTTTTAATCTCGAGTAATATATTGTTGAAGTTTCCCATATAACAATTTTATTTTAACCTTTTACATTTTGAATGAAGAAGAAAACCTTATTTTTATTAAAGCTACCTAGTTAGTGACATCTTAAGAAATTACTTTTAGTTTCTAATAAAGCTTATTTTAGATACTGATGCAAATATGCAGTGTACAAACAGCACTTCTATTAATTTATTCCTTTCTGTGAAACACCTGCTACGTTTGACTCTAACATCGTATTCAATGTAATAAATAGCACCTTAAAAATAGAGGTCTACTTTAGATTCCCTATCGATTTCTATAAAAACTATATCATTCGATAGGTTTTCACGAGTAGTGTAACTTTTATAATAAGTTTGTTACAAACTTACTTTACGTCAGATTGAGATAAAATATGTTATTGGATTAATCATGAGATAATCATTTAATTAGATTAACACTTTCGCCTCATAATTGACCTTGTAGTCTGTATTGCCTTTTTGAAAATATATCAAATATTCAACAAGATTTTGGATCCATTGACTCCGAAACTTAACCGAAAGCCAATAGGGAAGCTTTATCAACTGTTCTCACTGTTTGATGAAGCAGCGAGAAACAAAACAAGTTCTTGAGCAGGAAATAATATCTAGAACTGAAATCGCGCCCAGCCCAAAAACCGAATAATGGTCTTTATATGGGCACAACAGCCTACAGTTCTTAGGCCATTCTTGTACTGGCAACAGTACTCGATTATTGCATCTCACCCAGTTTTATCCTTTACGACCAATATATAAATAGTATCTTTGAGTTCCAGAATCATGATCTGATTTGGAACATGATTAACATAGAGTCTAATGCTGTAATGTCATGAGTCCAAAGTTGAGAAGCCAATCGTGTTTGCAGACCCAGACTTAACCGCCTGTTCTCACTTAAGTACTCTGAATAGTAAGAACGGGCTTGTTTGATCTGGTAAATGCCCAAAGCAAGTGCATAAAGATCGGGTTGCTTCAATCGTGGGAAATCAAAATCTACAGATGCGGGCGAGCTACTAAAGCGGTGTTAGATTTCTTGAACATACAGTCAATACGAGAACTAACTTTAGGGATACAAAGCTTTATAACTTTTGAACCACTCATTCAATTTTGATGCGGTTTTTTTTTTGAAAATAAAGAAAATCTCCCCCGGTTTTATAAAAGTTCGTTAAAATCATAAAATCACAATTGAAGAGAAAATTATAAAGGAAAAATCGAGTTTACATGAAATTTTAAATTCGAGTACAAAATAAATTTAATGTAAACATAATTTATTGTTGAACTGATGTTCAGAATTTATTCTTGTTTTGATCTTTGAATAAATTTGGAAACAAATCATTCAATTAATTGAAATTAATATTTATTTAATTATTAATTATTAATTGGGGTGAATCCGGGCTAATGGGTTTAAAGGGGTTCTCGGCCTCCCACCCCCAAGTGTGATATATGATTGGATTCAGTTCGTCAAGCTGAACATTTTGATACTACACTTGACCACTTCTGGACAACTCCCGACGGGAGTGACCGACCCCGCCAAGTGATATATCATTGAACTCAGGACATCGAACTGAACATTTTGATACTTCACTTGGTCAATTATCTCAAGTAGTTCTCGAGATATCCACCATTGTTTGGTTTAGTACTCGTAATGGATAAACCTGGATTCTCTAGTCGTAACCCAAACAAGCCTGATATAAACTAAGGGCGAATAAGTTAGGTCGCGAAGCGACCTAACCTATTATACCTCAGTTTATATCAGGTTTGGCTTGTTACAACTTGGTAAAGCCAGGTTTACCCATTTTCGAGGGGGTTAGGTCTCGGTGGCCAGAAGTGGTCAGGTTCGCGTTGGAAGTAGTCAAGTGTGGTATCAAAATGTTCAGCTCGATGAACTGAATCCAATGATGTATCACAGTTGGAGGTAGGGGTCGGAAACCCCTTAGACCCATTAGCCCAGATTTACCCATTAATTGAAATGCCTTTCACTATTAAAGAGAGAGAATTAAATTGAGGGCACAGGGACGAAAGAGACCGGCAATTATGAGAGGAAAACTGTTCTTCCTCATCATCGATACGACTCCATTCGATAAAAGTCGGTTCACTAATGCCTAAAGAATATTAATAAAATATTCATAATTTTCTGTCAATAATTACCAACTTCTCTCATAATTGCCGATCTCTTCCGTCCCTGTGCCCTCAATTTTAATTCTCTCTCTTTAATAGTGAAAGTCATTTCAATTAATTGAATGATTTGTTTCCAAATTTATTCAAAGATCAAAACAAGAATAAATTCTGAACATCAGTTCAACAATAAATTATGTTTACATTAAATTTATTTTGTACTCGAATTTAAAGTTTCATGTAAACTCGATTTTTCCTTTATAATTTTTTCTTCAATTGTGATTTTATGATTTTAACAAACTTTTATAAAACCGGGGGAGTTTTTCTTCATTTTCAAAAACCGCATCAAAATTGAATGAGTGGTTCAAAAGTTATAAAGCTTTGTATCCCTAAAGTTAGTTTTCGTGCTGACTGTATGTAGGACTTTAAAAGACATAAATTGGACGTTCTAGATGTTCAATTAGACTGTGAGAAATATTCTCAAACTCTTTTATAATAATTTTCTCGTGTAATTATCAAACCTCTCGGTAAATGGTACAATAAGGACATCAAATTAATGTTTTTATAAATTGAAATTTTTATCGATTTATTGAAAATTCAAAAACAATTTTATTGTTTTCTTAAACATCAATTAAATTAAAATAAAAACTAGAATTTGTTATATAATTTGATTAGTCACAAAAATAAGTTAAGTATAGTTATAATTAAGTACTTTGCCGTTAATTTTAGATTTCAAAATATGATTCTCCCGTTTACACAAATAGTTATGTCTCGCATCGCATCCCTTCTCAAAATAAATTGAAATCAAGTGTCCATCGATTCTATTATTTATGTCATAATTATTAAAAACTCTAAAATTGTTTGCGTTTTGAGCAGCAATTCGATCGACTAAAACAAAACCCGACGAACCCTTCAATCGATACAAGTTGATTCTATCGTTCGTTAACATAAATACTAAGAGTTGACTGTCATCTGAAAGCGTTGAGTCAATTGACAGAACCTCTGATTCTTTGATCTGTTGGACTTCAACAAAAGGAACAAATTGTTTGTGATTATATCGATATATTCGGACTAAAGGGTTGTGAGTCAACGAAGTCTTCTTTTCAGATGCTAACAAAAATGCCGACAAATCTCTTGGACTTTCAGTCAAATGAATGGCTGACGGGTTTAAGAACGCAATCGTTTGAATGGAATGATCAAAGTGTCCCAATTCTGGTGACCAGTGATTTATCACTATTTCTGATATGGAATGACTGCTTTGCCAGAAATTAGTGCTCGCGAGTAGTGTTGTATTGAATACAGAACTTCTTAATATTGAAGTCTATATAATACGAAACAATATACAAAATCATTAAGATAGACTTCATTTTAACAAATACCTGATCTGTTCCTGGCAGAGGAAGCGTTTCTCTAGGGTTGAAGTTTCCGTTATTATCCATACAAATCACTATTGGATGTCCCAAAACTCCATTAGCCACAGGTATTACGAACACAATACATGGAGTTATGTATTGGTCTTGAATCACTTTCATTTCTAATACGGGTTCGGAATGAATCAGAGCTATCTGTTGATATTCATTGCGTTCGTTCAGTCGAAACACTTGACTAATTGCTGGACCGCTTCCATATTGTGATACGTGTGTCGAAGGATTTTGTTTCAAGCAATCAGGTATCACACCTATTCTCGAATTTGATATCAATACAAATAGATAACCATTTAGTGTGAAAATTGTCATCGAACTGGCATCGATTGCGTACAATTTTCGTGCTAAATTCAAACCATTATTTGAGGA
Source organism: Archegozetes longisetosus (assembly GCA_018873245.2). Classification (NCBI taxonomy): domain Eukaryota; kingdom Metazoa; phylum Arthropoda; class Arachnida; order Sarcoptiformes; family Trhypochthoniidae; genus Archegozetes; species Archegozetes longisetosus. The sequence goes on along the minus strand of JAEMBT020000001.1, from coordinate 15,084,528 downwards.
ATAGATCGAGTGTTCGTAGACTTCGATTTCTTGACAACCATTATTCAAATAGTGGCCAGAAATGAATAAGTGATGAGATTTTGTTTTAAAGTTATAATAGGAGTCAAGTAATTGACCTGAAGGTAAAGATTGAATCAACTGATAATATGCCAAATCGATTGCCTGATTTTCAAAAGCCCTCTCAAGTAAATCAATTTTTTCGTCCATATCCATCAGTTGTAGTCTTAAGTCAAGTAAATCAACTGGAAGTCCAATAAAATAATTCAATTCGTTAACATCTACGCCATCGACTTTCCCAAAGGCGTGCACATTATGGACAGTAAGCGAATTGAATTTCTTAAAAGAACTAATCGTATTGTTATAACCTTTAAGAACGAGTCTTTGGGATAATTGTCCAATATTTATGCCGTTGATGTTATTCGCGTTGATTTCGGAACTGACAGTCAAGTGATTTTTAATGATTTTAGTTCCAAAGATTTGTTGATTTCCATAATTGACGAGAACACTTCTATTGGACATATCTACACCATTAATGAGTCCAACACGCAGATGATCTACTTCTAAACTATTGAAATGCTTGTTACCCAATATATTGTATTTTCTGTCAACTTTCATCACAGAGTGTTTTGCCATTTCTGAAACATCAACGTCTTGAATAGTCTTGCCATCTGTTATGTCTAAATTGTTGTTCACATTTATATCCTCAGCAAATACTTTGGGTGCAGTCAATATATTATTCCTTCCCTTAAGCATTAAATCTCTATTTAAATCAATATTATTAAGTTTGTGATTAAGAATATTTAATTGCTGACCAAAGTGAACATTATCTTCAAAAATGAAATCTCCACTAATTATTTGGTTGCCATATGTCTTGAGAACAGTTGCGTCCAATTGTGGCAAATTTATTCCATTAATCAAACCATTCTGTGTAATCAGATTTCCGTTAACTATTAAGTCCTTATTAATATTCAAGTTATTCATGAAGACTACTCTCGAATTGATGACTTGATCACGAGTTAAACTCATATACTTGTTGAATAACTGATTGATATCAACGCCAGCAATAGATCCCTTCACAGCAACAGGTCCGACAAGAATCAAGTTTTTGAATTTCTTTATGCCTTTAAGATTTGCCGGTTCATCCACTTTAACAACACTCCTATAAAATCCTTCGATATTAATACCATTCACTCCTGAACCAACAGTTAGTGGACCTTTGAATATAACATTTCCCGAAACGCTAGTCGGTCCAGTGATCACTTGATTGCTATTTTTGCGAACTGCATAACGACACAATTCTTCGACAACTACTTCATCAATAGTTCCATTAACATTAAGATTTTCGTCAACTTCAAAACCATTTGCAAAATGAATTCGACCATTGATTCTATGATTTCCATTTAGAGTAATCGCCTCTTTGTCCAGATCTATGCCTTGCATTCGACCTCTTAAATCAATATGACCTGAAAACGATGCATGTTTAGCATAAATTTAATATGAATTCAACATTAATCAAAATAACTTTGAAAACCTAGACATACCGTCAGAAACTACTTGTCCGCTGAATTGAGTTGGGCCGTGAATTACAGTCGGTTCGTCTATTTTCACAGTATTATTGTTCAGTAAATTCAAGTTTATATTATTAATAGTTGGGTTTCTCATTAGTATATCGTGATTCACGACAACATTATTGTCGAAAATTAAGTTTGCATTAACTATTTGACTGACGTCTTGTAACATCCAATTTTGTTTGATGTCCCAATCGGTCACGTTATCAAAACTGTTTGAAAACTTGATGTGGCCTATAGTTATCGGAGCCCTAAAAATTTTCTCACCAAAAATAGTTTGCGGAACGTCTACGAGCACTGCATCAGACATCAATTGATGCAAATCAATACCATTTACTGATTTAGTTTCCAAATTACTTCCTTTAGGAATCAAAATGGAGGCAACATTTAGTCTTCCAGTCACTACTTGAGGTCTATCGAACAAAAGGCTATTTGTGTAAAGTTCGCGCAAATCGACTCCATTTACTACTGGAGTTTCCAAACTATCGATATTCAAATCGCCCAAAACCTGAACATCATTCAAAACTTTAGGCGCAGTTATGGTCTCATCTCTATTTAAAAGTACGATATCATCCATTGATATGTTGTTTATGTTTTTAACTCTCAAATCATCGACCAAAAGGTCTCCGACAAACACTTTTTCTCCAGTTATAATTTGTTCGCCTCCATGCATTAGAGTGTCGTTTATGAAACCTAAATCAACCCCATTAATCGACTTCACATGAAAGTCTTCGTCCATTTTAACACCATTAACAAAATTTTTACGACCAGATATCAGTTGAGGGCTTTGTTTAGTCATTAAGTCAGTGCCTAAAAAGACAAAATCGTTATTTTGATTCAGTTTTAAACCAATACAAAACAAACCGATATTCAGGCCATTGATTGAGTAACAGTTGAGTGAATTCATGTCTGCAAAATTGATTCGCAAATGTGGAAACAAAGGTATATTGCTGTCATTCAATTTCAATGTCTTTGTATAAAGATCTTCTATTTTGAATCCAGAAATGTCATTCATAACTTTTAGTCCTCCATCAAAATAAACATTTCCATTAATTTCTAAGCTATCGAAATGAAGTGAACTATTCTTAAATAATAGAATTCTCTTCAGTTCAGATAACTTGACGCCATCAACCGTTCCTGCAACCAAACTATGACCTCCCAAATGCATTTGATTAAACACTTTGGGCCCAACTATAGTTTGCATTTTGGATTTGATCATAAGATCCAACTGATTATTCCATCCCCTATTCATTCCAACTAAACCGATCCCATTAATTGAATGCAAAATTTCTACATTATCTATTTTGACAGCACTCGAGAATTGTTTGTTTCCAGTAATGAGTGCGTTTTGATTTGTGAGAAGAATGTCGTTTGGAATTCTAATACCATTTATCAATCCGTCAACAAACAAGTTTCGATCAATGGTTATATCAGTGAAATTGATTGGAGCCACTATGTCCTGATCAGCATAAGTCCACATCACATCATTCCATATCTTCATTATATCTATGCCATCAATGGTAGCTCCAGGTCTCATATGAAGATCGTTTATTTCCAATTGCTTAAAATGTTTATCTCCAATAATGATATGATCGCTATCTTTAGTCACGAGTTCGTTATAAAACACGTCGATATTTATACCATCAATGGGTCCGTTCACTTGCAAGTTAGCGACTCTGATGTTATCATCGAATTTAATGGTATTGTTGATGAATTGATCGCGATCTGTCAGCAATACAGTCGAAGGACTGATCAATTTTTCATTGACAAAATGTTCGACAATTACTTCATTTGCAGTAACAGTATTTGTAAAAGTCTTTCTGGCGATTATATCATGACTTCCATGTCGTGTCACGATATGACTCGTATTCAAACCATTTATTAATCCATTCAGAATCACATCTTTATCCACACGAAGATTCTCGAAATGCATTGGGTGGGGAATTTCATGATCAATATTTAGCGGTAATATATCTTCGGCTAAATTGAGAACATTATCGTTATTTAGTGTTTGAGTGTTTACTTGTCTCACATGACACTCGTCTTCAGGTCTACATTCGAAGTCAACTGATTTGAAAGTATAAGAAGCGGTTACTACTTGTTCTCCATCTGTACGCAATGCATGTGTCAATAAATCTATTATTTCTGCTATTTTTGCCTCCACTGCATTGATTTCTTGATCCAATCTAATCAAGTCTTCGATCATTTTATGACTAAATTCATCGCCATTCGATTCATCCACTAATACGGGTGTTGACAAAGAATCAGTCACCAAATCGCCCACAACTAAGTCATTGATAACAATCGGTTCTGCTTGGTCGACATAATAAACATCTTTGAATTGTGGCATCAAATTGTCTGTACCGGAACGCGACACCTCATTATGAGTATTTTGACACCAACCAAGACTTCGGTTGTGCCACTCTCCGAGTGGGTTTTCGTGAACGAAATCCATTTTAAACATGAATCCCGAAGGGTGTCGAGGATTGCTTACAAACAGGACACCTGATCTTTCGAATGGAAGATAATCGAAATGAAGAGATGCCACCCCAGGACTCATTACACCACCTGTGTACTGAACTCTAGTCTCGACGAAATGCCATCCGTTGTATTGGTAGAGATGCACCGATTCATACATATTGGAAACCGCTAACACAAACTCCCCGTTTCTGCCCTTAAATGTCTTGATTTGAGTCGCACCAACTGTTGGTAGACATTGAAACGGAACGAACTTGTCGTCTGAGAACTTATAAATCACTGAATTCACTTCAAATACAGTGCGACCATGACTCGTATCAAAACTGTTAGCCACTGCCAAAAAATATTCTTCATCCTTGTCAGAACCAAATGTGAAGAACTCCCAGTCTACGGCACCAAATGTACGAATTCGTTGAAAGGTTCGCCATTTCTTTCTGTCGATATCCAATTTAAATATCTCTGAATCAATTTGTATTATATTAGGACCTGCTTTATAGTTAGCAATCGCTAGAAATTCATTGCTGTGTATATTAAAAGCGCAAATGTCTTTCACAAAATATGTGGTCATCGATGAGTACTCATCAAAATAGGTTCCCATCCAGTTATACGTAAATGTTTCCGACTTATAACTTTGCGTCCCATCAGGTCCGTGAGAGTTAGCGATCGCCAAATGGTATGTATGATCTGTTCTGGACTTCCAAACGGCTATTGCTGTTGGATATCGACTGTTGACAGTGTGCTGCTCTTTGGTTATTCTCTGATTGTATTTATTAATCACAACAACATCTGTACCGTCACGACTGCCTGAGTCTGCGACCAGAACATAAAGATTGCGTTCTTTTGTGTCTTTGTCTTCGTCTACAAATGAAACGATGTTTTGCGGTTCGATTACATTCCATGAGATTCTGTTGGGTTCCCAACCGTTCCGAGTGATCGGACCGACCGTTACTTTTGCGGGACCCACATGTGATTGCGCTGAAACACATATGCCGTATGTCTGACCATAAAATTCAATTGTTTTGAAGTCTAGAGATAGAGAACATGTTGGAAACAATGGAACGATTCCTCGCAAGCGATGGACACCCTATTCATGAAGTGATTACACAAAATGATAATTATTTTAGAATCAGAAAACTTATTAATTAATGAATACCTTATCAAAGAATGGATTGACATTCGATGACCTATACTGAGCTGATCTTTTCTGACGAACCAGTTCTTCACTTCGGTCTAATTTATGTGCAATTTTCAACGATTTCAATAATTGTGCAGCCAATGAGTCGAAATTATGCTTAAAGTTTGCTTTGATTAGGAATAAGAGAAAAACAATATTAAACTAAATGATTGATAACTAATTTGATTGATATTTACCAAATTGTTGATCATTTTCGAGGTCATAGCTTTGACTGAAACTGTCATCACAATTAAAACCATTGTTCAACAATAAAACAGTTAAAACAATTAATTTTATACCAATTAATACAAATATATTCATAACTAAATCATGAAAAATGACCTCAAATTTAATTAGACTTTATATTAAGTTTTAACACGTCCAAAGTGAACACTGGATTTCTAATGAATCAATTCTCGACAATCAAATATACTTGAAGTGAACCAAGTGACCTCTACTTTCATTATGAATGAGTTGAAATGAATTTTTGACTTAACTTTTACTTATTGAACTTTTTACTCATTCTCCTTTCATTCACGTCATATACAATTTTGTTTATGCTTTGATCTTAATGTTTATCTGGGCAACAAAGAGCTTTAAAAAATTGATGTTTCATAATTAAACTGGATACAAAATGAGTTTGAAATCAAATGCTAGAGGATTAGCGAAGCCAGAAACTTAAAGTGAGAGACACAATTTAGTGTTTTGTTTGATTAAGTTAGGTAAGCTGCGTGAAGCTGATGCTGCGTGAAAATTGAAGCTACGTGAAAGTTGAAGCTACGTGAAAGTTGAAGCTACGTGAAAGTTAGTATGACTCTCAGCTTAATATTCATATTCTATTCAGTTATACGAGTATTCTACAACTGAAGTCAATTTCATTTCCATAAAGTCAATTTTCATTTTGTCAAATCACGTTTTTAAACCTATTGTTGAAGCTGAGGGGCCTCTACCCTTTCCTCCTCCACTTGCTTCATCACACGTCATAACGCCTTTTATATCTCTGTTTCAATTGTTTCTGAATAAATGAAAGCTTGTGATACTCTATTAATAACTTTTTATTTGAAAAAATAAACATTCCTTTGAAGCAAATCTATTTATTAAGTCGTATTATTTGTATAAAACATGCATTCACTGAACTGAAGAGCTTTTGAACAAAAATTAGATAAAAGTTTTCAATTAGTTTGCGTCAAATGTAATAGATAGAGGCTAACTATTCATTGAAACAAATATTGAAACAAATATTGAAACAAATGCATTCCTCATGGGTTTGTTTGGTTCATGGAAGAAACCTAGTTATTCACTTCGCATACACTGGGTCAATAACTTGTCTTTTCAATCATAAATCATTTCTTTTAACCAATTTTTAGATAAATTTATTTGCCTTGAGATTTATAATAATACGAAATGATAGATTAAATTGGTAACTATAATTGACTACGAACACAGTTATTTCTACCTTATGCTCACTCTAAGTGCACAACTTTTGATCACAGGTAACTTCTAGTGATTACAGTGATATTGGAGTTTGAATCACGAGAGAAAAAGTGTTGCATTAGTTGAGAGTGCATTTGAAAAGCCTTTAAAATAGAAGTTATTTGAAAAATATTAAAATCCATACATTATTTGCATTATAATGAAGAGATATTGAATTTATAAGTTGCTACGCGACAACTCGTTCCTATGTCTTATAGAAATACTTAACAATAGAGTTACTATTGAAACATGAAAACTTTTCTAAACTTACAATTTTCTAATCAATAAGAGTGCAATTATAAATAAAATTAATACGTTAACACTTTAGCTTTGCAATCTAAAAATAGCTGCTTAAGGAACGAACAATGCGTCAAATCTAGTAGGCATTAATGTTAACATTTCGGTACAAATGCCTTTAGGTGTATTATGCAATTTTAGTGCAATTGTGCCTTCGTTTCCAAACACAGAATGTTTAGCCTGAAAGGGAATATACTGTAGGATATCATAAAATCGATAGCAAAACACGAGCTCCGAATGGATAAGACAGTTACGTAACTAAAATACTACACATATCTTGACATTTAGTGAACTTTGACCTCAATTATAGGCACTACTCTATAGAAGTTTGAGCGCGATTCACAAAATAATGAGCTGAATATCTTACTCGTCAGTGGTTCATATGATTAATAATTATCTTGAGTCTGATATACAAATTATAATTTATGTATATAAGGCTTACTATGACTTACTGTAACTATAATTATGCACTCTGAAAAAATATTCACTTCAATGAATTTGAATACTCATCAAAATAAAATTATCTGTTTAGTAAAGTCATTTCTATTAAGTAGTCTCTCTCTCTCTCTCTCTCTCTCTCTCTCTCTCTCGGCATCTCATTTCTTATGCTTTTCTCTAATAAATACTGTTGTTCTCAAAATATCATAAAAATTAGTTACATTTTCATTAGATTAACATTAACTTTCAGTCACTAGTTTTATCAATAATATGATTGTCATTTGAGATATTATATACGTTAGACTTAATACAGAATTAGGAAATATGATAAGAATCGCTTAGATATGAACTCTGTTACGTACTCGATCGTTATAATCAGTTCATACAAGTCCTTACTATAGACAAGTTGAAAAAATGAAACATAGGCTTCAATTTGAACTTCTTTAATGCTTTTATAATTGAATAAATGATGTCGAATGAACTGAGACGTGAATATAACTTCAGTTTCGATGACTCAATGGTTGTTCTAAAGTCTATTTGCAATTGCAAAAACTTAAGCTATCAATGAAATACTATACACAAAAGTGCAATATTACTAAAGTCCTTTTTATCTTAGAGCAAATAGAATTATGAATGAGTTAGTAGGAAGAATAGACCTGATTTCAATTGACAGTACAGAGACTTACTTAAAAAGATGCGCGGGTACAAGAAAAGTACCTAAGCTATGATTATCCTCCCAGTCATGCTTATCAATTTGAGCTTAATTTTTAATTGTGATCCTCTATTTAGTCTAAAATAATTAGGAATTGAATTTGACATTATAAGAGAAAATAGGAATATTCTCATAAGAACGCATGACTTCTCGTTGCTACGCATGACCTTTCGTTGCTACGCATTACTTCTCGTTGCTATGCATCGTTTTAAAGTGACCGAGCTATAACTTGCATAGCACGCATATAATTGTGTGCTCAATAGTCTTTAGAATAACGTATTAAATTTAGATTGCATGGCATTTATAAGCAATCTACAATTAAGGTGATTAGGCGGTGATTTTCATATTGTTGCACGCGATACCATTATATTTAAGACGTGAATCAATATATTGACTAAGGCTTAAGTACAGATTCTGTTTGTTTAGCTAATATTGATTCATAGAAATACATTTCGAACTGATTTCATCAGAGAGTATACTTAGAAAACATGTATTGCGTAATAATGATGTAGTCGTCAATTAGATCTACTTTTTGATGAAGAAAAGTAGTCGCATTTTATAGTTTGTTCGATTTGTTTGCATTCTTTAATCATGAAAAAAAAAACTAAATTCATAATCAATTTGAAAAATAACTTGAAACAAGTTAGAAAATGAACAGATTTATGAGATTTTATACAAAAATGAAGTTTAATTTGTTTTGAACAAAAAGTTGTTGACTTAATAGAAAAGAAGAAAAGGTAAAAATTTTGTTCACATCAATGGTTGTTGCATATGAAGGATCTAATAATTGGACCATAAAATTATTGCACTATATTTCTGGTTGTGATCCAAAAACAAAACAAATAAAGTGAGAAAATTCTGAGAATCAAGTATTATGTAAATATGGACACAAGTGATACAATGAAAGTCAATAAAGATTATAAGTATTGTTATCAGGGCTCAGACTAAAGACAAAATATTCATCATCTAAACTATAATTGTATAATCGGCTGCTATAACGAGTTGAGAAGAATTCTACGAATCCTGCAGCTTATCTTTGGTCAAAATAAGTAAGATGAGTTTCAATAAGTAAGATGAAACATAAAGAAACAAGTTTCGATTCAGTTTTTATATATTTTGATTCAGTTTTTATATATTTTGATTCAGTTTTTATGTATTTTGTCAATCCTAAGCTAGTCATAGTAGATAAGAAGCAGGAGATAGATAGCAGCCTCTGAGCTCGTTTCTAACCAGCCTATGACCCAATTATTAAATACTAAGATCTGTTTGAATAATTTATTATTACTGTAGAAAAGAAATGAACGCAAACTATAAACAGTTTACATATATTGCGGCAACTTTTAGTTGTTTAACAAACTGCATAATTGAAGGGAATAACATTAGTTAGTGTGCTTTGTTGGTCAATTTATAAATATTATGGCACAATAGGTTTTTTCAAAGGTTTAATTAACTATACAATTGTCAAATCTAATAATTATGCACATTTATAACAGTAAACCATTAAAAGGTATACTCCATTTGTATATTATAATAGAAAGACTAAAATATTTACCATAAAATGATAATACTTCGAGTTAACAGTCATGTTTTTCTAGTATTCATTTTAACAATAATATGTCATTTTTATAGTTTCAGTCTGACCCGGTTATAGGCAACTGATCAGTGCGTAGGAAATAGGTTGCCTTTAACGAGAGTTGCCTGTAGCAGGGATTGCCTATAACCAGCTAGGCCTATATCCCAATTCTAGCATGTGATTGGATTGGCTGGTACTTAATAAATGATTTGCTAACAAACGGGTTTGCCAATAAACGAGTTGCCAATAACCGGGCCAGACTGTATTGGTTAGCTTTATCCTAGTTAAGACATGAGTGCAAAGTTTTACAAATGAAGAATAGGTTAGGGTTTTAGATGTCTTACACTTATAAAACATTGTCTCATATATAATATTTACTTAATTTGATCGTTGATCAAAAGTTGAACTTTTCTAAGCATACAATATTTGTTGGCATCAGTGATTTTCGACCAATTAGTAAGTGCTGTCCCGCAACACTTCTTTAGAACTAATGGATTAAGTATGAAAAAGGTCGAGAAAAGGCATCGCAGCAAATGATTGGCGACCAATAATAAGAGATGAAGAAAGAAAATGATTTGCTGCAAATAACTTAGTTTTTGTTGAAAAGATCGAAATATATTTACTGTATATAAAAGAAGACAAAACAAGACCCAAATAGACCAGAGAAGACGAGCGCACATATATTTGGAGAAGAAATAATAGCAATATTACCACTTTTGCCTTTATTGCACAAATATTCGCACTTATGGTATGAAGAAGAAGACAAAATCTAATTATTTTCAAATTAGAATTCAATTAAAAGTTTCTCTTCTTCTCAGTTAAGGTATCGTTAAGTGTTTCATAGTATGCGAGATAGAGTTCGGGCTTTTTCTTCATTAATTCAATTCTAGTTTCATATAAAAGTCTCAACAATGAAGTAATGAATTGATGTGAAATAATTTCGATGATTAGAGATCTATTTATTATAAGATAATGTCCGTTAAAATTCAAGAGTCTTCAGACTGAGCGACAGATTTTGGTGATGTTTTTGGTTGATTAGTCTCGTGGCAAATTAAGTCAGTGTAAAGTTCTGATTGAAGAAACCGCAAATAGGCATCAGATTCAAGTAGACCTTGTATTTTGCGCTGTGCCGCATCAAACGCATTACGGCTAGGGTTTGACAGGTTTTGCATAATTGCTGTTCGCAACTTCGGGTCCAAATTCACCTGAAATTCATTTGAAAAATTATTTCAATTCAGTATAGTATTTGAGTAAACATTTTTAGTTTAAATGACTAGTGACTTGTGATTTATTTTTTAAAAACTCTAAGAATCTTATTCTTAGAGGAAGTAATAAGAGAAACTATATAATTATGACTCAATTCAAAAAGTATTTACATTAAATGTCAGAACAAGAATTAGCACAAAGATTGTCATGAAAACAAAAAGATGTAAAACTGAAAGTTGATTAAATAGATTCTAAAGACTAATAAGAAGAATGAATTAGCAATTGTTGAGCTGGAAAAAAATAATCTGATTTATGACTGCTCTGAGTACATTATTTGAATGTTTATTTTTCATAAAGTGCTTAATCATAAAGTGAGTTTGAAAGGAGAATGCAATTTGAAGTAGACTATAATTTGACGACTATGTTTTCGAGAATCCAAATGTAGACTTGTAAAGAATCCAAAGGTCATTCAGGATTATTTCTTTTTTATAGATTTCAGTCAAAGTGAACAATAAAAGAGAAAAACAAGATTTGAAAGTTTGGCTCGAAGCTAGAATTTGGCAAAATTCCTATTTTAAAATTTTGATATTGGAATGAAGCTGAAACTTGATTATGGACAAAAACCTGGTTATCGACAAGATTGAAGTGTAGAAACAAAAGTAGGACATGTTCAACTCAGTTCATTCCTAAATGTCAAACACTCATCCATTATATTATTCTTCGCCAATTCAATGCTATAATAATGAAAGTTAATTTGGTTTTGGTCATAATGATTGAATTAATTATTTATTATGATAGCGAAAAGATATATTCATTTTGATTCTCTACTCAAGTGTTATGAAGTAATAAAGGCATTGTTCTGTTTAGAAGAACACAATACAAAAGTCATATTAATTGTAGTCACTATTAATTATCCATACACGAAAATGAGTCAAATAATAAGTACTATTATTAAACTATTATAGGATTAAAAACATTGTACGCTTAACAGACGTAAATATATACATAATATAACTTTTATAACTTTAAAGAATGCTTCTAATTCTAGTTTAAAGCAATAACAGGCCTACTACAAAATCAAAATCATTTAGATTTGATCAAAAAACTAAATTCATAGTGACTAAATCATTTGGTATGAATGCAAATATTTCAATTTTATGCTATTTCAATAGATGTGATTTCAACGAACAAATAGAAAGCTTTTCTCTTCTAATCTATATCAAAAAGCGGCTCTGCATTTAGAACACTTCTTAAGAGAAAATTTTGTAAAAAAAATATATATCAATTCTTATTACATGTTTGGCTCTCAAATAAAAGAATATATCAGTCTTTTGAAGCGTCTAATCGATAGATATGTGACAATTACATCTCTCTTATAAGCCTAGGTCAGGAATCATATAAGAGATGTTCTTTAACCTCAAGAGAAACCCAACTATAAAGATGAAAATGTATTCGACTGAACAAAGAAGATTCAGAGGTTATTCTGATAAGATTTCTCAGTTCCTAACAAATATATAATCATAACTTATGATTGGTTGTTTGTTTAAAATTTGAAAGTTGACATTGAAGAGGACTAATTATAGGAATCGATCTAACGCGCAAATCAAATCAGAATATTGAATAATTAGAATATTGAAGAATCAGAATATTGATTGTAGAGAAGAAAAGCGCGTCACATCTTATAGTATTAACTGATCGATTTTATTGGGCATTCAATAGATAACAATCAACTTTGTATCAATGTATGTGCTCATCAATTATACTGATAATCGCAAAATTGTCAACGATGTAAGAAGTATCGATCGATCGATCAATATATGAAAGTTTGACAATCTTTTGGAAGCATAGAAAATGATAGATTATAAACAATAATTGAGCTTTGAGCTAGTTTCCAGAGCTATTTTAGAATTTTCGCAATTATTTATAGACCATTTGATCAATTGTTTATAAATTCTTAGTTTAAATTAGGAAAACAGACTCAAAGATGTGAGCATTTAATGTTTAGAACATTATGTCTCATGGTAAATAAATAAAGATTTAGTTCAACAAATTATTGCCACATTTTTAGATAGATGTAACTTTTTCTTATATAAATAGATTCTAAAGAATTGATCGTAAATTTATCAAAATCTATTTTTAGCACTAAATTCATGCTTTTCTAAGAATTTCACAACTTTTTACATTTAAATCAAGACAAAATACATTTCTCAATATCAATCCATCATACTTTTCATCTATTTTAAAGTTCAAACTATACCTCTTTGGGTGCTCTAACAGCGAGGAAATCATCAAATATTTTGCGGGCTTTGTTCGTCATTTTGCTCTGTCTCGCTTTCTTGAATTCTTCGCACGCGATCCAGAATTCAATGTTTTCTTCGCTGAATTCACGCGATAAGAAGGCACGAAACAGTGCACTTCCATCTGGAATCAAATTGACAATTACAGTAAAACCTGTCTAAGTTTGATATGCACTTAAGTGCTTTTAAGAAAAAATACAAAATTTCCATAGAAAAACACGGCTTAATTGTTATTGATTTTTAAAACGCACTTAACTACATCTAAAAATCAGGCAGTTTTTACTGCATCAGAGATTTCTAAGAATATTCTCAAAAATTTCTAAGAATATTCTCAGAAACTTCTAAGAATATTCTCAGAATAAAACAAAATAAGACAAAAATAAAAACTAGAAGAGAAACAAGAATTGAAAAGAAGACTTATTTTCCATAGAAAGATAAGTATTTGGAAAGAGAAAGTGGTATTAAAGAAGTTTGTTTTAAGACATTAGCGATACAAATATAAAAGTAATAAAGTAGACTTACATCGACTACTCATAAGATCAAGGAAAGACTTGGCCCATTTTTCCACTTCATCTTTCGATGGTCTCACTGATGATTCAATTGATGAGTCGGTGTGACGCCTCCGCAAAAATCTTAACCTTTGTTTCATATCTTCGAGCGCTCTGTGGAATATGAGGAATGATATGAAGAATGATAAGGAGAGTAAGAAAGAGAAGAAAAAGCGGTGAATGAAAATGAGAAAATCAAGTGATGTTGTATTGCAATGTGTGCCAGAATTAATACAATGACGCAGACATTAATCGCAACTCAATCGCTAAGGTAGCACTTAATGCATTACCATAAAAATAAATCTCTTTTTGATAAGTAGGATATTTTTGCCTCAATTTCTAACTTATAAGCTATCAAATACTGCATATGATCTCACAGAAAGGTTTCTTCCATTAGCTTTCTATTAATCAAAACTGACTCTCAGCGGTTTCATTAAGACAAAAATCTATTTGATTCATCAATTTCTATAAATATACTTTCAATGCAACATTTCGATTGGTCGCTTGCAGATTTGATTTGCTATAAACCAATTTTAAACTATTGAATCAATTTTGAATCAACTTTGAATCAATTTTGAATCAATTTTGAATGAAATTTAGGATTAAATAAAGAAAGAAAATAAGTTAATGATTACCTTCCAAGCATTTGCCGAGTCATAAATTAACATGAAATCAATGAAAAATGCAACAAACATCACTTTAAACTTCAAATAAATAGTTCATATTATTAAATGAAGCCATATGAATATTTGCATTTAAAATTGTCTCCAATAGCAAAATCAAAGTTGAAAAATTGAAAATTCAAAGTTCAATATTTCTAAATACTAAATGAAATCATATAAATAGTTTATTTCATAGTACAAATTTAGAGCTTCTTATATTAGAATCGATTATAGAGCAAGTGAACTAAACTCAAAACTTAAAGCATATTATAATGAGAGATGAACTGCATTAGTATTTCCCGAATCAAATAGAATTACTGGCAGATGCACTCGAGCTAAAAATAGCACGAGTTCACTTTCTTCAATTGGTGACAATTTTATTTAGAGCACAGCGCATCCCTTTTTCCATTTTCTCAATTATCTTCCCTTGCAACTAAGATCGAGACAAAGTTGCTTTTGTATATGGTACACGCATTTCGCATCAGAAAATAACCAAGCTAAATGTTAGACTGCTTAAATCAGTCTTATTTTCTGTTTGCTTATTTCCGAATTTTTTATTCTCTTATTTTCTCGTTTTTATTCGCTCGTTTTCTCACTTTTTATTTGCTCATTTTCTCATATAAAATCAGCGATAATGCGAGGCCTACACAAAATGCGACTTCTCGTTCCTACTTATAGATAAAATTCACAAATCTATAATCTTAAGTGCAGTAGTACATCAAGTTTTTTGCCGACACTTTTGAAGAGACTGAATTAGCTGTGAAATATACTCTTCAGTAAAACATTTACATTTAGATTATTCTACAACGTCTTCTAAGATCAATTGACAGGTCATTTGAGCGAATGTTGGGTTAACAAAGTTTGTCAGTATTGTAAAGTTGTAAACTGAATAGCCATTGATAACAACAAGAAAAGGTCGTCACTATAGTAACGTACCTGTGATGCGCGTCATATATTTTGCCGAATTTGATTTAAAGTTTGCTATGATCACTATATTGAGTGTTCCATAAGTTGGTTAATATGTGAACATAATATGATATAATGAAAGGCATTGGATAAGAAGACAACACTCGAGGTTGCTATCAAGGATCATTAAGCTTTAGAGTGTGCAATGAAAATAGAAAGACTATAGCCTTTCTAAAAATAGCGTTAGATAAACATTGAACTTTAACTAATAGCAGTAAATATTAGGGTTGGACGAAAAAATCATTTTTCTTTCGCTGCATAAATTGAAAAAATGTTTGCTTATGGACCCATTTTTTACTCGTGCCCAGAATTACTTGTATTGTATCCTAGTGTTAGTTGTATTGAATCCCAGAACTACTTGCATTGAATCCTAGTGTTACTTGTACTGAATCCCAGAATTACTTGTATTGAATTTTGCTAATACTTTTTATTTATACAAAAATAAATCGTTTCTTTCATCATGATTCAGGCATTAAAATCAAATTTGAAAAAGTTATATAAGTAAACAAATAGGAGAATTTCATATCTATTCCTATTTTCCCTGCAAATTAGCATTGGATCGATACTGAAAACCTAAGGAATAGTAAACTTAGTTTGACTATATCTGAAAAATAGGATTCAATATACTCTCTTAATAATGAATGGCAAGATAACTTCCGTCATTTAATTTACTAATATATATTTTAGTGATCAGTCAAGTTATTTGTCTATTAATAAATTGTGACCAGAATATCCGATAGATTAATGGATAATTCTCGACAAAGTATTAGCTCGCAATACAAAAATAGAATTATTTACACTCTATTCTTGGATCTAGTCTATGACAATCTGGAACATATTTAGAATGAGCGACCAACCAATAAGTTAGTAATTGCATTGAAGTATAGTATTGAATAATTGATACTATGTTCGTAATTGATATTTACTTCTAAAGGACCAAAATTTGTCTAAAAGACTGATTCTATGAAAAAGAGATACATTTTCTGGGATTGGCTTACAAGTGAAAATAGCAGCATTTTATTACACCTTCACAGGACAGCTTTCGTGCGAGATTCAATATCTCAGAATACATTAAACTATATTGCCTTAGAAATGGTTATATAAATAGACCGAAAATTATTTTCAAATATGGTCCGAGAAAATCCGATATTTTTGTCAAATATGTTCCGGTCTGTAGCTATAAATAAACTGGTATAAGAATCGAGTTTGTGTTCGCGTCATCAAAAACTATTAATAAAAGTCTATCCAACTGTTCAGTACAAGCGTTCTCTTTTAATGTCATTTTCTTCTACTTTGAGAATTACTTAACATATCGTTCAAAGACCTATCGGTCCGATCACAAACTTGCAATTTGATCAGTGTTTCCGCATGAAAAAACTATTTTGGCCGTATCAGCATCAACAAGAGTGAGCGAGAGAGAGAGAGAGAGAGAGAGATCCAGTACGACATGCAAGAATCAAATATGTTTAGTATGCTATTAATCAACTTACGGCGCTTGTTTCCTTCCTCTCTTCGAATGTTCTTTGCCTTCTGAGCGCTGTAAGAATTGATTAAAGAAGAAGTTGAATTTGAAATAGAGTTAGCAATTGGAAATATGTGATAAAACAAAAAGATCGAAAGGGATAGTTATTTTTAGAAAGAAGAGCAATGTCTGAAAAGACAATATATATTAAACAGTTCGAAGACAGTGTGGGTGTTTGGCGATAACAAAATGAATTGAGGAAAAGGTTATATAACACCTATATATTTGAAATAAATGCACAATTGCTAAACTAACAGAATATATAACATAATAATTTAGTGATTGCTACTTTTGTTTGTTGCTAAATGTAACTTCATCATTAGATTAAATAATATAGATCATACATTGGCTCTATTGCCTCAGAAGCCTATTGTTTGCCATTAATAACTAACGCCTCTCAAATACTCAATTCATGAATAATATATACACATATCGAACTGAATACCACTATACAAACTCAAGCTATGATCATAAAATAACTCTCAAACTATTAAAGTTATCATAAGTTAGGTTTGAAATTTGTACCTTTAGGCAAACATATCTAGCATAAGCTAACATAACCTAATCTAACATAACCGACAAATAAGATCAATAATGTGTTTATGCAGTGATGATTCGAGAAATTGATATGAGAAGTGAGAGCTTAATATGAATTACAGAGAAGGCGGAAGAAGAAAGAAGTAACATTTATAGATGAGTTATATTCTTACAGTTGTCTTATCACTTAAGAAGAGAGCATATGCCGGAACATCCTTAGAACATCCAGCGCTATGTGTTCTTCTGAGCAGTCTTGCAATCTTTCCAGAACTACTTGACACGAAAGCCATACTTCCTTTACGACGACGTGACGATGAAGACGATGAACTTGGTTGTTGTTGAGGCTCTGGTGTCGTTGCCTTTCGATCTGGAATAGGCTTTGGTGATACACTTCTGTGAGAGGATTCACTCTGAAAGTAAACACAAGGATAGATGTGTGAGCAAAATAGTAAAGTTTATCAAATTTTAATTTGAATGTGTGAGCAAAACACTGAAGTTTATCAAATTTTAATTTCACTATAAAAGCCCTCTTAAGGAAAATGCCTAATACGATTTGTCGAAAGCTTTCTCTTCTGCTTTTCACTCATTTAAGAACTTGTTCGCTATATGTTTGTAAGCTAAACCAAACAACCACCAGATATGAGACGCTAGAATTAAGTTTTGCTTAATCGTGGAAACTGAAGAATTCTCTGGGAAAAGTTTTTTTGCTGCTAAGTACAAGCTAATCCCAACTGAACTTTAAATTATCATTTCTGATATTTGATTGAAAATAATAACTCAGAAGAAAAAACAATGGTTTTAGCAGTGTTAAAATACTGAGCTTTCATTGAGATAAATTGGTAGCCACAAAATACATGCATAACAAAAGATAAGATAAATCGTAGACTAAAACTGTTGGCTAAAGCCCCGTCAATAAAACACTCGCTTAGACTAAAATCTAGAGGTTTAGAGAGCCACGTGAGGAATACTGACTACAGCAACATTCTATGTTACCTTTGATTGTTGATGTATGCGATCTGAGCTAATGCTAGAGCTAATTCTTCGTTGTCCTGAAATGAAAGATGATGACGGCATTAGTGTTGATGGAGATCTGACGTGTTTACTATGATCACCACAACTAATACCACTCGTACCACTTTGGTCGCTATTTATTCCAGTTTGTAGTAGTAGACTATCAGCACTAACTGTGCATTTTCGTGCTAATTCAATAGCAAGACCTGTACCACTACTACATGATGAGGCTGAGTGATCGTCGTTTCTAAATATTAGATATGAAAATTATAGTTATATTTGGTTAGGTCGGTGCTATTAAACTTTATCTTCTATTTTATCTCAATCACTGATAGCACTCATCCAACTATTTCTTAGTTCAATAAACTTAGATCTGTACTTATAACCGATGAAGGATTGGATTATTTTTATGAAAGTTCAAGTTTAGATTCTAGTAATCTTGAAATTTAAACCAGGAGAGTGCTAGAGAAGGTTATTTGGCGGCTATAATCTAGCATTGAGTGCGTCAAACACTTCACTTAAGTGCTATTAGTGAGAAAAAATGAAGCCAAAAATAAATGTTCATCTCAAGTTAAGAACAATCGTGTAAATTAATCTGACATTTAGAGCAAAGTTTATAGGCAGTCAATAAATAATAAGAAATAGCTGTAGTATTTGATGATAATTGAATCAGTGATACAATCGCCTCCCGTTACAGTTCAATCGAAATCTGTTCATTGTAACGGCAGTTCACAATATCGGATATAGTGTAGAAAATCTGCAAGTGACTTTTTTGAGAGTGTATATCATAGCTCGTTGTTGACTATATCCAACTTAAGTATAAGGGGAGTATAAGGGAAGCAGACTGTATAGAGAGAATGGACTGTATGCTGCTAATGAACTTACATGCTATTACTACAACTGGGACTGGGAGTACTCAATTCAGAAGGGCTTCTACCACCACAGCTCGAATCGACGGGTGATCTACTTCCTGATTCTCTTCGATGAAGCGTTCGGAAGTGTCTGGGCTCTCCGGGCACAGTGAGGGAATGTTTGCGTGGATAATTAGATGATGTTTTCTTTTCCTCATCATTATTTTGTTGGCCTTTCCAGGTTTTGGATCTCCAGGAGACCTTCCGAGAAGAGCCCAAATCGACTACGGTTGCATTAGAACTAATAGAGGCAGTGTTTGACGCACCGTTCGCACCATTCGAACCATTCTCGTTGACAATCGGAGGACTTGTAGAAGTCGTAGCACCTGCTGATGAGCTACCACTGGCTGCTATTTCCTGAAAAGTGTTCAAAATCAATGTTAACCACATTAGAATGACACGAGTTTAACTTAATTAATTGACACTTTCTGTTGTTTTAGAAGTGACACACATTTGAACGTTAATAGATTTGTAAAACTCATATGTACTGCTAGAACGTGTCTGAGTTGTTATGGTGTTGTGGCGCAATTGAACCGCTTTTGGCAAATGAACATAAAAACAGAAAAACGAGATGAGTGGGTGAATTAGTGTAGCTCTAAGTGTTATGGTATCTGTTATGGTCTGCGTTGGTGAGAAGCGCACCAAATGCGTGGAGTAAAACTCCATCTTCTCAACAGTCTATCAACGCTCAAACTCACAACAAGCAGAAAGACTGAAACCAATAATGAATTGAATAAACTTGAGAATTGAATTCAGATCACAATTGACTTTTCTGTGATTAGGTCTGGAGGCAAAAGCATGCATAAAAAGATTGATCAGTTGAAAGAACTATCTAAACAAACAAGAGATTTTAGTAGAAGACACCATGTTAGCGAACAATAACTTATAAGTTAATAACTTATTCAGTAGTAATGGTTTGAGACATTAAACTGGTTTATTCCGTGCTTTATTTAAGTCGAGATAATAGGGACAAAAGAAAGTGCTTTCAAACAATCAATAGGTTATATACGAATCAATTTGCAGTGTGGATAAAGAAATAAATACTACAGTGAATTTAGTTCAGAACGTAGTTCAGAATGTAGTTCAGAATGTAGTCCAGTCACGCGAATAGGAATCACTGCATCTATAAAACACTTCTTACCCATAAAGCAAAATTCATATTACCCAAAGGCTCCAAATGATTGAAGATATCATAAATGTGATTAAGTGAACGGTTCTCCACAATAATGCTTGCTAACATATTGACCCAACCTTGTCTTAATTCTGTGCTTTTATTCTGCACTTTTATTCTGCACTTTGATTAACATAACTTTCAGTTTTAGTTAGATTAACAAAATACAAATATAAACTTGAAATGAATTAAAATTGCAGTTAGATTGTGATTAAAAACTAAACATTGGTCATATGATATACAGTTAGATTGATAAGATCTCTTCTGATAGAGAACTTCCTCAAAGAGCTGAAAAAAGATTTTCAATTGAAAAGCTATAGTTGGTACGATATGAAATAAGATAGTGTTTAAGATACTCAACCTTCAAGTTTTAATGGATTTAGCATGCTACAATAGGCTAAGATAAGGAAACATAAGCTATAAAATAAGACAATTATTTTAATTTAGTTTATAATTATTGTTTATTAAATAACTTGTGCTTATGTAAGACTCATATATTTAGAAGTGACATAATCCAAGTTCTTATACAAACTTAATTTTCATCTTATTATTCTTTCCATTTTTATAATGAACAAAAGCTTTTTATTATATAGAATTTCTATTGAAATAAGATCAATCTATTTTTGGTTGTTCAGCTTAAAATAGTATCAAAAATTTAATAGAATATAAATCAAACTTGTTATAAAGGTTATATAAATAGAAAACTGAAGGTTATATGAATATTGTTATTGTTATATTACTTTACAATTTCTAACAAATAATGCCTTTTCCTTTGTATGGATATTCTTTCCAGAAAGTATTATATGAATAACAGTTTGCAGAAAAGATATCTCTTTTTTTAGCTGAATATTAACTCAAATGTACCTTCTGCTTCACTCTTATTCAAAGCTTTAGCATTGTTTCAAAAGTTAATTAACCATCAGGTATGCAATATTAATATGCATTCAAAATTTGTCAGATTATTAAATTCTGTTCGAACTATTTTTTAAATAAAAACTGAAGAGCTCGATAGTCAAAATTATACCGCTTCTTAACACTGTTATTAAGTCTTAAGTCATATCACGTCAATATAGGTCTCTATTAAAATCTGCTACCTTGAAAAAATCGGTCTATTGTTCTCTATATTACTTACAAAGCTTTTTTTAACTATGAACTCAAACTTGAGAACACTTTGAAAATTAGCAGAAAGTTTCTAGGATCTCGACTCGACTAAAATCACCAAAGACCAGAGAGCTACATTTCGTGATCATCAATCAAAACGACTTTGAGCAGTTTTACTAATATGAATACTAATAAAAGCAATTATTTAGATTTATCTTATTGTTCGTTCAAGTATCAGCATTGTATGTATTAATACTGAAATACATTCTCTAATGCAAATACGAATTCAGTTCTGTTCAGTTTTGTTCAGTTCCATTCAGTTCTATCCAATTCTGTTTAGTTCCGTTTAGTACTCGCAAACTTATATTCAATTAACAAAATGAAATACAGAAACCAAAAATTGATTAAATTTAGACAAAAAAGATAAAGGTGTATAAAGGATTGGTATTTATATTTAAAATATGAGTTTTGATAGCAAGTTCTATATGAATATGATTTTCTCATTTGATTGAATTGAAGTGCAAACTTTATGAAATAAATTAATAAGTTCTGAAATACTTTCATTCAGTCAATTTAAACGTTTAATCAAATATTCTTCATTCAGTTTCAACTAATAGAGTCAATATTGTGTCAGCTTCTCAAGTAATAAACGCCTACAAATGAGTTACTCGTCTGAGATATAAGTAAAAATATAGTATAAATTATGCCAAAACCACATTTATTTCAGGTTAAACTGTTTAAGTTCATTAAACTGCAAAACTGATGTGAAATTTATAATTTGAACACATTTTCTCACTTAATCAATATAAAAGATATGGTTAAATGAATGTACTGTACAATCATTAATAAGACATTTTATTAAGGGACCCTTACATTAGAGGTACTGTACGGTGATTAATATGACATTTTATTAAGGGACTCTTACTGTATTTCCTATAAATGTCAACTAGATTTCGTTTCATTAGGTGTCAAATAAATTGTTTTTACCAAATTAATCTAATGTCAAGCTTGACTTTTTTGATGGAGAGTCTAGTAATAAGAAAATAAATATCTGCTCCCAAATGACTATCTTTTACTTAAATAAAATAACATTTTAAAAGTGGCTTCAACTGTTCAGAATTAATCAATTAGAAACACAATAATTATCTAAACATTTTCTCACCAAAATCATCAATCATTATGATTAGCAAAAAGATCTGTTCCTTAAATATATCAACGAGTTCCTCATTCCTAAGATTCTGTTCCATCAACTATGAGGTTGACATCTTATGTACACTCAATAAATTAATAGTCCTCGGTAGAGACAAGAGAGATGCTGTTGCTATGTTAATCCGCCTGTCATATGCATCATTTGTTGCCAGATTTGATTTATTATTTACTTTGATTACTATATTGAATATTCTATAAAAATCTTAATATCTTCAATATTATGGTCTGATGGATAGAATGCCATCACAACACATCACTTCTGATTGCTTTCGAGGATTACTAACTCCTCGAGTGTAGAGCATAGTATTAAAAATGCTTTACTAGCAATACATAAAGAAAAAAACTAGGAAAAGATCAATGAATAGTAAAGATATTGGAGAAAATTGCATATAGACTGATACTTGTGCTTGTTTTTGACATTAAAAGCAATACTGGTATCAAAATGAAAATCAATGTAAGATGTGCTCCATATTGAGCAGAATAATGCACGGAATAATGCACGGAATAATGTAAATAATCTCTTCTCAAACTATCTTATAAGGCATTTGTTTATATAAGTTAGAAATCTATAAAAATCAAATATTATTTCAGTTTTAGTATTGAAACGTTTTCCAGGAATACTATACTAAACATATTTGAGTCTCAAAACTTGTTATTGTTTGACATTAATTCCTGAGTTTTTCACTCATAATCCTTCGCTGATTACATGCACAAAAGTCAACATAAGCTGCAGTTTTAATGAAGATTCTTATCATTCTAATAGCTCTTAGAGCTAATGTGTCTTCTAATGTAAGCCTCAATTTTGAATGTAAAGAAACCTTTCCATTTAGATAGTCTAATATATGCATTTGATTATTAAATATTAAAACTAAACCTTTCCTCTTGCAATTTCCAAACTATAATTTAAAGTCTTAGGAAACCTTCCAATTAAGACAGAATTATCTATTAATAGAATTGTTAACATATTGACTTTATAGAAAAAATATTTTAATTATATAATATGTGTAGTTAGCGTCAACATAAATCAAAAGAGTTTATGTAATTTTAGGTTTCAAATTCTTCCTCTTATTCTTACCAACGAGAAAGAGGAAAAAATACTTTCTTTTAAAAACGTGTTTCACTTCAAATTATACACATCGGAATATTCTGTGACTTTGATTTATATCGCATGTGTAGTCTATTCTTTCTCATTGAGTGCACACAAAATTCGTGTCAATGAATGTCAATCTGAAAACCGCAGCAATTCTTCAAGTTTCAAAGTGAAATAGCTAGAAATGCGTGGCTTTCAATCAATTTGAGCCAAATTTTCAAAAAGTATTATTGATTGATGTTTCGAAATGAAGCAAACAACTCGACTCTTTTCTATTCCATCAAACTGAGTCTGAGTCTGACTCTGAAAGTAGGATCAATTCTAAACTTGATATCTCCCTTACAACTGACAAGTGAAACCTCGATTGAATTTTTGCATTGTTTTCCTCAATGCAATAAGTGATGTATTATTAAAATTAAATGATATAAGAGTTGAACTTTTGTAGCGGAAAAAGTGATGTGAAAAGAAAACAAAAAACGTATAGCTTTCTTAGATTGACTTTGAAAGTGGAAAAGCATCGCATCTATTATGAAAAGATTCAGTTGAGTGTGAGTTATTTTGTTTTCCAAATGATTATGTAATAAAACTAGAGAACACTCTGAAAATTCTTTATTACCATTATTTGAGAGACAGTCGTGCTGTAAGACTGTACAAAGCTTCAAATCAATCGATTTCATGTGAAAGTATTCTCAACTAAACAAACCTAAAAATGCTCCCAAAGTCAATTCTGTAATAACATATTTTGACTGCAGATAAAACTTTTTTAGTCTCACTCACAAAGTAGTAAATGAATATGTTTTGCTACTTCTACATTATTGTAAACTTGAATACGTATAGTTTTCACTCTAATATAAGGTCATTGTTTTGATTGCTGTCAAAAACTACTACTAGTGCTCTAAACTTATGGTGGAGCTGTTTTAAGATAATACAATATCTCTATATTTTACTCTTTCAGTTCTTTTGGATCTTCAACAGCTCATATCTTCGTAAGATTAGGAGAATATTCTTTTTGAATCTGGGTCTTATATTTGAAATTAAAACACCTAAATGTATACGTTAACACACACACACACACACACACACACATATATATATATATATATATATACATACACACATACACACACGAGTTTTGATTTCGGTTAATTATTCAACTATTAGCTAATGGCAAAATAATAGAGATAAGTCTCAGACAAGTCTTATCGAGAAAAGCTTGATAATATAAAACAAAAGTAATGTGACATATGTGGGCTTCTCTAAAGAAACGGTGCGAGAGAGATAGCATTGAATAGAGAAAAATGCTTTAAAAGTATCACTTCATTCAAACGTTTATTACTATATAATATTGAAAATTTGTCGCATTCATTTTGACTAAGCTCTAATTAACTAGACTAATGTTAATCCAATTGTTTTATTTTCAAAGCTTAAAAGCTCAATTTTCTGAATCTGATTCTTCAGAGTTATCATCTTCGGAATTAATCCATTTTTTTATTAAGATTGAATGTGAAGTGTTTATCTTTCCTTTCCTTTTGATTTCAATTCTAGTTGTTTCGATTAATAAATGTCAATTTATTTATTATTTCTCACGTTTATATGTAATAAAATGCTATAAACAACGTAAAAACATAAACAAATACTTGTACTGAAGGAGTAATTGATAGGTTTGTGCAGTTAACAGTTTGAGACGCTTGCGCGTAATACTTGCCTACACGTCATCATCGATTATAATAAGTATCAATACTAGTTTTAAAGTTGATTAACTATTAATTTTATAATTGGACTATATCCTCAAGCTCATCATATCAATATATAAGGTTGAAACTATGATTTCGAGTAAAATTCTAAAGATAACTCCTTTCACATCAAGTCCTCATATGAATGATTTACATATTATACAAATGTTTGTTACTGCGAGCTCTCATCCATATCAGACTCTACTGAAATCAAGCTGAAAGTTGATAAGGCTATCAAAAGTTGGATTAGTTCTAAGCTTTTAATAATTGGGATTTCCTTTTAACTTAAAAGTAGTCTTCAATACTTCCTATATTCATAGTCTCAAGCGTAAGGCTCTTCTCGTTCATAAAAAACCATTGAATTTAGTTTGTGCCTGAAATAAAGGCCTAACGCGCCTTTTTCTTAAATTCAGCTAATACTTGATTCTTATGCTCAAATATTAGTTTTAGGTTAGCTTATAGTATGGCAGTCAAAGTAAATTATTTTAGAAATGAATTGTACGAAATTTTCAATTAAAACATATTTAAATCTGATTGAATCATATCTGAACTGGGTTTGTAAACAAATGCATTAGGCCCTTATTTCAGGCACTACTTCAATTATCTCGTAAACATTAAAAAACATTGAATCATTTTGTTGGAATTATTTGTTGTGTTAGTAATGAATAACTAATATATACCGGTAAGTCTTGTGATTACGGGCTATACTTTCATTATTGTAAGCTTATTAAAATACAGCGCAACCACAGCATAAATTAGAAAAAATGAACAAAACTGTTGCGATAGAGCTGAACATACAGTATTTAAAATACATAATTCTAAGTGAGTTTTGAGCATTATGTTCTATTTGAAATTAAGATGACATATGCCTGAAAGTTTAATCTCTCATGATAACATTAAAATTCTATGAATGTATGCATAATTCATAGCAGAATACTTTCTAATCAAAAATTTTCATTTGCACATTTAGGCAATAAATTGTTGGCAAAATTGTTGGCAAAATTGTTGGCACAGACTGATTTGATTAGGCAAACGTGTATTGTCTTAACTATCTAAAACTCTTTCACTTTCGTCACTAACCTATCATTTATGAAGTAATGCCTTTTTGAGATTTGGTTTTGGTACTACTTCTGAAAATAAATATTTTATTTTTTCTAAAAGTTCAACAAGAAAGTACTGTTTTCTGGCTAGTTCTAGTTATCTTCATTTATAATTGAAAAGTTACCAAAATAGCAAAATCTGAATTTAAATTACCAAAAGTTTTTGATGGGCACAAATTAGAATATTTTCTGAAAAATTGAGATTCGTTTGCATAAGTAAATTATCATCTAAAGTAGAGATTTAGGTAGTAATACAACAGCTGCGGTCGAAAATACTCTCATAATAGTGTATCAAAACTGTTTGTTTTTAAACAATCTAATCAAATTCCAAGAAGTTGCAACTCTTCCAAGAACCGATCGATCAAACGAATAACCTTATATAGAAATCTAAGAATATAAATAACACAGTTCCTGAGTATTTGTTTGATTCGAGTCAAAGTCAGGATGAAATGTTTACCGGGAAACTACTCTATTGTCAATTCTGATTCTACAGCATTCTGATTCTAACACCATTTCCTTAGAAGATTGTATTAAGTAATCAAGTTATCGACGAATAGCACGATTTAAGCCTATTCTAGTCTTAATAAGATCTATAAAACTAATTTGATCTTTATATCACATATTATATACAGTTTAGATCAATTAAATTCTAATAAGACATATGATACAGTAAAACCTATCTGAATTGAACGCAGAGTATAAAAATCAATAACAATAAAGCCATGTTTGCCATGGAATATTTATATCGATTTTTATAAACCACTTAAATGCATATGAAAGTTAGACAGGTTTTGCAGTATGACATGTCAGGCTTTAATCAAACTAAACTCAAATGTATGCAAGTCTAATGTTAGTCCTTAAAATAGTTGCTACTAAATCACTTCCTTTGCTACTTGTCAATAGCTATCACTTCTATTTACCAGTTTTAACTTTAGTTTCACTCTAATATCTAATCAAAACTTACGAAACTTATTTTCGATTTTGACCAAAATAGCATTTTATCAGTTGAATGAAGCCATAGACTTATTAGTTATATATCTCTATACATAAATTGCTTTAAACTAAAACATAAAAATAGGTACATATCGATTGACATATGAAAACTCCATAAGAGATTTGAAACTAGAACTTACATACCATACAATAAAACTTGTTTCCACCGATCAAAAGGAGATTCATAGATAGGTTTCAAGTGATATACACAACTTCTTACATTTGATCCTTTAGTAAACCAAATCGATTAGAGATGACTTTTCCATCTATTCAAAAATCATTATGACTGCTTTTATGGATAGATATAAGATATGCTTTTGCAATCGAGTGTCAAACTTGTTACAGAAACAATTCAATTATGTTTTGTTTCACTACTGGCCAAAGTGATTGACCAAAGAATAACAAACCTTTAGGCTATCACAATAAATGTCTATATAATTTGCTCGTGTATCACTACTAACTTTAATGAGTAGCTCATTCAACTCAACTCATATGTTGAGGATTGTTAGCAAGAAATTATAAATATCACAATTATTTTTATTCAAATCGGTTGAAAATATTCAATATTTAAATTGACGAACCGAAAGAGTTTCTAAAGCGCTGCTCAAAGCTATTAGCCTGCTTAAATGCTTATTCGCTTGAGATGTATTACAAAAATGTTTGTAAGGAATTCAAGCAATTTTGTAACACGCTTTCAAACTAAAGCCCTAAATATAAGAAATCCCGCATCTATACCAACACCAAGACACCATTTCAATTCAGTTCACGCGCTCATGAGCGAACAGTTCATCTTAAAGAGGTTTCAGGTTTATTATAGCCGTGTTTCTGGTATTAAAATCAGTTCAAATAAAGCACAGATACAGTTTAACCCGCATTAGCTTGTATGCAAATTTATGTTAATTGACGCGCTCATCATATCACTAAAACTTATAACTTCGCTATATCTACCATCTACATCGCTATTCTTGTCAAAAACAACTTTTCCTAACTATTCTGCATGCATTCTTAAACTTAATAGTCTTCGATAGCAACTAGAGAAGTGTGTTGTCATAGTATACTTTCCAACAGGCTGTAATATCTTCAGATGTCAACAATCTTACTTGTTGTTCATTACTGCGAGAGAAGTAAATCGCAAATCAAATTTGGCATAAATTGATACACACCGCAAGCAAGTTGACATGGAAACCACTTTCTTGTTGCTATCGTCAATTATTAAGTTTATAAGCGTACATGTGTTTTAGTGCGTTTAGAAATAAACTAATAAATTATTGGTTACAAGTCATATCTAATAGTTCAAGTTACTATCAAACTCGGTTTCACGTTAGACCAAAGCTCATTCATTTAAAACACTTTTTCACCTCAAAATAAGTGCAAAAATGCAAAAATGATATTATACCTAAAGTTGATTTTCAATTTTTAAGATTTGACCCAATCAAAGTTGAAATGAACGAATGATAAATTGGTTTAACGATGTCTTACATATTACTTATTAATTAAAATTGATCAGAGTAATAATGCATTCTCAAAGTGGTATTTGACATAAGGGTATGCATGCATTTGGTCGTTCATCTAAGTCATATAGAATTGCTCAATTGAAGTTAGTAGGAATGCTAAATATAGTAACAGTGAAAATAAATTGAGCTGCATTTGACTGTACGCGAAAAAAGGATTTAGGTTGAAATAGCGTTTTCGTGTCATTAGTGAGATTAACATTATGTTGAGTATGTTTCTAAGCAGCCCGCACCATATACTACATACTATACTACATACTGAGAACTTACACAATCAAAACCAAAACCCATCACTTCTTATCCATCGTCACATCATCTTACTCAACTAAAACCTATGAATATTGTTCCAAACGATTCCAATTACTGATTTTCTAAGATAGTCAAGCTTTTTATTAACTTCTATTAGACTTATATCATTTTCTATCTGACTTCTACTTTCTTCTAGCTTTTGCTGAGCTTCGATCAATTTCTCACTAAATCATTACTTCTACTTCTGATAATTATCCGAAAAACCATTTTTCATTAAAATTATATTCAAGATTCTCAAAATTAATGAATCTTGGATGATGTTTCAACTTGAACGTAAGGTTAAGTTAAGAATCTGTTTTTTGTGCCTTAACGATTGCAAGCAAGCTATTGTTCTAGTGGTCAACGAACACCATAGTTTCGTGTCTCTGCAGGAATATAACAATCTTTACTCATTTGTTTTCTATTAGATTGCCAGCAAAATTAGTTAAATAATACGAAGTTATTGGTGAGCGCTGAAAGGCAACGCTACTACCAAATATATTTTGCTGTGATTTTACTGAAAATTAGGAGTCTGGATGCGCTCTTTTTATTACTACTCTTGACTTGTAAGAATATACATAAAAATATTCATAACAATATGCATAACAAGCTGATTTCCTGAATAATGAGAGCAAAAATCAAATATATTCTGAACTGAGTTGATTTATAATAATTTCTTTTCTAAGATTATTATTCAGTTACATTTGCTCTTTCTATCTAAAGCACTAGACTTTCCAACAAATTAAACATTCATTAAGTTTAATTATTTGAAAAATCAATTTAATTATCACTAATGTGCAGATATTCAGTTGAAAAGTTACTTATTTTCATACTATTTTCATGCGTTTTGTAGCTTATAGCGAGGACTTAAATCTATATTTTAATCTTATGGATTCATTCAATAACTTTAAGTCATTTTTATTATTAGACTCTTGAAAACTGTTTCCTATAAGTGATGCTGTTTTTACAACTTTCATTCGAAAAAAGCTTTTTTCAGTTTCAAAACGTAGCAAATAACAATAAATTTGGGTTTTCGCGAAAAATATGAGAACTTATTTCAGATCATTGCCATGTTATAAACAAATGAGATGAGAAGCAATCTTCTCTCTCTCTCTCTCTCTCTCTCTCTCTCTCTCTCTCTCTCTCTCTCTCTCTCTCTCTCTCTCTCTCTCTCTCTCTATAGAAAATAAATACCTGTATATCTAAAAGAGCAAAGCGTATTAGAGCTTAACATTTCTAGAAGAGAAGCTAGATAGAGAAAGAATTTGATATTATCGAACGTAAAATGTCTACAATAAAATTATGTGACAAAAATTGAATTGACAAAAAAGAATATTGTGTTGGCTTGTTATGTCTGGATTTAGTTGAATACATGAAAATTGCTGAATAAATCATTGCTATTGGTTGAAAAGTTGTGCGCTAACCCTAATTTTCAAAACTATTCATTTTAAATGCCAAACGCACCTAAACTTTGAAAATTCAATTCTAAAGCCTTTGAAAATCTAGATTTCATCAGCTTATTCTCGATAGCTCTTCAGGCAAAGTACTCATAATATTAGTTTTAAATTTTCAATTTAGAAATCTTTTCAGGTTATCCTCTTTGATTGATTTTTTACAATTTAGAGCTTTGAGAGTTAATCTTTTGCCTATTGAAGAGTATATATAGAAACAAAACTTATTTCTTATTAAACCATGTAAAACCTAAATATGAAGCATAAATATTCAGTTTGATTTGAATAATTTATCAATCAGTTTGGTCAATTTGGTATAATAGAGGATTTAGATAAAAGTGTAGCTCAATGTATAAATGAATATAGGAAAAGGTTGAGATACTCCCTATAACAGTGAAGCATATACTGTAAACAGATTCTTAACTCAAACTGAGACAACAGCCAATAAATCATCTGTAATTGCTCCAGCTTTCATAGACCTTATTTTTTTTAGATATAATCTTTCTATTATAATATCAGTAATCATTCTAACTTTGGTCATATAAATAATTTTTTATCTAAAAATAGTCGCTATCGCTCTTTCGTAATAATTAATACACTGTATGGTCATAGTTATTATTTCTCATTTTTCCATCAAATCTCTATTCTGTAGAAAATATATCTAACCTAAAAGCGAACTAACCCAAATTTGATCAGAAAATTAGAAAATGTCTCACTTTCTGTGGCAGATTTTGCTTAAGTCTGAATGAAATTTTCAATTACTATTTAAATGTGAAAGCTACTTGTAAAGTATTATGATTTTGAAATTTGATAAATACACTTATGAATCAAATATATGCATAATTCATATATATTTTAATGATAATAGCTTAAGACCATTTTACAGTAAATGCAAATGCTATTTCACACTTAAGCATTTGCTATTTCCAAAACCAGTTTCTTATCCACAGCGCAAGCATTTGCTATTTCCGATTAATCAATTGCTATTTCCATTTGAAAGTACAATATCTTTATCAATATCTCTTATTGTTTATACCTTTACTTAAATATCGTGTTTTTGTATAAATTTACAAAAAATTAATTAAATGGAGGAATCAAACCTTAATGTAGTTTCTAGTTTTACACTAATGCGTATCAAACAATCAATCAGTATTGATTTGAGAAAATTACGTTGTAATTGTAGAAAAATTACATGTAATTAGTGGTGAACAGGTATCTGTTGTGACGAACATATTTAATATCTAATTATGTAAAAAATATGGGGAGATATCTAAGTAAATGTTTAAATAAAGGAAGAATCCTTTACTAAGTATTTTATTAGTTGTACTGATTCTTAACTTTATAATAAAGTTTTTAGGAAAAAGCAAATGCATAACTGGAAATAGCAAATGCTAGAGCTATAGGTTAGAAACTAGTTTTGGAAATAGCAAATGGTTAAGTGTGAAATAGCATTTGCATTTACTGTAAAAGCAAATAATGTTTAGAATTGTCGATGCTTCTGGTGATTTGTTATATAATTGTTAGTAAGAAATTCTTATATAAATCTTAATGTATTGAATAGAAGTTAGAAAAGCATTAAGTATTGTTTTCTGAAGGAAGTAACTTGTTCAAAATATTGAAGCAAAGAATATATTAATATGAATTATATAATAAAGTTTCAATCAAGTTCAACAATGTATATATATAGTTGATATATACATATCAATACTAATAATGAAAAATCATTGTCACAGAAATGCAATCTTATATATACTATGAATGTATGAAACATATATGAATGCATAATTCAACAAAAATGACTTTCTCAGATAAGTTAGTCAAATATTTACATAATATTATTGTGTAGTTTTTTACCGATCTTTCATTCTATTCTTCAATGTATTTTTCATTTGTCAGTACGATAGAAAAGTCAGCGATTGGGTCCAAATGTCATCTGCCCTTCAGATAAAGTTTTAGAAAGTCATTGCGTTTGGTATTTCAAAAACTTCTTATTTCCATATAAACTTTCCAATCTTCAAGACTTTGCTTGTTATTTTACGCAGAACATTTGGTTATGTCATTGTTTTATTCGATCTAGTTTGAAAAACACTGCATTTTCATAAAATTAGAATACAATTAGGATACAATCAGGATACAATAAGAATTGTGACAATTTCAAATCTATTCATTTAGCATACGTTTCAATAATTGTTGTTTCAATTTAAGTAGAGATTGATTAATGCTTGAGATCTGCATTCGCTTATACCAAATTTATATAGAGTACAAACTAAAGTATCCAAAATTTCAGGATACCAGCAATAAGATTATGAAACAGTTGAAATACACTGAAAACAATTGCTTTAATAGACGTATTAGTTCTCTATCAAAGCTGAACTATAAAAATGACCAAATGAACGACATGTAGAGGAGAGAGACAAGAACGTGAAATTACTTGTTTCTGACTCTGAAACCACCAGAACATAGAACTCGAGCCTATAGTCTTTAATCTGGAATCTAGTCAAGCAAAACGAACACAAACGCCTTGCAATTGAAAGACACAAAGAATTGTAAAGAATAAGCGAAATGATGGGAAATAATGATTGGAATGAATTCAGTGAACATACCGCTGAAATAAGCAGAAATTTTAGTTCAAATCAAACATCACCCGACCTGCAAGTATTGATTGGATTCTATTTGGTTAGAAAAAAACGCTTTGTATAAAACTGTTAACAGTTTACTCACTCGTCATTATTTACAGTCAGAATAATTCCTATTTATTATAACTTCAATTCTATTGGCTATAATCAACTGCACCTAAATTGACTTCAAACTGTTTTTCAAACTTTTGCCAACTTATCATATGCTACTCTATAACAAAATTTAATTAATTAATCAAAGAAGTAAAATCAGACGAACTTGTGATCAAAAGCTTTCTTACATAAATCGGGTATTAAAAGCTTAGTTGATTTTGAATGTGAAACAAATCCGTTCATTCAAGCAAAATATGATTTTTTCAAATGACTGCGCATGTTTTGCAATTAATGTAAAATCGGATAAAGAGATATTTATTGTGATGAATCCCAAAAATGTCTTCAAGAATATATAACTAGTAACTGTATCAATTATCGTAATTAATGCCCTGATGTCTGCTCTGTGTATAGCTTTCATGTCAATCAATACCATGAAATATGAATAAAACTGATTTCAATTTCTAATAGTCAACAATGATTCTTTACTTTAATCAAAATGAATAGTTAATTAGATTAAAGATAAGCAGTATTTTAATATAATAACTATTCTCATTATATAACAACAGTAATGGGTAGAGTGAGTGCTATTGCGCGCTGTGTGTAATGCTATTTGAGTTAGAGATAGCACTTTATAGCACTAGGTCTACGAGTAGAAACAAGAATTTGTGCACTCCTATCAGTGCTGTATGACACACACAGCTAAATACAATCCCCAATAAATTCAAACATTATTCAACTTTTGATCCTCTCCGAAGGCCATCCGCTGTTCTATTCTGATCATTATTTCTGGTACTTTGAAATCCCAACTAAATGCAAACCTGAACAAGAAATTGAAAACTTGTGTGAAATGAGAAATGCTGAAAAGTATTTGATTTTGAAGAATAACACCTCATTCTACTCTGAAAGAAAATATTAAGTTTATTCTCAATTCTGTTCTGATTGTGGCATGGCTTCAGTTCAGAATTGATTTGCATACTTAAACTTAAACTCATTTTTTATGTGTAGTATTCGTGAAAGTTAAATGAAATGCTCGATATTTTCAATGGAATGTTTGAGCGAATGATAAAAGAGTGCATACAAAGAATAACTGAGTAACGGACAGAGAATTTTTACTTAGCTATGCAAACAATTGTGTGACTGTAAGCTTGATTTAAATCATGTTCTCGCTGTATGACCTTTGCTTTTGGAATATTTTTTCTCAATCCAATTTACTATAAGTTTCTCACAAACTTCTATTCGAGTTAATTTCAAATCATTTGCATATACTGTAGATATTCTGCGTAATATTCCGTATAATACTCTGTATAATATTCTGTATAATATTCTGTAGAATTTTTCGTAGATTTTTCTCAAAAAATTGCAAATATATGGAAATTATTGTATTGTTTATTTTAGGCTCAAGTTTTGATTGTGTATAAACTCTTAATTGAATTATTTGATCTAAAACAGAATCAAAGAATCCTTTGAAATAACATCGAAAACATTTAGAAGATATATCAACCCACTAACTGGAGTGCATGCAACTCAACTTAATAGAAAGTCTAATAAGACTTATTAATTTTCTAATCATTTCGTATGACTAATTTGTTGAAAATAAATTAATTACAAACTAATAGGTTATATTCAAATCGTATGATTATATATACCATTCATTGCTTTATTTAAAGTAAGCATATTTTTAGATTCAGATAAATTTTTAAGTAATCAAATAATTTAAGCTTTGAGTAACATTTAATTTAGATTATTATTAGCTGAAGACAGACTTGATATGAATAAATTAGTTATTTGAACGTTTATTTGAATATAAAGTAAAAATATGCTTACTTTAAATAAAACAGTGACTGCTCTATATTTATATATGATTTCGACATAACTTATTGGTGTGGTGGAATCAATTTTTTCAAGATCCAAAAAGTGATATGAAATCATGAGAAAATTATCAAATCATATCTTATCAAACTAACTATTGAGCTGGGTTGTTGCACTGCAGTTAGTGAGTGTATTCTGTAGAGCATAGCTTTACAGGCAATTTTTATTATATTGATTGACAAAATTTTAAAATAGTATGAATTAGACTGCTAATGGGATGAATCGATAAGATAACTATCAATTTATAACAAATTACTAGTTGACTTAGATGCGTATAATTGTAAGTAAATGCAATCAAACTCTGAACTACTTTATCCTATCCAGGATATGATTGACTTTCCAATAACTGATATGATTGACTTTCCAATAACTGATTAAAGTGATTAATCTTTTGTAAGCTCTTTTCGTTAAGATTTAATCTACCACGCCAACAAAAATTAATTTTAAAATATTTTCTGAGATTATCGGAAAGACTTTTACGTATAGTTCAAAGCTTATTAATGGCCGTTAGCAACAAGAGTAAAGTGATGCCAAAGGATATATCCAAAGGGGTTATTCATATATTTATTTGAGTAGATTTAATAAGTAAAAGCACATTATGTATATGTATGTGAGGAGATATGCCTTAAAAGCATAGGGATGAACTGTCCATCAGACGCTATCTGCATCTACGACAGGTTATTAAGTTTTATGTTGTACACTCTTCATCTTCTGACTCTATGCTATGTTTAACTTTTAAGTGTGTTTTAAAGTGCTCTATAGGTATTCTAAATGAACTTGACTCTAAAAATTCATTTGACACTATCCAGTGACTGCTGAAACAAATCGCTAGCACTTCTTTATGTCAGATATGATGAACACTTCTTTGTGTCAGATATGATGATCGAAAAGAGGAATTCGGCTGAGATGAAAACTAGTA
Organism: Archegozetes longisetosus; assembly: GCA_018873245.2. Taxonomy (NCBI): domain Eukaryota; kingdom Metazoa; phylum Arthropoda; class Arachnida; order Sarcoptiformes; family Trhypochthoniidae; genus Archegozetes; species Archegozetes longisetosus. The sequence goes on along the minus strand of JAEMBT020000001.1, from coordinate 15,047,991 downwards.
AACAATGGGATTGTAAATAAGGATGATTTAGCTAGTGTTAAATTATCTTGCGACAAATATTTAGAGGACAATGTAGGCAAAATTTGATTTCTTAAGATAGTTTACTGAATAAAATGAAAGAAACTATTGTCCTGAATTAATGAAAGGATAGGGAAAATTCAATTCAATCAAAAGCAACTTAAAATCAATTAAGCAAATAATAACTCAATATAAAGCTTATTAATGCAAATATTAAGATAAAGATAAACTCATATAATTTTATAGTGACATAGGTTTCAGGTTACTAGTAGTGTATCGTATTATCAAAAGTTAGATATTCTATGACAGCCAAGCAAATTGTTATTGAGCTTGACAATAAGGTTTAATAATTTTCAGGCACAACACTCCACTCACACACCAAACTACTGCCAGTAATTGAAGGGTCCCTAGCAATAGAAAGGAATCTCTTAGACTCTATAGCATAGGAAGATACACTCTATAGGAGAAGAGCCTTCAATTGTTAAGTTTGCTGCTGATTAGCTATCGCTTAATTCTGTAGGTAATAATAGGAATGTATTTTGAAATGAGAACATGAAACCGGTATAGTATAATAGTAATAGTAGTTTAATAGTATTTATGGTTTGATCAATGCTTAATATTATATAATGTATATATTACATGCAAACATTCTCATTGCTCTCATTAATATTGATCTCTTACGAAAGCTATGTTTAATAATACTTCACTTATTGCGTCAAACATTTCCATTAATGGCTAAATTCGCTTTTAGGATAATGTCTATGACTTATGTATCCGTTAAATAAACCTAAACAATAACTGCCTTTATGTTCATTTGCAACCCTAATATGCTTTACATAAATCTCTTAATACATACAGACGTTAGAAATAAAAAATGAATATAGAAATGAAACCCAGAAATGAATCCAAAAGTGAATACAAAAGTGGATCCAGAAATGAATCCAGAAATGAATCCAAAAGTGAATACAAAAGTGAATCCAGAAATGAATCCAAAAGTGAATCCAAAAGTGAATCTAAAAAAGAACCCAAATACGAAACCTTACTTACCTTCATTTCATGCTGCGTTTCCTGATAATGGCCTACTTCTTCTTGTTGATGATGCACCTGTTGTTGTTGTTGTTCTTGTTGCTTGTTTTGTTCGTTTTTCGTATGACGAATGCTTTCTTTCTCTTTCTCATAGTTGTCTTCATGAAGGGGCGATTCTGGTTTGCGCGATGATTTTGAAGCCCAGCATTGGCAACATCCAGCCGTGTTGTCCGATTTGTGGTGATCACTACTTCGGAATATCACCTTGAATAGATCCCAACTGGTCGAACGCAAATTGATAGCAGATGACACCTTTTCCACACTTACCCACCGATTTGTTGATCAGATTGTTCTCTAGTTATGCAACTTTGATCTAGCGTTATTTGATTAAAGCTCACTTCTATTCAGTCCAGTTTTTAGTATTGATCAACATATGTAATCAATTATGACAATTGTAGCACAACAGGAACCATTAAATGATTTGAATGAATTTTCTCTCTTAATTACTCAATCATTTGATAGTTTGATGTTTTGCCAGAATCTAATTGATTAATGTAGAGAATATAATGCACCAAATGTTGAATAATCTCAACTCAATTGCAGGTTAATGTAGAAAATATTTTGCACTACAGATTAAGTGTTAGTTACTCTGCAACAGAACTGAAATCTGATGAAATGCGTTATTATGATTAATAAAACTATAGCTTTATTAGCAGACACTATAGTTGATAACCACTAATTAAATGGTAAAAAAATCCACTTTGAGTATATGATCAAAACCTGTTCTGCTTGTTATATATGTATAATGTGTGCAGCTTTTAGAACATAGGCATCACTGTGTTTAGGAACAGAACAGAAGACAACATTGGCATTTATCAACATTACAGTCAAAGCCTTAATCCAAAAATGCTATCGATTTTGCACATACTCGCACTCAGCGTCACTGTTCACGTCAACTCTACTCGAATATCTCACTCCCCCGTGCTCTCCAGAGCTAGTATCATATGAGAGAGAATGACTCTCTCTCTCTCTCTCTCTCTCTCTCTCTCTCTCTCTCTCCTCCTCTCTCTCCCTTTGGTCTCTCTTTATTCCTCCACTCAATTCACTATTGACTACAATGGAATATACTATACTTTCTAGCTATAGCTCAACCTAAAAACAGCGAATGCCATCACTAATGTTAAGGCATAACCAACTTTACGATCGACTTATTTTGTTATGTTCTTTCACCTAATATTGTTATTGAGATAGAAGTTTTCAGTGCATTTGATATAAAGCGTTATAAAAGTTTTACTTTAAGTACTAGACGCTCAAGTAATAAAAGGAAGTTATATATATTTTTATTTTATTAACTATACATCATATGCGACATATACACACATAATATATACAGTATATAACATATATATAACATTATATATAAAGCTTTTCACGTTCATATCACATTAAATTGCAAGTTTATATGATTTTATTTTTATTAATGCTTGAATAATTTTATCTCAATCTTTGATAGCTTTTTCATTCTTTCGTAAAACCATCAGGTTTACCCAATTGTACTCCTGTAAAATTGTTTTTAGGTCTATTAAGCTAAACATATACGTTTTATTTATCTTTCAACACTCGTAAAACTTACGTTTTATTTTCATAAAATTCAATTCTATTTGCTTGTAAAATAATTCTTGGGCTTTTGGCCTTTGAATAAATTATTTTTAAGAACATTTTGGATTTATTACAGCATTTATAGTTTAATACTCTGAACTTTTGAAAATAATACGTTTAATATTATTTGACAATATAACAGCTATAAACTTGATAATTCTTGATAGCAACTAGAAGTGGTGTGTTGACATGGCATGTTTTTCATTCAACCATAATATCTAACTATATTAACAAACTTATACAATATTCAATATAGCAGTCAAAGCAAATTGAATTGGGTGCCAAATTCATCCGTATCACAGCAAGGTTTGCATAACAACAAGTTTTTCTTGTTACTATCTCAGATTATTCAATTTTTAAGTACACATTCATATTAGATTTTGTTCGCATTTGAGTTGGAGTTCAATCTTGGAAGCAAACTATATCTTTATAATTAATTTTCAGTCAGAAAAAACTGATGCCTGAAATGTTTTCAAAAAGTAAATATGACAATTTGGGTTGTCTCACGTTCGTCAATCCTTCATGCATCGCAGTTGTTAGTTTTAAAAATTAGATATGCAAACATAATTCCTTTAGCAAACGGTTTTTTATTGATTATTTGCTTGTTTGTAAAGCACAAGTTTTTAAAACAAATTCAACTTTACTATTTTGTTTGTCTTCTAATAATAATATGCAAAATAGATCTTTTAGACTCATATGAGAAATAAGAGCAAGACACTCAATATGCTAAAATTCTATTGTAGTAACAAGATAAATACTGCTCTCATGTCAACCCCCTTGTCGACGCATCAATTTGTTTTGATTACCGTCTTCAATATGTTACTAGTTCCTTCATATCTCAAGATATTATGATCTGATGGAAAATATTTCATCACAAAACATCGTTTCTGGTTGCTATCAAGGATTCTTATATTATTGAGTGTAGATTACTTCTTAGTAACAAGTTCTATAGTATATGTAATTAATAATTTCAAATCAACCCACTATGGACTGCTATGAACTTATGTTAAAACAAAGTCAATATTTCAACAGTAAATCTATAGAATTGTTTCTCGACTATTTATAATGATAAAAGTTAATTGTATTAAAATAATTTACATAAATTGTGGAGTTGCTATTCTTAGATTTTATGAAGTTTTATACTATACGAATAAAAATTTATGAATCGCTCCCATAGCAATGCTCGTTGAAAATTAATTAGTTTTGCATTAAGTTAAAAATAGAAAATTTACAGCAAATATTTGAGTTTTTATTACACTGAACATTATTTGAGAGTTAATCTAAACTCACTAAAGAGATGGTTGTTTTCTATAAGAATTTTGGTCAATCGTAACTTTTGCAAAGTTTTTAGCACTAAACTTAAACACTTTTTTCTTTTAAAAATATAGTTTAAATACCTTTTAAGTTTAGCTAAATTTTATTCTTTCAACAAACTCATTTAAATTCGAGTATTTTCAAACTTAATACCAAAAAGATGTTGAAATCAATTGTTATATTAAGTTATAATGAAATAGACTTTTTATAAACTAAACTCCTTCTTAAGAAAATATTTTAGTTAACAGTCCCTAAACTTGAACACATGTTCAACAAAACAACAGATCGTCACAAGAACTCCATAATAATGATAACAAATGACATATCTGTGAAATGATAAATAATAGTATTATTTATTTAAATGAATGAAGTGATGAGTTATTCAAATGTTGATTTATTATTAGAACAATTAGAGCAAATTGAAAAGAGGAGAGAAGAGACTAAACGTATGCGAACTAGTAGTCAATGGACTGAAGAGCAAAACATAAAGTTCATTCATTCCGTCAAAAGTCAAATAGGAGAAGATAAACTAACTCTTGATAATACTCACGACATCGATTGGCAATTGGTTTCTCAACAAATAGGTAGAAGTGTTGCCAAATGTAAGAGTCATTGGTTTAAAGAGATTCGTTTTAAATTGATCAATGCCGAAGACGACACTTCCCAAGACTCTTGGCATCATTTATATGACACTGCTAGACTTGTTTGTTATATTTATTGCAGTAATTATCATAATGAACTAGACATTGATTGGGATTTTCTTAAAGAAAAGTTTGCTAAGTATACAACTTTTTCGAAACTTATATCTACTTTTCTTAGCTTCATATTTGTTTTAATCAACTATTTTTTTCATTCATATTTTGTTCGTCCTTTAGTTTCTATTTGTTTTGAGAGATAAACAGATTATTTCTATTCTTTTAATTAATTTTTTTCTTAATAGTATCGCCACTTATAACAAGTTATTGAGAGTTTGGCGCAATCTTAAGGCTTCGGTCCCTGAAAGTCATTCAAAATCTTTCAAACAAACAATTGAGTGGTTGTGGAAGAATAAAATGCCAAATGAAATCATATTAAGTGATGACGAAGACTAATAAAAACTTTTATAAAGTTTATTGGTTTTCGTAAAAGTTTATAGAAGTAAAATTTTCATAAAAGCTAAATATTTTGATCAGTTTACAGCTATTTATAATTTAATAGCAATAACTACTTTCTTATGAGTTTTTCTTCAATTTTCTCCAATGTTTGAATTAAACACAAAACCCAATCAATTATCGCAATTGAAAATTGCTAAAAATCAAATTAATTTTTAAGATTTACTCAAATTAAAAAAATAAAACAAAACCAATAATTTTCAAACGAAATTTTATTTTAAATTCAAAATTTAGTTTTTAAATTCAATCCAAATAATTATTTCAAAGAAGTCTTGCTTTAGGCAATCGTGTTGTGAAACGCGATGAGTGGAACTTACGATCAAAACGTACTGGGAGTGGAAATCTGATTTTCGAATCGTGGAACTGCTTAACGTGCGCTCGTCTGCATTTATTAGCCGCAATCTCTTCCACTCGAATGATTTGGATTGAATCAGCACGAGCTCTGTGTCGGGAACCCATATCTCGATCTGGAATTAAAGAATAAAATTTGAGAAAAGCGAAAACTATTTAAAAAAAATAAAAAATAGACAAAATCAAAGTCCAAGCGATTCCTTACAACAAGAAGTGACAGCATTAGCGACCGAAATGTCTCGATATTCTCTATACATATTATGAGTTCCAGTTCTGGAGTTGTATCTCAACCAAACGCCATAATTCTTAACTCTATCAGCAGGTTTGTTTTCCTGAACTTCTTTGATATCAACTATTTCTCCGTTAGCCTTCTTCACTTTTCTCAATTTTCTAGTAAAGTACCAGAATCTGGATTTGGCCACAATGTGGTCAGGAGCGTAGATTGTCATCCGATATAGCGGAGGGTTTGGATTGGTCTTGTCCGGGATTCGGCGACCGATTATTCGGTATTGACGTAACTATTTTCACAAAAACAATTAATTAATAAAAATTTAATACTTTTATGAATAATTTGTATGTTTTTAATTATAATTAAATCCATTCATCAGTGAATGAAAAGCAAAACTAAAACTAAACAAAACTTAGCTAAACTAATATTAATTAAATCTAGTGTTAAACCTTTTTGTCCGTATCCTTTAGATTAAGAGTTAAAGCATTAATAGAGAAGAAAATAATAACTATTAAAGTATTGGTTAATTAAATTTAGATTTAAGTAAATAGAAAAGCATTGTTAAGGAAACCATAGAGTTTAATAATAATTTATAACAGTTTATAGTAATAATTATATCAATATATTACATCTATAATAGTTAATAAGTCATTAGTTATTGTTATAATTAATAATTTATTTAAATTAACTTTAAATTTGATTAAATTAAATCAATTAATAACTTACAACTCCCGATGCCTTCATTTTTACTGTTGAAAAGACTTTCCAAAGGAAGAGGAAATTGCCTTCAAACACACGTTGACATCAATTTTTCTAATACATAAATTACGCTTTTTTCCAACTTATTACTCAAATGTTTCCCTTTATTGTTGTCTACTAAAAGTTTATTTTGCAAATAAAGGCTTTCAATTTTATGAACAATCTTTTAGTTTTCGGTTTCTCTTCTTAAATCTAAATCTAATCAATAAGATTTTTATGATAAAAGATTATTAAAACCAGCTAATCTTTATGTTTATTTGTTTCAATTAAAAGTTATTGAATTTTCTGTGTTGAAAACTTTTAAACTGAACCCAAGTTGAATATCCGAAAACTATTGATTTATAAAACTTTTGCATTCAACAATTCAAGTCAAGTCAATACTCAAAACTTTTTATCGACAATTTGTTATATGATCTCATAAGGTAACTAAAGATACTTAACAAAAGTGATGTTAGCCTTCAATTAAGTAGAAATTGTAACCAAATTCTCAATGAATTTCGCAACAAAATGGCCAAAAACAACAAAATTGTTATTTGTTTCAAATCAGCACTAATTTTGACACTTATTTCAAATACTCACAATTCGAGTCCAATCGAAATATCAGGTCATGGATGGCATTCACCACAACTGATATTCAACTCTAGATATTTTTTCGTCAAGAATAAACCTGTCGATCAAGTCTTAATCAAATCACCCGATAGTGGATGTCGTGTTTGGCACCAAATCTTAAATGAAACCAACTTCGGTGAAACCAATTTCACGATAATTAGATATAAAATGTTGAGCGATGTCTGTTTGGGGGGATTTGAGATCCAGTTGATTGCCGACAGTCAAGTGCTGGCCCGGAAAGTAGTTGTCGAAGATATTTACAGCGAGAACTGTATTTGTCTGAGAAGTGATTGGAAACATCTCATGAAATGCAATCAAATGACACAACAGTTTGAACAAATCGATAAAGATTTAAGGTTTCATTCAATTCAATATAGTTTGTGGATAATTCATTTTGATTTTCTTTCTTTATTTTATTAGTACTTTCAATACAAGTGATGGCATAGACTTTGATTTGGTACTCGATCAAATGAAGAGACGTTTTGCGCCTCACAAGAGATCATATTCTTTCTGTCACTACCAGATCATCGATAATGAGGTATTTAAATACTAATTATCTTAAATTTCAACAATCTTTTCAATTATCAAGTTTAAGGAAATTTAGTTTTGCTTAAGTAAAAGTTTCTCAAACTCCAGATCTGATTACTTATGCTAAACATTTCTGAGTTAGTTATTGACTCAAATTATATTTCAAATTGAAGGCTTACAGGCACTGTTATGGAGAATATGTTGGCTTCTCTCAGTTCATGGATGAGATATTGGAATCACTCTTATCTAAGACTTATATTCCTGATATCGAATTCATCGCAAATTTAGGCGATTGGCCACTCTCTGGCAAACATTCCGAACCTGCTCTACCAATATTTTCGTGGTGTGGATCACTTGATTCCAATGACATTGTTATACCGACTTACGAATTGACTGAATCTTCACTTCATATGCAGGTATATTAAAGTTGAACAACTTGAAAACCTTTCAAATTTTATATTTGATAAACACTTTTCATCTCTAGGGAAAAATAAGTCTCGATATACTCTCAGTATTTGGTAAGCAATCGATCAAGTTTGAAGATAAAAAGGATGTCTTGTTTTGGCGTGGAAGAGATTCTAATGAAGTGCGACTAAAATTAGTCAAATTAGCCAAAAATCATAGTGATCTCATAAATGCTTCGTTGACTAATTTTTTCTTCTTTCGCGATCAAATGGAAGAGTATGGACCACAATCGCCATACATAAGCTTTTTCGACTTTTTTCAATATAAGTATCAGATGAATATTGACGGGACTGTTGCTGCTTATAGATTACCATATCTATTAGCTGGAAATTCACTTGTTCTAAAACAAGACTCAAAGTATTACGAATTTTTTTACAACAATCTGAAGCCTAATGTGCATTACATTCCGGTTGAGATCCAACTGAATGATCTAATTGAAACCCTGCGTGGTTTAAATGAGACCGATGAAAGGATCAAACGAATTATACATAACTCAAGATCGTTTGTTTTAGAAAATTTATTACCAGAACATATTTATTGCTATCATTTTAATCTATTTAATAAATACGCGACACTTCTTAAAAACAAAGTGCAATTAAGGCCAGAAATGGTTAAAGTGTCTAAAGATGACAAATGTAATTGTAAACAGAATTTTTCTGTTAAGCAAGAATTGTGATAATCTTAAAAAATCGTTTGACCAATGTTCAATAAAATTGATTTTACTATAATCTCTTTTGGCTGTAAACTCAGATGGGTTTTGGTGTAAATAAATGTTAGTTTGAAAGATCTCTTGGGTTTGGAAAAGAGTGAGTTTTAAATTAAATTAAAATATTTCAATTAAACAAATTTACATAAGTGAAAATTAACAAAATAAAATTATAAACCGATAATAGGACATATATTAAGATTAGTTAGAAATGTTTTCAAAGTGTTGGTATTAACGAATGGATTGATGCAAAAGCGTTTACGAGAGTTCTCCTGCTTTAAGAAATCAATCCAATAAGAAATAGTCTTTTTAACATGACTGAAACTCTGTTCAGACTTAAAAATCTGCTGCACAACAGGTTCAACACTCTTATACTGGTGAGAGTCTAACACATGTTGCATTGTCTTAACAGTTGATTTAAACACTGAGTTCCAAATGTCTTCTAATATCTTATTATCAACATTCTTCAAATTTTTATTCACATAATCGGTATACTTCTTAGATATGTCCATATTTAACATATTCAACACTTTGTCGATATCAATGGCTTCTGTATTGCCAATAATATCTTCAGTGACATCTTTAATATGAGCGACTCCACGAGTTTTGCCTAAATCACTACCATCACCAGCACTATCACTGCCCCTATCGCTATAATCTACGTCACCATCACTTTCATCAACAACCTTATTATGCTCTGTTTCATTATTTTGTACACTTAATGAAATAATAATATGAGGATATTCTCGAATAGCACTCAATAGGATCTGTCCGTCTTCCCAATAGAGGAAAACAACCGGAATGTCTACATCATCGTGTCCATCACCAGACATGGCGAACATCGGCGAGGACTTGGAGCTGGTATGTGCCACATTATCAATAACTATGAGACCAATACCACCAGCTTTTTGAACATTACGCGCTTTATCGATGAACATACAATCGCCGCGCTCGACAATCGCTATCTTTCCATTAATCAGAGCTCGATTATTGAGCGGCCATTTGCAGCCACATAGAGGATCAGATGGTATCACATTACCATCGATTGGGTCATCGATATTACTCAAGTCTAGTCCGAACTGAGCTGGACCTGCACTCAACACCATCTTAACCATTAAATTACTTCCTTTACTCTTTGGTAACGTGAATGAAATAGCTCTCAATCTCTGCTCATTTTGAATCATCTGCTGCTTGGATAAAGCGATCATTTCTTGCATAAATTGTGCGCCTTCTTCTGCATCTTCGTGACTGGCCGCGGCGGCAGAATTATGGACTAATTGTACCCTACCGTCGGCTAAGACAACAACTGTTATTCCAAGTTGTTTAACAATATCGAGATGTTCTCTATTTGAAGCCGAAAATTCTGATGCTTTCAGTTTTGGGAAACGGTTGACAGAACTTTTAGACCTAATCGTTGTCTTAGTGGTAGAGGCTTTGCTCGATTTGTCGACAAAGTCTTTCATATTTGTGCGAATAGTATTTGCGAAATTGAGTCCATGAAGTTTTCCGAGAAATAGTCGAGTATTAGGACATTCGCGCATAAACTTATTCTCGTCAGTGAATGAAAGAAATGTCTGTGACCTTAACTTTTGAGTAGATTTAACTCCAGTTATGTTATACTTAGACAGTGAAAGTGGCAAAAGATGTGCTTCTGTTGTGAATATAAACTCATCTAAATCTAAATCGATGTCTTCTTTAGAGGCGAATAATAAATAGAGGTATTTAAGTGTTTCGGCCAAAACAAATGAGTCCATTCTGTCCTCATGACCGCCAGTACGAACGTCTTTGACCGCAGCAAAGCCGCAGTCGACTCGAGCGAAGTCTTGCAGACTTCTCAAGACTTGTTTGCCAACTTCAAGATAGTGATGATCACCAGTAGCTTTATATAAGAAGTAAGTGCTTTCTAGAAATTCAGGTCTCAATGGATGGTGAGCCCAATGGACGTTGAAGTCAGTGGTGAAGGCTTCAGGTAAGAACCGATGTCTTTGCATCACTTGATAGAGCATTTCGTGTGTCTCAATCGCTGGCTTTATGTCTCCTTTGAGCACCTGCAGTCCAGGCCAAAACGCCAGAAGAGAGTCCATGAAGTTCTTGGCCTGACTGTGAGGTCTGTGCATTAAGACGTCGACCAGAACTCCATGTCCTTGACTCACATATTTCATAACTCCTGCGTAATGCCGATTGAATCGCTCCAAATAACTTTCATCTCCCAATAGTATGTATCCTTTAAGACAATATTCGTAATACGAGTCAATTCCAGCTCCAACTCCAGATTCTCTTCTAATCCAATCTCCTGTATGAATATTTATGACATTGCCAACTAAGTCTGACTGTCTGTGTCGTTGTCTCCATAAATAATCCATTGCTTTGCGAGCTTTGAGCTATAATTTGAATAATCAAATTATGATAAAATGTGTCTAAGTAGAAAGACTAGAGTAAAATAAGACCTCGAAGATGGGATCACCAGTGAGTCTGCTTAAGGCAGCAAATTCAAGAATCATAGTTCCAGCACAAGAGGTACAGGTCTCACGAATGGTGCCCAACTTTGAAGATTTGAGACCGTATTTGAGGTTAATCTAGAAAGAGAAGAATTGGTAATAAATGAAGTTGAAATGATAAATAAATAGTTGATTACTCTAGGGTGAGGTATTCCAGTGGTAGTATTAAAAGCTGGTAATAATCGATATCCCAACTCTTTGGCCAGCACTAACAGCTGCCCGCTATACCATTCCATTCTATTAAACTTTTCTTGTACTAATTCCGACAGAATGTGAGCACTAATCAGACCTCCAACCATTCGGATATTGGTCTCGAATACTGAAACGACAATATCTGAGTCAAAGTTTACATCTCGTATGACGCGTGCGACCGCCTTCTCGAATTCGGTATAGTTGCCTAATATCTAGATTTTAGACATCATAACGGAAAGTTCATTAAAAGTTTTTCATTAGTTTCAGTAATTCAATATTTGATGAGTTGTATCGAAACTTCAGTGAATAGGATATTGAAAGAGATAACAAAAAATTCATTAAAACAATTTTGAATAGTTTATAATTAAATAATTGGTCAATTAAATGAAATTTTAAATAGAAATAAGAGATAATCAATGACTAATTATTATAAATCTAACCACAAGAGTGTCGAGAGTATCAACAAGAGTGAGCGAGAAGTTGCCCAACGCATCGTCGACGTCACCTCTATTTGGTTCTGAGTCTCGATATCTGCCTTTGCAGGACAATGGCATCAATTCATCGGCGGGATATGCACTTGTCATGTATGAGTCGTAGGCGTGAGTGAACATCTCTTTGGCTTCATCTCTGAAAACAAATAATAAAATAAGTTATGGATGAGTTGCGGATCAGTTATGAGTGAGTGATCTGAGGAATGATTAAATGATACTAACCGTAAAAGAATTCTCTCTTCATCAGTAATGCAAATAATTTGAGAAATAAATAATAATAATACAATTAATAAGAGATATAAATGTGAGACAGAAGTGACTGAAAGACACATAATTCAATAATAAAAATATTAATTTTTAATTAGTTATCGATTTATTATTTTCTTGTCTCTTAATTGCGACCACTTTTTAGCTAATATTCTAATTAATGGCTAAAATTGGGTACAAATTAGACTAAAAAATACATAAATCATTAGTTATTAATCCATTTGTTGAGAATCACTTCAAAGTATCGATTAATTAGAGTGAAATAATAAATTGAAATATAAAACACTATTAAAATAGAGTTAAAATGAATTCTAAAATATTGTGTTTATATTCCATGTCATTGATTCGGATGTGTTGCCATCTATTGAATGTACAAGTTTTATATTCTGGTGTAAGTTTACAGCTAATATCTCCATTTCCATTAGTGTATACGATGAACAAATCATTTTTTCAGTATTAGAGGCAATCTTTTCTTCAGCTTAGCACTTTACTCAATTGAAAAACTCTAGAGAACGTTAAGTAAAGCTTAAATAAAGCAAAATTAGTAAAAATTTTAAACTAAAAAGAAGTAACCGAGTGTTTTTGTGTCGTGGGAGCATTAAACATTTGAAACATTTGGAAGATTTGAAACATTTTCTATTCTAACAGTTACAAATATTATCATAGGTTTTGTAACAATACTTTCATATTCTAAATACAAAATAGATTTAATTATTAAGGTAAATCTAATTTGAGATATTTTTGTTTTGAGTTGAACATTTTTTGCATCGAAGATATTCACTCTAGGCATGAAGCACAATGTTTTGTCAATGTGGCAAACTAGTCACTGTAATGATTTAAAAAACCAAATTATTCAAAAAGAAAATTGAGAGAACTAAACATTTTTAATATAACAAAGTACTGATAATTCAATATAGAGACTGATTCTCGTATAATTTATGAACTGTTATTTTAGTAGAGAATAGAATACTGACAATTTCTTATTATTTTGAACAATATCATATTGAATACTTATTGTTGACTAAACATCGGATGTCTCACGAGCGGATATATTAATGACCATTACATTTATAGCGTTACTGAGAACCAAAAATAATATATTCTACATAAAAGCGAATATTTCTAACAATTATGTATAGAAAATGAATGTGATTTGTAGTAATATTACTGAAGTTTTACTATAGCAACTAAACTGCCTTATTGACAGAATTGTGTTTAGTATGATATTGATAGAAATTTTTGTTTAGTTTGAGCAAAGGAGAATAATGTACCGCGACTAATAACAACATAAGCCAAGTTTTATTACGAAAGACTTAATAGATCAATAAGGTGTTAACTTTTAGTTGTTATACGCAGTGTGAAAAAAAACGTGAATCAATCGTGTTTTGGCGAGTCACCAACACTTACAAAGCAATATATTCATTATGAACTAATGACAGTCTACTCTTAGTGCTTTTTGTTGATTAATGTTTTTTTCTATTAAATGTTTAGCAAATGTATTGCAGCAGTGCTTTGTTCTATTAAATGTTTAGCAAATGTATTACAGTAATGCTGCAATTACTATCAGCTATAAGCAGTCTTCATGCTTCGTTTTAAAACTATTACTTCATTGCGAAGTTTGGCCATCGCCAATATTTTACTCTTATTGTGTTTCATATTTATTTCTTTAAGTAAAAACAATGATTGTTTCTTATATAAACTCTCCTTCTGTGAGAACCAAAATAATTCTAACTCTGTTGATCATTGGTATCCATCAGAGTTAGTCGGAGACAATATTACAGGTAAATATTAACAAATATTTCGTAGATTTACTGTTCTAACATTCGCCAAAATTACACTAAGATAATAGCTATCACTTAGGTTTTTCGCTTCTTATAGAGCTTTACAACTTCTGTCTTCTATATCAATATTCTTCGAGTTGTTTGTGAAGAGTTTAGTACTGATTTTATTTAATAGAACTGTTGATTAGTTCTAAATATTATTATAATTTCTAATACTTATCGTTGAATAACTGATGAAAAACTTAATATAGAGATAACTTGATTGACCTTTAGTTTGATAATAATCTAAGTGTAAATTTTAGGCCAAGGTTTATAAACTCTATGATAGACTACTTATTTGTTATTTTCTGCCTGATAACAGGTTATCCTATGGAAATAGTGCCAAATATAGTACATTATGTATTGTTTGATATAAAAGAGATTCAATTTGCACATTACATATCAATGTTGTCAGTATTGAGACACCATAAACCCAATGAAATAATAATCCATTGTAATTGTGATCAAATAACTGGTTCTAACTGGAGGCAAGTATTAAAAAGAGCCAACTCATCGCAAACGATAATAAGGGTTAGAAAGATTTCAAAAGTTACACAAATATTTGGTATACCATTAAGAAGTAAATGGCAAAACTGGCACTCATCAGACATCACAAGAATCAAGATTTTGATGGAGTTTGGAGGCATATATCTCGATAATGATATTTATGTAGTGAAACCATTAGACATATTTAGGAAGTTTGAGATGACCCTCAATTGGGACGTAGGGCATTACTTAGGAAATCAAGTAATTATCGCTAATCGAAATGCAAGATTTCTTAAATTATGGATTGACTCATATCGTTATTACGACGGAAGTCAATGGTATTATAATGCCGGAGAATTACCGTCAAAAGCGATTCTCAGTAAATATCCTCATCTAATACATCGTATGACAGGCGAGTTTGGAGTAGATGGCTATGAAGTGTGTCACAACTTGTATCGTATTTATTTACCAAATTGGAAAGAAAAGTATTACACAATACACTTATATATGAGAGACCATAAACTCGTTCATTACTGGTGCATAAGTTTAGCTCTTAAGTCGCCGGTTATGATGTATGATGAGGAAAATGTTAAGCATTTAAGTGTAACATTTGCAGAGATGGCCAGACTTGTTCTGTATAATACTACTAAAATTGTCCACAATTAGTTTTATTTAGTTAGTCGAAACGCACGAATTATGTTATCTTAAACTTTGATTGAATATGAACACAATTATTGGCCACAACTGATGCCTTAAATCAGATTTTCAACTAAGCCACATATTTTTGAAAAGTCATTTTTGTAAAAATGCATAATAAGTGTCTGGTGTGTAAATAAGTGAAGCTTTAATAATTAAATTCTTTATAAGCAGAATAATTGCATTCTTTATAAATAGAATAATTGACTTCTTTACAAACAGAATAATTGAACTCTTTATAAACAAAACAAAGAAATACAACAGTTTTGATCATGAACTTTATTAAATAACTTAAAATCAACGACAGAAAGTTAAACGGAATAAGTAAAAGAACTAAGAAGATTAATTTCCGGATTCATTGCCAACCCAGGGATAGTTTAGAGGGCATCTAAGGTTATCGCAAACAACCAAAGTTTTGTCTTGATTTTTAAGAGCAGGTACTTTGGAGTATTTGCAGTGCAATCCTTGTGACTCAATATCATTCATGTCGGCTACCATACATCTAGTTTTGGGAGGTGTCTTAACACATGTTGTTTGAGTGTATTCATTAACCGAAGTTGCGTTATGTCCTCTTCCCATCCAATCGATGACTTCACTGATGGAAACAAAGAAGACGTCCTTCTTCTGGGTCATTTTTTCAATGAATTTGATAAGTGCTTGTTGCCTGTTTTGATTGGCCGAAAGCCAGGCTTCGCGTAAAAACAAAGGAAACGGAGCTTTGTTTGTGTCGTAAAATCTATTGAAGTTGTTTTCAAATACTTGAAGGATTTGATCAACAGTTGGATCGTAATTAGCAGATCCATCTTTGTTGAAGAGAATGCAAGCATCAACTGAGGCGCACTCTCTTTGGTAAGTTTGGTTAGTCTCAGGAACTGGCATTTCGGTATACCAGTCATTCATTGGAACTGTCCAGAATCCAGAATAGTTTTGATTCGGTTCTAAACATGGTCTGATCTGACAGTCATCATATCTTTGGAAACCATAGTCAAGAGTGTAAGGAAACAATGGTCTCTTAATCGCTTTACGTGATGGCATCGAACAGTCGTATTTGAAGCCTTCCTCTTGTAATGCCTTACAGATAAATATGGATTGAATGAATATATTATTAAATTATTATACTTCGCATGTCTTACAGTGAAAGTAATGTTTCCTGCAGTTTGAAGTCCTGGGGCTCTTGCACCTATAATTTGTTCAACTGGTACTTCAGCAAATTTGGAGATAATTTTTTTGATTCCTCCCATCTCTTTCCTCCATGCGTCCAAATTCATTTTTTTCCATGTCTCTGCTAATGGATCTTTACTGTAATGAGAATTTGATTAAAATTATATATAAAACTATTGCATAAAATTGAAATATTATTTGTTTTATTGTCTGTCATATAATTTATTCTTTAATTACCTGATAGAATGAGCTGCTATTTCATGTCCTCTTCTATGCAAGTCATGAACTAACTTGTAGTTAGTGTCAACATGCGAGACGAAAAAAGTTGCCTGAACTGGACACCCATTAGGATTCTTAAAATTTGACAAATTCACATAAATGGGAAAGTTAGTGATTCTGACGGCCTCGTCAAAAGTCATGATAATGAATTGAGGAATTTCCTCTTTGGTGTGGTTAAATGGTGGTTCATTACTCAAACAGGTGCAATTAGGTGCTTTACAATTATCTGGCCTGCATTCAGTCTCTGTGCACAATTAAAAAAATTTAATAAAATTAATCAATTAAATAATTTATATATAATAATTGAAAAATAATTTAGATAGATGAAATAAATTTTAATTTAGTAATAAATAAGAAAATTAAAGAAATTTTTCAAATAAATTACCACATGAGACAAAGTAAGCAAGGCATAAAAATGCGTAAGCAGCTATGAGGACTTTCATTTTCTAATTCACTTAAAGCATACAAACAACCAATTTAGAAGTGTTATTGACTAATAAAAATCTTATTCTAGTCCCAATATTTATATAATAATTGATCGAGAATAAGGTCAAATGACGAAAAGTTGAGTTATCACGAAGTAAGGAAAGATATATTTGTTAAGTAGTTAGGGTTTAATAAATTGTTCGATGTATTAGTTTGATAAGTAGACCAATGTCATCATATGTTATCACATGCATTAACGCTTATTTAAATTATTCTGTAACAGATACTTGAGTGATAAGTTATAGGATTTAAAAACGCAGATATTGCAGGTATATTTGTGTACTCACTGATTTGAAGTGTGCACCTTTTATCCCAAGTAGATTTTAATAGCAAGAGATTCGATATGTAAAGTGACCTTTTATTATACAATTGTATATTAGACATTGTATTCTAAAAATCATGGACACTATATTGATAATATTAAAAATGTACACATCATTTTAGCTATCTTAGAAGTTATATAGTGCATAAAAACACATTGAAATACATAAAAGATTCAAAATTTAAAATCGAATAAATTACCATATTTATTGAAAGATAGAAAAATAGTTTTAACATTTAAAGGTTGCTAAAAAGAGTTTGGTGATTATACAGACTACAGTCTAGCTCAAATTGTTATCCGTAAGCTGAAATTAGTATTGAATTAGCAAATTTTAGAACTATTAAACTGAAATTTAATTTAAAGTTAAACTAATTAAAGTAGAAAAAGTATTGAATACCAAAAGTTTATTTGATTGCATAATGAATCTGTAATTGAATTCTTAGGTGATAATTTCTATTTTGATTACTTCTAAGCTACAAACAAACAGATTTAACATGTATTTTATCTAAAACGACTATCTAAAGATTATTCGCATAGCATTTTACACTCAATTAAGAACTACTATATCGAACGTAGGAATACGTTTACTCCTATTTGGTTTCCTTAAACTTTAGACTGATTATTATTCTTATTTGCTTATGAGAAGTCTATTCGATTTGACTTTTACAACAATCTATCGAATTATTTGCATCTTTATTTATTATTGACTTAAAACAACTTCTATTTGCATAGAACAAGTATGATATCATTTTAACTAAACAAGTAATCATTCATAATGAAACATTAATTAAGAGACAACTTTTGGCACATAATCTTTTTCAGATCCAACCCAATTGCCTGCAGGTCTGAAAACAATCGAGAAATTAGCTTAACAGCAATGAAACTGACGATCAAATAATAATCAATTTAAAAGAGCATTAACTGAAAATTACATACTCATAATTACAGACTAAATAAGTCGAGAAACTCTTATTGCTATAAGACTTGGCACATCCAACTTTTTAGTACCTGTCCAAACAACTTGCGTAAAATGTCCCACCATTCCTTTTGGATGCCACTTTGGGTGCTCATAATCATAGTTTTTGATCTCATTGTACCATAGCTTAACTGCTTTTTCACACGTCAACTCATTTAGACTTTGTTGATTATCTTTAAAGTACTTTTGTTTATACAAATTTTCACCATATTTTATATCTTTGGGATGTTGAAAAATATCAGTTGTCTTTAACTCTTCAGCTCTTTTCTGTGCAAATTCAACGAGCTGCAAAAAAGATACTGAAGATTGTGCTTATATTTTGAAGTAATTTTTCAAAATGAGAAAAATTCGTTATAAAGAATTATTTGAGTTACTGTTTTCGAGACAGATAGTGATCCACTTCTATGTTTATATCTATAATAGTTATGTACTTTGGCACAATCTCGATTCAATGCATCAGGAGATACTTTTGGATATGAGACAAATTTAATAATTATAATAAAATCTAATAATAAATTGGGTATTGAATCAATTTTTTAAAGTTAAAACTCACAAATATATACTATTATTGCAACAACCGTTATAATCACTATTGCTAAAACTATTGCGGTTAAGTATATCTTCAAATGAATTGACATTTTAGTGTCTAATGCAAGCATTACTGCAAATTATTAATTTTCAAAAAGATGTTTCAAAAATGTGACCCAATTTCTATAAAATAAACTGAAGTTTTAGAAAACTATTACTGATCAGTTGAAAGTGAACATAGTAAATCAATTGAAACTTTGCAATTTGTACTGCCTTATAATTAGCACGAACATTAATTTACATGATTTTAATTGTTGTATTCGATGATATGTAGTCGAAAATATAGATTAATTAGAGAAAACATAAATGAAATTTACAATAAGGTAGTATTTATCTTATTTTAACGTATATAGATGTTCATATATTTTACAAAGCAATGTGCGTTTGAGCGATTTTCTGACAGATAAACAGCAAAATATTTCATACAGCCCAAAATAATATGTTTATGACAATTTAATATATGCAATAAATTGAAAGGATTCACATGAGTTTGCAATACTGAACAAATATAGCTCTTGGAGTAGGCAATTTATGTTGAAAGATACCATTCAATTATTTTGGTATTTTACGGCATTAGACGATAAACATTACTAATAAAAATTTAGATTTAACCTATTTACGTTTTTCTTGTACATCAAATATTCAAATAAAAAACTAACATCCACTCAAATTCAACGCATGCATACATTAAGCTGAATAAAACTACTATTATTGGCTTTTCTAAGTTCTTATTCAGTTTGATAAGAAACCTCTTATCATTACTAAAGGAGTGACTATCTTATGAACATGAATGCAGACGAAATGGTACAATTTTCATGATGTTTGCCTAATGTATATGGTTATGATCACAAGAGTAAAAACATTGGTGAGAAGCACAACAAGATCTGTCTTGCTTTAACAGGCATTTAAGTAAATTTTAGAAAACAATACAAAAATACCATAGATAAAACATGGCTTAATTGTTATTGATCTATAAAAAACACTCAACTACATGTTGAAGTTATACAGCTTTTTACTGCACATAAATAACATAAATCAATTGACAAAGTCTCGTATTATTCGCATTATTTGATAACTATCGGATACATTGATTTCACTGTCTTTTACTTAACATTTTTTGGTAATAAAACATCTCTGTCATCATTTTCAGTGACTTCTCTCGGATTCATCTAGTTTTACGTTTTAAAGTTGAAGTCCTTCATTTTTTAGGCATTTAGTTTTCAATTAAACTTGTAATTCCTTAAGTTATTTATTTAAATAGATCCAAAAATATAGTCTTGATAAATAGAGGATATTTCTAATAGATGTTAAAATGATTAACTTGAAATTTATTTAATTCAATTTGACAACAATTTGTTTGAGCTTTCAATTGATGGAGTGATGTTTCAACACTATCGCATGGAGTGTTTAACTGGATTAGCCGCATTTTGCGGGTCCATAGCTTTCATGTTAGTCGACTTATTTTTACATATGATATACCAAATTGTAAACAAGGAATTTCAATTTTAATCCATATCAGACTCGACTATTTCCTATCACAACTATGGAGAGCGCAAACAAAAATTCGAAACATACTTATAAATAGATCTTAATCTGCATGAAGACTACTGACTCGCAGTAAACATATTACAAAGGCTTAGTACAAACAATAGCCTAAAATAAAACAAGACTAAAATCCAGAATAGAACTTTTGTTTAATATTACTCATCGACCAGACACAACTTACGATTATAGTTTGAAGCAAATACTGGCCTGGTCATAATGCTTACGATTGCTTAAGATAAAAACAAATGCAGTACTAAAAATGCTTTTTACGATAAAACAGTGTTAGACAACAATTGACTGCTAGATATGGTAAAAAAGGTCCAATGATTGTTACTATTCTTCATATTAATCACTGTCATAACAATTGCACTTCTAGACAGTGTCTTGTAGAATTATATTAGATTAGTAGAAATCCATTTTGACAGATCGAATTTTCAGTATACCAATAATTCATTTCATTTAGATTTAAGATGCTCAAGCATCAAACGCTGCTTTATTTGAGTCTAGTTTTATTTTAGGCGATTACTAGTGTAAAGTTTTAGTAATGTGTTCAATGCGAGTCAGTAGTCTCCATGCAGATTAAGATCTATTTATAAATATGCTTCGAACTTTTGTTAGCACTGTTCACAATTGTAATGGAAAAGTAGTCGAGTCTTTAATACAGAATAAGATTCAAACTGTTTATCTAAAAATTTGTATATGTTACTTAAAAATAAGTCGACTAGCATAAGAGTTATAGACTCGCAAAAGGGAGCTAACATAGCAAAAGAGCGAAAATTCAGTTTGAAAATTCAGTTTGAAAGTTTAGTTTTCTTCCTCAATATCTATTGATCTTGTAGAGACATATTTAGTTTATTAAGTATTCAAAATACAAATTTTGACAAATATTTCATGTGACAAAGTTTGATAAGATTAAAGATACTGAGAAAGTAAGGCTCTTATCACTTGAAGTAACGTAAAATTTGTGAAGTTTGTGGCGCAAAGCAATTTCAAAGACTATATTAAACTAAATTGAATCATAAATTTATTTTCAGCACTGAATATCTGCCAAAACATGTTATGCTTTTATAAATTGATAGTAGAGTAAAACACATCTAACTTTGACATACACTTATGTGCTTTTTTTAGTAAATAACATTGAATGCCATAGAAAAGTATGGCTTAATTATTATTGATTTTTAAAAAGCACTTAACTATATATGAAAGTTATGCAGGTTTGTTGTGTTCACATATTGAGTCATATGTTGGCTTCAAATCAATGGCTCCAAAGTATGCCAATTAATCATTTAAAGTGGTTGTTTACAATCACAATGCATTAATAAAATCTATAGTCAAATCCGTTTGAGATCAAATCTCAAGGAATACGAGATAAAAATTGAATAAACTCTGAAATAGTTAACAAATAAATAGAATTACAATTAATTGGATCCCTGAACAATTGAATTGAAAAACTTATAGAATAGAGATGAAATTTACGAAATTATGCTGAAAAGTGTTCACTTTTACAAGTATGCACAGTGAGTCTCGGAGAATAGTGATTTAAATCTAATCTGTATGTGAGTAACATATTTAGGTAACATATTTAGCTAACATATTTAGGTAACGTATTTAGGTAACGTATTTAGCTAACATATTTAGGTAAGTTGTTCAATATGCGAGATCAATCTGTTAATTACTAGAACTTATTGTATATAAAATTAAGTTTTTATATTATTTATAAGCTGAAGACTAGAGGATCAATTTTTCATCTGAGATTCACAAAAGAGATCAAATAACACTCGAATACCTCATAACAATCTCATAACAATCTCCTAACTAGTAACTCATTTTTACAGAAATGCTGAACATAAGTAAAATACTCTTAACAACATTTAGTATTGAAAATATGATAAAATGTGATCAAATATGAAAAGAAAGACAGTAAAGAAAAACAATATAAATTGATAATAACTTTTGAGAGGGAGAACAGTGAGGGACGGAAGTGAAAAAGACAAACAGTGACATGGCTTTTGATCTATCTCTCAAATAATATTAATCTTCAATGTTGTTGTGTCGCAACCACTTCTGTCATATATATTGTAGTACTTCTCTGTCTGGTACTAACTCTTTCGAAAGAACGCGTCAATAAGTATCGAATCTGTGTAAATGAAAATAATTAATATTTGATAGATTTAGACGGAAAGTAAGCTTATAACTAGTGAAATATAATTAATTTATATGGAATGAATCATTGAATAAAGAAACTAGATCTCAAAGTGATTGATAAACGTCAAGTTGTGTGTAGACTCAAATACTTAATGTTAAGGACAAATATGAAATTTAATATAAGATAAGTTATGCCGTAAACTTTCAAATAATGAAGATATATATGCTCAGTGCCGTAGCCAAGTTGATCTGGGGGCTGAAAGTTTGAAATTAAATGCTTTGATTTATTGGCAAATGCGCACACATTTTAAAGTACCTGTCAATTTGTTGCCAATCCTTTAATGCACCAAATAAATACAGCTTGAAATTTTTAAAAATATCTATTGGGGTCTATAGCCCCTTGGGCTCACTTTGGCTACAGTTATGTATCTATTGACCGGCTTATATGAAATTTTAGGAAAACAACTTTATTTGATTAAACCTATAAACCTATAGGTAATAAAATGAACATAGTCATAATATTTTTATCACTCCTATTCCCAAAAATAACTTTAAAATATGATGAAAATTTTTTGATTCTGACAAGGAAGTTGAAAATTTCGAAACTTTAAGGATAACTCATAAACTTTTTCAAATGCAATAAAACACTGGCCCATTTATCAAATGGTTAAATCTAAGGTTAGAGTTGGCACAAATTAAGTCGAATGTTAATAAAAAATCCAAAGTTGCATGTTTGCCATCATCAAAGTTAAAATTAATACAGTAATAGCTCGATATAGCGAGTCTCTGGGGATCAATAACTCACATTCACTATAGGAAGGTTTCTCTATAAAGAAGTAATTATTAGTTGAATAGTATGTGTTGAGATAGCATAAGTAGATTGACTGTATCGAGAATAGACTATATCGAGAATAGGCTATATCGAGAATAGGTTATATGAAAGATAGACTATAAAGAAATTGACTATATGGAGACAAGACTGTAATGAAAAACTTAATACTCACTTCATTATTAGCGAAACAGAAAATGATAGATACTGCACATCCTTGTAAGCCGTCGAGTGTTAGAGATAAATAATGATAAAGCTCTGATAGCCAACAATTTCTAATGGAAAAAGTATTTAATGAAAAAAGTTAAAAGTCAACTAATATAACACACATTATAAAAGTTAATATAATTGACGACTATTTCATACTCAATATTAGGTCTATAAACAACGAAAAGATAATGAAGACCATAGAGGGGCAGTAAGAGAATAGCCGCACGAAGTGATACAATTACACTTTGTCTGGTTATCACTCCTCCAGAACTAGCAATTTGTCCAGAATTACATTGGGATTGTGTGCCTAATGTTGAGGAGGCTTTGATACATAGAACTCGTAGTAGTAACATCAGAAATACACAATTCACCTTTAAGTAAACGATAAAATATGTTATTAGGTTAACATTAAATTATTACTATCATTAAGTTATCATAACTCGTAATTCTTAACTTGATTTTCTCAAAGTCCACTTTAACATGGAGTAACTGTCAAGTAGATGGTTCTTAGGAGTGGAGGATTGTGAATTGGTACATATATTTTGATTAGAAAACATATTATTAAATAGAAATGCACTCAGAGCTTGTTTATAACTAGTGTAATTGTTGCATTATATATATGCTTTACTGTCGAGAAGAGAAGTTTTATTTTATATGAATTTTGCTGTGTCATAAATAAAGAAACAATTATTATTTTTGATTCATATACACGGTGCAAGTCTGTCCGCTTTCTATGTTAGCAATAAAGAAGATCCGTTTTCGTTCATGTCTACCATTCCGCGAAATAGTAACTTGTGAAATACGACCATAAGGTATCAAAAATGTCATAGAAGCGGAGTGGAGGCAAGGATGTCTAGAGAAAGTTCTTACCAAACAATAGAAGAATCAACAAGGCTTCATTGAATAGACCAGTTGTTATTGAAATTTCAGACATAGTAATTGATGAGTGCATTAATATTCTATATATTAAAAGTATATAATTTGCCACAAAAGCTTTATTACTTTATACCCTAATCAATAAGATTTTGGTTTTTGTCTTTTGAGACCTAGTTTTGTATTTCAATTTTCTGTTCTTTTAGCATGATTTGCCAACCCATAAAAGTGTCTAGTAGAAAATGTGTTTTGCAATAATCATGAAAGTTTTCTAAATTTATTGGTGGAATATAACTATTGGAAAACAAGTTGAATCATTGCTTAGTAAATTGATTTTCCAAAATGCACACAAACAGGACAAGAAAAGTGTCACAAAATAGAGAATAGAGAAGAGCTTACTATCGGATAATCCAGAAGACCATTGTCTAGTATTATCAAAAAATGTTATTTAGAATGAAAATTTGTGAGCATATAGTAGTTAGGAAGTAGTTGACGAAAGTAGTGACACGCGTTTCACCAAACACGTAGTTTAATGGAGAAACATTTAGAGTAAAAGTGAAACTTTTTGAGAAAAACAGAAGTGAATATGTCTGTTTTTGCTTCACTCTCAAACTCTATTGTAAACAATGAAATAATAGAATAATACTTAAAAGCAATGCTTGTCAACTATGAAACCAGTAAAAGAAAGTCAATGGAATGAAGTCCGTCTAAATGGTTTATTAGAGCGAAGAACAATACAAAAATGTGATAGAAAAACATAGTTAGAATATTATAAATTATTAAAATCACTTAACTGGATGTTCAAGTTAGATAAGTTGCACTGTACTGTCACAATTTAGATAAGTTGCACTGTACTGCCACAATTTAGAACAATTTAACATTTCATATCAGTCTATCACTTCTACTTAAGAGCACTATATTTTACAATAAACGCATTTTGGAAACAAGCAACTAATAGATAAGAGTTTTTAACATTAGGAGAGTTATGGAGTGAGAAGAATTGAAGAAATATGGGTGTTAGCTAGAATGGTCAGATTGAGTGTTAAGGAATGATAGTTGCTTTCTATCAAAACAATAACATAAATCAAGTGTTTCTAGGAGAAGAAAGCTAATAATTGATATTATTGTAGCATAAATCTTACCAAAACTTATCTTCTCTAAACGTATAGATAATGAAAATTATATCTTAAATTCTTATCAAGCTTAATAAATTGATCCAAGTGTATATAAATTGCTTTTGGAACTTTTTCTTCAAAACTTTATAAGCTTCTCATATTTGAAACAATTATGCAGTCAGTACTGAATCGTTTTGCATAATTGAACTAAACTTTTATAATACTTCTTTGCAGATAATTTATAATTCACTTACAACATACACTCGAAGCTTAATAACAGTTGATAGCAACCAGAAGTGATGACATGCTTTCCATCAGACAATAATATCTTAAGATATTAACAAACATGAGAATATTCAACATAGTAATCAAAGTAAATTACCAATCGATGAGCATCACAGCAACGGTCTCCTTGTTTAGATCTCTAGGTTTTGTTCAAAGTGAAATCTTCTCTAAAGTTTCAACTGAAGATTGTATGGAAATGAGCTTGCGGTTAAATTAACAGGATTATTAGTTTGAAAAATGGTAGAACTAATGTTGCATGCGTTGATAAAATATAGGATATTAATTTGATTATATCTATGAGAACTGATTAGATAATAGAGAAAAATGGATTGAATGAAAGTGTTGAGAAACATGCAGAAGAAAAGCATATTAAGATAATAAATGATCTTATTATCATTGAAGCGTATAAATTTATGATTAAATAAAATGCTTTAGTTTATCATGCTCAAATGAAGCATGCTAAATGAAAAATAAGTTCAATCGCCAAAAAAATTAAACAGTTCCTTATCTAGGACTGGAACATGATTTAGATGAGAAATAGCTCCAAACTTGACTCAACTGTTC
Source organism: Archegozetes longisetosus (assembly GCA_018873245.2). Lineage (NCBI taxonomy): Eukaryota > Metazoa > Arthropoda > Arachnida > Sarcoptiformes > Trhypochthoniidae > Archegozetes > Archegozetes longisetosus. The sequence goes on along the minus strand of JAEMBT020000001.1, from coordinate 15,021,348 downwards.
ATAAATTACTCTGAAGCATATTTTGCCTCCTTCAAACTATTCTAATTTAACTTTAGAAACTCCCACTCAAACGACTATTCAATCGTTGTAAGTGAAGCTGTAAACTTAGTAATCTTTGATGACAACAAGATAAACCGTTGCTATGTCAACCTCTCTAATGTGCATCAGTTTGTGGTCAAATTTGACTTATAATTTGCTTCAGTTACTATGTTGAATACTCTTCAAGTTTGTTGATATCTTCGATATTATGATCAGATGGAAATAATCTGATGGAAAACATGCTATCACAAAACATGACTTCTAGTTGCTATCAACCACTGTTAGATTTTGGAGTGTATAATCGTTTAAGTCCTAATGCATCTTGTTTGAAGTAAAAGAAAATTGCTTCGAAATATAAAAGAAAACTTTAATCTACTGATTTTTTCATTTGTGAAGAGTAGCAAAAAACTGAAAAACAGTAAGAAAATAGATGTTTCTTTTTAAGGTACCTTTCGAATCAATAACTCATTAAGCTGAAGATTGAGTTTTTATCAAACACTAACGAATCTTATATTAATAGTGATTACATATTATGTTAAACTATTAAATCTAATTGTTTTACTGATGGAGTTCTTTTAAATGATTATTTTAAGTGATTACGTAAATCAAAATAATTAGTCGTTTATAAGAATGAATTAATATATTTATATGGATTGGGTATAGAAAACTAACTTAATTGTGTTTGAGAGTATGTTTACAGTTTGCAAATACCGCCAATCTTTACACTTCTTCAATGTTTACTTAAAATACGTAAATCAAGATAAGGAGATCTTCAAATTTAGTTGTTTTATCTAAGGTTTCTGCCATCAATTTTGATCAAATTAAGATAAGATCGCAAATTTTTGTAGTCTAAAGATTTCAATTAGGATGATTAATAGGCTCCTAAGCATTAGATTGGAGTCAATGCTTATAAAAGTTGGCAGAGATTTGAGAGGATATAGTGAGTTTTGAACGATATAAAAGATTTTGAACGATATTTGAGTCATTTATCGATCTGTTGTGTGATTTTCAACTTGATTCCCAATAGATTATGACCTCAAGCTATTTATATATTTGGTATGTTCTATTCGAGAAAATTGCGAATAAAATAGTTGTCGATCTTTTTTTTCTATTCGTTATCTTGAGTGACAATCTGTTAATTTCAGTGCAGTAAACAGATATGCTATAAAACTTTGAGGCCATCAAATTAGTGTAATTGAAGTGTTTTGGAGTCATTTGTAAGATTGGATTAGATTTTGAAAATTCAAGTCACACAATGATCAGTTAGTTTCTATAGACCTGATAAGAGCCAGTTCTTAATAGAGAGCATCTTGATGGGTTTGGAAAACAAATTGAGCTCTAGGTACACTTTGACAAAAGGCTGTAGGTAGACTTTGACAAAAAGCTCTAGATACACTTTGACAAAAGCTCTAGATACACTCTGGCAAAAAGCTCTAGATACACTCTGGCAAAATGCTCTAGACACACTTTGACAAAATGCTCTAGATACACTCTGGCAAAAGATAGAAGGTTAGGAAAACAAGACTTACTATAAGAATAGCCAAATTGGGAGCATTGATGATCCACTCAAGCCAAGTGTTTTGCGATGGCATTAACCAGCATTTGTCTTCTTCAATAATAGGGCTGACGTCTTCATATTCATCAATCACATCGAACACGTTATCAAAATAACTATTATTAAATTTAGTATAACTGAGACTATCATTTGTGTACACATCGTGTAATCTAATAGTTTCAGTCAAATTAGATGCGGTCAGCAACTGATTAGAGAGATTAGTAGATATACCATTGGTGAGAGAACGTATGAGAATGTAAATAGTTGTGGTAGCGAGTGGTAGAAAGTAAGCCAGAATTATCAATGGTGTCAGTGGTGGCTGAGTAAAGGCATGCTTAATCAATTGATGCAAATATAGTGCTTCGTTAAACATCCTAAACAATAATTGACATGATTTTATTTTAGTTTCATTCACCTCTTCTATTTATCTCACCATAAATAAGTGGTTGATCGGAAGTAGCGCAATAGTATTGATAGAATGAGACATAGTGATGGGAGTATTTCTGCTGGTATGATTGAATGAGATTCACTATCAGTTACCAAATGCAATTTCAGGAATAATGACACAAGCGCGTGAATCAGTAATGAAGCAAACAGATGCTTATGGAGACGGATTCGGGACACTGAAGATAGTTGTCTAGTTGGTTAGAAATAGACTAGTTTATTTAATATAATGCTAGATTTTGAGTAGTTTGAAAAACAAGTTTTTGATATATAGTTACATTTTCAAAAGAAGTATTAACCTATAATACATTCTAAAATCATAAGTAGCCTGTTTTATAAGAAGTGTCTTTTACTATGCATTAAAGATACTGTACTTTCTATATTGAATTCAATACAGAAAGTATCTTTAATGCATAGTAAAGGCCTATTCGCTAAGGTACTTCTTCAAAGAGAGGCCACATATGTAAATATGAAACATAAAAATGTTGTTTTAAAAAAACAATTCAGTTGAAGTAGAATGAAATGTAAAAAAAGTATATTTTGTATGAGAAAGTTTGATTTAAATAATACTATTCTCCTTATTTGACGTTCAACTGTAGAAATGACCTTTATGACTTAAGCTAAAAGTAATTATTGATCGATTATTATTAGCGATAAGCTTATTAGTGATTACTCCTGCTCTTAATGCATGATTTGATTCCAGATTATGAGACAAGAGTTTATTATTAACTAAAGTCAATATCAACTTAATCTTTGGGAATTAAAGTTTTATGCAGATCAAAAGACTCTGCCTACAGTAGAGACTTATCACATAAGACGTTTCCTACACAACAAATATATTTTTAGTACTTTTAAAGTATTACTTGTAAGAAGAGAAAAGTTGAAATTCAAGAATCCATTAGGACAATTGTTGGTAATTGAAAACCTGTACTATTTTCTTAAAAGACAAATACAAATATACTTTGCTATTATTCCGTAAATTGTTTGACAAACTTCAAACAAGTACTATCACCAATGAAATTTTGCTTGTAATCAATTATATAACAGTGGATTTGTTGCCCATTCAACTAATTCTTATATATTGTTTTGACAATATCTACGCCTTTCTTCTCAAAGATTCATTAAACAAAATTAATTACTATAATGTATGCATTAATGTAAATATATTATGTTTGAAGCTTATTTTTCACTAACAATACTGTCTGAGGAATGATAAATGAGATAAACAATTCAATTGAAAAAGTTTTACGAGTTTTGCGAGCTTAGTGAGAAAACAATATAAAACAATTTCTACAGTATTGAAGTAATGCAAAAAAATAGATTTACAGCAAGACTTACTTGTAGTGGAAAAATATAAAAAGTGCAGGAATTAGAGTACATATTGATATAATATTGGTAACAATCGAGTAACGTATTCTTCCCACATAAATCTTAATACAAATATATATAAAATTACTCAATAGTAACTAAACTGTTTATTCAGATATACATACATCGTCTCGAGCGCACATCGAATAATTGGTCCATTCTTTGCCAGAAAGACTAAACCACTCACCACTAGAGTTGCACTGCTTAGTAGTATAACCTAAATAATCACAATAACCAATCAATTCATACGAGCAAAACAATTGAAAAGAGAGAAAGTGTAGAAAAGCTAAATCAATGATTAGTTCAAGTAATGGTACCTCTACAAGGAGGAACAATTTGATGCCAATAGATGTGTCTAGGGCATGATTGTTTTTGTACTTCTTGAGGCATAGCGTCAGATGACCAACACAGCCATCCGTCCCAAGTTCGCGGACATGATAGCTGATCTTGTTTCTCCTCATAAAACTGTAGTGATTCCAAACAGCAATGCATGGCATCTTAAGAGAAAAGAGGCAGATTGGCATAATTGTATAGTAAGAATAAATGTGAGACCTGCACAGCATTGTTGCCATTTGATGATAAGGGATGCAGAAATAAATGAACGAGATATTATTGATGTATTGTTTGAAGTGAATGTCGAACTTGTTGAGGGATCGTAGAGATAACCATAAGGAATATATCTATAAATATAATTACATTTATATAATCAATAATAAGCTTTCAAACTATTTGTTCTTTTGTTACTACTATTAATCAAACTTGGCTTACTATCAATTTGTTTTCTACTATTAATGCTATTAATACTATTAATACTACTACGTTTGTTGGCTTGCAAGGTTAGGTTGAGTTAGGTTAGGTTAGATTGATCTTTTGCAAGTAATATGAATCTATTTTATATGCCTCATAATTGTTCGCTTTAAACCGTTTTGTAGTGATAAAAGCTTTGTTGGAATAATAGTTTGTGGTAATCAGTTTTGTAGTATTACTTTATGACAGAGTTGACGTAAAAGGTGAATTGAATTGAAATTTAAAATCTATACCTATTTTGTAATGAGTACTCCATTTAATTTGATTAAAATATGATTTCTTTATGAATAAATTACGATTGAGTTAGTAGTATTATTATGTTTTTCAATTAACTCTATAACCAAAAGTTGGGAATCGGCTTTGAAAAATGGATGCATTTATAATTGAATTAAGAACTTATTTATACAAACATGACTAAAGCTTAAGTTATTTTAGTGGAAAATCTTCTATACTTGAACGATATCATGAGCTGTTCGTTGCTGTACACTCAAAAACTTAATAATCTATTACAGATACGGATAGCTTATGATGATGAGGTCGTTTCTATGCTTTTAGGGCACATTTCCTCACATAAACTCTTAGCCATTAATATACGTAAATAATGTGCTTTTTTTATTAAATCTACTTAAATAAATATATGAATAACCCCTTTGGATACATCCTCTGGCATCACTTGACTCTTGTTACTACTGACCATTAATAAGTCTTTAGCTATAACAGGTCTAAGTCGAATCGATACTATCTAGTATTTCAGTCATCTTAGCCAGAGATTGATCTTGTTCAATAAGCCTTGCTCTCATGACTCGTACTGTATGATCAGGAAAGCATTCGGATCAAGGTATCTGTTGATCATATTTTTGTGACAAGAATTTTAACGATGGATTAATCTCCTGTGTTTGAAAGTAGTAGTATGCGTGCTTTTCAATTATCGTTGTTAGCTATCAAATGCAAATTTTTTCAGATTCATACGAATAGAAAATTAATTAGCATTCAATTAGAAAAATAATATATTGTTTTTCTCTTTTTATCATTCAAATTTCCTGTAAGAACAAAGAACTAAAGAATCTATACGCAGAATAGATAATAAGTAGCTAGAAATAACATTTTGCCAAAATTCTTTGTCGACTTAGGAATTTATATGAGCGTTGATTTGTTTAGCCAAATTCTTCTGTATCCTTATTTTGCGCCTAACGGTTTAAGTACCATCTCTAGTTTGTGGTCTTTCTATAGTTATTAGAGTCTGACTGAGAATAATAATTGGATTTTCGGAAATTTAGTGCTATGTCTAACTGAGTAATACATAGAAATCACTACTATTTATATCTAACATAAAAGTCGTAATATTCTCAGAGGTTGTGCACTTTGACTTATTCTGATGATTGAAAGAAAACATGGTGTTATCTTTCATGAAACATTTATTTTACATCTAATGTGGGACGAATTATGAGATTTTTGGCGATTATCTTCTGATATATTGGAAAGATTTCATTTTTGCGTGCAATTTCATTAGTGACGAGTGAACAATAGTATATCCGATTAATTAAATGCAACGTATGCTTAAAATGTTTTATTAATGTCTTCCATCCGATGTTTATCTACCAGTCTCTCAAATGGATTACAATCCGATGCAATGCAATCTTCATTATTATTTAGGATTAAAGTTAAAATCTGTTGTTCTTTCTGATGACCCTGAGTTTCATCAGATCTAATAATCCTCAAGAAATGAAGACTAGTAAATAAACTTGGTTATTGACCGTAACGTTCAAATTAGGAAACAAAATCTATGAATTTCAATTAAATTATACTAATTCAAACTTCATGGCTTAGTAATCTGTGATAGCAACATCACAGCTTCGTAATCTGTGATAGCAGCAGGATCGTTTCTATGACGACCTGCCTGTGATGTACATCAATTTGTTGCCAAATTTAATTCTAATTATTTTGATTACTACGCTTAATATTCTGTAAGTTTCTTAATATTTGAACATATTATGGTTTGATGGAAAGATGTTATCACAATATACCACTTCTGGTTGCTATCAACGATCGTAAGTTTTTAAGTGTACTTATAAGTGAACACAAAAAAATAGTGAAACGAATTATTCGCGTAGAGTATAAAGAAGTAATGAGAGTTTGATCTGAAAGCTAGAAATTGGCATTGAATGTGATCAGAGGTAATGCGAGTATTGATCCCATAACGAACAGATGTCTCATACTGTTAGACTCATAAAATTCATTGGGTTTGGCCGAATAGTATCTAAAAAAGCTTAGAAGCGACATAAGTAAAGTTTGTATGTAAGTAACGATAAATTTTCATTAAAACACCAACAAATATAGATGAACCAGACATGAAGGAGCACTGCCCTAAATACTTTGCTAAATAAAGTTTTCTGTAAAATAAAATCCAAATCAATAGTGATTTTCACCTGTTTTATTATTAATCTCAAGAGCAGTAGATTAATGAATAACAGTAAATGGAACTATCGTGTCCTGTGTTCTCACTTTCTTCTAAGTGACTCCAAGAACATCGAAATCTCGAAATTTTTGTAATCTTAAAATTATAAAAACAAAAGCCTTATCCTAACTAAAGTTAAAATATTACCTGAAGGAAAAATTTATTAGTAGTGGACCCAATGGTGGGGTTCGGGTGGGGCTCCACTAATCATATTCAATTTGATTAAACATATACTTTCCCGATTAAAATATATTGTTTAACAGTTTTTAACTTGAATTATGATCTGCTTTTGGTTTGGTTCGTAGTAATTATAACGAATTAATAAAATACGAATATATTCAAAAATATATTACTTTTTATGTCAAGCTTGCTTGAGATTTAAGTTGGGGATGCTAGTAGACCTTCGACCGCCCACTCGGCTACTATATGTCAGTAAATAAAGTATTGAGCGTGTACTTTGGGAAATCAAATGAACGCCAGCATAACCAGAAATGAAAAATGAATGCAGTAATTTTACACTCAAATTGATGCTTGAATATGAGGGCGCGCAAAGTGGACTGCTCAAAGCTATTAAGTTTAATTCAATTTTGTTGCAAGATAAAAAATTACTTTAGATTCATTAATTAAATCTCTAAAATGCCAAAAAACAAGCCAACACTTCATTTGTTTACCCGTTTGATGCAAACAATGCTTGAGCTTATGTGAAAAAATTGAATCTTCGTTAGCAATTTAAGACAAAAATCAATTGATTTTCAATTCAAAATACTAATAAAATGCTAAAAGTATGAGAAAATTGTTCTAATGATTCGAATAATGGCAGCTATTTTTCGCAAACTTTTGAGAACTTTGCTGGATTTCAAAACTGATAGCCACTCATTATATTATCGATTTATTCATAAAATTGCAAACGATTCAGAATTTTATGATTTCCTGTGTGAAAAATTTAGATTTTATTCGCAGTTTGCATATTATGCTTAAGTGATGAATTGTAATCCAAAAATTATTATTATTCCTAAGTTCTTATAAATATATTTGAAGATTGGTCACATTGAAAGCAAAGCTTTCAGAGGACTAGAACTAGTTTTTAATTTCCTCTGATCACTGAACAAAACATTAGTATTAAATTATTTGTAATACTTCACAAACACGACTGCATCTCAAACTGATATTTCTATCCTATCATTTAGTGTCTACATGAGGGTTGAAAAGACATAACATATATTTTTATTGATTTCCGGTTCATATCGACCACAGACTATAGATTAGTTTATATATTACTAAAAATTGATGTCCAAAAAAATTGATGCCTAGTTCTATACCGATCTTTTGTTTTTTTCTGATAAACTTTTAGTAGAAATCAGTAGAAGAATATGTGAATGCGCAATCTTAATGATTGTAATTTGGTTTAAAATATTGAGCTCTTCCACTTCTATCTAAAATCAATCTGATTTATTGTTTTGCTTGCTTCACACTTGACATAAATCTTTGAAAAGTTTAGATTGCAATTTGAAGGAAAGACTGATTTAGTGATAAAGTTGTTTGAAAGTTAAATCTTATATGAATGCTTGAAGTAGAGAAGTATTAATAAAAGCTGAGAACTTGAGTTTGTGTTTAAGTAAACTCGGATTAAGTTAGGTTAGGCGGTGGATGGTGTTTTATAAATCCTTCTAAGCCGTGCTGCTTGAGCTTAAATCAAATAACTGAAATATGATCTCTTAATATTGGTTCTCAAATGAGTTTAGTCTCATGAATTGAAGTTAAATTGAAGTTTTATTAAAATAACTCTTGATCTGATAAAAAGATCAATTTATATGAATAAAATTATAGGAATATAAAAACCCTTTTTATAAGAAATACTATAATAGCTAGAGTTGGAAAAGCTCTAAATTCTCATAATGTTTTGATATCTACAGAATATAAAGTATAAAAACATTCTTATAAGAAGTATAGACATTTTGATCTCTTATCAAATACGTGAGACTCTCTCTAAACTACGAAAGTGATGTAGAACTTAACATTTTTTAACAGAAAGTAAATAATATAGAGCCGAAAAAGTTGCAAATCTATACACAACAAAAGCGTTAAGCGAGTTAGTAACAAAGTTTCATATAAGCACAAACTTAGGACAAAGAACAATAAGAATAATAATAATGAGTAAAAGAAAAGATGAAATTAATAACAGAACTAATTAAGGTAGAAAGTATGAAAAAGATTGTTTTTTTTATATCTATAAACAAAATAAACGTCGACTCAATTAGTTCATTATGCTTATGATCTAATATAAGAGTGAAGAAAATCTGCTATTGTTATGAAAACAGATTTTCCATCCATTCAGAAGATATTTATATCCCTTTATTCACTTGAATTGCATTCAATTATACTTGAGTTAACTTAAATCTGTGTTGCATAATATCAGATGTTTGTAAAACTGCTCACAATGTTCCATATGTTTCGTGATCATTAAGATGTTGACTGACTTCAGTGCAATCACTTAGAAAGCTTCCATTTTCATAAGGCTAATTCGCTTCAATTCCAGTTGAAAAAGATTATTTAAATAATTACTTAGCTCATCAGTTAAGATAAATATCCTTAGAGGCATAAATGAGCATAAAGAGCATAAAAGAGCATAAAAGGCATAATTTTCTCAAAATCAAATGCATAATTATTCATTTGTACTTATAAGTAACTGAAAATAAGCTGAACAAAAGTATTGCATAACACCCAAGTTAGAATGATAATCAACAATACTGAGAATTTGTTGGAGAATGTTTTGTTCAAGTCTATAAAAAACTAATTGAATAAGTGTTTGAATGAGGATTCTGCGGAAAAAGTTGTGACCTTTATTTTTAACTCGTGCTTTTCTATCAATTCTATAATTATCGTTATTTTATTGAGTAATACGTTTTTAGCAGCACATTATTTTTAGCAAAGTTAAGGTTTTCCTAAAAATAAAATACTAATTCAATTTGGTGGTTCAATTGAAAACTTTTGCGTTTGAGCATTCTTGTGAAATAGCAATTTTTAAATCATTCATGTGAACAAACTATGAGAGAAGTCCGCATCACATTTATATACATTAGATATTTATTAAGTTATATAATCATTAATGTAAATGAATGCTATTCAATTTCTATGAAAGTGACATAAATCATATTTATATCATGAATACTTTATACTACATTCCAACAATAAGTTTCACTAAACTATTAGATAATAGTAAAAATATGTTAGTTTGTCAAGAATATCGTTCAAAGGGTTTATAATTGTGTTGAATGAGCAAATTTTTTGGATGAAAGTTTATTGCAAATGCAATTTGAAGCAATAAAATAGGTATGAGCAATCTAATAAGGAATTTGCGATTCAAATAATATTGAATTGAACGCATGACTCGTTTCAGAAATAAGAAGCAATGTTTCTACAATCTGTTTTCTTATGATTTATCTGTTCACGTCCAAAGAAAACTAAATTCAATTTCTCATTTTCGATCACTGTTGTGGCTAGATTTTTATTATAGGGGCTCAAAGTCCGAAATCAAATGCTCCGATTTATTCAGGCAGACACTAATGGGTATTAAAATAAATGTTAATTTTTTACTAAATCTATCACTCATGTTTAACAGTAGGCAATCGATTGATACATCAAATAAATAGTTACAAAGTTTGGTGCAAAATTTTGTTCAGTATAGATTATAATTAAATTTTGAAAAGTCTCTGGGGGTTGTAGCCTCTTAGCCCCAACCGCTGGCTACAGCTGTGCAATTGAATCTAATAGAACATAATATTCCACAAGAATGGCCAACGATTGAGATATTATTAACGACCGAAACCAATATTTTTCTTAAATGGTCTCTAAAAGGAAAATTAGATTTTTCAAATAGGAGAACCAAAATTAAAGCTTATGAATTGAACAAGTCAATATTTACTCATTGTTAGGGGTTTGGACTAACTTTATTTTACTGATGAGTTAAAAAATCTATTCATTTAACTTCTATTTCTCATTTCAACTTTGATGAGATGAAGAGTAGCTCTGGAGTTAGAGTAGCTCTAGACTTAGAGTAGCTATAGACTTTTACATTGCATGCAAGTTTATTATACCCTTAGGCCCAGAAATCAAACAAAATCAACTCATTAATTAAACTGTTGTATTCTTAGATTAACTTTTTTGCTTAACTTTAATCTTAACTTTAATCTTGAACTTCCATCAGCTTTTAAAGATTTGACTTTCTCTCCACTAATTCAAATGTATTTTCAAAATTCAAATTTCAAGCTATCGCAGTAAATAGAAAAATATTATGATTGCAGAATCACTTTGTTTTATGCAGGTTTGAGATGTTTATCCTTTTTTTAAAATAAGTAAGCTTAATAGAAAAAAATTGAGTCATATTTTTAATGTAGATCTAACTGGAAAACAAGGCAAACACTGAGAAGATAAGATCATTTCATATTTTTTTTTATAGATAAACCGTTCCTATTTTCAAACTTTTTACGCGTCTTAAAAGCTCTTCTAGTTTTTTCAGAGCAACTTAATGTGAGTAAACAGTAACTTAAGATAAAGATTTAGCTTTGAAGACAATCTTTACATATAGGATGTATTGAGAAGCCAATTCTCCCCCTCATAAGCATATGTTTTTCAATGAAAAATTACATATCAATTGAATGACCAAAATCTAGCACTTTCTAACTAATACTCGATAAATCGTTTCCAGATTATACCAGAACACAAGAGTTACCACATTATCGAGTTTTCTGACTAACTCGGTATTAGTCAGAGTTAAAATAAACTCTAATGCGTGAAATATTTTATGATTTGTAGGATATTAGAAGTAACACGACACTTGGCTCAGAGTAAAGTAACTAATGATAAAATAAAAATTTAAACTGGCATTTATTATAAGGATGTAGACCAGCTCAATGTGAGATTAGTTGAGCAGAAATAAATGCGGTTTAGAGTCATATTCAGTAATGTCTAATAAATATAAATAACTCAGCCGTTACTCAGCCGTCGCTCAGCCGTTACTCAGCCGTTGCTCAGCCGTTGCTCAGCCGTTGCTCAGCCGTTAGTCTCAAGTTTTCTGAAGGTGTTTATTCATACTTATATATAATGCAAAATAGTAGCTGTCTCTTGACCTTAAAAGCTATCAAATTGCACTGGCAACAATCGATGAATTACTTTTTATTGTCTCATGAGTACTTTGTATTGTAAGATGTTTCTATAAGTGGGTTGAGTAGAATATCGAGGCTAACATTAATTTAAATGATGGCTTGAGAGAAAATAGTATGCATTTTGCTAAATTGCTGTAAATAAAAGATGAGGTAGGTGTATTTTATTATTAAATTTTCCTTCTCCAAATTACTTATTTCACTTGCATCTCTCTAAATGTGGACATTAGATTTCTACTCATTTCAACCTTCAACATCAGTTTCTGTCGTGTCATCAAATATTTTGCATTTTCATATATCAAATATTCAGTGTTTCATTCATAGAAACTAATTCTTCATACATAACAGATTCAGAAATCTATATAACAAATAGCATCTGTCATGAACTTCAAACGGCAGTCTCGATCATACTGTAAAGTCAAAACCTTAGTCCCGATCATGCTGTAAACTCAAAACTTTAGTCTCTATCTTACTGTTTACAGGAAATAGGACTGCATAGAACTTCATCTCCTGGTTCTCTGCGTCACATCAAATTCAATTATTTCTGTTGAACAATAATTTTTTCTTTCTTCAATTAACCAATTACAACTTTGTCCTGAATTCCAGAAACAGATTTAAATAATTGATGTATTGCTTCAAACTTAAGAACACTTCTCAAATAGATTGTCAGTCAAGTTTGCAAATTAAACTTTACAGAAAACATGTCAATTTCGTAATAAGTGTTGAAATTTTGTAATAAGTGTTGAAATTTTGTAATCAGAACTGATTATGAGCAAAAGGACACTCAAATTAAGTGAGTTGAATGAAAAGCAAGTTTAATATAATAAATGCATAAAATTGAACATATGGTTTCTCATTAGTGAAACAAACTCATTATGGAGGTTTAAGGGCAACAATCAAATCAAATTTCAAAATGAAAAATCGCGAAACTCACTCAAATTTCCACTGTTACTATCAATTTCTCTTATCATAAACTGAAAGACAAACTTTTATTTTATTTTCAAATTGAATAAAATTATTGAATTTCATGTTTGGAGAGCAGTCTATTTTCGTAAAAGAAATCTATGACATAACGAAATCTACGACATAACTCATGGCAAAACATCTGTATAAGAAGTTCGAAGACCTGTAGAGTTCGTAGGATTATTTCAACAGAACTAATACTTTGATCCTTTGATTTTATATTTAGTTATCAGTTTTAAATATTGCTCAGCAACTTATGAGAAGCTAGTCTTCAATTGGGTTTAGCTATTCTTTTACTTTGAAAGTGTATTCAACCGTAAATATGAGGAGAGAATGGATTTATAACTTACCTGAATTTAGTATTATCTTTGAATGCAGAGTCGGGCATGTAATTATAACAACGCGCACATGTGTCCAATACATAGACATCATAAGGAAGACGGTGTCCCAATTCGGTCCGACAAAGTCTCGATTCGAGTTCTACCTGTTATTCAATCAAATTTGCAAGATCAAATTTAGAAGCAATCTATTTCCATAGATCACAAGAAGATGACATAAACAATTGAGTAATAATATAAGCTAGATATTATAGCAGAAATATGAGCTAGCCTAAATATTATTCTCAATAATTCTATAACTTCTGTATGATCTTCTCATTCAAATCAATATGAAATAACAGTAATGTTAACCTATTTAACAAGTTTCTAAATTTATCTCAATTTATAATGTTTTGTTAAACTTATAGTCAGACTATTTATATTGAAATACTTGAAACAAGTTTTGATGGTTGAGAGGAAAGGATTTATTATTATGAAAACATTAATAAATTCATACACATAGTAATTATGGAAGAATATGAAGATTTAATTGCGGTTATAAATAACAAGTTGTAATAACTTCTACTCACCTTTTGAGCAATATATGATTCAAAGCTAATTGATTGTAATAAAAATATTAGTAGTGATTTAGCAGTAATCACTATTTGTCTCATTTAAGGAGTCGTGTAAAAACTTTTCTGATAGACTTAGAGAGGCTGGCAAACACCCAAAGACAGACCCAGAGAGACCCAGAGACCCAAACAGACCCAAACAGACCAAGAGAATAATAGCGCAGAAAAAATTAGTCTCTTATCAATTCAATGCTTGGACATTAAAGATCCGATAACTTATCAAAGATGTCAGTGTATTTATAAATATATTCTATGATAAGTTCAAATTAATTTATTCGAAACTGATATCAATAGTGATTAGGTTCAATTGATAGAAGTGCTTAATAATGTGATTCTTCTTCAAATAGAAGCACAAGCAGAACAAATATTTATGTAAAATTGTTTCCCAACTCTTCAAACTGAAGCGATGCCTATGTTTTCGGCCTAAATAGCAAAAAGCTTGAGAAAAATTCTGGATTCTGTGCGATATTACTACTCAGGAATTAGAGTCTGCGTAGCGGTAGAAAACACACAAACATAACTATTTGACAACAAAAAGGCCAACTTTTCCCAACTTGTAATAACAGAAATTATTTTCACGTCTTTGCTCACAAGAGAGATTCTTAAGAATTATTTAACACTAATCCAAATGAAAGTTCATGAGCCGATTCTTGACAGCTGCCGAAAGGCAACAGATATTGTATTCAATAACTTCTCATAAGTAAATAGCAATCAAATTGATCAAAAAACAACTTTGATCACAACTTCTTGACAGTTAACAATCAGATAAGACGACAATTAGATTGTTAGAATCAATTAACAAGTTCTATGATAAATATTGGAAATGATTGAGCGAAATGCGTGAAGTCTTTTGACAGGTTTTTGTGCTTGACTTATAAATAACATGGTATTCAGTTGTGAAATGAAAGCTATATTTCTTTGTATGTATTATGTACTGTTGTGTAGTATGGCTTCAGCTGAATGTTGTCAATGTTACTAAAGTCAGTTCCTATGTTCAACGCCTTTTCCAGATGTAATTTTTCAGTTAAATCATTTATTAAACTGTATTATATTGAGCACAATAGAGTAAAAATAGTTTTCTAACTTCTCAAAGGATTTAGTTTTCAAGTTTACTGAGTGAAAGCTTTCTTAGGAGCAGAACTTGTTAACAAATTGAAATGTGATATGAGATAGAGCAAGTTGTTTCAATTAGTTTTTTAATTAATTATTATGGACAATATTGCCCGCTATCTGAGCACAAATAAAAACTTTACTCAATATTTTCGAGAGTCTTAGACCAAAACAATGAACTTGTCATTTATCATAATATAAAAGAAATTGGTATCCGCTGGTTTACGCCGCCTTAAGAAATTCCTTATTTATGCAAGGCTTTCAACTTTTATCATTTTCTTATTTCTTGATTAAAATTTGAGTTTCTAGCAAATCTAAAGTTTTCAACTTTTTTTTCAATCAAACTATAATTGGATCTTTTGTTATATGAAAAAATCAATCTTTAAGTAGAACGTAAGAAAGTTTATTTAATATTTTAGTTTAATACCGACTATAATTGAGACATTTTTGTTCATATCCAAATTCAGTACCTAACCTAACCTGACATAACCTAATCTAATCTAATCTAATCTGACCTAACCTTAAGCATAGAATAACTAGGATCTATAGCCATAAACCCATATAAGTAAAGTTAATTTTGTATATTCTCTGGGAAAATGAATCAATGGAATTTATCTGTTTTGAAGTATCATGAGAAGCCTGATGACATTTAACTTACTGCCATAAATGGTTTGAAAAATGATTTATTATTGTTATGAGATCACAGTTTATTAAGATCATTAGATCATATCCTGTTATTTTAATCATTTTGATCATTTTGCAGACAATAATAAATGTCGAGCTCTGAAAGATAAATATAGTTAACAAATGTCGTAACTACATACGGGACAAAGGAGTCCGGATCTCACTACTACGTACGACACTGTTGTTAACTCGTTTCTTTCATTATACTCTAACAATCGATCACATCTCAAATATAAATGAAGTAGTCTTTCGACTCATTATGCAATCATTAGCACAATAAGGATGTTATCAGGAGACACTAGATTTGAGTCTGTCAGAGACTTACAATGTTTTCAGTTAAATCAAAAGTTATCTCAATAATCACTTAATTTGATATTAAAATATAGTATAGCTTAAAATTGTTTAATGGTTAGCAGTAGTTTTCAATAAGTATAAAGAATTGAAAAATAAATTAATTAAAGTGAAGACAAGCCTATTTCGCTTTCAATAATTTATGTAATGTATTACACACGACAATATGTTTGTCAATATAATAGTGATGCTATACTTTATACCAGTAATTTTCAAACTTGATCGTGTTGCAGCCAGTCGTATTGTACTTATGACGTGTTTTCCATAAAACTAGATGTGGAATTTCTCACATGACGGTTCACTACTGGACAGTAAAAGCAAGTTTGGGAACCATTGCTTTATATGATAATGCGATAGTTATTATTGTAATTCGATAATGAAAACATCTTTCTAGGAATCAGGGCTCAATAAACTAATTTATTTGCTTACTTTCAACCAACTCATCAATCATTTCCGCAAATATAGTGAGCGATGTTGTTTAAATAAAAATACATATAGAGCTTGAGTTGAAAATAAATCAGTTGTGGAAAGCATGACATTTTCAAATTAATCTGTCAACTGTGGGCTATTTACGTTTTTCTATTAACAAACTAACCTAATCTGCCGCAACAGTTTGTTTGGTTGATTATTTGCGTTTTTCTATTAGTAAACTAACCTAACTTACTCTAACCTAACCTAACTGACTCTAACCTAACCTAACTTACTCTAACTTAACCTAACGTGAATCGGTTTGGCTCCATAAATTGCCTTACTAGGGGAGGGTGCAATCTGAGGAAGTCAGATCAAGATACTTTTGATTTGGCATTAATCTATGAGACAATTAAATTGACCAAAACTCAAAAATTCGTGCTTATGAGCTCTTGTTTGTCCGCAATCAGCAATATAAAATGCAATCTTTAGCATTGCTTTGTATGACAGTAATGCCCATTGCTACCCATATGCATTGAGCGCATTTTAAAACTAGTATTAAACTGAACAGTGAAGCCAACTTTCTATGGCATAAAGCAAAGGCATTACATTATACGTTGCTGCCATACAAAGCAATGCTAAGGATTGCATCTTAAATTACCGATTGCGGACAAACGATAGCTCATAAGCACGAATTTGTGAGTTTTGGTCAATCTTATTGTCACATAGATTAATGTCAAATCAAAAATATCTTGATCTGACTTCCTCAGATCGCACCCTTCCCTAGTTAGAACTGTTTCATATGAGGCTCACATAGATTTAATTAAGTTTAGGTAATGCTAAAAGAGCCCAATCTTGAGCTTAACTAAACCAATAAAATATCATTAATGATCGGGTAAAATAGTGTGAGAAGTTGAATAGAAAAGGACATAAATCTGAGTTTTTGGAAAATTGGATCAAGCAGAGAATCACAAAACAGAATTTGCTGTCCCTGTGCTTTACTATATATTACTATTTAATATGATGTTAACCATAACACCAAATCGCTTTGTTCCCTTTATGTTTGTTCATTAATAAATCTGTCATACTTTACATGTGTTTGTTTATAGAATAACTCAATTTCAGACACTCACAATCTAAGCTCTATTTCGGACACTTGCAATCCAAGCTCTATTTCGGACACTTACAGTCCAAACTCTTTCATGTTTTTAAGACTTTTTTCTTTTCCAACAATTGCTTATAGAAAATAGTCTTTGGTTACTCTTCAATCATAGTATTAAATCCAATTAAAATTTTTTGGCTACATTTTACGAGACACTTGACTAGCATTTCGCTGCAAATTCAGTTTGAGTCACTTTTATGGGGATTCAATTATATGCATCTATGAGCACAAAAATATTTGAAACTCTGCACTAAACTAAATGTATAGAACCAAAGGCTATCGAAAAGTTTTAAATTAAATGCCATTGAAAAAGTTTTAAATCAAATGCAATATAAAAAAGTTTAAGCTAGATACAATCAAATAAGTTTTAAACCGTATTCTGAAAGAAGTTATTTGAATCTTTTTGTATGGAATACAAGTTTGAAAGTGAAGAAAATATATATATATATATGTAATCACTTACAATGAAAAGTTCAACTTTATTGGTCCAAACTCACAGACAAGAGTATTGAAACACTCAGACAAGTATTTGAATAACTATCGTGAAATTGGCTCTGATCGAGACTACGATCACAATTTAACAATTGATTTAGTTTCGAGTGTTTGCCAATCGACATCAATGTAATACTTGACTGTTTGCATCAATAGCCAATAGTATACATCAAAATGCAGTCAAGCATTAAATTGCAACTAACAAACATTTGAAACTAAATCAATAACTTAATTATAATCATAGTCCCATTGGTGGCCAATTTTACGATTTAATGATTGAAGATACTTATATCTTTGAGTTTGGATACTTTTTCTCTAGGCTTCCACTAAATCCAATACATTGTTAGAGAAGATTTGATCCGTTTTTCAATCAATAGAGAATTAATTTGGCTGAATAGTTACTTAGAGTTGTAACGAAGTACAATACAAACAAAGATTTATTAATATGATAACTCGTACCTATTTTAATGGATGGAACGCATCATTAAAATTCATATAAAACTAAACGACAAATATTTTCATAGAGCCTAATGAAGTAATTATGGAAATGAGTCGAAAGATGGTAATTCATTTCTACAATAGTGTTGCCATCAACCATTTCACTGATTCATCGTTGACAGAAGCAAATGCAACGAGAGGTTAAATGATTATTAGATATGAAGAGAACGTATGAGTGCAATAAGAAGACATAACTAGTAATTGATATATCGAAAGCAATATTGCTTGCTCATGGCACAAAACGTATCAATACTATAAATTAGGTAACAATGTCTATTAGATCTCTAGCAACTGACATTAACCATGTCAATAACTTTAGACTTTTGATTAAAGAAAGAGAAAATCAGTTTTTATCAGTTTCAGTCAACCATTGCTATAGCAATAATTATTTATATAAATTTGTGTACAACTTCTCTAATACCAATTGTATTATACGACCATTGGAAATATGATCTGTCGAGAAGTCTTATTGCAACAATATCTGTAGGTTTCCAGATTCTTATTTCAAACATTGTCATAACATGAAACCATCAATTGCTTAATCATTTGTTCGACTATTTCTACTAATTTTTTCTCTTCTTTTCATTTCAAGTTTACTGCCCTTCACTTGTTATTTGAGACCTTTTTCGATTTGAATGATAGAATAGATTGCTATTGGAGCCTAAACTGGAGCCAATTTCTTAAGAATGATCATTCAGAAAAATATAGGAATTTCTAGGGCTTAAAACAGCAATAAATCACAATGTAAAATATCAAATTCTAATAGAATTTTTCAAAATTTTCATTATCTTGCTCAACAGCAGCAAAGTTCCAGTATTGAGGAGAATCCAAATAAATGATAGGGTGGTTTTAATGAGATGTAAACTATTAGGAAATTGTATTTCCTGTTAAGATACCTACTAGATATTTACGTTGTTTTAAGAATTTTTGTTTTAAGAATTTTTCCATTATTTAACCTAAACTTTCCGTAATATGCAAATACACTTTTAGACAACAATACTTTCAATTCTCTATAATTCTTCTATTCTTCGCTACAATCGACCGCTTCTTTTCATATGAAAATACAAAATACAAGTCTCACAAATTGACTCGTGATTTAAGTGAAAGATAACTGATAGTGACAACATTTGTTGAGTTCGGTTTCTCTGTTCAGAATAAAGAACTTTTGTATTCTCTGTTCAACATATGACACATAATAGATTTTGAGCGCGATTCAAGTGTGGACTAAACGGAAGATATTTTTGGAAATGAATTCGTCGCACAAAATGTCAAATTATCTGCTAATAAATAATAGCAATATCTAAACATCTTGTTTATATTATCTTTCAATTTCATGGAAACTGCTTGGAATACGTTCAGATTCATTTTGCTTGTTCACTACATAGTTATTCTCAGTTTCTATTTTCACTGTTGTCTTAATGAGAAAGTCTAGATATACTATCAATTCGAGAAGTTGTGCACTTTTTAAGTTGAGCATATGTATGTTATGTTAAGTGAACTATATGATTTTAGTTGTTCGACTCTATAGGCTTAACGTGTAGTTCAGATAAACAGTTAGGATATGATTCGTATATCCCTATCAATCATGTAAAACATAGTAATGTTATAATTGAGTAGAGATACCAATCAAAAATATTTGTTACACAGAAAAGTCTATACTTTGAAAAGCAACAAATTTTCGATTTGATAGTATATGAAGCGGTTTGGAACAAATTGGAGAGAGATATATATTGAAACAATTTAGTCAAGTATTCATTCAATTTCTATGAATGATGAGTAGAATATAAGTAATAAATCATTTGATATGACAGATGGAAGAAAGAGATAGCTGTCATATAATATTAGTAATAGAATTATTGTGTTCAGCTCTGCCTTCAAATGTTTAGCTTGACTAACTTTTGCTTCTGCTAAACAACTTAAACCAACAAAATTATTGATCATTTCAAATCTTCCAATTAGTTATTCTTGTGATCTTGTTTGGAAGGTTTTCATTTGTCTGTCACTTTTATTTTATGTGTGAATTGGTTTGAATAAAACATGATTTATGAAAAGAATAGCTTCTGTTGTTTGGCTGATAAAAGCAATCATATAAATAGATGTAAATACATTCAAATCCAAAGCAATATTAATTGATGCACAAGAAAATTGTTTTCTTATAAAATTAATGTCTGGCAAGCATTACAAAGATAAACATTAAGATTTAATAATCACATCAGAGGCAATTGAGTCACGCATTTGAATATTGAGAAGTAATGATCTATACAGTCAACTCTCTATAATGAAGTTGGATGTAGTGAATTATGATCTATAGTCTACACTTTTTGACAAATTGTCTCATTTTCAGACTATGCACACTTTATTTAATAAAGTGAACTACCGTTATAGTCAATGGATTTCTAGTGCATTGAGCGTTCACTATAACGAGAGGCGACTGTATTTAAGTATCTTTCGTGATATGAAGTTTTATAAATTCTTATAAATTTTGGAGTTTGCTGCTATTAAGAAAATAAGAAAAATAAAAAAACAAAAATAAGGAAAATAAAAATAAATAAAAATAAGAAAAATTGATGTTCAAAACATAAACCTTCTGAGCCAATTGCAGTGAAATCAATTTAAAGTAACCTCAGATTTGCAATCGCAATTATTTACATTTGAACAAACAACTGAAGAATGCGTTCAACTCTACAGATGTGCGGCTGAGTTTATACATTAATATTTAATGCTCAGAGAATGTATTTTAAGCCGTATTACATCAGAATTACATTACTTGGAAGATTGATTTCTATTTAAAATCTATGTTTAAAACTTATAAAACGAATATTTGTTTCAATTTTCAGCTAAATGTTAGGCTCACTCAATGATTTCGATTAGAAGTTTGAAGTTTACATTCTGTTATTTATAGAAATGTTTCAGTGATTTATCTCATATTATTATTATTATTATTATTAATCTATTTAAATAAATTCTATGTTCATGAATAAGCTTTTAAGTTATTTTCTATTTATTCAATAATAATATCTCTAAATTCATATGCTTTTAACATCTAATATGTTATCATTACAGAGCTTAACACCAATTAAGTCGAACATCCGTTTTGTTCTCGGATTAAAAATACCAGAGATTGCTCTTTAATTACTTGCCTTGCTTTTAAGATCCGACAAAAAATCTGGAGATCGATGTTTGGTCAGCCATCAAAAGTATGAAAAAGATAAGTATACAAAAATAAGTTTGTGCCACATACAGAAATGAAAATAGATCATATCCAAAAATATTATATGATTGCCTCAATGCCAACCTTGTCCTCTGACCAAATGACAGATCTTCTAAAACTAGAGCTCAAATCTATCATGATATGAAGCCATCGGAAACTTGAAACCATATAATGCTTGTTTTATGCGACTTTTCAGTTAGTCTCAAATTCGCTACTTCTTATCGTATGGGCATTTCACTCCAATTCTAATTTTAGTCATTGTTTATATCATTCATCTCAATTTGATGTTCAAAACTTATCTCATTTCATAATTGTTGGATGTGATAGTTACGATTGATTTTTAGCTAGACAAATTTAAATTGAATACATATTTACTTTAATACTAACTATTTGTATGTTAAGTACTAATTAGTTAGGGGTATTGTCCAGAATTTGGGGTATTATCCAGAATTTGGGGTATTGTCCAGAATTTGCGTATAATTGATTTTTATTTCTATCATAACTTTTGGCCAAATATAAACTTAAATGAGATCATACAAAGCTTTTACGTGAAAATACATATTGAAAGTGAAAGCAAAAGAGCCTTATTCATAAATTATAAGTTTTGGCAGTAAGAACAGGATACTCTGGCAATAAACTTATTTGTGAATGATACGCAGGTTAAAAGATTTCAAATATTAAGGAGTAATTGGTTCAGTTTTCTATAAATTGAAACATGTGAATGCACTTACATTGAGAGCAAATATATTTTTAAAGTTAATAGAAAGAAGGCATTTCACAGAAGAACTAAATATCAATGCTCTAAATATAATTGTGTAAAAAAATACTTATATCACTCAAAGAGAATTCTTCCTATAGAAATAAGAGAATTATCGACAAACAAACTAATATAATAGACTTTTGTTGGCAGAAACGTTTTCTAAATTGTAAACGCTAGGATTGATAAATGTTGTTTAGAACTTTTCTTTCTATAAAAAAACATATTTACTGGATCATCGTTTCAACTTGAGTCTGGTTTATAACATTTTTCAAATGCAGTTATCTCACAATCTACTCCAATCACGCTGTCACTGAATAACAGGTATTTAATCTTAGTTTAAGTAATTTTTTATTCTGTGGTTGATCTTCGAGAAATTGGTTTCTTTACTTTTTTCATATCCGTCATGACATGCTAATTTCTTACGAATTAAAACTCAAATTTTGAGCAAAGTTTAGTGTTAGATCTTCGATACCTTACTAGTACATACTGCATAATGAGAGTGTGATGCAACTTATTAGTAATATACTGATAAGAATGCTTCCAAAGAATGCGTGAAAAAACGTTATCAAAACTTTAATTTTATGCTTTTCAAGCATCTTTACCACTTATTGCTAATAAGTTAAGACACACTCCCATTGCCCGACCTGTACCGAAGTGAATTTT
The DNA here is from genome assembly GCA_018873245.2 of Archegozetes longisetosus. Classification (NCBI taxonomy): domain Eukaryota; kingdom Metazoa; phylum Arthropoda; class Arachnida; order Sarcoptiformes; family Trhypochthoniidae; genus Archegozetes; species Archegozetes longisetosus. The sequence goes on along the minus strand of JAEMBT020000001.1, from coordinate 14,998,270 downwards.
TAGATCAATTTATGCACAGCTAAAATTGATTGTGTAATAACGAATTCATAATGCAATTAAGGTTCTCACCAAATATGTCAAGTTACTTTAATTAAATCTCATAGACAGGAATGCAGATTATGCTCAACCTTCTCCAAAGCTGAATTAATCAATAAGCTGACTGAATTTCTGCAAAATTGCATAGTGAAAAATCTAGAATTAGTTAAAGTTACATCAGCATGTTCATTTCACAACTGAATAGATCATTACTTCAATTATTGTTCGGTACTACTTTTGAACTAAAACATGCTTAAAGACTTTTGTAAATTAAAGTCAATTGATGTTAAGTTGTCATTACATAAGCAGTTGAGATTCATGTCATTATAATGTGAATGATCGAATTTGTCACATATAGTATTCAATTCTAGAGTTAATTGAATCATAGAATTAATTAAGAAGGAAAAAATTCTCACAAATTGATTACTATTTTCAAGTTTAGAAGATTATTAACATTTTTGAAACTTATTAAGTAGTAACTATTCCTGCTGCTCGTTTATACATTTAGCAGTTTTTGTTAGTTCCATAGAGTTTACGAATAAGTTAGGGTTATTTGCTTTAAAATTTAAATTATGTTCTGCACAAAAATTTTATGATATGCATGATGCTAGGCTTTAGTGCTACACAACTCGACTATGAGTAAAAATAATATACAACATAATAGAGTTAATATTTTTGGCATAACTTAATTGATGCTAAAAAGCATTTTATATGCATATAGCAGAGCAAGGTTCAATAATTAATTCTTCAACTCAAATAGAGCTGTCAACATACGCCTAATGTTTTTCAACTTTAACTTTTTTTTATCAAATCAAATATTTAATAGAACCTGTTTCACATTATACTTGTTTTTCTGTTTATTCTATCGATTCTTTCGACAAAAATCTACTTGTTTTCTTCTTTGGCACTTAGGCGTTCGACATTCACAAAAACACCAAATTCTTCATACTGATACTGTATAACACTATTATAGTTAGCCAAATACTTTTCACAGGAGTGTGGATTTGGCTAGATATCTCTGATTAGAGTATAAACTTATAGGTATTTTCAGGAACCGACCCGAACCGAAACCGATCCTAATAATATTTTCTAAACCCGACCCGAACCGAAACCGTATTAAATAAAGAGTAATTTTTAAAGTAAAGAAATTTTTGTCTTTTTGATTGACCACTTTTTTCACTTAAATCACATTCTTCTGCATCAGGTTCACTCATTTTGATCATCTGTGTCGCATTAAGTACACAAAGAAATACAGAATGTATTACCCATTCGTTTGCAATGCGTTTGTAAAATAGATATTATATTACAGTTTCATAAGTCACTATTTTACTTGCATTTGAATAGACTTTGAAGACCAATACTTATTTGCAATAATTATTTTTAAACCAATCGTTACAGATCCGCACAGACCCGTTCCAAAACTTAAGAAACCGACCCGAACCGAACCGAAAGTTTTCGACCCGACCCGAACCGTTTTCGGTTTCGGTTTCATACGGGTCTGCTCGGTTTCGGGTTTTCAAGTTTATACTCTATCTCTGATAATACTTCAATTTTGTTAATATCTTAATACGACTTTATGAATCTACAAAAAATGATTAGTAACCTTTAAACTTATGAGCCATATTCAAAATAAGTGCAATGTTAATAAAAACAAAAGTCAGTCGTTTCTATTCAATCGTAGGTATATTTTTATTTCGGTAACATTATGAATCAAATGACTCAAATGACTCAAATCACAGCTCTAATTGGCATACATTTAAATATAATAACAGCTAAATTGAAGGCGTTAGTTGAAGAGTAGCCTCTCTTTAACGCTTAGAAAATTATGAGTATAAGTTTTTAGGTCAGAAATTGAATCATTGTTAATCAATTTTTTCAAGAAGCTTATCTTTGAACTCTATCATAATTAACACGTTTTTCTAAAATAAATATTGATTTTCATAACATGAAGCGAAACAAATTATTTTGATATTCATGAACTTGAAAATTATTTGAATGAATTGAGAAAGTTTTGCCGATTTCACGTGACAAACTTTTAGATATCCAAAACCTTTTGAAACGCATACTTAAATCCGAATTTTACAAAACTTAATATTCTTTGGAAAAACGCCTATTTCTAAAACACAAGAATTCTTTCGCGATATTTTTGAAAAATCTAAAAGACAGCAAAATCTGTCAAAAAAAATCAAATAAAAAAATGAAATACATCGTCAGATTAATAATCTTTAATTGTACGTAAATATTGAATGAAATGAATTGCAGAGATTTTGTATGGATTAAAACTTCATTTTTTATGTTCTAAGAATAAAATTGATGTTAAATGTGAAATGTTTTAATTTAACTTATAATAAGTAAATTAAGTCAACTTTTTGAAACAGGATTTTATCAATGAATCATTAGTTTAGAAAATATTTTGTGATGAGTTTTAATATTAAACTGAAGAATATATTACTAATGATTTCTTTATTTATCAAAAGAAAGATTGCAAATTAGTTAAGCCCTTTAACGACCCTTGTAGAGGAGCAGAGGCTACTCTTCGACTAAAGCTTCAATTGCACAAAATTTATTGTTAGCCTATATTGTTATTAAAAGATTTGACTCACAATATTATTAAATTAGAAACACGTTTTCATTTGAATAGGAAACGACTGACTTTAATTTTAGTGATTATGAGCATGACATATAAGTCTTAAGGATTACTAATTAGTTTTTTCAATGTTCAAAATATACTAAAAGATTAACAAAATTGTAGTCTTATCAGAGCTGACTATTTAATGCACTCACACTCTTATGAAAAGCATTATACACTTAAAAACTTAATAATCGTTGACTGCAACCAGAAGTGCTGCGCTGTTGTAGGATGCTTCACATCAGACCATAATATAAGATATTAAGAAATTATAGAATACTCGATATAGTAATCAAAGAAAATCTAAATTCAAGTTTGAAAAATATTGTTGTGCATCATGGGAAGGTTTACAAAGCGACGAACTTTTTTGTTGCTATCAACAATTATTAAGTTTTTAGGTGTATTATAATATCTCTTGCTTAACAAAAATTGTTATTTACGTTAATCTTTTGTATTTCAAACTGAAAAAATATAGTTGGAAAATTATTAATCGCTGATAGCAACTAGAGTAAAGTAATTTCAAAAAATGCATCCACAGGGGTTATTCATATATTTATTTGAGTAGACTTGAAAGTAAGTGTGCATTAATAGTTAAGAGTGCATGTGAAGAAGCATGCCCTAAAAGCATAGAAACGACCTCTTCCTCACACGCTATCCGTATCTATAATAGATTATTAAGTTTTAGGTTGTACTTAAAATAACTCCTTAGAAAAAGGAAGCATTTGAACAGTGAGCTAAGTTTTTCAAACTTTGCAAATTAGATTTAGTGTTTTATTTGAGAACTTTGCAATTGTTTTTTATGGAAAGAACCGTATTTTTCAAATACTCTATCGAATTTATGTGAAAACTAAAAGAATTAAAAGAAGTAAAATAAAACAATTAAAAAAAAGTTCAAACAAAATTTTGTCTACATTTTGCATAATTTAACATAAATTTCGTTATTTGCTTGCATTGTTTTAGAGTTATTTATTTTTCTTACATTTGAGTATATACTCAAAGAAAATAGGAATAATTAAGTTTTATTCTAAGACAATAAGCTATGAAAAACCTTATTCTTAGAGCTAATTGTGATTTGAGTCTAACTCAATCAAAATATTTTTAAAGTCAATGTAGTTTTTCATATTCGCTTCACTTTGATCTCATCCACTAATGAGAAGCATTTTTCACATTCCTGTCAGTTCACATGTTTTAGAATAGTTTTGAAGAATAGGTTATTTGTAAGTTATTCAATGTCTAAAAATTTAAAGAATCCAGGATAAATCAAAGTATTCTTTACTAAGAATATAAGAGATACAAATAATTAAACCCCTAACCGAAAACTGACTTAGATTACTAAAAACAAAATATATAAAGTATGAAAAAGTAGTAAAGTTTAAGAAAACATAATGGATTGGTTGGCAGCAATGAATCACTAGAGAGTATATGATAGTATACTCAATAGATTCAAACATCCCATTTGCTTATCTTAGAGAGAAGTCATTTAAATGTAACCGTATGTTAACTGTATGTTAACTCTATATGAGATTTGGGGCTCAATCTTAGCCCAACCACAACATAACGGCCAGACTCTCACTCACTTCAGATTAAATATACTTTGAATGTGAAGCCAGAAAAGACTCCATAAGACTTATTGGTATTGTAATTACATTTTCTCTGTTTAGTCTCAGATGTAATGTTGGCCTTAAACTAAACATCTATTTGATGGTTAGATGAATGAAAAGCTAAATAATTTTTTAGTGCAATCAATACGTAACACTAGTTTTGGTTATCAATTATAAAATGTTATTTTTTGCTCAATTGTGAAATGATTCTTATACCAATCTTGAGCCTTATATTGTTTCATTTGGATATATTTTACTGTGAAGGTATGAGTTGAAAACTATTTTCTTTTTGCTTTTTCTCTGTTATTCTCTATTTTACTATTACATGCGCTCTGCAAATATTCCAATTTAGAAAAAGTAGTTTGTACATTTTAGAAAAAAGTAGTTTGTACATTTTAGAAAAAAGTAGTTTGTACATTTTAAAAATGTATACTTTGCTGTATAACAAAGACTTTTGATTGAGGGCTGTACTTAGTTATAACATTTATTTGTTATATAATTAATAGAAATAAGCGTTGAATAGGTATGAATCATGTTTTAATTTATTTATCGCAGTCACAGCATATTTTCTATAGAGTCGATTAATTAAAGTTACATTCAGTCAACTATACGTTTAAACAAAAAAATTACGCATTATTTTGATTTGGTAGTATAAAAGACATCCTAATCTCCATGTTTTCTATTTGAAGCTTAGAGCAAAATATGATTTTTTAGAAACTATACTAATTTAGTGCGATTCATGAGCTTCGAAATGAAATATAAGACTAATAATTAAGTTGAACAAAAGTAAAGTATAACATCGACTAATATTAACAGAAGATTTTTTGCATTATAATGAATATACTTTATTAAATTTTTTTGTTCAATAATAATTTATTTCATATTAATTGGAACTTTATAAGAAGGTAAAATGAGCATGTATTCTTAAAGCTGAAAATCATTCATAAAATTTTCTATAAAAGTGAACGAAAAACTAATATTTTGTTATCATCTGTCACTTTCATGATCAGTAAAACAAATATTCCATAAATGCCGATAAAAATTGATTGGTAGTGAAGTTTTGCAGTGAAAAAGATGAACATTTGACTAGATTTTCACTATACTGAAAAGAGAATGAAAATAGTTGTTTCAATTACTCGCAGTGTTTGACAAAGCAGTAAAAAACACGATTTGACTGGAGACTTACATACAAAAGAATTACTTTTCAAATCTTCAAATCTTTAAGGTTTGATCTGAACAAATAATTGAGAAAATTGAAAATTTAAAAGCAAAATAAGCTGATAAATAGCTGAAAACACTTTTGTCTGTAGAATAAAGCTATGATTTATTTCCAACAAACTCGAAGATAGCGCACAATACATAGATATGCACTTTCAACGTACTAAATCTTTTATTAGTTCAACAAATTCAAGAAATTTCGAGCTTCACATCAAAGTAGTGTAGGAGAGAAAAAAGTGAGATAAAGTAAGAAAAAAAATAAGAAAAAATAAGAAAAAATAAGAAGAAATAAGACTAAATGCAAACAAAGTGCAGAAAAAATTAGTTTGACATGTTCTCAATGCAATTAGTGGCAAATAAAAGCAAATCAGAGTTAACATAGAAAAACAAGCTATCATTAGATGATAGGAAAAATTAGAGAAAGGCTAAAATGCCTCAGGCTCTAATTAGTATCATATATATATGTATAAGTTATGCCTGACTTAGAATCTGGGTATATAAATCGCAAAACACATGTCCTGAACTGTCTTTTAACTTCTACTGACTAACTATACATAAACAATCAAATGCATGTATGATAACATAAATTTACTGTTCAGAGGCTCTGATCCGTTACATAGAGAAAGAGCAGAGCAGAGAGGGGAGAGATTGAGAGAGTGAGGGAGTGAGTGAGCGAGAGAGTAAGAGAGAGAGAGAGAGCAAATTCCAAGCACGTTGTATTTGTCATTTTTGAAGTGTTAGCTCGCAATTACTGGTTTTCTTTTCTGTGAAAGTCATCATAAACTAATAAAATACATGAGGGATAGGCGTCTTGAAACCAAAGATTAGTGAAATAGCCGTTGGTTGAAGTTAGGGCTGAGTTAGTCTTTGCTTACATTGAATGCTTCTGTTTGTGATCACTCGATCTTTTGGAGGGCAACTAAATAAAAGCCATGACAGTATATTTACAGATAAAACAAACAGTTTGATCAATATCTCATCCCAGAGATACGGCTCTTCACCTGATCCATAACCATAGTAGCACACATCAAATTTGATGTCCAACTTTGATAAGACTTTCCTTGCTAACTATAAAAGATAAAATTTAAGATTCAAATTTATTTTTACGATAACTATCATGATAACTATTACGAAACTACTTATTGAAGAAACCAATCATAAAATGCATGTTTGAGTTGTAGTCTGATTTGGAGATATCTACCATTTCTAAAGATATTATTCTATAAATATTTAAATTACACTAATTAAGACTTTGCTACTGAAGATCGTTCACACTGGTATGAATTGGCTAAAGCGGCATTCCTTAAGAATGGAGCTCAAGACAGTTGGCATCATTACGTATCTCCAGCTAAAAATGTTATTCTATTCATTGGAGATGGAATGGGTATCACTACCATAACTGCTGCCAGAATCATGAGAGGACAACAACTTGGTAGCAGTGGTGAAGAACATCAACTATCGTTTGATAGATTTCCTAATGTTGCACTTTCAAAGGTATTACAATTTTCGAAGATTTCACATTCAAATATCAGATATTTCAAAATTCAGATATCAGACTCTTGTCAAGGAAGATTCTTAGTTATCAGATTATTGTGAAGGAAGATTCTTAGGTATCAGACTATTGTGAAGGAAGATTCTTGTAGAATACATGATGGTTTTATTTGACCTTTTTATAAGCAAACTAAAAGTGGATTCTTTAGTGACAGGTTAATGCTATTAATCTTAATTTATTCAGACATATAACATCGATAGCCAAGTCGGTGATTCTGGTGCCTGTGCCACTGCTCTTCTTTCTGGCGTCAAAGCACGCTATGAGACCATTGGTATTGATCAGAATGGAGTCTTTGAAGATTGTCAGTCATCTTTCAGTTCTAGGGTCAAAAGTATTGCTGACTGGGCTCAAGAAGAAGGTATACAAATCTTGTTGAATTATGTTTGTTCTGTCATGATTTAAATAGATGTTATAAATAGTATGAAACCTTTTCAATTGAGTAGTTTTTTGAGAATTTGCATTCATTTATTCAATAATCAATATTGACTTGACGTGCATTCAATACTTATTGTTGTAATTTTCTATCACTCGGTGTGCAGAGTGTCTCGTAAGTCCGTAGGTAGTGTGGTAATTTTACCCTATCTTGAAATTAAATTTAGAGACAAACATTATGGGCTTGTATTTTAAATTTCTATTTGAAACCCTAATGTGTTATTTTGAAATTTACACTTAGATTAATGCAGGCATCAGCAAAAACCTAAAACACATTTGCTTACGTGTTGGTTTATGGTACGCGTCAAATATTCAGATACAAATAATTTACATCAATAATAATCTACATTGATAAACATAAATTATTAGTAAATCTATCAATTCTTAACATATTGAAAGTGTTAATTTTGTCAACTGTTTGCATCAGGTTTTAATGCAATAGTTTCTATTGACTAAAGTTAGACTTGAAAATTGAATAGAAGGGCCAACATTGAAATAAGAACTTCCTAGCAGTTCTTTATTTATTTTTTCCTTTCTAATTGATTAACTTCGCAATAAGTCCATAGGCTTGAACTTTGTTTGCTAAAAATTCTAAAGAAAATCTTAAAGAATACCTAAATTGATTCTGAAAGGGAAGCCAAATTAATTTTTTCTATAAAATACTCTTTTCGTCTACTCAACTCATTCAAACATTTTTCAAATTGTTTTTTTTATAGTTAAATACTCAATGAACGTCAACTAGAAATGCTTTACACTATTTGTTCAGAAGCGTGTTAGTCTTCGTCAAAGTGTTAGCAGTAATGAAAATATTTTTAGTTGTAATGAAAATATTTGTAGTCGTAATGCTATCTAATATAAAAAGTTTTAATTGCAAAATCAAATTAATTCAAAGAAAATACCTCACTTAAAGTGTTCAAACTGAAAATTTGAGTATAGAAGAAGTTTATTTGAGTTTAGTTATATTTATAAGTTGTTTTGCTAAACAGATAGGTTTGCTTGTAATATTACGGCATTTCATTTATTCGTAATGATTATGACTGTTTACAATACTATTCGCTTCACTCCTTACAACAAATATAGGCTTGCATTCAATCAATGGTATGAATTTATTCATTATATCGACTTTGAGGAGAGAAAATGCCTCAAAAATCACTAGACCTCATCAAAGTTAGAATGAGTGCATCAATAATTTCACACATAGTGTATACCTAAAAACTTAACAATCGTTGGCAGCAACAAGAAAGAGGCAGTTGTTATGTGAACCTGCTTGGGTTGCGCACTAATTTATTGTCAAACTTGATTTTAGATTTGCTTTGATTACTATGTTGAATTTTCTATAAGTTTGTTAATATGATCCTTACTACGGTCTGATAGAGAGCATCTTATGATAACGTTTGCTACGAACGATTTTTAAGCTCCTCAGTGTACTATTAAACATGAGTGAATTAGTTCTTTTTCCAGTCTTAAGAATCGAACGATCAGGCATGAAATAGAGTTAAAAAATTAATTTTCATTGTTGAAATGGTGAAGTTGAAACAATTTAGTTAACAAGGAAAGTAATTACTATTAAAGAGTAGAGGAAACGGTTTGAGTAATAGAATTTTTAATAGAATCCTCAAGTGTTATACATTCACTTATTTTTGAGGTAAAGAAAACAAGGATAGATTAAAAATTGATTTCATTCTTTTTATTGCTGCCTTTTTGTCTCAATCGCACCGAAAACATCTGATCAATGTTTCCGAAAGTTAATATATAAAATTGATTCATCTGATTAAACTAGAAGTATATATTAATATTTTAATAACTTATATAGGTTTATATTTGTCTTTTTAACATTTCAACAATTTATGTTCAAGATTGATCAGTAGTTTAATCATTCTGTAAATATATAAGAAATAAAAGGATTTAAGATCAAAAATATATAACCGATCAGTCGTATAATCATTCTGTATAAACATAAGAACCAAAACAATTTATGATCAGATATCTAAAACTAGTCAGTAGCTTAATCATTATGTAATAACATAAGAATGAAAAGAATTTATGATCAAAAAACTAAAACTGATCAGTCGTAAAAATGAATGGACTAAAATAGAAACAATGAAGGTTGCATTTTTTGTTGAAGCTCTAAAGTTAATGACAAACGCTATAAAAAAACTATTCATTAATATTAAATTCGATAAAAGTTGTGTCGTTTGTCATTTTAATTAAAATTCATGAGTTATTTACTCGGAGTCTTTTTTATTCCGAATTTATCTTTTCATGAATAATAATTACTTTGACTGAATCCCAGATAACAATCATAATAAGAAGGGATTTATCGATATTATTATTAATTAGTCTGTGAGGCATAGAATCAATTAAAAGTTAGAACTGATATTTGAACAAAAAATTATTTCAAGGCAAATCTACTGGAATAGTGACAACAACAAGAGTAACTCATGCCACACCAGCAGCAATGTATTCACACTCTGCGAGCAGATATTGGGAAAGCGATGACAAACTGTCACCAAATGCGAGAGGATTATGTAAAGATATCGCTCGACAGCTAGTTGAAGACGAGCCCGGAAGGAATCTCAATGTAAATCCTATTTCATGCTAGTATTCGTTCCATTGTCTCATTAGTCTAGCGCTTATGTCCTCTTTTGTCTATTTAAAGGTTATTCTGGGTGGCGGTCGAAGACATTTCATGAGTGTATTAGATCGCGATCCGCAGAGGCCTAATGAATTCGGTCGAAGATTAGACAACAGGAATCTGATCGAAAGTTGGCTTTTGGACAAAAAGGATAGAGGGCTTGAAGCGAGATATGTTAGGGACAAGTCCGAGTTCGATGCCTTAAACGCTTCTCGAGTCGATTATCTGCTCGGTATATATTTGATCATTAAGCTTAGCCTTCGTTTCCCTATAGTCCTGTTATCTGTTTATATCTGAACCACTAAATGTAACCCATTCAAACGACTATAATTGAAATGTTTGGATTGACTAACGGATCGATTTCAGGTTTGTTTAGTTCAAATCATATGGCACATGAATTGGATCGGGAAGACGGGCCAACTGGTGAGCCGTCGCTATCAGAAATGACGGCAAAAGCAATAGAAGTACTACGGCATAATCCTCACGGCTACTTCCTATTAGTAGAAAGTGGTCGTATCGATCACGCGCATCATCTGAATAATGCAAACCGAGCACTAGTCGACACCTTAGCCTTAGATGAGGCCATATCTACAGCCATAAAGATGACACACTCTAGTAACACACTGTTAGTGGTCACGTCGGATCATTCGCACGTTTTCACATTTGGAGGATTCCCAAAGCGAGGAAACGATATATTAGGCGTTGACAGCAAGGTGTCTGATGTCGATTCAATGCCTTATACAACGCTTCTTTATGCTAATGGTCCGGGATATACAAAAAAGAGAGTCAACATAACTAAAGTTGACACAAGTTAGTCAAATATAATTAGCATTTGCTGTATAATCATTTGCATGTTTTCCCTGAACTAACTTTCAAACTCTCGGGAACACAATAATGCATTCTTGCTTTTTACAATTCAAGTTTAACTCTGAATTGAATATTTATTTGTATAAGTAATTTAAATGTAGTTCAAAGAGGTCTAAGAGTAAAAGTTGGCTTTGGTGCGGATCTAGATTCTGAGATGAATCCAGAGCTAAATTCAGAGTTGATACTTAGAAAGAAAAATAATTTCAATGTTTTGTTAAGAATAATAGTTTGCATAAAATGAATATAAAATAAGTAAATTGGATTTAAAATGTTTTATTATTCATATAAGATTGAAAAGAGAGGTGCACTTAAATCAGCTAGTTCTATCCAATAGTAGTCAAGCTACTAATAATAAGAGTGCTGACAACTAACTAGTATTTATAATCTCTATGAATAGCGGTTTCATCCTTTAGCACTGCACTCACAATCTGTATTACACTAAATCCTCTCAAATTCCTGACAAATAAGCCCAACAAATCTATCAGTACAGTCGACACCCTCTATAATCAAGTGGCAAATAGTCAAAAACAAGCTATAATATACACTTTTTACAAGAACTATCTGGTCCACAGACTCTACACTATATCTGATAGAGTGAACTCTCATTATAGTCAGCGGATTTCTAGAGCATTAGGGTATCTACTATAACGAGAGGTCACTGTATGTGCAGCATTTTTATAATTGAGTTAAAATTTTTATTCATCCAAAAGTTACAAAACTAATAAGACATTTAGAATAATCAGAGTAAACAAGGTTTAATGTTGAGCAACTTTAATAAAGGATATATAATTTATTTTATTATAAATATTAAATGTATATATTAATACTAGTTAGAAAATATTTCAAGCCTCAGCTTAGTATCTCCTGCATAACTCCTGCGCCAGAGTCTCATAGCTTCGAGTCAAAAATTAGACTTTGTTAGTCAAGAATCAACATATAGCTAAATTCTGAATTGTTTCACTCCACTTTTCTTACTCGAATTTGAGCTCAAAAATATCTACAAATAGCAATTCGTTCATTCTATTGACCAGAAAATTGTTCAAATAGAAAACTTATTGTAAGCCTACAAAACTCAATAAAAAACACCTAACTCTCAAAGGATTATTCACTGATCACAAAACTAAATGTGAAATACCTGTAAATTTAGACTAAAGACCATTATAAATTAACGAGCTTCAGAAAACTTACTACTCTTAAATAATTAATCATTGAAAATGTCTTAAACAACGAGACTTAAGTAAATAAATTTCTTTCTACTAAAACATCTGTAGGAAACAAAGAATTCGTTCAACAGTCAGCAGTTCCACGTCGTTGGGACACTCACGGAGGTGAAGATGTGCCTGTTTATGCTGATGGTCCAAATTCTCATTTATTTAGAGGTGTGATCGAACAAACTCACATTCCTTATACCATCTCATATGCGTCATGTATGGGACCATTTAAATGGCTTTGCAAAGAGCATCAAAATCAAAACTTAAAGCTTTCAATTAGAAAATTGTGCCCCAACAATACTGAAAATATTGCTGGAAAGTTAACTTCTAATGCCACCAAGCTTTTCAATGTTTTTAATATTCTTTTAGCTAATTTAATCATATTATTTATTAATGATTTCTAAAACCTTCTCTATGCTTAAAACTTTATCCTAGATACTTATTTTACCAAATATTGTTCATAATTGACTAATATTTAAGAGCTTGGTAAGCGTTCGAGTTGCAGCTCGGTTTATTTGCGCGTCATTTTCAGAGGCATCAGGTATTAGTGAGTAATGTTTGACTTGCAAGCATAGTATTAATCCGCTACGTGCGCCATCCCCTAACCTAACTTAACTTAATTTAGTGGTGCAGCTCTATAGTAGCACTGACAGAAACTGTTGACTAACTCAATGCAATTTGACTTTAGTCAACCATATAATGCCTTATTACCTAAAGCCTACCGAAAAGACAGGCAAATAAGAGCAACTATAACGCCGATAATAGTCAGACGGCTTTTTGGATATTTCTTTTACTCTCAGAGTAATCATTAAAAACTTTGCTTATCTGTCTCTGAGAATTAAGATAATTGCTTTGAACCATAAAATCTCTTAACTTAAACATATGTTAGTCCCAAAAGCCATAATCAGCAGAGATATGATAAGACGGATGTTATATAATATAAACATTTTGTAAAAACTTATATTTACTTATTTTATGCACTTCTAAGCAATAATAAAAAATAAAAAAAATATAAGACAATTTTCAAAGTTTATTCAGATTTTTATTAAACAAATTTTGGTCTAAATGTTACGCCAATTAACACGATTTTATTCAACAACCAATTCATCATTAGTTCAAAAGCTACCAAAGTCGTGCAATGTGGTAGTGGTAGGTCAGTGGCTGGCAAGAATGATATAATGATGAAATTTAAATTGATATATTTGTTTAGGTGGAGGAATCATAGGACTTTCGACAGCATACCATTTGAGTGAATTGGGATACAATAATGTTATAGTAATAGAAAGAGATCAGATAACTAGTGGCACGACATGGCATACAAACGGTAACCATAGATAAGCAGATTCAATATCAATAATTATTTTTTGGGTATCAGGTTTGGTCTGGAGATTACGTCCAAACGAAATAGATATTCAACTGCTGAGTCGAACTCATCATTTGGTATCTAAACATTTGTTGAGTCATAGCGGGGTTGAGGCCACGGGTTGGATCAACAACGGGGGACTATTTTTAGCTCATAACAAGAAAAGAATGCAGGAATACGAGCGCCTGCATGGAGTGTCGAAGTATTTTGGCATAGAGTCACACATTCTAAACAGGGACGGAGTGATTGAATTATTGCACCCACTGATTGATAGAAAAACAAGTGATTTAGCGGGTGGTCTCTATAGTCCTAACGATGGCTTTGTTGATCCGAGCATGTACTGCAATGCACTCATAAAGGCTGCTAAACTTGAAGTGTTTCACAATTGTCAACTCGTTGCTATTAATACATCTGAAAACATAGGAGCAGCTCAACAGAGAAAGATAAACAGTGTTACGGTTCAAATCGATGGCAATCTACAAGATATCAAGACTAATATTCTCGTCAATAGCTCAGGTGTTTGGGCTCCATTTGTTGCCAAATTAGCAGGTATTCCGTTTTATTTTCTATTTGATCCATCATTGGCTTACTGTTTACGCTGGGGATATGCAACTGCAACAATAAGTTGTAGGATTAACTCATTGTTTTCAATACTTGTATGTGAAGAGTTTTGCAATTTTGATCAGTTACGACTCGAACAATGTTCAACAAATTGCTCTTTAATTGAAAATCAGGAAAACAATTCCCTATGTTTAGGATTAGTGCCAAGAATAGAGTTTTGTTAATTAAATGCATTGATGAGATTAAATGGGTTTTTGCATATTTTATTAGTCTTTCGCTCTATCAAATGAGCTCAATCTTATGTTTTGTCATTATAACTACTTAACATGTTTTCGCAATCAATACAACATAAAAGCACTCACAATTGCTTATTTCCTTTCTAAATAATAGAGTACTTTCAGATACTCATACAATTATTATTTCGAGTTAAAAATAGTTCTTCCGCTCTCCTGTTTGCATAACATATCTAGTCTTTTGATAAACCTTGTTTGGATTTATTTTTTGAATTTATAATTGTTTACATCACTATAGAATGAGGTGAGTCGGGAAAAATCAAAGCAATCTGAAAACATTGAGATGTAATGTGCGGCTAATTTCTCTTTATGTAGGATATGAATGAGCATGATTAGAAGTGCTCCATAAAACAGTTTAAATACACAATAACAATGGTTTATAATGTCAATTATATTTGTTCAACTAATCTAAAAATGGTTTAGCTTTGTGTGTGCAGTATACGAACCTGAAAATTAGATTTTAACAACTTTTCTGAGGACTTGCTTTGATATCTGAAAAATCTAAATGTTTTCCAGTGAAATATCTTCAAAGTTGTTAACATTATCTCAAAAGATTTGCTTCAATATTAAAAGTTTGAAATAATTGTTATTAGGCAGTTAATATATTTTATAATGTATTTTTAATCTTGCTCGTTCACAACTTATTTAATGCCAAAATTGAATAGGAATTCAAAATATACCTCAAGAAACAATGGAACACTCGTATGTAATAACTGAATCCATTGATGGCGTATCACCTCTGAAAACACCAAACATTCGTGATCACGACTTGTCAATTGCTTTCCGAGTTTCTGGTAATTCATTTTGCATCGGAGGTTACGAACCCGATCCGGTTATAATAAGTGATAAAGTGGAAAACATTGGACCCTTCACTCTATTCGATCTGAATTGGGATAAGTTTGGTATTCATGTTGACAATTCAGCAAAACTAATGCCAGTTATCGGTCGAACTGGAATCAAAGCAACGACTTGTGGACCAGAATCTTTCACACCTGACCACAAACCTCTGATGGGAGAAGATTATGATGTGAGAGGATTTTTCTACGCAAGTGGCTTCAACTCATTTGGTATCAGTCTTTCAGGTGGTGCAGGACTTCAATTAGCGAAATGGATTGTTTCGGGCTCACCTGACATAGATATGTCTGCTTACGACATAAGAAGATTCAATAAAGATATGGTGAGTAATAGGAATTGGTGTCGACTTCGATCTCATGAGGCATATGCACGAAATTATGGAATTATCTATCATTATGATGAACCTATTTGTGGTATGTTTTCATTCATTTATTATACTCTATTTACATAACTCTTATAACCTATTTTTCAAATGTTTAAGCTCGAGATGAAACATATAGAGATGATTTATATGAGACTCTGTTGAATAGCGGATGTGTCTATCAAGAGAGAAATGGTATTCAACGTCCCGATTGGTTTGATTTAGAGCAGCCCAGACTAAGTGTTGAACAATACTTAGAACTAGACAATAGGTTTGATTGGCAATCAAATTCTCGGCAATGGAATGCTGTTAGACATGAATGTCGGTCATGCAATGAATTTGCAGCAGTTTTCAATCTGTCGTCAATGGGCAAGTTTTCATTGTGTGGTCAAAATGCCTTTAAAGTGGTCGATGCGTTATGTCCGAGTGATATAACATCTATGCCCAATAATTCAACAATAGTTACATATTTTCTCAATAGTAATGCTGGCGTTGAGGCTAAAATTGTTTTGAATAAAGTGGATGACAATCAGTTTTATACAATGTGTCCTGATATTGGAGTTAATCATGTGTTAACTCGAATTCGCAGTTTTATATTTGACAATAATATCGAAAATATAGAATTAACTGATTTAACAAAAGAAGTCGCAATTTTGTCTATAAATGGACCTAAAAGTACACAACTATTGGAGAGAAGCCTTGGTATTTGTTTGGATAACTTTGAAGACATGACACATAAAGAAATAGAAACAAGTGTAAGAATTGATGTCGTTTTAAGTAAATTAAAGCTAATGACTAAATAAAGTTTTTGTAACTTTTGTTGATTATAGGAAAATATAAGATTAAGAATAATCCGATTCTCACAAGTATCTGATATCGGATGGCAGCTACATATTAACAGTAAAAATCACTTCAGGTCCATTTATTCAACAATTATGAACGAGGGCACTGTCACAAATGCTGGCTGGAGATCTTATGAATCACTGAAGAGTGAAAGAGGATGGCTTTCGTGGGGTCAAGATTTACGACGCGATGATATGTTGGCTGAAGCAGGACTTGAGTCACACGTTTGTCAACACAAACTAGAAAACCAACAATTTATTGGCTCCAAAGCTATTAAACACAAAACACCAGAAAAACACTATGTGTTCATTAGAATTGAAGATAAAAATTCAATTGTTTGGGGACTCGAACCGATTTGGTATAAATCGAAAGTTATCGGTTTAGTCAGAAAAGGCTTTATGGGTTCGGATCAACCGCTAGCTTTTGGTTATGTTTATAATAAGTCTTTAGATAATGACAGCATTCCTACAAGTGTTCAAATTGAAATTTTAGGAAAATTATATAATGCAAAAGTTACTAAAGTTTGTTCACCAAAATCAAAGCCTCAATAAGACCTGAAATTTTGACATTGGCTTAAATTCGATATTCCATTTATTAAAACCTCTTTCAAGTTAACAAAACTGTTGTTATATATTATTAGTCCCAACTGTTTGGGGAGTGATAAAGCATAAAAATACTATAGAAACAAGCTCAAACAATAGTTATATATATTTTTAAACATTTACTTTAAGTCATTTGAGGAAGTATTTGAAGTCGTTTTTGACTCAATATAAATGTTATAATAAGAAAATAAGACCGATTTGATTGTATCTGAAACAATAATAAAATAAAGTTTTTGTATTTTGTCAACAATGTAAAGTTGAAACATATGCAGAATATTCACAATTTGTTAATATGAGGTCTTGCTTTTTTACCCTCAGGATTTATTTGAAAAATTTGTTTTCCTATAAATAGTTCATAATTTGAAAGCTTTGATGAATTGAAGGAATACAATTTCTTATTAGATTGTAAGAAAAAATCCACTTTTCGAGTAAACAATTGAATTATGTTGGTGTATATCCAACTTATTATTCAGAATAATCTTCATAAAATCTATAGAATTATAATTATAAAATGTTAAATTTTTTGCACAAACAGATTGCATTAAATGTTACTTTGCAAACCGTTTTTGCAATGATTAACTAGATTGTTATTATAAAAATAAAATTTAAAATAATGACATTCAATAAATAAAATAACAGTTTTATCTCATTATAAATAACATAGATATTGTTAAATCTTATAAGGAAACAACTCTTATGGCCTAGGCGGAAGTTCCAAGAATTTTAGGCTAAAAACTCTCGTTGTAGGAAGTGCTCATATACAAGAGCTGCTCAAAATTTCAGAAAATCAAAACCAAAATTCTTATGTAAAAATCTACTATAATTTATTTTCAATCTGAATATTAATAAATGCATGTTTTTAGAATATATGAAAATTAATACAATATTGTTAATAAAGTTAATTATTTCTCAAAAAGATTTGAAATAGTACAATTGCCGATATAGCTCGACTTCAGTACCGTAGTCAGCAAATTGAGCTTGATGAAGTTGGATAATGTTTGTTAAGGCTAAAATTCAATTTTCAATAAAAATAAATATATTAGCTTAAAATAAGATATTATTAAATAAACTGAGCATAGGGTAAATTTTAAGATTTTCCTAAATCGACAAATGAATTTTGATATTTCGAAAATGCTCGGTGAGGCACAGGCTGTGTCCAGTTATAACACAGTAAACTTCAGCTTGGTTTAACTTGGTCATAGGGAGGCTTTACTGTATTGCAATTATATACAGATATAGTTGAGAGAACAATATGAAAGCGAAATTATTAACTTGAATTTAGGAACTCTTTCGTTAATAAATGATGATGAGTTGCGCAAATAAAGATATAGGTTGACATGTTCAAACTTTTCATGCAATTCACAGGTTTTCTATGTATTAATATTAGTAGCTTTTATGCTGGTTTTCCACTCTTTTATTCAATTGGTAAGTAATTTAATCCATTAAATATTTTATGATTTCATTTGAATGTCGTTTTTGATAAATTAAAGCTATGAATAAGAAGTACATTTCTATACAATGATAAGCACTCGGATCCTGACTGTCAAAAGTTAGAAAAATCTATGAACGAATATGAATGCTTTCAGACATTGAACTGATTTTTCAACGGAAAAGTCATGTAATCGTCGATTAAAGTGGTATTTACAAATAAACAACGAGTTTTTGATTCATAAACTTAAATTGATTAATGAAGAGATAATCACTATATTTAAGGTAAACGTAATTCGTTTAATTAATTCATTTACTGATATATTAAATATTTTTCAATTCAAATCACTTTATATTGAAGTGTATGACAAAATCGCTTATTAATTATTGAGTTAAACTTTTGTCTAATTAAAAGCCAAACTAAAGAATGGCTCAATCTATGGCTGACTTCGATATTCCTCGTCGAGTAATTAACCAAATATTGAAATTGGCGGTAAATATTAATTTCATTAAAACGAGTTTTCATTTGATTATATAAAAAATGTTTTTCTCAATAATTACGGAACAGTTACCCAAAAACGTGAAACTAACCGAAGAGGCGAAGAAAGCAATTGGAAGGAGTGCTGCCATTTATCTGTTATGTGTCTCAAGTACTGCACAATCAACTTATAAAACAAATGACTTAAACGCGAACATCATTATCGAAACTGTTGTCAATTTGGGTTTCGATCAGTTTCGACAACCTTTGGAACAGTTTCTTCAAGGTTTTCAACTTTCAAATTTTGTCTTTTTTCAGTTATTCTCTTATTTTTTGTCTTAATTATTGTCGTAGATTATCATAAAAAACATTCGCTGAAACAGAGGAATCCGAGAGTTAAAAAAAGAAGTGAAAAGGAATTCGAAGTCGATCCAAAAGAGTCGGCTGTAAATAGAGATTGTTGTGATCACATCAGACTGATTGTGAATCAAATTCAGAACAAAACTGATATTAAGACCGAACTAAACGATATTCAAAAGGGATATAACGATTGGATTGATCGCACAATCAATTGAGTGTTTGTCAATTATATCTGTCTCCCATCTGAATCAATTTCAATATTGAGTCCGTTAAGTTTGAAATTATATTAATATAACACTTAAATACGTTAAAATTCAATAATAAACTCAATATTTGTGTGAAAAATGTGATAAACTAAGTTCAAATTAGGATTTTATGATGTACTAAAACTGTGACAGAATTAACAAATCAAAAGCCAATAAAATTGAGTAAAGGAAGTGAATGAGTAAACGAAAATGCAGCTTTAAACCGAAATGTATTGAAATGGCACACACATCAGGTCGAGCTAAAATCAAGACCAATTGATAAAAAATTAGTAAAAGTCAACAAGATAGACAAATCTAATTGGATTCATACGAAAGTCAGCTTAAACTAATATCTATTAAGTTTATCATAATCAAAGAGTGAGGACACATTTACCACAAGTATGTCGATCGAGATGGAAAGCCATAAAGACACCGGCACCACATTGGGCAAACTTACACTCTCTTCTCAATTGTGGAGTGTATCCATTTTTGATCAACTCTATAGTACCTAAATACTGACGTGTTCACATTCCTCATCTTATATCTGTTTTTGTTCAGTGTCGCATAGCTCTTCTCTTACTGTGACCCAATATTTTTATTATTAAATTGATTTTTGAATTATCTTCTATGGTGTAATAACTTAAATGATGACTATTTCGCAAGGCATGCATCTGTTGTTTACATGGAATGCATTCTAATGACTCGATTGCACTCTTCAGTTCAATCACAGTGACTGATCCAAACGCATCGATTGTTACAATCCTTCTCTGAAGGGTTTTCACCAATATCTACGCATTGTTAATTGGCTTTTGTTTCTAAATTCACTAAATTGACTCCTGCAAATAAATTCAACTTTCACTGTAAAATATAATGCTTTTATGTAAATCAGTGATCTTTCTATTTTATTAAAAATGTGAATTTTGTAAAATTTGTTGTATATGTAATAATAAATTATATTATTATGGTGAAACAATTTCGTACTTTGCAATATTTGCTTTCTGACACTATGCCTTTCTTATTTATGTCGATTTGCTGTGATATAATCAACAGCAATGGCATAATAGTGAACCACACCTAATTCGAAATGTAGTGATGACGAGATGAACAACAATAACTTAATTAGGGAATAGATTAAAACCTAGAAAATATTGGGTAACTTTAATTCCAAAGCCTAAGTACTCACTTAGTATTGAAACAAAATGCAGATAATATGTGGCAACCTTTTAATTCTGGGTTAATTCTACATTGTATTGAAGGGTTAAGCGTTAAATTGACAATTTTATAATTTTTCACATTTAAAGTAAATAGTGTTTTAATCATAAATTATGGAAATTTCTAATCAATATTCTTAAAGTGCAAATAGATTTAATACAAGTATTGAATAAAGTTCGGCAATAAATCATTAATGAAGAAAAAGTTGAACGATGTTTCAAAATTGTTTTATATAATTGATTAGCACTAACTCCAAACCACATCCCAAATAGACCTCCGATATAGCAAAAATAATCATTGAATGTCATAACAGGTGTCTCTTTATTGATTATAAATAGTTTACTTTCGTCCCAATTTAGCCTCACTTCGAAGTAGTCATAGCCTAGTGGATACAGTTTATTTCTGACAGCTGTATATTCATTACTTATACAATCGACTGGGCACAGTTTAGTACAAACTTTTGTATAGCGTTCATAAAACAAGTTAATTTGTGTCTTATTCAGACAAATATCAAGATCTTGAAATCCATAATCCAATTGACTGATACTACCTGCTAATATAAAACACGAACAATTCATTTTTAATTCACAATAATATCTAACACACTGTCGAATACAATGTTTATTTGATAACGAATTAAAAGGTGTATCGATAGTATTATAATGAATGCATTGAGATTTATATGGATATCCCAAGAACTTGAATGACTTTTTAGCAACAGCAAACTCTACACTATCCCTAACTAAGAAAGGTGCATTATGTTCGAAATCGTTTATTACAAAATGTGTTGCATTCAGTTGATAATTGAAAGAAAAACGTAAAAAACTTTTCTGTTTTAAATTGGTGGTTAATAATTTTTTATTCTCTCCTGATGTAATGTATATTTGATTATGAGTAAAATATTTTAAAACTAAAGCAGAAGCGTTAAATCGTTTAAGTTTTTCAATAACACTTTCATTGACGATTCCTGATTTCATTTGAATCAAATCATAAATTCCTTTACAATCTGAAGATTGATAATCAAGACCTATGTCAATAACAGGTTTAGAATAACTATCGCAATCTTCATAACCCGTTTTATATTTATATTCACACTTGTAAATATTCAAACATCTAATTTCGTAATAGAGCCTTTGGTAAACACTTTCACTGAAATTATTGAATCTTTTCATTTCATCGTCTGTTAATTGTGAAAGAAAACTAGAATAAATTACAAAAGCAATATGAGGTATTTGTATTTGTTCGAAATACTGATCCATTATTTTCATTTTGATGACAGATTCGAAACTCAAAAAATTCAAAGTGGCTTTAATTGATTGAGTAATAAATAGAATGGTCGAAATTAGGTAAATAAT
Organism: Archegozetes longisetosus; assembly: GCA_018873245.2. Lineage (NCBI taxonomy): Eukaryota > Metazoa > Arthropoda > Arachnida > Sarcoptiformes > Trhypochthoniidae > Archegozetes > Archegozetes longisetosus. The sequence continues at coordinate 14,976,133 of JAEMBT020000001.1, read as the reverse complement.
TTCCTAAATTGTTAAGTAAATTAATTTTAAAATTTGAAAGATATGATGAGAATCAACCAAAATTTACCTTCAATTTCAAATTCCTTATTCTTTTCAAGAACCATTCCGCAAATTCGAGATATTTGCCGAATTTTCTCATTAAGGTTTGTCGAATATCGATTCTACTGATTGATCTGAATATTATGTTTTTAAAATCACTTAATGAGATTCCTTGCCATAAACCTAATAATCCACCAATATTAACTAAATATTGAATGAAATTTAGTTGAGGTTTGTGTATGAATTTCAAGTATTGACTACTAGATGGTTTAAATAAAAGTATTCCACTCGCTATTTTCGAGATCTCATAAATATCCTCATTACACGACTTTCTGCATGTTCGATATAACTTTTGAAAATCAATATTGAGGGTCAAATTCTTACAGAATCTATGTTTATATTCAGTATAATTATAGCTATCAACAACGTAAGTCAAAAATTGATGATTTTTAGGTAAACAATTATTTTTTAGAAACTTTTTCAGTATTAATTCATTAATACATTGCTCTTGAGATCTAATAATTGAATCATAATATTGACAATTAGTTTCATAAGGAGGCGGCAGTCGTTTGAATGAAAACTTGTCAAATACGATAGCCGCAAGATTACCTGTTGACCCAGATAGTTTGCTCATTGAAAAAGAAGGCAATTTGTTGGCATCATGTACAAACAAAAATTTCTCTTCTTTAAATGAAAAGAGTAGAATTCTAGATATTTTCAGAGAACTATTAAATCTTTTACTCAATCGACTCATAAAAGTAGTGCACTTTTCTTGTTTTGAATGACTAGTGATTATATTAAGCACATCTTCACATTCATACCGCCTATTTCCAGAATAAACTTCACACCCAACTCCAAGAGCTTTCGTGTCAATAAGATTCAAGTAATCCGAAACAAGTGTTTGATTATCCAATAGTGCAATGTATTGATCGTAAGTTGTATTACAAGTTTTATTGCGATTTTTGTCAAACGTACAATTATTATATACACTCTTATATCTTTCGATCCACCAATTTGATCTTAATTGAATCTTTATTATATCAGACTTTAATCTCTTTGGTTCACAAATAGTTATTGCAGGAAATGAATCGAAACTTCCGTTAACAAAATGTTCTTTTGGTTTAACTTCAACTGATGTTCTATATTCAAGGTATTCAAATGTCATTCCAATTAATTGGTAAATAAAACAAGTGATGCAAATCATTTTGAATAGAACTTTCAAATTCATTTTGCGGAATTTCTCAAACAAGGATGTCATATGACTATTGATAGTAACTAAATATAAAACAAAATCGTTGTTAAATAGAATTATCAGAATTCTATTCAAATTCAATGAGATGATCAATCTTCGAAGAATGTTAACAAATATAGAAATAATGTATTTTACGAGTTTATGTGAATCAATAATTGATACTCCAAACCAAATCGAGATTATTGAACCTAAATCTGATGCATAATTAATGAGTGAAATTTTTTCATATAATTTATATGTGAATGTTGGACAATTGTCTGATTGCATTATTAACTTTTTTACTGTGGATTTTTCTCTTTGAATCTCCAATTCTTGGCTATTTAAGTATTCAGTGTTACAGTTCTGGCGACATCTTTGTGAACATCGCATTAATATTTTTTGATGAGACAAGATTTTATTTGAATTTCCTGCACAAAGCTTTGTATTCTTTGTTTTATTATTCAATATAACATCGATTTCAAAATTATTAGTTTGATGAATACATTTATTCATTCCCAACTGTTTATCAAAAATGCAAGAATTGATACAATCCTCAAATGAATAAATTTGATTTGTTTGAGGATAAAAGCTTTGTTTAATACAATCTGTTTGATGAGGCCATTCAAGTCTCTCAACAACACTTTTGGAAAACTTCAGAATTTTATCTACTGTTGACCTCAAATGTACTTCACTAAAATATGATGAAGTAAATACAGAACGTGAAGAATGTAGGCTTATATAAATCATATCTGTATACTTAATCAAATGGTTCAAATCTCCTTCAAGCTTTTCAAGTGAAATTTCGAACTTTACATAACTTGATTTTTCCATTTTGAGAGAATTCAATTCTTTGTCGTTGCGTTGATTTATATTGAAGAATGTGAAACACTTCTCATATCGATGATTTGTACTGATTAATTCCACAACCTTTCCAATCGGTTCGCAATTATTGTAATATTTGAATTCATTATTCAAACTTAAATTCGCGAAACAGTCCAAAATCAAAGTCAAGTTAGTTGTTCTTTCAAATAGTTGATAGAAATGAGTATAATTTTGAAAGCCTTCAATGTTATTCAATTCGATTTTATTATTCGTTTTTCAAAACTTTCCGATGTGTTCTTGATAAATCTATACTTTTTTCTTATCGAAAAATCTTTTCGTTCTAAGCAAAATGTAATTGATGGCAAGTCAATTATATTAAAATTATTGATTTCAAGGTTTACTTGAATCGGAAAACTCAAAAAGTTATTTGTTATTTCAACGAATTGATAGATCACTATTAAGAATAAACTTAATTTAATAATGAATTTGAATGAAATTATTACATAAGTCTCGAGTTTATTTCTTATATATTCCATATTCATCTAAACGTGTAGTATATATCGTACAAATTATTTTATCGAATATTAAAGTATTATTTTATATGGATCATCAAAGTTATAGTCAATATAAAGTTAATTTCCTTGAAAGCACAAAAGATTTAATTTTCTGATACTCCTTAAAACCAATCAAATAAATTATATTTGTTTCACTCAATCTTTTAAAGAGAAATATTTCACAAACATTAATATCACTATTATTTTGTTTCGAATGTATATTTTATTATTTAACAACGTTCGACCACCAAGAAAACATTTCTCCATCTGAAATTTATTGGTTAAATGTTAGAAATTCTGTTCAAATAATGTTATTTTAATTACGAGTTTATTCAATTTGAGGCAAAAGCATTTTCTTTATTGAAATAGTGTTTACAAAATCAATACATAAGACGGCATTATATGCATTTGACGAACTTGGTTGCTAAGCCAAGGATGACAATTGAAATAAGTAATTCGAATACTTAGAAAAAAGCATTACATTCTGAAAATTCCATATTAATGTAATTGAACCAAACTTTTCTCTATCATAAGTTTTGACTTTTAATTTCTATTATATAAGTATGATATAATATAAAGTATTAAATAATATACTAATACAATAAACTAGAAGAATTTTCAGCTTCCAGAGATCTATCGAAGATATCGGAAACTTTAGTTTAAAAACAAAAACTAAGGCTATATTTAAGTTTATTCTGCAACGGAATTAAATTTCTGAACATTTTTTATATCAAAATTAAATCTTTTCTAAGTCGAATCTCAAAGTTTTTGAAGTTTTCAATAGATTTGAGTAGAAAACACGTACGTTAGATTATATTTTATCAATGAGAAAAAGGTTTAACTCTAACCGAATGATATGACGAGATGATAAGTGTTATGTGGGCATGTGCTCATTCTTTGTGGTAACTACCAAAAACTGATACAATAATATTAACTGCGGAAAAAGTTCTGTTGATGATGAGTCGAGGAATGGCAGACGATGCTATGTAGCATCGGATGAGATCGTTGAAAGAGTTTGCCATATCACAGAAGAAGACCTGAAAACTTAACATCAAATACAAGAGCAGATTGGAAACAGTACTTCCGAATGAATCAAAAGCTAAAATGATTTGTACTACGATAATGATCAATCACATACTTCCACTAACATTACTATTGATTATTTGAAGGGTCATACTTTGTGGTCATTCAGCACCCCATACAGTCTTGATATGGAACTCTGAATTTTCGGGTAAATCCGGGCTAATGGATCTAAAGGGGTTCCCGACCTCCCACCTCCAAGTGTAGTACATCACTGGATTCAGTTTGTCAAGTTGAACACTTTGATACCACACTTGACTACTTCCGACCTTGACCTGACCACTTCTGGCCACCGAAACCTAACCCACTCGAAAATGAGTAAAACTGGTTTTATCAAGTTGTAACCCAAGCCAAACCTGATTTAAACTAAGGTAATAATAGGTTGGATCGCTTATCGACCTAATTTATTCTTTAGTTTATATCAGGCTTGTTTGGTTTACGACTCGAGAATCCAGATTTATCCATTACGAGGTACTAAGCCGAATAATGATGGATATCTCGAGAACTACTTGTGATAATTGATTAAGTGAGGTATCACAATGCTCAGTTCGATGTCATGAGTTCAATTACATATCAATTGGCGGGATCAGCCTTTCCCGTCGGAAGTTGTTCAGATGTTGTCAGATTCGGATCGGATGTGGTCAAGTGTGATATCAAAATGTTCAGTTTGACGAACTGAATTCGATGAAAGATAACACTTGAGAGTAGGGGGTCGGGAACCCTTTAGATCCATTAGCCCGGATTCAACCAATTAAATAAAAAATTACACAGAAAAAGATATTAAGTTGAAAATTTATGAGCGAGTGCTTTTAAAAATTCCAAAACTGAGCGATTACTTCGATCATTTATAACTAATCAAATGTTGGTTGTACTCTTAGCACAAATGTTGGTGCTAGTAGCACATCTTTAATTCCAAAATCTTAAATTCTATATAGTTCAGTCCAATTCTGTACAGTTCAGTTCGACTATCGATAGTTAAGGTTGATTCCGTATAATTCAGGCCATTTCTTTGTGATTTTACTAAATACATTAGAATTTGGTTCAATTCTGTAGATTTTAGTTTCGTTCTATATAGTTCACTTCGATTCTGCATATCTTAGGTAACTACGTTAGAGTTTAGTTCATTTCTGTGAGTTTCAGTCAGATACATCAGAGTTCAGTTCGATTCTTTGATTTTCAGCTAGATACGTTTGAATTAAGTTCGATTTTGTGTGTTTCAGTTAGATAAACGAGAGTTCTGTTCGATTCCGTGAGTTTCAGCTAGATACATCAGAGTTCAGTCTGGTTCTGTATTAGTCAGTTCAATCCTTTAAAATTATGATCAGTCGGTACCATGAATTGTCGGTACTTCGACCAGGTCCCATTTTACAATAACTTTTCGATTTTCTGAACTCAAAATATGTAGCTTAAAATGCGACTTCCATTAGGTCAGTTAAAAAGTCTTTTCTATTGCATATAATGTTCTTGATTAAAGTTGTAAACAAGGTTAAAGTTGATTATCACACAGTTGAGTAAGTGCTGCTTCGTGATGCGACCGCATCTTATTTTCATGCTTTTAATCTCTGATTTTATGCATAACTGACAACTAACCTTCTTCAACTAAGGAAGATCAAGATGCTTTTATCAAGTGCCTTGTGTTATTAAACTTTCCGACTACTGATGTGTCTAATATACTGACCACTATAGCTGCAAGTAACCACTAACGTCAGAAGCAAGTATACAGAAGATCGCTTCAACTGTCTAGTAGCACCATATCAAGAAAGACTTTGTGCAGCGAATAACTCAGAACATCAGGAGAGAGTTCTAAAGCTACTAAATGAAGCTCACTGTTCTATCGCAGATGAATTATCATTTGGCTTGAGCATCAGCAATACCAGTTCATTGAGGATTCTTTGAAATAAAAAAATGAGAAAAGTTGCGTCGAAATGCTACAATACACTCTGTTCTCATGAATATATCAAGTGAATATCTAGCTTTCTACATAGGACTGAAGAAATTGATGAGATGTGCACAAAAAGCTACAGTTCAAAGTATGCAAGTGCACGAGATTGGCGCTACTTTGGTGAAGAGCTGTAAGATTAAAAACAAATTAAAATTTTCATTTAATTCTAGTGCCTATAATTCTAATGGTTTTAAACCGTATCTGCAAAACAGAACATACATAAACAGAGCCTAATCAATTAGCATTAAAATGTCTTAATGTTCGAAAACACCTCATGTTTTAAACATTAGGTTCAAAATGATAAAAGTCTTGTGCCTATTATACACCTATAAACGGAAGATTACTACAATCAAAGTTGAGTTAATAATTTATACATTTAAACAACAAAAGTATAATTTTATAGACTTAATGTTGGTTTAAATTTTTGAGTTAATTTTGATAATGAAATTGCTTTCATTTATTTTTCATAGATTTGATATCGAAGGATAAATATTGATTTTAGTAAAGGTTAAAAATTTAAATAATTAGGAGAGAATGAAGTTTATTATACAAAAGACTGCATGCAGTTATGTCCAATAGTTCCTGAGTAATATCGCTTCAACATAGTGACTTCTAAAGTAAACGCCCGATATTATAAGTCATGATGATATTGGTATTTCATCGAAATTGCGTGCTTTTTATCTAATTCTACCCAAAATGCAAACGTCGATAGCAGTGCATATTTCCAGTTTTCGAACGACACAGTTCTCCGAGCTATTAAAAGCAACGAATTCATAGTCTTATCATCTTGCATGATAATGCACAATCGCATAAATGAAGTTACCTCACTGATTTCATAATTAACCTTTCAAATGAATTGACATCACCTTAATGATTATATAGGTTCAAAAATAAATTTCAAAATTTATTGTATGATTAGTTAGTTCTTTCGGTTAATTTTCTATAAAATAATTATTTCAAAAATTTAATAACTTATTTCCCAAATTGAAAGTTAACATGTATTTTCTCAATTATAATACATTTTAAATAACGAAATAGAATACTTTATAAGTAATTACCTTTTAAGCATCAATGTTACTAGATGGCAAAAAATAGTTCAATTAAAAATTAAATTAACCAATAGGTTCAGTTTATTATAAATTACTAATTTATTAATTTCTTTGGGCCTCAAAAAGTCGTATAAAAATGTGTAGTCAACCTGAGTATAAAATTCAAAATTTAATTTAAATTCCTCATGACTTTATATTTCCTTGTATTGATTCCAGCTAACTTTATTTTCTTTATTCTGAATCACGAATAACTCTAGATCCTTCCTTTAAATTTTGAATCACTTTACATCCTTTGCTTTGAATTCAGTATGAGTTCACTAAAAGGATACAGTTCTGAGTTTTGAAAGGATACGAAATGAATCTACTTTAAATTTTGAAATAGGATGTAATATTATTAATCATCTTTTATACATCTTTTCAAATTAATATTTTAAAATGAACTTTTAATTTAAAGAATATTAAAAATTGCAGAATTTATGATGAAATTTCGATATATTATAATTTTTTTGGGATTGTATATACACTATTCAAATTGCAATTGTGGTACACCTGCAATACCGATTGGAGCTAAAATTAGTGATGTTATTTCTAGAACAGCACATTATCTAGAAGGAGATATTGTGAACTATGAATGTGAAAATAAGAGATATCTACTATTAAACAATAATAGAATATGTCGACAAGGGAGATGGAGTGGAACAATTCCTTATTGTGGTAATAAAAGATTTTATTTTTTATTGAACATATTCCTCATTGTATTTATTAATTTATTTTAAGCATTTAGATTAGATACATTGAAAATCAATAAATATTTAATTACATATTTGGATTGCAATTCAACAACCTTTGAAATCATTCCTACAACAAATGAGAACTTTTACGAGTTTCAAAATATGACTGAATATGAATCGAAAAATTTTGAAATCAAATTACTTTTATCGAATTCTAGTAGAGTTAGTTTTATTAGACTTTATTTACAACACACATCATCTCAATTCCTAACTGACCATCATGATGATTTATATAAAGTTAATGTTAAAACTTTTATTAATAAGTATCGTGACTGTAATATAACTAATGTTGAATCTTTTACAAATGTTTCATTTAAATATGATATTTTATGTAAATTCAAATTCCACAAAAATTTCACTAATCAACTACAAGATGAGACTTCTACAATTCAATTCACAATATCATCACAAACGAAATTTTATTTTTCTGGTTTTACTATACATTTCTTTAAATTTGAAGAAAAGTGTGGCTTTCCAGATATACCTTTGAATGCAAAATTTTATTTTTCATCAAATAAGTCTGGTGTTTTTACCATTCTTAATAATGACTACGAAATTATTGGCAAAAATATAATCAACTGTTTATATGAAGGAACATGGGATAATGATTTACCACTGATTAAACCAATCGTTCAATGTCCTATGGAAGAATGGAATTCTAAATTCGATTCAAAATTATTTAGAAATTTTTCATTGAAGAACTTTTATTATTACAATTATTCAAAAGTTGCAGTCATTAATAGTATAATAAATTATCAATGTTTTAATAATAAAACTTTTATTTCAATATGCAGGGATAATGGACAATGGAGTGAAGATGAGAATAAATGTAAATTAATCCATGGTTGAATTTTAAGATCATAAAATAATTTTTACATTTAGGTATACTTGAAGGAAAGTTTATAGATCAAACAATTACGCCACTTTCGATTATTTCTATAATTCTGGTTATACTTCTTGGTGGAATATTAGTTTGGTATTGGAAATCACAGATGAAAAATGATATGATTTCTGCTAGAAAAAGTTAAAAATTTTGATGATTCACATAACATTCACGTTAATGATGGAAATAATTTTTGCGAAATTAATGACTCACAATAATGTAAATGGGTAATATCTTAATTATATTAAAAGATAAACGACAACAAGTCATAGGGAATGGACGGGCTATTTGATTGTATAAAAATATAACCTACTATGGGTACAGTGTTGCCACGTTAGGTCTACCAAAAAGGCCGAATTTAAAGTAGTAAGAGTCCCCCCTTTGCTTCAATTTTACTAATAAAAATTATTTATTGCTTGACAGTCAATTTACATCATTTAAGTTTGTAAACATATTTCGTATTGGATTTTGCTGCATTTAAAATTTTTTTGTTTTTTAATACAAAATTATAAAATTGATTATAATCCAGGTTGAAATTGACTTTTGAACAGATTTCATCTTTAATGCTTCAGTTGATAATCTATTCCTTTTGTCGCTGCAAATATTGTTCATTATGCTGAATATCCTCTCAATATATGCATCGCTTACATAAATTGAAAATACAGATTCAATTATTGACAATAAATTTTCAGCATTGCATTCTTCAAAGAATTTTTTCCATTTATCTGTTTTCATTCTGTCTATCTATTTTCATTTATCTAAATTTACTCACAAAAAGCGTCATATATTCAAAAATTAGCTGTGAATTTTTTTTAAAAGGCTGACCCATAATGTCGGCCCTAAAGACTCGGGCTTTAGGCTGACCATAACCTTAAAAGGCTGATTTTTGGCCAAAAAGGCCGAAGGGTGGCAACTCTGTATGGGTATCATATAACTATAAAACATAATTGCTCGGGAAGAGGTTTGAAACTATTTTCGAGGACGGAAAACTCGTTATTTTCCGTCAGAGAGAGAGAGAGAGAGAGAGAGAGAGAGAGAGAGAGAGAGAGAGAGAGAGAGAGAGAGAGAGAGCAATAGTATATGATGTTTCTGGGAAGGTATGTTAGTGGGTTAAGGTCCGGAATACACATAAAAATAATGTAAAGATTAAGCCTCAGGTCAGAGTGCCAAAAATTAAATTTTCGGAGTTTAAACTCGAAAACGATCCTAAAGAAGAGAATATACAGGTCAGTGACGCCTACTACCAAGAGTGCTCACTACAATGGCAAAGAACAAAAGTCATTGAAACTAGAGATCCTTGTGCTGACCATTAGTTTGAGTCTAAGAGATATGGGCTTAGACCTTTTTTGAATTTTCCTATAAGTTTCTATAGTACACATATACATGGGATGTGGACTTAGACTTTTATGGTTGGGTTCACAGAACTTTCGATATTTTTGAATCAATATCCTATCTGGTCTGAAACTTAATCTTGATACCTTTTTATGTGAGTTTCGGACCTTAACCCACTACCATGCCTTCCCAGAAACATCATATACTATTGCTCTCTTTGCTATAAACGTTTGATCGAAATCGAGAGGGGACACGAGGTTGAATCAATTTTTAAAGATAGACGGGCCACATAGGAAAATAGCGAATTTTCAATCATTGAAAATAAATTTTAATCCCCTTCCAAGCGTTTTGCACAATAATATTTTATAGTTAAATGATATCCATAGTAAGTTATATTTTTATACGATCGAAAAGCCCCGTCTACTCCTTAAGGCTTGTTGTTCCTTATCCTTTAATGTTATATTAGTTAATATTTAATTATATTTATTAGTTATTCATCAGTTATAATTTAAATTTATATTCAGAATAAATTTTAATGTAAATTGAAATATAAATATAATATATCACGAAATTATTGTGGGCCTGCTCATTTCGGATAATTCTTATAATTAAAAGTTTTATGCTTAAAATAATTTAAGCGTAGAACTCAAGATGTGGATATAGGTCATTTTAAATTTAGGACCTTTTCCTTCTATACATATCTAAGGAGGTTAAATAGTTTCCCCTACAATCCTTAAAGCTTCAAACTTTTTCGATTAGGTGTGAAAAGACAAAGGTTTTGATTTAGTTTTATTTCAATGTCTATTTATTGCCTATTTTTACACACGTCTAACTTGCAAAAACAATTTTCATTACAAAGTTTTGAACTATTTTTACAGATACACGAACGCGAACATTTACTCTTACATTTACAACTCAAAATTATATCATTATCTAGAATATTATAAGCTCTTAGTTTACTTTTAGAAACAATTTCATCACTGCATAAACTTGTTAAAGAATTATAGAAAACACAATTAGGGGGAATTATTACATATCTTAGAAGTCTTTTAACGTCATTGAATTTTGATTTTTTAATGATAAAAAGTTTTCATAAGTATTTTTCAAGTTATAGAAATTTCAAGTTTTCTATCGATAAATCAGGTTTTAATAGGTTTATAGATAAATCGAAATTTCCTGATAATAGGTCAGTCGATTCAAAAGTTCCGTTCTTATTGAATCTTAGTTTTCTTATTTGTGTAAACTGATCGATGCTATTTATCAAAAAATTTTCAAAATAAGTTTTAAAGTCTTTTACAGTAATTATAGGATTATCGTCAGGTTTCAAATCATCAGTTAAAGGATAATTGATAAAATTAATATTGAACTTATGATCTGTATCTTTAATTAAGTTAACCCATTCTGATGGAAGGCTAACTTTTCCTTTTTTGAGTCTATTTTTCTCAATTCTTCCAAAATCCCTATCGCAATCTAAATAACTGTGTCCTACAACTGGATATATAACGATTATCTCATTAAAAATTTCGCTTTTAATTAGATTTAAATAAAATAACTGAATATAACGATTTTTTCCGTGAGCAAAACAGTTATCACTAAAAATGTATAATTTTTTCACATTTTGATCAAGCTTTTTAATATAAAAGTCCATGAAAGAGATAACCTCATTCGGTCCTTTGCCAGCATAATGTTCCGAATAGAGAAACATATCTGCCGTTTCATCTCTCATAGTATGAATATTAAAGTTATGAATCCAAAGTTGTCTCATATAGTATTCACACGAAACTTTGGTAACTAGCAACGGCAAATTTTTCTCGTAGTCTAAAACGATTCCAGAAACACTCAAGTCATTTTCACATAACTTTTTTACTTCATGTTTTATTCTATAAAATTCGTCAGCCTCTGATTGATGTTTTTCCAAACTTTGTTTTGCTAATAAAACTTCATTATTAGAACTTTCTAGAGTATTAGATCTTATTTTAACGTTGAAAAGTTCACAATCAGAGCAGATATCAGTTCGTGGAAAACCAAAACCAATATTAGTCTGCTTAAAATAATGACTGAAAAACTTATAAGAGATCACATTTTCATATTCAGGATATAGCAAAATAAAATTTCGATGAAGTTTCGCAATGTTCAAATCTGATGATAAGTATTTTCTGTCTTTATTAGATTTAAGCGAATAGTGGCTTTCTCTAACCGGTAAATTTTTTACAAAGTCTAATATGTCATCAACTACTTCTTGTGGCAATTGATTTCAGCAACTTTCATGCTTTCCTCTCATGTCTTCAATAACATCTCTATCATTTTGTACTTTTCTAATTAATCTACTTTTTTTTATTTGATGGAGCATAAGAATAGCTGATTTACATACTTTTTTCCTTTGATTTTTCACTTCCACATAATAGTCAAATGAACTATTTTTGACTTTAATTAAATCATTTTCTGATTTTCTACGCCGTTTGATGGGGTTTGGAATAGTTAATCCTTTCAAATAATCATTTGCCCGATTGTGATCACTTTTAATTTCATTATAATAACTCAATATTAAGTTTTTTTTCCTCCAAATTAAATTTTGAAATATGGTCTTTTTCACAACATTTTTCATAAACTGAGTTGTGACTCAGTTTTAGTTGTTTTTGATGATGGTATCTTTGAAGCAAAATTATTTGAAGTTTTGATAAGTTTTTGCATCCAATTTATGTTAATGTTTGAGCTATTTTCAGAAAGTGCTGAAGTTTTTGTACAGTTTGGTGTCACAGCACTTGTTCTTTCGAATAAATATTTACGATTTTGAGCAAATTTAGACATTTTTTATTGTGTAAATTGAAAAAATTAAGATAATAAACTTGTATTTACTAAAATAAACAAAATCAAATATTTGATGAAAAAAGTTTGATTTGGTTAGCACCCAATATATACATAAAACACAATTAACTTGAATTCAATTTAAGTAAACTAAAAGTTAACACTGCTCTCTAAATTTATTTTTTAAGTCTTGTATACATTTATCTAAAAGAAGTTTTAAAATGGATTCAAATCAAAGTTTGCAAAAACTTATGTTTGCTATAAAAGTCTTATCAGATAATTCCAGCTTATGAAAAAGTTATAGATATTGTGGCGGACATAAATTCCTTTGGGAGTTTTGTATTGCTTGAACTCTTTCTACTATATGGGACTAAAGCTGAAATGACTTGTATCCACATCTTGAGTTCTACGCTTAAATTGAAGTCATCAAAACTACTAAATATAAATATGATTTTATTATTTTAATGTTTTAATCTTATACTAAAGAAATATTTAAAAATATCGGTATAAAAGAGTTTTATTTCCCGGAATTTAAAAGAATATGAAAAGTATCGGTTAAGTGCGACTAAAGTGACGGAATCACCATATAGATCGAGGAAGGAGTCAAATCGATAGTACTCGATGAGACGAATTGATTTATGTAAAAATCATTAAGCCACGCCCATTGGTTAAGAATCAATAGTCATTCAAAGTTTTCTCAAAATCTGTTTCTAATAATCATTACAATATATTCATATTCATCACAGCCAGCTTTAATAGATAAACTTTAGATAAACTATGAATTGCAAAACTATTAGATCCAAAACTACAAAATTCAAACTATAATTAAATTAATAAAATCAAATTCATGACTATAATTTAATTAATAAGCTTATAAATCGGAGTCACTGTCGCAATCTCCCAATTCTACAGTGTCATCAAGTTGCTCATCCGACTCTGTAGGATCGAGGGGTTCCGAGAGTGACTCTTCATCGAAAGAAGTTTGTGATGGGCCCTTCAAGAATTGAGTGGCGTCCTCAAAATCTTCTTGAAGGCCAAACCTTTATGTTTGTCCTTCAAGAAAATTCTGTTATAAATGGCCCAGTCTACTTGTTCATTTAAAGAATTGGGAGATTGTGGCGACCTTATAAAGCATTTGATGTGTCGCCACAGTCTCTCAATTCTGTTGGTATGAACAACGTATTCTTGACCATTATAGAGGACATTCCTCACAAAAGTCTTTCGATGATTGACATTGAGATGGATCTAACTCATCCCAATGCCCGTGATTCCATCATAAACTGCAGCAGAGTCTGTGTAAACGGTAGACCCTGCTGCAATACGAGAAGCCATAAGAGGCCAGAGAGTGTTTTTAGTACGGTCGGGTACAACCATAGCAAAACACTCACCGGTCTCTCGGCATATAGCACCAAACATCCACCAATCTTCAAGCATGTAATATCGCCCGCGATTGAACTTTAGCTTGAAGATGTGGGATTCGTCACACTCACAAGTGCAACCTGGACCTCCAATCATCCAAGTTGTACTTTTGAGGTGATGACTAGAAATGTATCGGACCAGCCGATACATCTTCCGTGCGGTTTTAGGATCTGACTCGGTCTCTTGTGCAGCGAGTCCTACATCAATACCGCACAGAAGACTGTAGCATAGCTTAAGCGACCGAAGAAGTGGGTTAGGTTCTTTTTCGGTTGCTCGTAGCCCTTAAAACCAAGTGTTTTTCGCCGGATTAACGGTTTCGCTACAAAGTTTATCTTTGCAGCGGTATCGGTAACCAAGGACACAACTCGGTTGCTCAGTTCTACGCAAGCTATGACTACATTTTGGGCATTTGTAAAGCTCAGGATCATCGGAAGGTACTAACAATCCCATGGTCCTGAGCTTTACAATGACCATATCGTCGGTCCAGCCGAACGCTCTTTCAAAATTAAAAAAATTTAATTTATTAAAATCTATAATTAAACTGTCTTTAACTGTGAATAAACTATTACTGGTAAATAAACTCATAGGTGAAGTATTATTAGACTCTGGATATCTATTTACAATCATTAAATTAAGCTGACTAGAATTTTGACTAGATTCTCGATGTGGGTGAGTGCGCTCTGAAAAGAGCGTTTCATTTCTCTGCCCAACATCGAGACGACGAATCGCTAAAGGTATAGAAGTCGAAGAATCGCTGCTTCGCTTTCTAGGTCGGCCGCGTTTTTTCTCGCCCTCCATATCGATAAAGAAAAATGACTAACTATTGCGCTCACTTGCCTTTATATACACTCGGTTTTGAAATTCTAACCAATGAGAGACAAGGGCATGTCTACATGTTCATAGGGGTTTTAGTTGATGCCGAAGTGATAGAAACTACTTTAAATTCGAATTTTGGAACTTTTTTAATTGTAACTCTTGAACTAGTGGACTTATGTTATTATTTTTTATACCAATCGATTTGTCTCATTGGCTGCTATCTATTTGACTCCTCACCTGATTTTTATGAAGCTCTGCCCACTCGATAATAAATTTATAAGTTTAAATATTAAAATAGGCTTATCTTTTAAACTAGTGGGCGTAGCTTAATGATTTTAACATAAATCAATTTGTCTCATCGAGTACTATCGATTTGACTCCTCACTCGTTTTTTACAAGGCACGGCCCACTTTGAAATCAATTTATAAGGTCCAATATAAAAGGGGCGTAACTTTTGAACCAGTGGGCGTGGCTTTATAATGTTTACATAAATCAATTTGTCTCATCGAGTACTATCGATTTGACTCTTCCCTCGATTTTTATGGTGATTTCGCCACTTTAGTCCCACTTAACCATATTTTTCACTAAGTATCAAAGTGGTACAATAGTAGCTAGGGGGCGTTTCGAGCGTTCAAAAATTTTACCATTAAAAATTCTTTATTTTGTCAGAGGCACTTATATTAACTGTTATGTTGGGTCCTTTGAACCTTACATAAATTACGTCTTCATTTTGATTAAAGTTAAACTAATTTTATAGATAGCTATAAATACACAGATCATTTAGAAGTCGTTTATAAATGACTGAATATATTCATAAATGAGGGCTGCTTATAGCCATATAACGCAATTAGTGGCGAACTTAATTATTTTATCATGTCTCAGTAGATGATACTGACAAAATAAGAAATTTGTAATGGTAAATTTTTTGACCGCTCGAAACGCTTCTTAGTTACTCTCGTAGTTCTTTTATATTTTGTGAAAAATATTGAGTTTTTCGGGAAGAAATGCGATTTTTTCACACAAAAATGAAGCTTTATTTTTAAAAATGTTATCGAACATTAATCAATGATATATTCGCCATCTTTGGCGATGACAACACCCCAACGTTTGACCAAATCTCTGAGCCCCTCTCATAGCAGGAGGGTTCTTTTACATTCAAATATTCGAGTATTGCTATTTTGAGGACATCCAAATTCTGGAACTTTTTGCCGTATAAGAAATGCTGCATAGATCGAAACAAATGATGGTCTGAAGGGGCAATGTCTGGCAAATGTGGAGGGTGATGGAGGACTTCCCAACCCAACTCCCGGATCTTTTGTTGAATGACTTTTGAAGTATGAGGCCGTGCATTGTCGTGTTGAAGAATAACTCCTCTGCGGTTGACCAGCGCCGGGCGTTTATCTGCTAATGCTGTTTGCAGTCGATCTAATTGCAGTCGATTACTTTAAAATCAGCTAACTCGAGAGAATAGTTTTTGGTTAACTGAGAAATCAGACAAAAATCAATGATATAAACTTGTGCTAAATTTGGATTTCAAAATTTTATTTCAAATGACGATAATTCAAATTAAATGAGTTTATCGATTATAATTTTGAAAAAGTATAGGTGAATACAACTCTTGAGCATAATAACAAATATTCGAAAATTTGATAAAATTAACTTGTGAAATATATTTGGTTGCCCCTTTGATTATTTTCGTCAAGCTTTGGATCGAGTTGGATTTGGAATCCATAATGCATATTTCACAATACTTAGCACATCGTTTGCTCGGTCCCTGTTTTATAATATCGTTGACACTGATCAAAATCTATGACTCATTGACATATTCAAGAGTCTTCGTATTATTGATAGTTCGATTAATTGAGTAAAGAACACATTCACAGAAATGATTGATTTCATAAAATCTGTCAATAAATAATCGTATCATTTAATTTTTGTGGTATTGATTGCAGTACGTTTCTATTGAAAGTATTTTATCAGAATTTGACATGTTATCGGCTAAACTTTTAGGACCTTGAACCATATTTCTTCTGAATTTAGAAATGAATAACATTATAACTATTTTCTTCAAATTTATTTATCGTAAATCGTATTCAGAAAAGAATTTCACTCAAAATTTTACTCAATTCGAAAATAATGTTTATATTAAGTTAAATTTCAAATTTAAATTCAAATTAATCAGCAAATTTCATATTAATTCCCGTTTACGTTTTTCTTACTTTCTAATCATCTCAGGTTAATGAATATCAACATTTCATACAAAGCTTGCACTCCGGTTATCGTTCAACTATTCAGCAATCATAGAAATTTTAGATACTGAACAAGTTGACAGTATAAATGAAAGTTTTTGCGTTCTAGGTTTATCAGTGTCAGAGTGATTACTTTCGAGTGAAAACCCCTTTTAATCGTTCAATTATTTTGAAAAAATGTCATATCTGTTGATAGAATATTGGGAGTCGTTAATAATAGCGAGTTTACTACTATTGTATTGGTAAGAATGTTAGTTTCGTGAACACAATTTGATTCGATTAAGTCTTGTTGATAATAAATAGGTATTTTACTCGTAACTTCGATTATTGGACAAGACAAGGCATTAATGGTCCAAAGCCTTTGCCATTATTAGGAAATTTTGTTGCATTATTTAAACCTTTGCACGAATCGCGAAATGAATGGTATCAAAAATATGGAAAACTATATGGGTGAGTAAAATTCAGTTTGAATTTCATATAAACTCCGATTGTATGTTAACTTTAATTTCAATCTGCTCAAGTTTCAAACTTAGCAACATTCTCAAACAGTTAGAAAGAATACTTCACATTTCAAAACAATGTATAGTTCGAACTTTTCATGTTTTTTTCCTAAGATAAATTTGAACGATAATCATGGCCGTAGTTAGCGTAGAACTTAAAGGGCTATAGTTCCCAGAAGATTTTTGAAATTTAAGAATGTGAATCAGAGATAAGTAAACTTACATTTAGCTTAAAGAGATTATTGATTCTGTAATATTTGCTAAGATATCACTAACTATGCGACATGTCAATGTTTAGTTTGAAAGTAGTTTTAACATCGAAAATAATCAAAATTTATTCACTGAATTCCATATTGAATGACAGAATGAACGGCCTAGTTATAATTTCGATCGAAAGAGAAATTACATGCTCTACAAATTTAGTCGATTACGTTATTAAATTTGCTAAAAATTATTGTAATAGAGAATTTATTTGGTTTATATCTTGATTCAACAAAGCTTGGCCTTAACTAAAAGTTTTAAGATATTACACTCTTCCGACAAACCTGAGTTTAAATGCACACAAACAAAAAACTTGGCTACGGTTATCACTACAAGGGAAGTGATTCTGAATACAAATTTTATATACTAGATATAAGGTTATTATTTGATGGAAAAACAACTATAAAGCTTCAAATCTTTCGATTCAATCATTTACTCTGTTTTGGTGGTTACTTGATTCGCACGCGGTGTATCAAATTCAAATAAATATCCAAATTGATCGTTGCTTTAAAATGTATAAATGATGTATCCAACTATTAGGTATGCCGGAAAGTTCTGTCGTTTTTTCAGATGAATTTATTCTTCATGTAGAACCCATCAAATATTTACTTGGGAAATGATTATTGAACTTTGTCCTATTACCCTAGACTAGAGAATAAAACAGGAAGAAATCGCAGCTCAATCATTATTCGTTTAATATAAACTTAGTATTTACTTTAAAAAAACGACAGAACTTTCCGACATACCTAATAGTAAGGACTCGGGATGTACACGCCTATGTTCACATATTCCAGCCCTAACTTAAATTTCTAAAACCCATCTAATTATTATGTTGGGTCATTTTGATGATTTATATGAAAATCTTGTTGTAAATATTTATTGTAAATCTAGGGTTCAAATTAATTTTAATTTTATTCTGACAAATTACATAAACAATCTGAAACAGTGAGCTAATATTAGTGTACAATTTTCTCAGATTATTTTCAGGACATAAGCCTGTTTTGAGTGTGGCTGAACCCGACCTAATAAAACAGATACTGGTTAAAGACATTCACATTTTTCGAAATCGTCAAAAGCAGAAAGTCACTCATCCAATAAATGGCAAAGGCTTAGCGAGTTTGAGAGATAAAGAATGGAAAGAGTTAGATCTTTAGTGAGTCCTACTTTCACAAGTGGCAAACTGAGAAAAATGTATCCTTTGATGAGAAGTTGTGCCAAAGATTTTGTTGAGGTGCTCGAAGACTATGCTATTAGGGAAAATGAAATTGATTTGAAGGAAATGTTCGGAAATTTTACTATGGATATGATAGCAAAGTGTGCTTTCGCCACATCCATTAACTCACACAGAGATCCAGAAAATCCTTTCATTCGACACGCGAAAAATCATTTTAAACCTCGTGTTTGGAAAATGGCATTGATTGAAATTGTACCCAAATTTTTGCTTAAATTATTCAATGTAACACCAGTTAATTCAGAAGAATCAATGACATTTTTCATTGATTCGACTAAACATTTGATCAGAAGAAGAAGAGGAACTAAAGAAAAGTATAATGATTTGCTTCAACTTTTAATAAGTGCAGAAGTCGATCAAACGAAATATGAAATCGATGCCAATGAATCACGTCATTTAGATGAAGGTAATTATCAATTGATTTCAGACATCAAAGCTTTCAAAATAATTAAATGCTGAGCTCTGAATTTTGAACTTCAACTCGAGCTTCTATTGTGCGTTTGGTAAGCCCTTAGACAATAGAATAAATCTCTAATTTTAGCGTCCATAGTTGCCCGCTTTCAAATGAGTCAAGTTTGTGCAATATTGCGATTAAAAACCTCATATTAGCCTATATTGACGCTTCATTGCAAACATTATGAGACCCTTTAAAATATGTAAATAAATGCACAGAAGTTTTGCTAATTCTAAAAATAAGTTTGTATGAAAGTATCATTATGGGATAATGTGAGATTTATTAATTAATTCTGTACAAATACTTAACGAAATGTGACTCATACAGTCGTTGAGTGAATTTATGATTTTCTACTTTTCAATTTTGAACTTTTGTTGTTTGATTTAAATATATTCGATAGCACTAATTGAATTGTTATGGCCTCTAATTTACAGGCGATGAATTACAGGTCGATAAACCAGCTTTAAGTCAAGATACTGGAGAAAAGCGCTTAACTGAAACGGAAATCTTAGCTCAAGCTATAGCTTTCTTCACTGCTGGATATGAAACGACTGCATCGACACTGTCTTTTTGTACTTATGAATTAGCGCTGAATTCCGAAATACAACAAGCACTTTACGAAGAAGTGATTTCTGCATCAGATTTCGAAGGTTTCATTCCTTACAATGAATTAGAAAAGTTGCCACTACTCGATGCTGTCTTATTAGAGACATTACGCAAATATCCACCTGGTTTGAGCCTCACAAGAGAAGTCAGTGTTGATTATAAATTGGCCAATACTGGAATTACTCTTTTTAAAGGGCAAACTATTGAAATACCTGTTTATGCAATTCATCACTCAGAGGAGTTCTATCCAAACCCTAATCAATTCAAGCCTGAAAGATTTTTCCCTCAAAATCGAAATCAGCTTATACCTTATACTTATTTGCCGTTCGGCGCTGGACCTCGAAATTGTATTGGAATGCGATTCGCTCTCATAGAAGCCAAACTATGTTTGGCATCACTTTTGCAAAAATACATATTTTCTGTCGGTCTTAAGACCGAAATTCCTCTGAAATTTAAAAAAAGTACCGGACTATTGCAACCAAATAGCATTTGTGTAAGAATTCGTCAAAGATAAATGTAGCAAATCATCCAAATTGAATCTATTGTTAAATAAAATGTGGATAATAAAATCTTAAAATATTTGTATATTGACAAATATGGACACTATTAATAATTACAGATTTTTAGAATAGAATATTTGAAAATAACATTTTCAGAAAAGCCATTAGATTAAAACCATTATAGAGGGAAAACAGATATCCATGATGATAGCATTGAAGTTACAGGTGATACCCGTCTAGGTTTTACCGGAACAGCCCCAGAATAGTTTTGATTCGCGTCCAGGCAACGTATAAACCGGGACAACCTGTGTCCTGGAATAAGCATAGGTTTACTAATTTTTCTTGAAGATCCTGTAGCTTATTTATATTAGATTTACTATTCAAATTGCACAAAAAAGACGGAGACACTTGTGATCTCTCGAAACCCTGGGTGGTGCGCTCTGCATGTGAGTGGAGCCCCACTGACTCTGGTGGAGTAGTTAAAGTATCTCGGGGTCTCGTTCGCGAGTGATGGGAAATGGGACGGAAAAATCGATATAAGGATCGGGGCAGCTGGAACAGTGATGCGACAACTGCATCGGTTGGTCGCCGGGGAGCGGGAGTTGAGCCGCAAGGCAAAGCTATCCGTTATCCGCTCGATCTACGTCTCAATCTTCACCTATGGTCACAAGCTTTGGGTAGTGACCGAAAGAACGAGATCGCGAATACAAGCGGTTAAAATGAGATTCCTTAGAAGAGTGGCCAGACTTATGCTCCGAGATCGAGTGCGGAGTTCGGACATTCGCCGGGACCTCAGGGTCGAGCCGCTACTCCAAATAGAGAGGTCGCAGATGAGATGGCTCGGTCACGTTCTGAAGATGCCAACCGATAGGATCGTCCACCTAATAGGGGATGTCTGCCCATCGGACACCAGACCTAGAGGGAGACCAAGAACCAGATGGAGAGACCAGGCGCTCAAAATCTGTAGGAGGGTTGATCTCAGGGAATGGTCCGGTATGCACTGCGGCGGAAGATCGAACGAAACGGGCTCAGCTTTTCAGGGGATCCCTCTCGCGACCCTCACGGACACAGTGAGGCCTGAAAATGAATGAATGAATAAATATTTAAATTAGTTTGAAGAACATTTCATCGAAATTATTAGACATTTAAGGATATACCAATAAATAATTGCTTAAGTAAAGTTATTATCCATACTCATTCCCAATGGATATATTTTGAAAAAGAATTAAGAACTGAAAGTGGAAATATTGCAAATGTCTTTGAATGCAAGTATAGAGTAGACTTTCACATCAAGTTAAAAACTTTCGACTCGATCTGATCAATATTTTCTTTTCTTCTGTACGCCCCGACTCTACCCGAACGAGAAATGAAGTTGTTAAAGAGATCATTGATTCGGTTAGCTGTAGTCTATATTATGTTCACAATATACCAAAATTGGATCTGATGAATAGAAGTTTGCCTGCTTTATCTGGATCTAAAATGGATCTTTGATTACATATCGATTGTTTATAAATTGTTTAATATGTAAGACCTTACCGATCCCAACCAATATTAAACTTCCTCTTTCAGTTAATGTGGCTGGATTTATTACTCTCATAGAACAAACTCGCGTTAACTATTTTTCAATCAGTTTATAACGTCACATAATGGCAATAAATCCAGCCATATTAACTGAAAGAGGAAGTTCAACATTGGTTGGGATCGGTAAGGTCTTGAGGACTTAGGTCCACTTTTACTGTTTGATCCCTGTAAGGACCTTGATATTTAGACACAGGGTCATGTATGAGGTGTCATTATGATCAGACTGTCGAGTGCTACGTGACTGTAAAGTTTGATGGATCTAGGACAAGTCCCCTTTGGTCCTAGGGCCCCGAGTGTGATCTCAATCAACTCGGGCTGCTTAGTAGATTCCAAAAATACCATACTTCATGTGCTAATTCCTAAGGATTCTAAGAAACTGGTTCATTTCCTCATATTCCCCACTTACCCAATACTGAACACAAGAAATTTCTCTATATCTACTATGTCTGATGTATTTATTAGTTATGAATACTTTAGGCTCTTTAAATTATCCTCAAAGCATCTAGAAAGTTATTAATAGGTTATTTTTAAGGTGAGATTGTGACAAAATTAACAAAAGATTTATTTGAAAGTAAGCTCAATCATTGTTCAATGAACGATTGAGCTTATTCTCAACAATATGGCGATTAATATTATAGATTCTATACAGATACACCGACTGATTCTAGTAACAAATCTATGTAACTTGTCTTTTAAAAATACTGTTGAGTGGATGCAGACATCAAAACAGATTTTAAATTCGTTTTTATAAGGAATAATAATAATTGAAACATGAAATCCTAATAAAATATTTAATATTGATCCGAAAAATTATAAGGAACGAAAAGTTGGTTTCAAGACAAAATTTCTGACAAAAAGCATTTTCCCAAATATTCGAAAATCCTAAATTTATTCATAGCAATGTCAAAAATAGTTATCTTTTAAAGACAACACGATATAATTGCAGAATAGAAAGTGTTATCAATCTGAAAGTCATTTCATTTTATTCACAGGTAAATATCATGATATTATATTACATATCATGACCAATTACTATTTATTGTTAAAATGAATTTCATAATTTGTTTCGATCTCTCTATCAATGCATTAGCTATAAAAGATGTTTTTAATACTGTTGGGTGATAATAGGAGACATTCTCATCAAAGGACATTTGTGTTTTGGTTGTGAAACCGCCCTAATTGAGTTGCATTGTTAGATCAGTATACATATGAATATGAACATCAGTATAAATATTTTTCGATATCTTCAGTTAATTTCACCATTGAAATGATATAAACAATCATGACAATAAATTCGAATTTCAAGCAAAACACTCGACTCACATTAATTCACGTGATTATCTTACTACTGTTTTTAAGCTGAATACAATAAAACGCTTTTTAGTCAATTTATGAACTTTTACCCCTTAGTTTACCATCAGCGCAGGCAAGCGCATCTTTGATATTAACTAATCAATTAAGTAATTTAATAATCTTTAACATATCTAAAAATTAGAGCTGACCATAAACGACCCAATAGTTTTTGGTCAACTTTTTTAAAGAGAAAAGTTTTGAAAAATAGAATTTTCGTTTATAACTTTTTAAATATTAATTTTTATGAAATATTTTATAGGAATCATTTGTAGAGAATCATTTTTGGGATTTTTCGATGTGGTTAATTACTTTTTATCTTAATTATTTTTCATTCTATGATTTTTTAAAGTTTCAACTTTGAAAATTGGCCACGTTTTTGCACGTGCGAATTTTGAACTTTTATTACCACCAAAAATCGGCAAAAATTAAGTACTTTTAATTAAAATAATTATAATTTTTTGAAACTCATAAAATTAGGCCGGTTTTCCTATTAAAACACAACGCGTCCTTTACTTTAGGCGACTTTTCGATAGACTTTCGGTTCAACTTAATCCACGCACTCAATACAAATTCTGTGTTGGATTTTAAACGTTTCAACTCTAATAACTTTAAAATTTTGCCAAGGAGAAAATAAAACTTCATCTTCATCCGGACGATATGAATAAACTATAATACCTTTTCCTGACCAGTGATTTCAATTGTAGT
The DNA here is from genome assembly GCA_018873245.2 of Archegozetes longisetosus. Classification (NCBI taxonomy): domain Eukaryota; kingdom Metazoa; phylum Arthropoda; class Arachnida; order Sarcoptiformes; family Trhypochthoniidae; genus Archegozetes; species Archegozetes longisetosus. Next base: position 14,951,930 of record JAEMBT020000001.1, on the reverse strand, counting down.
GCCTTGATGATCAGCAAATTCCAGTGCCTTTTTCAAATAAATAGTAGTTTGCATGAACTTTTTAGAATATAGTAAATCTCCTACTCTAGGAATACCGTGAGTGTGAAAACTCAATCCTCTATAGAAACTAGTATATTCGAATGGATTAGGAGAGTTAATAATCTATTGATTTGACATCGCATCCCTTAGCATGATCCACATGCTCTTGTATGGAAATTCATCCCAATTTTCCGTTATTAGACTCAAGCACCTTGTATTGAAGACGAAATAAAACTGTCTACCATAGTAAAACTCATCCGATTGGAGCAACTCGACAGTGTAACAACAAAAGTCTATCTTTAGACTGGAATATGGAAGGTTATTGCAACTTTATGACGATTTTTATATATTATATCTTACTTATCGTTGAAATTCTTATTTAATCCAATAGTTTCTCGGTTAATTAAATATTCAACTGCTTTTTTCCATGCTACGTTAAGGAGAGGATAATTATTTCTCTTTTGCTCTAGAATTTGTAATACTTTTGAATTTTCATATTTTTCTGTTAATCTTCTTCTATCGTTTGATTCCAAATTAGCGACATCAACAATAAATGCAGTGGTATGCTCATTAAAATCAGAAAATCTGTCAAATCTATCTGCCATTCTACTAAAAGTGGTATATAAGAAGATATATATAATATAACCAAACTATCTTTTTAAACTTTCTATTCAAGTTTTATTTTCAAATACCACAATATTCATGAATTTATGTCCTGATAGTAGAAATTTCTCATCTTTTATAACACTTCAATCTCAAATATTTAAACAATAGTTCTAAAGCTAATATAAGCTATAAGAATAGATAAAGTGTGGTTATATTCAAGAAACAATTCTCACGAAAAGACAATATATATTTTATTAAATCAAGTATTGAGGAATTTTTATGCCTAAGATTAATGTTATAAAAGTGTGGAATTTGCACTATCAGGATATAAATTTGAAGGTTATGAGTTATTGAGTTAGAATTTGATAGCTCCCAACGGAATGTATGCATGTAATATTACTAAATTATCTTTTCAAACTTGTTCAAGTTTTATCTTCAAATGTTACAATGTTCGTGGATTTATGTCCTTATATAGTAGAAACTTCATATCTTTTATAACATTTCAATCTCAACTGTTTAAGCAATAGTTCTAAAGCTAGGGCTGTGCCAACTACCATGAGTAGTCGGTTAGTAATCGGGTAACTACTGACTACTCGACTACTGACTACCAACTTTATGAAATACTCGGTAATCCCTTATTAACGATTACTCATTCATTGACGGTTACTCATAAGTAAAGTAATGGGTAACTATTTTTTCTGGCACCGGCCCAGCCCTATCTAAAGCTAATATAAACCACAAGTATTAGATTAGGTGTAATCAATACTTGACTTAAAAAGTAAAAGAGCTTACTCAATTGAAACCTATAAAGTGTAGAAGTGACTCAAGCACAGTCCTTTGAGTTTGGATCTCTTAACAAGCCCTTTTGCTTTTTTAAATAATTGAATGCATGCGTTCCGTTGAGAGTTATCAAATTCTAACTCAATAACTCATAAACTTCAAATTTATGTCTTGATAGTGTAATTCCACTTTTTATAGCATTAGTCTTAGACCTAGATTATATTCAATATTTTATTTAATAAAATCTATACTATCTTCTAGTGAGAATTGTGTCTTGAATATAATCGCATTTAACCTATACTTATAGCTTATATTAGCTTTAGAACTTTGGCTTGAAAAGTTGAGATTAAAATGTTATAAAAGGTGTGAAATTTCTATTATCAGGACGCATCTCTGAACATTACAGCATTTGAAGGCAAAACTTGAACAAAATGTTTGAGAAAATAGTTTATTTTATTTTTCCAGCTACTCGAAAATCCCAAACTTATCTATAGTAATGTCAAAAATGGGTCGCACCCTGTCCATCTCCAAGTCTCTTTTATAAAATTCGTTAGATTTTCCATATATTTTGATTTCAATCGTCTTATTACGTTATGTTATGTTAGCTTAAGTTAGGTTAATTAGATTAGATTTAGATTGAACTAGACTAGAACAGGTTAGGTTAAGTTTTTTTCATAGGTGAAGCTAGATTTGATCACTAATAAAAAGTATTTTTTCAGTTGTTAAGCTGTCGCTGAGCGGACTATCAGTGAATTGACTGTCAGTGGATAGGCTATCGTTGAACAGAGTTAGATCCACCAAAAATATTCAATCTTACAAAGACAACACTTGATATAGCTATAGTATAGAAAGTGTTATCAGCTTAGAAGTTATTTCATTTTATTCACAGGTAAATATTAGATATTTTATTAAAATTTCATGCTCAAATTGCTATTTCTTATAAAAACGAATTTCATAGTCTATCACGATCTCTGTATCGACTCACTAGCCACAAAAGACTATTTTAATGCTGTTACTTGATTATAGGAAACACTTTCATCTAATCTCCTTTAGGTGACGTTTCAATAGACTTTCAGTTTAATTTAATCCATACACCCAACACAAATTTTGTGTTGAGTTTCAGACGTTTCAACACTAATAACTTCAAACTTTTGCCAAGGTGAAATTAAAACTTCACCTTCGCTCCGATAAATTGAATAAGATGCAATACCCTTTCCTGATCTAACTTCGCCATAGATTTCAATTATAGTTTTATTTTCAGTTATTCTACCATCGTCATCAGCAAATTTTCTCGCTACATCCAAATGAGTAGAAGTTGAAATGAACTGTTTGGAATATAATAAGTCCCCTACTCTAGGAGTATCGCGAATGTGAAAGCTCAATCCTCTATATAATTTAGAATATTCCGATGGAGTCGGAGAGTTCATAACCTCATCGTTTGACATCGCTTCTCTCAACATAATCCACATGCTCTTGTATGGGAATACATCCCAATTTTCGGTTGTTAACTCCAAGCACCTTTTATTAAAGACGAAATAAAACTGTTCACGTTTCTTCAATAAGGGCAATTGAACAGTATAACAACAAACAGCTATCTTTAAACTGGAATATAGAAGAATTTTACAACTTTATTGCGATTTTTATATAGAATATCTTACTGATCATTGAAAGTCAGATTTGGTCCGATTTTCAAATGTGCAGCTGCTTCATTCCATGCCTTGTCAAAGACAATGGAATTTTTTTCTCTTCATTGAGAATTTCTAATACTTTTGAAGTTTCATATTTTTTTATTAGTTTTCTACTGTCATCTGGGTCCAAGTTAGCGGCATTAGAAACAAATACAACGGGTCGTTCGTCACAGTCACAAAATCTGTCAGATCTTTCTGACATTCTACTGTAAACGGTGTGCAGTACACAAGATGTATGTTTATATAATTAATATACTGCTTTTCAAACCCTTTATCGTCAAGATTTATCTTAAACGTCACAGTTTTCATGTATTTTTGTTCGGATAGTAGACATTTCACACCTTTTATAACATTTTAATCTTTGGTGTTTAGGCCAAAGTTCTATTGCTATTATAAGGAATAAGTGTTAATTAGGTGTAATCAGTACTTAACCTTACACCGCATAGTGTAACATATCTGCTACACTACGATCTTAGTCCATTATCTCAATATGACGAAATTTACTAGAAATAATACATATCGCAGCCGATGTGCAACAAAGCGTTTAAGATTATATAGTTTCGTTATTTATATAGATATCACAGTTATCAAGAAAAATAGACATTCATCATTTCTTATTGTGTAAATCAACAAGGTACTATATATCAACAACTAAAACATTTTCTAAATTAGACATATTTTTCATATTTTTGCCAAAAATTGATAATTTTTGAGTTAAAGGTATGTAGAACAATCAATAATATCAATGAAAAGCCCCTTTCCTCAAAGTGATAGTAAATTACAAGAACTCAAGTTGAAGATCAGCCACATTTCAAAGAAGTTTTTTCACATAATCCTATCATTATAGCTTTTTCAATGATTTTTCCAAAATATATACTCACGATAGTGTCTGATGCTAAATTTTCATTGAAAAATAAAAAATCATGCAGTGTAGGGTTAAGTATAAAAAAGTAAGAGGGCTTATTCATTTGAGACTAACTTACAATTAAAACTCACAGCGTAGAAGGGACTCAATCATATACCATTGGGCTGGAATCCCTTAGCAAATCCTTTTACTTTTTTATATTTAAATGCACACATTCCATTGAAAGCTATCAAATTCTCAATTAATGGCTCAAATCTTCAAATCCATGTACTGATAGTAAAGTTCTACATTTACGGCCTCATTCACAAATAATGCTTAAGTTAAAGGTGAATTTTCAAAAATTTATAGTTTGTAATCTTCTATTTAGATTTTCTCTAGATTTAACCGATAGAAACTTAGCAAAATTAAGCTTTAATTGTTAAAAGGAGATGTCTCAGGATGACAAAATATGTTGCGATTTTAAAATATATTTAACCAGATAAAATACTTACTAAATGATGCTAAATAATGAAAAAATTATTTGATTATATATAATAATTAAAAAGTTATAAGCACTTAAACAATCCATGCAGTTCCTTATAGTTTGAACAATATTACATAAAAAATACTATTAAAAATGTAATAAATGTTACAAAATGATTAATATTAATGTAATTATTCAAATGTTGATGCAATGTCTGAAATATCCGGGTATATTGTCATATGTTCTTGGTCATTTTGGTGATCATCCTCGTCAATTATTGTATTATCACTATCAATAGTAGTATCACTGCTGTCATAATTGCCGGCACTTTGGTTGACATCACTTTCATCACTACTTTCACTAGGGTCATATCCATGTAACAGTATCCATAGGATTAGCATGGTCATTTTTAAATCTTTTTGCGTAACGTATACAACTACCACACACATAATCACCAATGTTAATTATATTAGTATCAATAGTTTTTCTTTTGTTATTCAAAATAATTGGTTTCACTGTATTAAAAGTCGCTACATCATTTTGGTTGACACGTCTTATATCACGTCTAATAGTTCTATCAAATCTTGCAGAACAGCAAGCACAATTTTTACTGCGAATATAATGCAATTCTGACATTCTTACTAAGATCAAACATATTTTTAAATAAGTGAAAAAAAATGGACTTGTTGCCCATCGAGCCTCAAAAGTTTCTTTTCATAAAATAAAAGTATATTATATTAGCTATTATTTTCACATTTAAAATGTTTGAGACTCGATGGGCAATACAGTGTAATTCATGTTTATATTTTTCAAAGTTAATTTCCCGTCACAAGAAAATTGTTTATATAATCATCTGAATAATATTTTAAAACTGCTTAACTAGATGTACATTTTAGCCAAGAGACGATTAAAATATTTTGTTTCGTTTAATTTTAATTGCATATTGAATTTTGTAAACAAAAATCAACCTTGTGCAATACTCATAGCAACTATAAAAATAATATATACATATTTTTTATTGTCTCTCATCCTGTTTTCGCACGACATTGTTGTCATTTTAATTTAACTATATCATTGTCATCCTGAGACATCCCCTTTCAGACTCAAACTCGTTTCCCATTTCATACCGGCAATTTAGTTAAGTCACACTTAAGCTTCTAGTGCAGTTCATGAATACTACTGTTAATCTTAATTTATTGAATCAAAGAATTAAATCTAATGACAGTCACATATACCAGTTATACTTTTGACCTAAATATTATTCAATGCTTTAGTTACAATAAAATCTTTACTATCTTATCATAAGAAATGTTTCTTGGATATAATCACACCTAATCAATACTTATAGCTTATATTAGGGTTCCATGTCAATTCAGCGCTGCGACAGTTCAGCGCACGTTTATTATAAATTCATTTTAAAGAAAAACAGAGATCTCTGGACAATTAGGTGTTCACAGGAAGTAAATTTTTACCAAAAAATGTACAAAATATAGCGCATACATGTTTTGATTATTGAGTAAACATATTTTGATTTCACTATTAATATTTCATTATTTATAATCATATTCTCATTAAATGTAATTATTTTAAAAATCTTTTCCTTAATTCAAATAAACTTAATTTCTGTTTCTCTTTAAAGTTATCAATTTTTCTGAAATTTTCGAATGCGCTGAATTTTTACGCGCTGAATTGACGTGCTACCCTTGTATTAGCTTTGGAATTTCGTTTGAGCAATTAAGATTAGGACATTATTAAAGGTGTGAAATCTTTGCTATCAGGACAAATCCATGAAAACTTAAGTATTTTAAGATAAAATTTGAACAAAGGATCTGAGAAAATAGTTTATTTTATATTCATATTATTTACATTGTCTTTTGTATAATGGCAGAAATATTTGGCAGGTTTTGTAACTCTGATGAACTCACAATTGTATTTACTTGTGATACTGTTAACGTAGAACTAGATGATAGTAGGAGATTATTGGAAAATACGAAGATTTAGAAGTATTGCAAATTATTGAGAAGGGAGAAGATACTGTCATCTCTTTAACATGACATGAAGAAGATGAGTTGAGGATCTATCAGATTAAAAATGAGTTTCAGTGATTGGTAAGATATGCTATATAAAAATCATCAAGTTGTAAAATGCCTTCACATTTCATTCTAGAGATAGACGTTTGTCTTTACACTGTTGAGTTGTGCTCGTCGGATGGATTAGGAAGTCTATTTACTTCTATGAATTCGAAACAAATTCAGAAGAAAGTGATAACTTTGTCATTACTATAATATAAAAATTACTATTATCTTCCAAGCCAAATATAATTATATAGAATTTCTATAAATGAGTGTAAATGTAGGCAAAAAATGTACGAATTGAAATATTCTTATAAATTTTAGGACCATTTATTGGTTAAATTAGAAATTTGGCTGTTGCTAAATACTGAAGGCATTGAAGTCGTCCTTATAAAGGCACCTTTGAGAAGCTGTGAGCCTTAGGTCAGCAAGTACGTAATCGTCTTCAATTTCCCTAAAAAGTGCCATTTTCTGCTTGTTTGTTATCAGATAGCTCTTAATAGTTCTGTTATCTTATTGGAGTAGTTTGTGTTGCAATATGTTCGGAGGCTTCCATGTGACGCGGAAGCTTCCTGTGAGCTTAATTCTCTGTTAGTTTGCTTTTAGTGTAGTTCGAACATTCGTTTTTGTTGAATGGCTTCATAAAGATTGATTAGTAGAGAACGGGAATAAGTTTGGGTTACAATTATCTGTATATACAATAGCCAAGCCTCTGAGAAAAATTGATAGTACGGGTGTTATAATTTTTTCGATTGAGAACCGAAGTTTAATTACTAAAGGTATATTTTTTAGGTTTATCACAAGTTGTCAAATGGTAAATGAACTATTTATTCGAAAAATATTCAATGATTTCACACCTTACTTTTGATGGCTTTAATATAGTTCTATATTTTGCAGCTTAATCTGAACTATTATTTTAAATGACATACTCTGAGAACTCATTACATGACATTGGAAAATTCACTTTTGTACAAGCCTCAGATTTAAAAGAGTGAAGACAAACTATTTCTTACAAAAGACCATAGATTGTCATTTTACAAAATTCAAACTGTCATATAGTTAAATATTAATTTCTCAGTTTCTAATCAGTCAAGACCGGAAAAAACGTCTCCGATCACAGGTCAACTTCGGAGATCGGAGAAAAGAAGTTAAAACCGGAGATATAATGCTCATAACTGATAGTTTCCTGTTAAGTATGCTTCCATCGCCAAAATTGATTCTATTAGAAATATCAAGTTTTCGTTGAAAGTAAAGATATGGTCTATACAAGAAGTGAATATAGCTTCAACGTTCTCAGTGTCATTTCTTTGTATAGGAAGGACAGAGTCTTCTGTGTTACGGTTATCTCTTTCTGTTATTTAAGTATTACCTCCCATTTTTCTGGATTGAAGAAATTTATTATATGATTAACTGTACAATATTTTTTGAACTGCCCCGTAATTGAAAGACCTAGATACCAGGCTCTGGGATCAGTACATAGGATGGAATCTGGGTGGAAAATTTGTGCCATAACAGGTAGTTAAGTTGGTGTGGGTTCATCTAGGATATTGAAATAGAATTTGTTACTAGATTCCTGTCAAACAATACCAATAATAGTGAGAGATTCAACAGCCTGCTTCCCGTCGGTACCAAAGGACAGTTCTGTTCATTTTAATGTGGAGATCCTTTCCTCTTATCAAAGGAAATTGGTCAATAGTATTTTGCATACTTTACGGAATCGAAAGTATATAGAAAAAGTCGTGGCTGAATAGCCAAGTGCATTCTGTATAACTTTAGAAACCGTGCATTTGTTGGGAAAAGAGACAATGATTTTGAGGTATTGAGTCGTATATCAAAGTAGAAAGTATTTACCTTCTGTAGGACTAGTTCGCCTATTTATATTATTGTAATGAATTAAGTTATGGCTGTTATTAACTCTCAGAACTGATTCGTAATTAAGGTGTTTATTTTGAGAAATTTTTAGGGGACAAGTTCGTCTCAATTAAAAATAGATAATTGTTGTTTTATTATCTGAAAATACTTGAGAGAAATCAAAGATTGTTATTTCTGACTGAGTAAGACAAAGTGTGATATGTCTATGTTTTCGTGATGATCGAAGAGGTTGTTTAGATGCCACTTAAACAACTTTGAAAGTCAGATATTAAATGCAAGTACTTTAATTGTTCCCCGAGTACAGACCACTAATGAAGACCACGTCCTCAAATTCAGAAGAAGCCATTTGGAAGAATAGTCGTTTATCATTTAACACATAATCAAATCAGTGACGAACCAAACGATAAAATTCTTACGCATTAATAGTTAATAAATACGTTATTGAAGGTTTATTGATTGTGTTCCAGTAATTCTGCGACGATATGAAAGGTGTAAAATTTCTACTATCAGAACATAAATCCATGAACATTGTGTCATTTGAAGATAAAGCTTGAACAAAAGATTTGAAAAGACAGTTTATTAATATTATATACAACTTATATATGCCATTTTGTAAAATTGCAGAAAGACTTGGCAGATTTTGTGATGAAATTACGATGCTGCTGACTTGGAACACACGATAGCAGAAAATTAATAAAAATATATCAAATTCCAAATTACTATAGATTTCTAAGGAAGAGAGAGTAAACTGTCCTCTTTTTAACATGGCATGGAAGAAAGAAGCTAAATATTTGATAAATCAAGGATCCATCAGATCAAATATGAGTTTCAACGATTAGCAAGATAAAATTCATAATAAAGTTGTAAAATTCTTTCATATTCCAGTTTAAAATAGCTGTTTGCTGTCATAATGTTCAGTTATTCTCATCAGATGAGTTTTACGATGTAGACAATTTCATTTCTTATTTAACAAAAAATACTTAAATGCTTAACAATTAAGCTTAAAAATATTAAAATGCTTAACAACCGAAAAGTGTAATGAATTTTCACTCAAGAGTATGTGGATTATCTTGAGAAACACGATGTCAACCCATGAGGTTAGCAACCATCCGACCTCATCTAAACATTCTAGTTTATATAGAGGTTAAGGTTTCACATCCAAGATATCCCCAAAGAAGGAGACTTGATTTACTTCAAGCAGTTTACGTCAACTTCTCTTTATCTGGAAAAGGCATTAAAATTTGCTTATGACAATGGTACTATAATCGAAATCACTGGAAAGGCTCAGTCGTGATAGGGTATTTTGTTTTATTCATATCGTCCGGACGAGCATGAAGTTTTATTTTCTCCTTGTCAAAAGTATAATGTTATTAAAGTTGAAATGTCTGAAGCTCAACACAAAATTTCTATTGAGTGTGTGTATTAAATTAAATCGAAAATTTATCAAAAAAATAGCTTAAAATAGCTTACAAGAAATGGTATCTTAGAAATGGTACAAGAAGTGTAAATTTCAAAATTCGATAAAAAATGTTTTGTAAACTAATTTTAGGACCCTGATTTTGAATATAATGTTTATTTTCGCAGAAAGTTAAATGTTTGTACTTTTATCAAGCACCTCCATAACGGCCTTCTTAGTATCTAACGATCCGCACAAAATCAAGTATTAGTCGAGTAGTAATATAATAGATTCCGAATGGATAAGATCAAGTCTGCTCAAAATGTGATTCGATTTCATTTGATTTCAAACTTACTCGAAGCATCGAATTGACTGAATTTAATAAATGGTGTAAAATCAACCGCGTAACTACCGAAAACAAGACTCTTCCCTCAAAATCCTAGCTCCTGCTCAATCTATAACGTTCATATATAGCATATAAATACAATAGATCAAGCCATAAAAGACCACTCCCCCAAAAATTTACTCACTTTTTCAGAAAGCACACAATGCACGCCCACAAACACATTTTATATGCTCAATTTGAAAATTTTATTTAATAGCACGAGATACTTAAAATGTCAAATACAAGTAAAGTCTGCCAGGACCATTTGATGAAGGAACTGTAGTGGGACCTTAGTATTAAATTTTAACAGTTAAGCGTGTAAAGTGTGTTTATGTGCTTGATGTTAGCGTTTTTTCAAAAAAGTCAAAGTCAAATCTACACTGACTCGACTAATGCTCGATTTGTGCGGAGTACAAGAAACTAAGGCCGCTATGAAGCTGTTTGAAAAAATATGATGTTTTAACATTCTACAAAAATAAAAGTGATATTTGTAATTAGGACGCTAAAATCAATTTATAAAACATGTTCTATTAAATTCTGAAATTTATACTTTGATATCTCCTTGTTAGACGTAAACTATTCCTACAATTACATACTGCAACAGTACTAAAAGTAATATATATGACTAAGACATCGACACAGAAATCGAGACGGATATTGAAATATATTTTATAAGAAAAGAAATTTCAATACAGTCGATGGCGATGGTAGTCTTGATTTGCAGAAGAAAAGAATCAGTAAATTAGGAATGGCTACCAATGGAGGCAAATGCTCGCAAACGGTTTGCCAACAGAGTTGGCGACAGAGTTGATCTTTCCAGCTGGAGATCGAAAATTGAACAGGAGTTGAGGGAAGAAGAGTTAGCAGTTTCTGGTGATTATAGTGATGACGACGATGACGATTTCGATCCGTTAGAGTAGCGAACAGAAGATCGAGAAATTAGACCTTAATTACTTTCATCAAACAGAGAGATTCAAAAACGGATCGTGACTATCGGTTGTGTGGGACACCCGAATGTGGGCAAATCATCACTTTTGAATGCGATTATGGGTAAGAAAGTGGTGAGTGTTTCGCGAACTCCAAGACACACAAAGCACTTTCAAACAATATTTTTAACACCAACTGTCAAATTATGTGACTGTTCCGGACTTGCGTTTCCATCTCAAGCAAGTACTGATGGATGTTTTCCAATTGCAAAATTACGTGAACCCTATTGTTCAGTTGGATATTTGGCTCAGAGGATACCATTGCATAAGATCTTACGATTAGAACATCCTAATCAAAAGGGAAACACTGTTGTGAAACACGAGTGGTCTGCTTATGACATATGTGAGTCTCGGGCTATTAAGAGAGGCTTTTTCACAGCTAGAGCTATCAGACCCAGGGTTACCAAGTTTTACTGAGCCGTTTCCTGGACTTTGAAAGTATAAGGGGGGACTAAGTTAAATACATTAGAGCAAAAATTAAAGTGTTATTTCGGGAATAGCAGTAATTTCTCTAACCAAATTTCCAATTATTGCTCTTGAATGAGAAATTATGACAAATATGAAATTATTGAAGAAATTTAAATCAGTTTTTTGAATATCTATTATTAGATTTAGCATCTTTAAGTTTTTAGGGTTTGGAGATGAGAAGACTTTAAATTCATTATATATCATTGAAAAATTGACTTTAGAACATATTTCAGCCTTAACCATTCAAACATTCAAACGATTTCTTTCATCAGTCTAGATATTCTTCATTACTCTGAAAACTCGTTCTACGAAATCATTTTCAACAGGGATTGCCATAACAGTTTCTATAATTTTCAGCAGATTTGGTTTGTTATAATTTTTTTTAATAATTATTCAAAAGAGAATGGACTCGCTACAGGAGCACTATTGAACTGATTTATTGCTATTTACAGTATTTACCTAATTAGTGATTGAATAGAGTAAAGTTCATAATTACATAAAAGAATTTTATTCTCGTATTTTGAAAAAAAATTTCATTCTTGGACCACTGGTCACCCTGATCAGACCAGAAGTCTATGGTGCAGCCAATCATTTGTTACGCATGGCTCTCGATGGACGAACTCTCTGTTTAGCTTTTTATCCTTCGAATAATGTTAAAGAAAAAATAGCATTTAGTTAAAATATCCTGATCTCAAATCTATTGAACTGACTCAAGGAGGAGAATTTGAGTCAGATTTAGACGAAGAAATTTGTACACATCCTTCCAGCGGAGTTGATGATCACAGTGATGAAGAAGTCAGACAAATTGGGCAAATTCGCATTTCTTGAAGATGTCGAGTAAAATAAATTTTCTATTTCAATATAATCTATTTAAATGTTAGCTTTTTGATAGATTTAATTATTAAGGGTGCTAATTATTTGTATATTTTTTCAAATTAAAGATAGTTTGACGAAGAACGAAGTATTTATGTGTTATTGAATTTTTCTCTCGTTTCATAGCATTTATCTATAAAGTCTAATGAAACCGATTTTTGATCTTTCGTTAAGTCAAAAGTAATTATTTGTTTATTGATATTCTTTGGTTACGCTAAATTAATATTTTTGCTAAAAGATTGTCTTGTTATCAGAAAATTTTTTGTATGCTGTGCAAAAACGTATTGCAGCCTTGAGTAAACATTAAACAAATATTTGATAACCAATCAATTCCTATTCTCAGCGAGATAACCACAAAGATAAGTGTACAAAAGAGTCTTATACTATGCGATTATTTCCAAATTGAAAGTCCTTCATTTCAAATTCTATAACAGTTAAGTTTTTGAATAAATTAAAATGAAATCGTTTGGAACGATCGGTCTTACAAACCTGTTGTTGCTGTTTATAACTGGCAACTGTCAGAAACTTAATAATAGGCCAACAATTGGAGTTTTGTCGCAAGAATATCAAGACGACCATCATTCTTATATCGCTGCGAGTTATGTCAAATATTTAGAGAGTGCTGGAGCACGAGTTGTATGTATTTAACTATAATTATTATCCCTTTAGTCACAATCATGCCTTGAACAACATATTAGGTTCCAATACTGATCAATCAAAACGCAGATTATTATTCAAGGATATTTAATCATACAAATGGTCTTTTGTTCCCCGGTGGAAGTCGAGATCTGAAAAATTCGGGCTACGCAAAAGCTGGAAAAATCTTATGGGATCTGGCGATGGATTCTTATAAAAATAATAATTTTTACCCTATTTGGGGTACTTGTTTGGGATTCGAATTGTTAACAGTTCTGGCATCAGCTAATAATACTCGATGGCTCACTAAATGCTATTCGGAAGATGTGGCCATGAATTTGAATTTCGATAAATCATCAATAGATCCAAAACAGAGTAAACTATTCAAAAATGCAGATCCGGTTATAATTGATGTAAGAATTACTAAATTTCAAGTTTGATACTTTAAGTATTAAACTGAAGCTTTTGGTTAAATTGATTCAATTGTTTATGGGGTATTCTAGGATAAGAGAGTGAAGTGGTAACCTTAACAAAGTCCACTCATGCACAGCATAGTGTAGGTTCATTTCTCTTACCTAACAATCTTACTAACTAAACACATGAACAATATAACTGATTAGTGTTAAATTAGTTAGGTTAGGTAAAGGGAATGATACCGTACCTCGCTATACATAGTAAGGCGACCACTTTCCTCATTTATCCTCGAATACCTCATCAATTATAAACTGAACTACAACAAAACTTAAATATTGTTGATTTTTGAGAATACTTATACTCTACTTGACTAATAGATCTTGAAGAAAGAGAATGTTACGATCAATTACCACATGAATTGCATGACACCAGAAAACTTTACAAAATCTGGTTTAGATCAATTTTTCAATGTACTAACAACAAATCAAGATGCAACTAACCCTAATTTGACATTTATATCAACAATTGAGTCTAAGCAATATCCAATTTATGGAGTTCAATGGCATCCAGAGAAAAATCAATTTGAATTCATGTTTAGTTCCAAACACCAAAACGTTCCACACGACTACAATGCTATAATCATTTCTCAATATATGGCAAATTTCTTTGTGAATGAAGCACGAAAAAACTCTAACAAATTCGAGAATTTAACTAAAGAAAGTGAAGCACTTATTTACAATTACAATCCGATATATACTGGAAAGAATGCTAGCGCTACTTTTGAACAGATTTATGTGTTTTCAACAGCCAAATCCAACCTTTGGTAAGTCTCATTCACTTTTATCTCATTTATGATTTTGAGTCTAAGTTATTTATGAAATGTGATATTCAAAACAATTTATTTATTTATCTATTTATTTATTCATGTTTTTAGAGTGCCGAAAACACTTCATATATAATTACTAATTGGTTCTGTTGGTAGATATCGGCTAGAATTTAACTCAAGTTTTGTTTTAAATTAATCACAGTATTAATTAAATGTACACTCAAAAACTTAGTAATCGTTGATAGCAACCGAAAATGATGCGTTAAAATGGCGTTTTTTCATCAGATCATAATATAGTAAATATTACAGCTTTTTTCTGTTGTTATCACGAATTATTAAGTTTTCAAATAATACGCTTTATTTTTGATAGTTTTAAAATTATTGAATTCTAGGGCTTCTAAGACTTTATCTTTGAATTTAAAATGAATTGGTGCTAAAAATAAGAGTAAAACAATTTAAACTTTAGTTAAACTGATATATTTTTTATGAAAGTCAACTAAATTGATAGATCTATTGATTTAGTTGGAATTCAATTTATACTTTAATCACACCGTCTGCACATAATTTCGCTGCTTCGAGAGCTTTCATTCCATCCTCCAGTTTGAATTTATGTGATATAAAAGGCTTCACATCAATTAGACCACTTGAAACCAGATTTATGGCAACTGGAAAGCTATAAATAAAAATATTACACTAACTCCATTCGATTGAGTTTAAGTATGCATTAAAGTCAAGTTCTTTATATACTTTTTTTTTAATAAATACGAACCTATTTCGATATCGTCAATTCCCAATCAAATTCAATTGACGATGGGCAGCATTTGAGAGTGAAACGTTAACTTTATTGTGATTAAGACCTGTCATAACAACTGTTCCTCCACTTCTGGTCACAGCAATGGCTACATTGAGACACAATTGAGCACCAGTGCACTCCAATGTAATATTTGGTGAACAGCTCAATAGTTGTTTAACTTGTCTGGTCATCGATTCAGTATCATCTTCTGGGGTAACTAATAAAGTTTTCTCTATTCCAACTTTTTGTGCGAATTCGAGTCGACTCTTGTTTGCATCTGTCATATTTTCAATGATTTATTCAATCAGATATTTGAGACAGAAAGTAATAAATCACCTAAAATGCAAATATCTAGAGCTCCGAAAGCTTTGGCTACCATTGAAGACAGAAGACCGATAGGTCCGGCACCAGTTACTAAAACTGTTTGTCTCAAATCCTTCGCAATACGAGCTCTTTGATATCCATGAACCGCAACTGCTAACGGTTCAATTATAGCTCCCTCTCCAAAAGATATATCATCTGGAAATCTAACAAGCATTAAGTGACAATCAATAAAAACAGACTTCAAGTAAAAAATAGTTATATGAGAGATTACTTGTGACAAAAAGTAGATCTATAATTGTAATATCTTCTTAAACATCCGTCATGTGGTGGCGCCGATTGGAATATCATGTCTTCACATAAGTTATAATCGCCTTCTATGCAAAACGGGCACTTATCACAGGGTAATCAAGGTTCTACTGACACTCTGTCACCAACTTTCAAGTTTGTAACATTATTGCCGACATCTACAACTATAGCACTGGATTCATGACCACTTACAAACGGCGTTTCGACCGCCAAACTGTCACATCGACCAGTTGTCCACAAGTGTATATCAGAACCACAAATTCCAACTAATAAGATGTAGTTTATTTTCATTTTAACTTTTCTAAAGCTCGAGACAACCAAAATTCATACCTGTATGTGTTGCCAGTTGAACCTCTGTTAAGTCACAAAACAATTTTAAGTAACGTTTGTGGACTTGTATTGAAAAATGAGTTACCATTAGGTTGTGGTCCATCACGTAATGGTGTTCGTTCTAATCTAAGATCATTGATTCTGTGTAACTGTGTAAAAAATCGATACATTATCTTTTTGTTTTATTTCTTAGAAATTTAAATAACTATTATATATGTGAGAATACTCTTAAACTTCGACTTAAGACTATTGACTTGAGTTTGGATTCTGACCGAAAGACAAGAAAATCTTGTTAAGATAACTTGGGAACAAATTATCACAAACTACTAAGTTATTTGCAGTTGAATGCAGTTTTTTCAATTAACTTGATAGCGTTAGAGTAAAATCTGTTTATATTAAATATGAAGTTAAGACCTTTTGAAACAATGTAAATAAATTCATGAGATTTTAAGGTTTATTTTTAGAAAGGATTTAGCTACATGCACAAGAAAGATGAGTTTAGTCAGAGTTGCCGCCCTTCAGTCTTTTGGGCCGAAAGTCAGTCTTTTTAAGTTTTAACCCGCCCAAACCCAGGCCTTAGTGCTGACATTATGGGTCAGTCTTTTTGAACCTTCCAAAGTAAACACTTAATTTTAACTCAGAACGTAGTCATTTAAACGAGATCTCGTCTTATGAGACAAGTCAATATCAGTTCTTCATAATATTAATAAGAGAAGAGACGAGTTTGCAACAATTTACTATGCAAAAATTTTTTCTCTACGAATAACAAACTGATTATAAATCAAAATTTAAAGAACGATGAAAATAAGTCTATGGGATTCTTGCTATCCATACACCCGGGGTCTCATGATATATTTTAATAGAGGTCATCATCCTGATCAGAATTGTCAATGGGCCCACCTCTGTATAACTTATAGTTTATCCGCTAGATATCCTTAAAGTAAACGTTTAAAATGAATCTTCGATTTTCTCTAAGGATATTATAGATATCGAAAAACGGCTTTCATAATTGTAATCAGTGTTAAATTCTACATCGAAACCATATATCATATATTCAAAAATCTTAAAATAAAAAATTGAAAAATTCGACACAAAATTCGAATATCTCGAAAACTATTCGATATAAAAAATTTTTGATTTGATATTCGGATTCAGCATTAAAAAATACATATCGACAGTTCTGTGGTATCTCGGGTATGCACGACATCTGCCCGAGTTACAATTCCCGCAGAGTTTCTGAATGATATCTGCGTGAAATTGGAGGAACAAGAGTAAGCCTCGGCGGCGACTAAAATGGGGAGTCCGGTAGGGGCGGAGGGTGGGGTCCCCACCAAAATATTACATTTTACATCGTGATTAAATATGTTATCATATATTTAAAAATATATGATAGGCAGGGTTCGGCAATGTTCTTTATATATTAATAGTTTCATCAAGTTTTTAATAATGAACAAAAGAAACAATTTATCAGTTGTTGTTCATAAGAAAAATGATCTGGGAGTCGGACAGTCAGAACTTCCGGGAGAGCCCTTATGGTAAACATGTTATTAATTGAGTATTTCTTGAGGGCCAGTGCGTCGACTTTACAAAAGTTAACCTTAGTATTCTTTAACATTGAGATGCAAAAATGTGGTATACATATAGTTAATTATGACTACTTACAGTTACGCTTGTTATGGCTTATTTGGCCACAACCACTATCCTTTCTTTATAATAATGATATGATTCATAATGCAAAACTAAATCATCTATAATTATCACATATGTTACAGCAAAATCAAAAAATTTATTATAAATGCTTTTGAAAACGAGCAATAAAGCACTTTTCAATATTAATTAGCTACGTCATTGTATCGATAAGTAAAATCCTTCCTTACTTTTCGCAGATGTCATCTGATATATAAATAAACTAAGAAAAGTTAGTTTACTTAGTTTAGTTAGTTTTCTTAGAAAATTTTTTAGCCCAAAGTACTTTCAATCAAAATTTCTACAAAATGGCACTTAAAATATATAATATAATCTTCCTTGAGGTCAATCACATGTTTCATTCGTTCCTCCCATATCTTAAAGGCTTCTGACCAGTGACCAAACAGAAGAACCAAGTTCTTCTTCAATCAAGAAATTTTGACATCGCAATCGTTTCTTTTTATAAGTAATCAGAAGAGCCAAAAATCGCAGCCTTGTATGTTAGAACTATATGAAGCGCCGCATGACCACAAAGTTTATATCCTTTAAATAATCAGTTGTAATGTCAGCAATATGTGAACGAGCATTATCGTAGTGCATATGGTTTTAGCTTTTGATTCATTATTACAACTTTATTCAGAAGTACTGTTTCCAATCTGCTCATGTGTTTGAAGGTAGGTTGTTTTCGGGTCTTCTTCGATGATGTGGCGAATTCTTTCAACGATTTCATCTGATGTTACAGAATATGGTCTGCCACTCCCCGACACATCTTCAACAGTAGGTCATTTATCAGTTTTTTGTAGTTACCAAAGAAGAAGCACAAACCGCCACATTATACAATTCCGCTCGAGCTAAACCTCTTCCCATTGGTAAAATATAATCGAACAAATATTGTGTTCTCTACTCAAATCCATTGAAAATTTCAAAAATTTTGAGACTCGACTTAGATAAAGATTTAATTTTGGTATAAAACATAGTCAGGATTTAACCTCTTTGCAGAATAAACTTACATATAACGTTAGTTTTTGTTTTCAAACTCAAATTTCTGATATATTCGATAGATCGTCTGGGCATAAAAACTTTTCTAGTTTACTTAAATTAGCATATTATATGGTACCATATATATTATCTTATACTTTCAGTATGTAATATAAATTGAAAAACCCAAAGCTTATGGTTGAAAACAATTTAGATCAAGTTTAGTTTAGTTCCTTTAATAGAGAATTTTCGGAATAATGTGATAACCTTTTTGGAATATTTAAAATATTTATTCCAATTGTTATTCTTGGTTTGACAATTAAGTTCATCAAATGCACATGAAGTCATTTTATTTATAGATTTTATAAACATTAATTTATATAAATTAAAGAAAATGCTTTTGCCTTAATTTAAATAAACACTTGATTTATACGATTATATTCGAGTAGAATGTCTACCATTTAATCAATAAATTTCAGGTGGAGAAACTTTCTTGTTGAAGGTCGAACTTCGTTGAGTAATCAAATATATATATATTCGGAATAAAATAAGATAAATATGTCAATGTTTGTGAAATATTCACTTTAAAAGATTACTTAAATCAATATAATTTATTTACTGAGTTTTAAGGAGTATTTGAAAATTAATATACTTATATACATTTAAGAAAATTAGTTTTGTATTGATTATAATTTTGATAGCCTACATGAAAATGATATTCTAAGTTTCGATACAGTAATAATTTATGCGAGATATACTACAAGTTTAGATGAAAATGGAAAATATAAGAAATAAATTCGAGACTTATGTAATTATTTCGTTCAAATTTATAATTAAATTATGTTTATTCTTAATAGTGATCTATCAATTCGTTGAAATAACAAATGATTTTTTGAGTTTCCCGATTGAGTTAAAACTTAAAATAAATAATCTTAATGCAATTGACTTACCATCAATTACATTCTGCTTAAAACGAATTGATTTTTTGATAAGAAAAAAGTATAGATCTATTGAGAACACATCGGAAAGCTTTGAAACAACGGACAATAAAATTAAATCGAAAAACAATGAAAGCTTTCAAAATAATGCTCATTTCTATCAACTATTTGAAAAAGCAGTTAACTTAACTTTGATTTTGGACTGTTCTGCGAATTTAAGTTTAAATAATGAATTCAAATATTACAATAATTGCGAACTGATTGGAAAGGTTGTGGAATTAATCAGCAAAAATCATCGATACGAGAAGTGTTTCACATTCTTCAATATAAATCAACGCAACGACAAAGAATTGAGTTCTCTTAAAATGGAAAAATCGAGTTATGTAAAGTTCGAAATTTCACTTGAAAAGCTTGAAGATTTGAAACGCTCGAATAAGGGGGCAGATCTGATTTATACAAGTCTTCATTCTTCAAGTTCTGTATTCACTCCATCATATTTTAGTGTACTATCTTTGAATTCGTCAACTCTCATTTTAAAGTTTTCCAAAAGTGTTGTTGAGAGACTTGAATGGCCTCATCAAACAGATTGTATTAAACAAGACTTTTATTCTCAAACAAATCAAATTTATTCATTTGAGGATTGTATCAATTCTTGTATTTTCGACAAACAGTTGAAAATGAATAAATGCATTCATCAAACCAATAACTTTGAAATCGATGTTATATTGAATAATAAAACATTGAATACAAAACTTTGTGTCGAAAATTCACGTAAAATCTTGACTCATCAAAAAATATCAATGATTTGTTTGCGGAGATGTCGTCAGAACTGTAATATTGAATACTTAAAAAGTCAACAATTAGAGATTGAAAGTGAAAAATCTACAGTAAAAAAGATAATAATTCAATCAGATAATTCTCCGGTATTCACATATAAATTGTATGAAAAAATTTCACTGACTAATTATGCATCAGATTTAGGTTCAATAATCTCGATTTGGTTTGGAGTATCAATTATTGATTCACATAAACTTGTAAAATACATTATTTCTATAGTTGTTTATATCTCTCGAAAGTTGAACATCTCATTGAATTTGAATAGAATTTTGATAATTCTATTTAACAACGATTTTGTTTTATATTTAGTTATTATCAATAGTTATATGACATCCTTGTTTGAGAAATTCCGCAAAATGAATTTGAAAGTTGTATTCAAAATGATTTGCATCACTTGTTTTATTTATCAATTAATTGGAATAACATTAGAATATCTTGAGTATAAAACAGCAGTTGAAGTTAAACCAAGAGAACATTTTATTAATGGAAGTTTCGATTCATTTCCTGCTATAACTATTTGTGAACCAAAGAGCTTAAAGTTTGATATAATAAAGGTTCAATTTAGATCAAAACAGTGGATCGAAAAATATAGAAGAATATACAATAATTGTTCATTTGACAAAACTGACAATAGATTTTGTAATACAACTTACGATCAATACATTGCACTATTGGATAATCAAACACTTGTTTCGGATTACTTGAATCTTATTGACACAAAAGCTCTTGAATTTAACTGTGCAGTTTATTATGGAAATGAGTGGTATGAATGTGAATATGTGGCTAATATAATCACTAGTCATTTAAAAGAAGAAAAATGCTTTACCTTTTTGAGTAAATTGAGCGAAAAATTTAATAGTTCTCTGAAAATATCTAGTATTCAACTCATTTCGTTCAAAGCAGAGAAACTTTTGTTCGTACATGATGCTAACAAATTGCCATCTTTTTCAATGAGCAAATTATCTGGACTAGAAGGTTATTTTACCGCTATCGTATATGACAAGTTTTCGTTCAAACGACTGCCGCCTCCTTATGAAACTAATTGCCAATATTATGATTCAATTATTAGATCTCAGGAGCAATGTATTAATGAAATAATACTGAAAAATTTCTTAAAAAATAATTGTTTACCGAGAAATTATCAGTTTTTGACATACGTTGTTGATAACTATAATTATACTAAATATAAATATAGATTCTGTGAAAATCTAACCCTCAATATTGAATTTGAAAAGTTATATCGAATATGCAGAAAGTCGTGTAATGAAGATATTTATGAAATCTCGAAAATAGCGAGTCAAATACCTTTATTTAAACCATCTAGTAGTCAATACTTTGAATTTATATACAGACCTCAACTAAATTTCATTCAATATTTAATTAATATTGGTGGATTATTAGGTTTATGGCAAGGAATCTCGTTAAGTGATTTTAAAAACATAATAATCAGATCAATCAATAAAATCGATATTCGACAAACGTTAATGAGAAAATTTGGTAAATATTTCGAATTTGCGGAATGGTTCGTGAAAAGAATAAAAAATTTGAAATTGAAGGTAATTTTGGTTGATTCTCATCATATCTTTCAAATTAAAAATTAATTTACTCAACAATTTAGGAAATTATTTACCTAATTTCGACCATTCTATTTATTACTCAATCAATGAAAGCCACTTTGAATTTTTTGAGTTTCGAATCTGTCATCAAATTGGAAATAATGGATCAGTATTTCGATCAAATACGAATACCTCAAATTGCATTTTCGATTTTTCCTAAATTTCTTTCACAACCAACAAACAATGAAATGAAAAGATTCAATAATTTCAGTGAAAATGTTTACCAAAGGCTCTATTACGAACTTAAATATTTGAATATTTATAACTGTGAATATAAATATAAAATGGGTTATGAAGATTGCGACAGTAATTTTAAACCAGTTATTGATATAAAACTTGGTGATAAATTTTCGGGATATAAAGAAATACATGACTTGATTCAAATAAAGACAAGAATCGTCAATGAAAGTATTGTTGAGAAACTTAAACGTTTTGAAAATTCAGCTTTAATTTTCAACTATTTTACTAATAATCAAATAAAAATTTCATCAGAAAAGTATAAAAAAATATTGCTCACTAATTTAAAACAAACAATATTTTTACGTTTTTCTTTCAATTATAGACTGAAAATGATAACTTTTAGTATAAGAGATTTCGAACATGGTACAACTTTCTTTGTTAGGGATAGTGTGGAGTTTTCTGTTGCTAAAAAGTCATTCGAATACTTGGGATATCCATATAAATCTCAATGCATTCATTATCATACTATTGAAACACCTTTCAATTCGTTATCAAATAAACACTGTATTCGACAGTGTATTAGATATTATTGTGAATTGAGAATGAATTGTTCGTGTTTTACATTACGAGATACTATCAGTCAATTGGATTTTGGATTTCAAAATCTCGATATTTGTCTGAATAAGACACAAATTAACTCATTTCATGAACGTTACACAAAAGTTTGTACTAAGTTGTGTCCAAACGATTGTGTAAATGATGAATATGCAGCTGACAGAAGAAAATTGTATCTACCAGGCTATGACTACTTCGAAGTGAGACTAAATTGGGACGAAAGTAAACTATTTAAAATCAATAAAGAGACACCTGTTATGACATTCAATGGTTATTTTTGTTATATCGGGGGTCTATTTGGGATGTGGTTTGGAGTTAGTGCTAATCAATTATATAAAATAATTTTGAGACATCGTTCAACTTTTTCTTCATTAATGATTTATTGCCGAACTTTATTTAATACTTGTATTGAATCTATTTACACTTTAAGAATATTGAGAAGAAATTTCCATAATTTATAATTAAAATACTATTTACTTTAAATGCGAAACTTTATAAAATTGTCAACTTAACTCTTAACCCTTTAACGCAATGTAGAATTAACCTAGGATTAAAACATTACCACATATTCTCTGCATTTTAATTCAATACTAAGCGAGTATAGTGGCTTTTGGAATCAAAGTTTCCCAATATTTTCTAAGTTTTAATTTATTTCTTAATTGAGTTATAGTTATTGTTCTTTATACCGTCATCTGTTGTTAAATATTATGCCATTGCTGTTGATTACATGCAGCACATCGACATAAATAGGAAAGATATGGTGTCAGAGTGTAAACGTTGCTTACAATATAGAAAGAGCACTAATTAACATAAAAGCATTGTATTTTACAGTGAAGGTTGAACATATTTGTAGAAGTGAATTTAGAGAATTTAGGTTGGATTTCAAGTCGTTTGAAATTAAATGTATTTAATGGTTGGATTATATCTTTAATTTAAGCCTAGATTTTGTACTTAATGGACGATTAATACTATCTATAAATGTCATTAAAGTAAATTAAATAAAAACAATAATAAAGTAAATCTAAGAGACTACTCTAAATTGGATGACGATAAATAAAGTACTAATGTTTGCGATATTTGTAGAAGTTATCATTTAACCAGTGATTTTTCCATGATAAACGTAATCAAGTTATCAAGTAATCGGTGGTAAAAATTTCAAAAATCAGTATTTTAATCGGTACTTATTTAAAATTCAAAAATAGCATAAGTTGAACTATTATAATATGAGCGTAAGCTTAATAAATCTCTAAGTATTTCAATCTCAACATTTTTAATGGAATCACAAAGTGTGTCTAGAATACTGACTATTGAAAGATTTGATTTTAATTTTGAAATGCATCGAAATACTTTTGAAGACAAAACATTCACATCTAATTTAAATCGGGTTATAAATAGTTGCAAACTATTCCCTTAATTTTTCTGAGAATAATCTTATGAAAGTTTATCAAAACAGGTACTTAACAGTTAAATTAGCTCATAAGTTTAAAACAGCTTCTACCCGATGCTAAACTGTAAAATGTGTAAAAACCCATCAAATAAAATGTATGCCTAAAGTCTAAAAGATATAACTTGAACTAATCCTAATGATTAGCGATAGTAACAATTAAAAAGACTATCATCCAAAAGTCACTTCTATAGATATCATAAATAATTTTATATAGGTGAAATATTTAGAAGAATCCTTCGCCTCAAGTTAATAAATTCAAGCTCAGGAAGAAAGAAATCGAGATCATCTGTCTAAAGTTCTATTCTTACCTCAAACCTATTATAAACAATGTAGATTATAAAAGCTCTACACAAGTAAAATTATCAGATCTAAATATAGATTGAAATTAGAAATATATAAACAGATATGTAAAGTTTAATATTACATTATTATTATTATTCAGAACCACAAATTCTAGCTAATAAAATGTAGTTTATTTTCATTTTAACTTTTCTAAAACTCCAGACGACAAAAATTCATATCTGTATGTGTTTCCAATTGAACTCTTGTTAAATTATAAAACAATTTTAAGTCATTTTTGTGGACTTGTATTGAAAAATGAGTTACCATTAGGTTGCCGCCTACCAGGTAGTGGTGTTTGTTCTAATCTAATCTATTATTTATTCAGTGTAAAATAATTGATAAATTATCTTCTTATTCATTCTTCAGAAATTTAAACTATTATTATAAAAATATTTTATAAGCAAAAATGCTTTTAAACTACTAAATAAGATTACTTGGCCGAATTTGGATTTTGATAATAAAACAAGAAAACCTTTTTGAAACAACTTAGAAACAAATTATCACAAACTTTTAAGTTATTTGCTGTTGAATGCAGTCCTTTTAAATAACTTGATAGTTTTACAGTAAAATCTGTTTATATTGAGCATGAAGTTAAGACCTTTTTAAATAATATAAATAAATACTTAAGAATTTCATTTTTATTTTTTAAAAAGAACTTCATGTTCAAAAAAGTCAGGTTTAGTTGTGTTTGAAATCAATATATTAGATGGAATTAGCGAAAACTGCAATTTTATATCTTCAAAAGTATATTTAATGGCAAAATAATGACTACATATCTAATGAATATACTCGCCTCCTGTCTGGTGACAAAGGTCCAAAGAGTTCAGAGGTTACTAATGTTGTAAAATTTCTAGAAATTATTTTTTGATGAGAAAATTTCTAGAAAGTTTCTAGAAATATTTCTGGAAATATTTCTATGACCAGGAAATTTTTCTTTACTGAACCTCCCATAGAAATATTTGAATCTCCTATTGAGATATAATGAGCCTTAGATTCATTAAACGGGATAGCATGTCTTTACAGCCATTTTAAGGAATTATGAGTGA
Organism: Archegozetes longisetosus; assembly: GCA_018873245.2. Taxonomy (NCBI): domain Eukaryota; kingdom Metazoa; phylum Arthropoda; class Arachnida; order Sarcoptiformes; family Trhypochthoniidae; genus Archegozetes; species Archegozetes longisetosus. The sequence goes on along the minus strand of JAEMBT020000001.1, from coordinate 14,926,123 downwards.
ATAACACTTAAATGTATTAAAAATTAAGTCCGAAATTCAATTAAATTGTATGAACTTAAAGATTAATATATGCATGTGTAAGTCATATTTTTTATGAGTGGTTTCTTTATGAGATTCATATTCTTCAAGGGGAGGTTCACGTATATCTATGTGAGGTTCATTAAAAGAATATTTCTCGATTTTTTATGAGAAATTATCTCTCGAGCAAATTTCTAGAAATTTTCATAGAAATTTTCTTTTCACAACACTAGAGGTTACACTTATCAGTGGCACTATTTTGTAAGTTGATTTCTTTCTTATAACTTGTTCGAAAGTAGCATCAAACTAATATCAATTAGGAAATTTTTAAAGTTTTTATTTGACTTCTTTAATTTGACTTGCGATATAAAGAATTTGCAAGAACAAAGAGACAAAACCTTAAAGCTATGAAAATTAAATTTAAATTCGTACTGTGTACGAAAATGTTATAAGAATATCGTCTCAAACAATATCGCCACTGGTAAGTGTAACCTCTGACCTCACTGGACTTTTGTCAACCAGACAGGAGGCGAGTATATTCATTTTGCCATTAAACATAATTTTCAAGATATGAAATTGTAATTCCCACTGATTCCATCTAATAATTCCTTATCGTTCATTAATTCGATTACTTCTACTAATTTAGGCAAATTATTTTTAGTCCAAAAATTCGTTAAAACCTGAGAGATAACAATTATTCGAAAACTTAGAACAATTTTCATTCATATTCTGGAAAAGGAGGATCTTGACCCTGGATTTAAAACTCAGTGCTTGAACCTTAGCTTGTAAACTAACAGGTCGAACTATATAGAAGATCTATCTTGAAACTAGTCTTTTGGAACTCTTACCTTGGATACTATTCCTTTCTATGAGTGACTTATTCTTATTCGTAGAACATATTTGCAAAATCAGGTTTCATAATATGTATTTTCACTTGTGCTTCCCTTATTTTTATTTTTGCTTTAACTTAAATCATAAGATCTGTTTCTCCTATCGATTCAAAAATTGATAAAACTTATGATCAAAATCGAAAAATTTTTGATAAGTCTATCAAATTATTCGAGTATTTATTTGATGAACATTTTTTGATTATTTGAGTAAAATTCAAAATTATTTGATTACATTTTGACAACTACTTGGCCAATATTTTGCAGAAGTAAGACAATTTTTATTCCTAAATATTTTAAATTGCGAATAAATTAGAACATAAAAACTTCAAATAAAGATTTAATTTTTATTAATTTATGACCGATATTTTGACGAATGTAAATCATTCGACACAATTTGATATAATTTGATTAAATAATTTTATATGAAATTATTTGACTTATGTAAGTTTTTTGGTTAAAGTATACTTTACATCCATAGGTTAAACGCGAAGTTCTAGAAATACATCAAAGGTATTGTTGAACTCCCATCATTGAGTACTATAAGTGGATGTGGTTAAATTTGATTCTCGCACACTCTTTCATAAAACGCCCATTCTTTATCAAAAAACTTAGCCGGATTTCGCTTCTTCAAGGGCATTTAGACCCTAAGCTCCGCCAAGGAATCTGTCATAAAGGGGTTGAGCTCTTAAAAGGTCTTTCCTATCTAAAGTTCACATGTGTTAGCTGTATTGTGATCCCCCGTAAGTAAAATAGTCCTTTTAGGGATCCAACCCCTTTATGATCAATGCCTTGAGCGGCTTAGGGGCTAAGTACCCTTGGAGAAACGGAATCCGGTTAAATCTCCGAAGAAAAGTGACTTGGGAAAAGTGAGCGTTTATGAAAAGTGGACGTGGCAAAAATTTGATAACGTCCACTTATAGTACGGTCGGTCGATAAAAACTATGCATAGATCTCGGATTAATCTCTGACGCGTTTGGACAAGATAAGAGGGACGAGACAGAAATTGAAACTATAAGTTCATAGCATCACTAGTTTTGAGTATTCATTTATTGATTAATATCACTAAACATAATACAGATCTGAATAAATTGTTGAGCCCCTAGGTTTATCAACTCTTGTATCTTTTTAGTAATGATAAATACACAACTTTTATCTGTCGATGGTATTTGATGGGAGAAGTTCCACGATACTTTAGTTGTGACTTTTGGACCTCACGTTTGGCATATGGGCCTAAAGTGTACTTCATCCCTTAAAGCTTTCCTATGTTCTCTAATTATAAACTTTTCTTGGCTAACAGTTAATTTACTACATGCTCTTATCTTCAATTGTGTTATACTTGATCTTAAAACCGCTAGTAGTTCTCGATACTTGACCCAAACCTAACTGAAAAAGTGAATTCTAATACCAAACCCAACTGAACCCAAACCAAACCAAACTGTGATTTTCAATCAAAACTAAACTCAAACCGGACCAAACTCAAAACCGAGCAAAATATTAGATACAAATTTTATTTATCAAAATACATGTAATTTTTAATTAAAGCAATAATGTTTGAATTAAAATAATCTGTTCTTTAAATGATTTCACAACTAAAGACATAGTGACCATACTTGGACTCAATTCACATCTTGATCTCAATCTAAGATCATTTTTAAAATATTAAATCAGATTTATTTTTCAATAGGATAAGGTGTACTCTTAATCAAAATTTGATGATTTTTTAATTTGCTTCAATTATAGCAAATATAGAGTTTGTCGTTTTAATGTATTTTGAATAAAACATCAATTTAAAAGAAACTCAAGTCCATTTCATTGAATATACAACCAATTTCAGTTGTATTTAGTCCACTGGTAATTGAAGTCCTTTATTTTATATTTTCTTCATCTGATGTTGATATGATATACAGATAATTGGTCCGACTTTTTTATCAAAATAACTTATTATACTAATGATTGAATACCATACTAATGAGTGAATTCTAACTTTTTCGTGTACATGTTTACAGTTTTAGATGAGTTCTCAAACTTTTCAAAAATTCCATAGAATCAAAATAAAAAACTGTATTTAAAACTAAATCAAGCCAGAACCAAACTCAAACCGAACCAAATCCAAAAGAACTGGAACTGATCGCAACATTACTTGATCTAGCAATAAGATTGAATTTTCATCTCTTCTTCAAGAAAAATAAAAACTGTTTGACATTATGTGAAGTTATTTCATCAAGTAATCTCATATAAAATTATCCGAGGAAAAATTAACTATTTGACTTTATTAGATCAAATATTTTTTCGAACTTAGCCTATGATATACCATTGGGACCTATCACGCTTAGGAAACTGTCTTAACCCATGCCACACATATCAAAGTATATAAGAATAAAAAATTTGTTAAATTTCGACTATTAAAAGCATCTTATTGGGAGAATAAGTCAAAATAAAGCTGTATTTGATTGTGAGAAAACAGCTGTTGTAAAGTCCTATCGTGAGCAAGAAGCCAGTATTGTTTTAAACTTATAAGAATATTAATACAATTTTTGTTATTTTAGTTAATATAGATCGCAGCACTATTTATAATTCTTATGCTTAAAATCTCACTGTATTAACGTTAGTACGAACATCGTATCTATAATAATAACTTTTATACATGCAATATCACTGTAAACATATTTATAACTTATGTTTTTTAGCGTTACTCAATATGAATAGTTTCAAAAACACAATTCACTTAACTTTTAATTATTAGTTATTTAATCTTCACTTGTAGGAAAAACCTTTAGTGTTAGTCAGCTTATCATAACTTCGGGTATGTCTAATAATAGTCTATCGTTTAATCATGTTTTGAGTTTTAAAACATAAATTGATTACCACTCAAAGTACGGTCGCATATATTTCTCACTCATAATAAATTTAATGCATTGATACTTTCAGTTTAAATCCCTAACCGAGTATTTTGTTAGGTTAGGTTAGCTAGCCTAGCAGATATTTTTGATTATCAAATTTAATTTTCATTAGCTTAGAATATTAGAAATTAGACAATTATAAATTAATTATTCAGAATTATATTTCCACTATTAAGATAACTATCGTTGTTAATTATTGTTTAATTTTATGCCACACAATAATTAACATTAGATAGCTTTATTCGTAAAATACGAAAACTTATCCTAAAATCATATTAGATCAAGATCAATAGAATTCCTTCATCTATATTACTGCAAGGATTGTTGGTAGTGATGGAAAATTTCTAGAAATTTTCTCTTTGATGGGAAACTTTCTAGAAAGTTTGTCGAGATAATATCTCCGAAAATTTTCTTTTTGCAACACTAATTGTTGGTCATATCTGTTGGCGCTCATTTATATCGCATCAGTTTATCTCATTCTGTATTTTGACACTATTTCCTATCACTCTAAAAATATTCCTATAAATTTGGTTTCATCAGGTCTCTTATTCAAGCGAAATGAATAACATATAAATCAAAGTCCAATTTAAAGTAACTTTAATTTCAAACTCGTTTCAAGGTAACAGCCATAGATTATTTAAAGAATTTATTTGTCATAACAGCCACAACTGGTACTGCCTGCATTTGTATTCATACCAACACATCTGCCAATTAGGCCATCGTTTTTACATGAATTAACACATCGTTGAGCCTCGCATTGAGTACAGTTGCAGAACTCAATCACGTTCCGATGTAACAACTCGAATGACTGTATCCATACTTATCACACAATGCACTGCAATTGCCTGCAGTTCGACTGCACTCCCAGTCAACTCTATGTTCTTTTAAATGTATCAACTTTTGACTATTAATTTCTATAACTGAAAAAAGGAAACGATTCAGTCTAAGACTAGAAAAATTCAAACTTATTTACCGATAAAAGCAATCAACATTGAAAGCAAAATAAGTTTCATTTTTGTCAAGTATTAAGTCGTATTTTTTCGGTCTTAAGAATTTTTGTAACTAAAACACCTGTAAAACATTATTTATAGGTTTATAAATTATCAATTTAATTACGTTGCATAAGCAGAAAAAAGATAACACACATTTCGATTTGTATATGAACATAAGTTATCAGAGTAAAAGTTTTGCAATAGATTAAAATTTTATTTATTAGTTATCATAACTTCGAGATCACGTATTTTGCTTTTTACTTGTCAATTGATCTCATATTCAGAATATGTTTATAAAACGAAAATTTAATTTGAGTACTTTTGCAATCAGTAGAATACAGGGCTGTTTTTAAATAACTGAACAGGTGTTTCTTCTACTATTAATCAATTAGTTAATAGTATTGATGTTTTACATATATTTTGTACGGAGTGTAGTTGAAAAAGGGAACGAATATTTTGACTAATAAAATTAAGATAAATATAAATCTTTTGTTTTTGTAAATAAAATAATGATAAATGTTAATCTTTTGTTTAATAAATTGAGGATTAAACAAAGAATTAAAGCAAAAATATACACTTCTATAATTATGCACACCTGTAGTAAAGTAATAAAAGGGTATAAATTTAGTCGTAAAATTTTTCTTATTTAAAAGATTACCCTATACTCAATAAGTATATATAAGGAATGAGTTCAGCCAATCATATCGTTCTCGTACGTTCAGGTATATAAAAACAGCCCTGTAGAATGATTGAGCGTAACATTTGACTCAAAGAAGTTATTCAAGCACAATACTTGGCTCTGTTTCAAATATATATTTGATTGCGAAAGTTTGTCAGAATAACAGAACAGAGTATATAAGTTGATATCAAATGCTTTGAAATCAGCAGAAGTTCTGTAGTTCACTCATATATAGTTTAAAATTTTTATATAGTTTCTTCAAGTTTTTAATAATGGACAAAAGAGACAATTTATCAGTTGTTATTCATAAGAAAGATGATCTGAGAGTCGAACAGTCAGAACTTCCGGAAGAGCCCGGACCTTATGGTAAACCTGTCACTAATTAAGTAATTGTTGAAAATAATTTTAATTATGTATATTTTCTTCCACATTAGAAGTGCAGTTGGCATCAAATACAGGTATGTAGTGATTCTTAGAATGAGTGATGAAATCAAAGAACAAATAAGCTTTAAATGGTTTGTATTTTTTATAATAAAGTCGGAATCTGTGGTTCAGACGTGCACTTCTGGAAAGACGGTCGCATTGATAAGTGGGTCATTAACTCTCCAATAGTAACTGGACATGAATCGAGTGCTACTATTGTTAAAGTTGGGAGCCATGTTAAGAATCTCAAAGTTGGTGATCGTGTAGTTGTGGAGCCTGGAACTGGTTGCATGTCATGTAAGGTCTGTAAGGATGGCTTTTACAATCTATGTCCAGATGTTCTCTTTCATGGAGTGCCACCGACTGGAGGAGCGCTCAGAAGATACTACAATCATAGCTCTGCCTTTTGCCATAAGTAATTCTCAATCAATATTTTGATTTTTAGTGGCTTTATATTACATAGCAATAATATTAATATTAACTATTTTAGACTACCTGATAATATGACTTATGGAGAGGGTGCTCTGATGGAACCCTTGGCTGTTGCAGTCTATGCCTGTAAAAGAGCTAACATTGAAATGGGCTCGGGACAAAAAGTAATGGTCACCGGTGCCGGACCTGTTGGCCTCCTGTCGGCAATGGCTGCTAAAGCACTTGGAGCTGAAGACGTTTGCATTTTAGGTAATTATAGAATATTTCAAAGAATGGAATACAACTATAGAATCATTTGTATTCCAGATATCAATGAAGATCGACTGAATTTTGCTAAAGAGATGGGCGTTGAGAAGACGTTACTGATTAACCCAAAATTAGACACCGAATCACTTGCACAACAGGTGGAAGAATTGTTAGGAGATTCACCAGATATAACATTGGAATGCAGTGGCGCTGAGTCGAGTCTCAATTTAGCCATTTTCGTAACAAAAGATGGCGGAACTGTGGTTATGGTTGGTCTCAATCATAATAAAGTAACGGTTGCCCTATCAAGTGCTGCCTGTCGTGAAGTCAACTTATTTGGTGTTAAACGATATCGACATAGGTTTGTATAAATTCAATGGAAAACTTTATACTTTAAACACTGAACTAATTTGTGTCATTTCTGGAGTTAGTTGAGCTGTGTTTTGCACTTTTTGAGACCAGATAATTCTTGATAAGTAATAATTAGCCCACAAGTTAACAAATTTCGTAACAAAAACTGATAATAAATGTGAAGTACTTCGATTGATTAGTTTAAGTTTTAAAGCTTTAGATTTAGTCTTATCTATTATGGACTAATTTATAAGTTCATTTAACTTGAAGACAAGTAAACTCTTTCATGATCTCATTGAACTAGCTTCCCACTCGCCATATATCTGGTTTCAAGCGGAAAACTCAATGTCAAGCCTTTGATAACACATCGATATAAGATTGAAGACGCTTTAGAAGCATTTGAAACTGCAAGAACTGGTGCCGGGGGAGCGATTAAAGTACAAATTGAATGTTTTGAATAATATATAGATTGAAAATTGCTTAACTCTCATTTAACTAATCTTTCAATAAATAGAATTTTTTTCTATTGCGATCATTCTAATTCAAGTGTTTTATTAGACTTTTACAATTCATGATTCGTTGAATAAAAATACAGAAAATGTCATTAAAACACTTGTTTGAATATTCCATCAAAACAAAGATGTTTGAAAATTAGAGAATTCACTGCTAACAATATAGTAAGTAGTTCAATTTGTTTTAATTAACGTTGTTTATAAGCTCAGGTTGAGCTTAGGCTCCAGGCTCAGCTCGAGAAGCCTTTTGCTAGTTTAGGTTCAGGCTCAGTCTTTTGGGCCTGAAGAGCTTATAAGCAAAGTGGGTTTGGATCAAAAGACTGACAATCAGATGACCAACACAATCAAGGATCAACAATTAAACCGATGATTAGTTAGAGTATATACATGATTACCACCATCAACTAGTTCATGGTCATAGATGACAATAATCATTTTATACTCTAATCACCCAACTGAAGACATGCGTAAACTATTTCGATATCTTTTGTCGAAATTACTTCTTGGACGCGAGCTTCTTGAGCTAAAGTCATAATGGATCAGTTGATAGTAACAATCATTGTATATTTCCGAATTACCGAATAGTCGATTCGATGAAAAATCGAGTATAATTACATAAACGTGCCTTTACTGATGTGTGTATAGACGTCATCATCTTTAGATCAATGAAGAGAATAAGGAAATAGGCAGCTACTTAGAAACATCGAAGGCCGTACTTGCCATTCTCTGTCTAGTATCCACTTAACCAAGCCTCCAAAAACTTGGTCGTCAAATTTTTCAATAAAGCAGATCACGCTCCGAATGTACCTGAACACTGTAAAGTTACGAGAACGGTATAACTGACCTTCCCCTGCCATGCTGCACCTATGATAATGACTCTATTTTTTGCCGAAGCAAACTGTGCTTCAAATATTCCACTTAAAATTTTTAGTCAAGTAATATTTAAGATGCAAGATTTCTTTGTCAAATAATTAAGTGTCGACGTGCGTCATTCAAACTAAGCGAGAATAGCATCAGGTCGTAGAGCGAAGAATGCGAAGCGCTTTGACCGTATACTTACAAGTCAACTTAGGTTTGATCAGGTTCGTCGAGATTAGATCAAATGAGTTACTGTCAGCGCGTAGCTTATATCATTTCAGCAGACAAGTCACGCTTAATCATTTTGCTCAGTTCTAAAGTTTTGCTAGCTTTTTCTTCATTCAGCTCTTCGTCCCTCTAGTTTTCGGCAAATCAGCTTTCCATCATTCTGAACGAAGTCATAATCATCGTTCAATTGCTAGACTTTTGACCCAATCCCACACAACATTTCGCTTGAATTCACAGTCATTTAATGCTTTCCATTATTTTCCTTATCAAAATTGAGATTTCAATTAGATATTGAAATTGTAACTTCTATTTGATCTAGTTTACTTTTGATCACTAGTGATAATCACATTGTATTTTTGTCTTATATTCTAAGTAACTTTATCTCGAACTCCTAGTAAGCCTTTTTTAATAAGATACAAACAAATCCATAAGGCTTATTTCTGTACTTTTAAAAAGAGGTTACTATGTACTCAACTGTATATGAGATGATTACTGAGAAAAGAAGAAAAGTTCGATCAAAATTTATATCAAATCTTGAACTGACCTTTGAAACTACATGAAGTAGCGGTATTTTGAGAGACAGTGCATCATAAACACAAAAATTAACTGTATTATTCTTTTAATATTAAAATGCAGAGAATGCGATGTACGCACAGTTAATAATAGCTACTTACAATTACTTTTTTATATCCTATTTAGCCAAAAAAGCTACAATTTCTTTAGTTTTAATACTGGTATGACTCATAATGCTAAATTAAATTAATAACTACAATTTTCACACATGTTAAAATAAAAAGAAATTTATTAATAATGCCTTTGAAAATGAGCAACAGTTTACAGAATAGGGTATTTTACTATTTGGCGATAGAAGATTTTTAATCTTTAGAAAACCTACTAAACAATAATAAGACACGAGTTTCAGCCTATCGTTGAATACACTTGATTGCTATGACTTAACATTCCAAATCTCATAATTCTATGCTCAATAGTTTTTGAGTTATAAGTTTCCAAAGTTTTAAGGTTTATTTGGTTTTTACAAACTTTACCCCGAGATATGAAAAGCTATCAAGGTGCCATTATACTTCATTCACCCACCTCTATCTGTTGGTAAAGTCAGCCGGTCTGAACTCCACTGGGGCCAATCTTCCATGGATGTCCGGACAACCACTTTGTCAAAATTGCAACTATTGTGTTACAAAGTTTTAAATTGTAACTTTAATAAATTAAAGTGTAGTCATATAGAATAATGATAATGTAATATTAAACTTTTCATAAAACATTTCTAATTTTAATCTATATCTAAGACTAATAATTTTACTTGTGTAGAGCTTTTATAATCTACATTGTTTATAATAAGCTTGAGGTAAGAATAGAACTTGAGTCAGATGATCTCGATTTCTTTCTCCTTAAGTTTGAATTTATTAAATTGAGGCGAAGGATTTTTCTAAATATTTTACCATTACAGAATTATTTATAATAACTATAGAAGTGACTTTTGGATGGAAGCCTTTTTCAATTGTTACCATCGCTAATCATCAGAATTAGTTCAATTTATGTCTTTTAGTCTTTAGACATACACTTATATTTGATTGGTTTTTACAGATTTTACAGTTTTGCATCAGATAGAAGCTGTTTTATAGCTATGAGCCGACTGTTAAGTACCAGTTTTGATAAAATTTTATAACAGATAACTATTACTAAATTTTACTCAGATAACTATTTTAAGGAATAGTTTGTAACTATTATATTACATATGAATGCTCTGTCTTCAGCAGCATTTTGTTAAGAGGTACCAGAGTCGTAATTTATGGTAATACATAATAAAACGCTTGAAATTCAGCCGATTTTATCAAGTCTAGGTTTAAAAGGTATATCTGTATAAACGAATGCAGAAATAAAAATACTACTCAAATATATCTTCACTTTAGTTTTATATTTCACTAAAGAACGGTCCGATAAGGATTTCTTTAAATTTTCGTTCGAGACTATTATCTTGTATTACTCTCCGAGGCCCATCAGCTGTACGGGGGAAAGTATCAAAAGTAACTAGAGAGGTAGATATGAATTTTTAAAAATTTTACTGAAGAATCTTTAGGAGAAAAAAATTTCCAAAAACTCATTTAATCCTGAGCCAAAGGTCAAACTCAACGTCCTGTGGTGTACTTATAGAAACTATTAGATAGTAGATTTTCACCGAGTATCGTCGGTGTACAAGAGCTGCTATGAGGAGCTTTGCACGCTCAATATAAGATAATATTTAATATAAATTAGTGCTCTTTTCTATTTTGTTAAAAATGTTGTGAATTTTGTAAAATTTTGCTGTATATTTAGCAATAAATTATAATATTATAGTGAAATTGTGATGTTGGTTTCTACACAACTCTTCAAGAATCTCGGAATTTGCAATATTTGTTTTCTGACACCATGTTATTCCTATTTATATCGATGTGCAGTGATGTAACCAACAGCAATGGCATAATAGTGAACCAATGATCACGATATAAGGACAATAACTAGAAATTAACTAAGAAATAGTTTAAAACCTGGAAAATAATGAGTAGCTTTGATTCCAAAAGCGTAAGTACTCGCTTAGCATTGAAATAGAGTGCAGAGAATATGTAGTAACCTTTTAATCCTAGGTTAATTCTACTTTATGCTGAAGAGTTAAGTGTTAAATTAACAATTTTATCATTTTTGGCATTTAAAGTCAATAGTAGTTTAATCATAAATTATGGTGATTTCTTACCAATGCTCTTAAACTATGAATAGTCTCAATACAAATATTTAATAAAATTCGACAATAAATCATTAATGAATAAAAAATTGAACAATGTTTCAAAATTGTTTTATATAATTGATTAGCACTAACACCAAACCACATCCCAAATAGACCTCCGATATAACAAAAATAGCCATTGAATGACATAACAGATGTCTCTTTATTGATAATGAATGGTTTACTTTCGTCCCAATTTAGTCTCACTTCGAAGTAGTCATAACCTAGTAGATACAATTTTCTTCTGTCAGCTGCATATTCATCATTTATACAATCGTTTGGACACAACTTAGTACAAACTATTTTATAGCGTTCATGAAATGAGTTAATTTGTGTCTTATTCAGACAAATATCAAGATTTCGAAATCCATAATCTAATTGACTGATAGTATCTCGTAATGTAAAACACGAACAATTCATTCTCAATTTACAATAATATCTAATACACTTTCGAATACAGTGTTTATTTGATAATGAATTGAAAGGTGTTTCGACAGTACTATAATGAACGCATCGAGATTTATATGGATATCCCAAAAGCTCGAATGATCTTTTCGCAACAGCAACCTCCTCATCATTAAAAACTACGGAATATATTCCATCTTCTCTTATTACAAAACATATTAATTTCAATCGAATACTGAAAGAAAAGCGTAAAAAATTTGTTTGTTTTAAATTAGTGAGTGATAGTTTTTTATGTTCTTCTGATGCAATATTTATTTGATCGTTAGTAAAATATTTGAAAATTAAAGCTGTGATTTCAAAATTTTGAAGTTTCTCAATAATACTTTCATTGACGATTCTTGACTTCATTTGAATCAAATCATATATTTCTTTATATCCCGAAAATTTATCACCAAGTTTTATGTCAATAATTGGTTTAAAATATCTATCGCAATATTCATAACCCGTTTTACATTTATATTCACATTGGTAAATATTCAAATATTTGAGTTCATAATAGAGCCTTTGGTAAACACTTTCATTGAAATTGTTGAATCTTTTCATTTCATTGTTTGTTGATTGTGAAAGAGATTTAGGAAAAATCGAAAATGCAATTTGAGGTATTTGTATTTGATCGAAATGCTGATCCATTATTTCCAATTTAATGACAGATTCGAAATTTAAAAAATTCAACGTTGCTCTCATTGATTGAGTAATAAATAGAATGGTCGAAATTATGTAAATAATTTCCTAAATTGTTAAGTAAATTAATTTTAAATTTGACTAATATGACGAGGATCAATCAAAAATTACCTTTAATTTCAAACTCCTTATTCTTTTCGCAAACCATTCCGCAAGTTCGATATATTTGCCAAATTTTCTCGTTATTTGTCGAATATTGATTTTATTGATTGATCTGATTATTGTATTTTTCAAATCACTTAATGAGATTCCATGCCATAGACCTGATAATCCACCAATATTAACTAAATATTGAATGAAATTTAGTTGAGGTCTGTATACGAATTCAAAATATTGACTATTAGCTGATTTAAGTATAGTTCCTTGATTCACTATATTCCAAATCTCATATATATATATATCTTCATTACACGACTTTCTGCATATTCGATATAACTTTTCAAAATCAATATTGAAGGTCAGATTCTCACAGAATCTATATTTATATTTAGTATAGTTATAGTTATCAACAACGTATGTCAAAAACTGATAATTTTTCGGTAAACAATTATTTTAAAAATTTTCCCAGTATTATTTCATTAATACATTGCTCTTGAGATCTAATACTTGATTCATAATATTGACAATTAGTTTCATAATGAGGCGGAAGTCGTTTGAATGAAGTCTTATCATATATGATAGCCTTAAGATTACCTGGTATTCCAGGTATTTTGCTCATCGAAAAAGAAGGCAATTTGTTGACATCATGTATGAACAAAAGTTTCTCTGCTCTGAGTGAAATAAGTTGAATATGAGATATTTTTAGCGAACTATTAAACTTTCTATTCAATCGACTCATAAGGGTAAAGCACTTTTCTACTTTTGAATAACTGGTAACCATATTAACCACATCTTCACATTTATGCCATCTCTTTCCAGAATAAACTTCAAAGATGACTTCAAGAGCTTTCGTGTCAATAAGATTCAACTAATTCGATGAGTGTTTGATTATCCAATAGTTTAATATATTGATCGTAAGTTATACCACAGAAAGTATAACCATTTTTATAAAATGTACAATTATTGTATGCTTATATTTATCGATCCACCTTTTTGATCCTAATTCAATCTTCATTATATCAAACTTTGAACTCTTCGGTTCACAAATGGTTATAGCGGGAAAAGAATCGAAACTTCCATCAACAAAATGTTCTCTTGGTTTAACTCCAACTACCGTTTTATATTCAAGATATTCTGATGTTATTTCAATTGATTGGTAAATAAAACAAAGTGATGCAAATCATTTTAAATACAACTTTCAAATTCATTTTGCAGAATTTCTCAAACAAGGATGTCATATAACTATTGATAATAACTAAATATAAAACAAAATCGTTGTTAAATAGAATTATCAAAATTCTATTCAAATTCAATGAGATGTTCAACTTTCGAGAGATGTAAACAACTATAGAAATAATGTATTTTACAAGTTTATGCGAATCAATTCATAGTCCAAACCAAATCGAGATTATTGAACCTAAATCTGATGCATAGTCAGTGAAATTTTTTCATATAATTTATATGTGAATGTTGGACAATTATCTGATTGAATTATTATCTTTTTTACTGTGGATTTTTCACTTTGAATCTCTAATTGTTGACTTTTTAAGTATTCAATATTACAGTTCTGGCGACATCTCCGTGAACAACGCATTGATATTTTTTGGTGAGATAAAATTTTAAATGTATTTCCGCCACAAAGTTTTGTACTCATTGTTTTATTATTCAATATAACATCGATTTCAAAATTATTTGTTTGAGAATAAAACCTTGTTTAATACAATCTGTTTAATGAGGCCATTCAATTCTCTCAACAACACTTTTGGAAAACTTTAAAATGAGAGTTGACGAATTCAAATATAGTACACTAAAATATGATGGAGTGAATACAGAACTTGAAGAATGAAGGCCTGTATAAATCAGATCTGTCCCCTTGCTCGAGCGTTTCAAATCTTCAAGCTTTTCAAGTGAAATTTTGAACATTGCATAACTTGATTTTTCCATTTTAAGAGAATTCATATCTTTGAAGTTGCGTTGATTTATATTAAAGAATGTGAAACACTCCTCATATCGATGATTTTTGCTGATTAATTCCACAACCTTTCCAATCAGTTCGCAATTATTGTAATATTTGAATTCATTATTTAAACTTAAATTCGCAGAACAGCCCGAAATCAAAGTTAAGTTAACTGTTTGTTCAAATAGTTGATAGAAATGAGCATTATTTTGAAAGCTTTCATTGTTTTTCAATTTAATTTTATTATCCGTTGTTTCAAAACTTTCCGATGTGTTCTCGATAGATCAATAGTTTTTTCTTATACAAAAATCAGTTTGTTTTAAGCAGAATGTAATTGATGGTAAGTCAATTGCATTAAGATTGTTTATTTCAAGTTTTACTTGAATCGGGAAACTCAAAAAATCGTTTGTTATTTCAACGAATTGATAGATCACTATTAAGAATAAACATAATTTAATTATAAATTTGAACGAAATAATTACATAAGTCTCGAATTTATTTGTTATATTTTCCATTTTACTTTAACATGTAGTATGTCTCGTATAAATTATTACTGTATCGAAACTTAGAGTATCATTTTTATCTAGGGTACCAAAGTTATAATTAATACAAAATTAATTTTCTTAAAAGTATGAAAGTATTTTCATTTTCAGATACTTCTTAAAACCAATTAAATAAATTATATTTGTTTCAAACAATCCTTTAAAGTGAATTATTTCATAGTTATTGACGTTCTTATTATTTTGTTTCGAATATTTATTTGATTATTTAACAAAGTCCCATCTTCAACAAGAAAAATTTCTCCACCTGAAATTTATTGATTAAATTATAGACATTCTGCTCAAATATTATTTTTTAATTACGTGTTCATTTAACTTGGGGCAGAAACATTTTCTTTATTTTAGAGAAATTAGTAATTAGAAAATTAATAAGTAAAATCACGTAATGTGTATTTGATGAACTTGTTTGTTAATCCAAGAATAACAATTGAAATAAGTATTTTAAATACTCAGAAAAAAGTATCACATTCTGATAATTCTATATTAAGGTAATTAAACTAAATTGTTTTCAACCATAAGTTTTGGACTTTCTAACTTCTGTCACACAAGTATAATATAATATACGTGGGTGATTCAAAAAGTTTTCTCCCTGATATATAAGCGACCGAGCTATAAATAAAAAATTATCTCAAATTTAAACCATAACATTGCATAAGTTTATAGGCTAGGGTGACTAGGTCAAAAACTTTTAAATACTGGACAAAAAAATTTTGGCCCCTTGTAATTTTAAATATAAGTAAAAATATAAGTTTTAATTTTAAAACAAAGTTTATTTACAAATTTACAATTTTGCTGTTCAAAAACTTATACTTCTTCTGAGACTTTGCTGCAAATAATTCATTAATGCTTTTTATGAAATCATAAAGTTCGGAATATGTCATTGAAAAATTAAGTCGTGTGCATATTTCTGCTCTTACTAAACTAATATTCATTCCATTACGTTCGTCAGTCTATCAGTCCACTCCAAGGATTCTGCATTACACCAAACACCCTCTCAACGTAATCGTTACAAATAGGTATACACATAATACAATCAATTACATATTGCAAATTAAGAAAGTTATTTTTTCCTAAAATTTTACAACACAATTTTCATAATCTAAACTTCTATCATCTTTAACCAAGAATTTAAATATCACATTATATGAGTACTCATCAAATAAAGCATTTCTGTCAACAGAAATATTTAATGAAATACAAATATCTTCCGTCCCGCAAAAGGTGAATGCAGGACAATCCCGCAAGATGTGAGACACTTGGTCACTCTAGCAAAAGCACAGATCAATTGCAGCATTCATACAGACATTTATAGTAGATTAAGTGATATGATCTCGATTGAGAATTCACTCACGTCAATTTATCATCAAGACCAATGCTTTCACTGCTTTTAGTTTTAAGATTTAAAATGATATGTTTTGAGAAAAAAGTTATTGACCATAATACCTTTATAATATTAATCATTTTGAATCGTAAAACTAAGAGTAGCGAAAATTTGTTAGCTGGGTGGTAGATTAATATGGGCGAATTCTCAATCGAGTTCATATCATCAAATCAACTATAAATATCTGTGTGCACCCTGCAGTTGATCTGTGCTTTATCCTATAAACTTATGTAGAGATCACTGTTTTCGGATTTTATTTTACCTTAAAATCGGCGGGTTAAATCGAGTTTTATTTGACCGCTTTAGTTACAGATCACATCATTTAAAATGTCCTTCAATATCACTATTAAAATATGGTATTGCGTTCAAATTCAAACTATTCTGTGAGAGTCTAGTTCTTTTCTTAGCATTGCATCACGTAACTTACTGAATGATCTTTCAGCGATTAGACTACCGCAGGAAATATTTTTTATTTCCTCCCATTTTTATTGTATTTTTTAATAAAAGTAAACAAAAATCTGTTTTCTAACGAACGAAAACACGTATCGAGCGCAGAGTAGATTAAAATAAACTTTGTGTAGGTGCGGGATTTTTCGGGTTTAACCCGAAAACAGCGATCTCTAAATTTATGTAATTTAATGTTTTAAATTTAAGATAATATTTTATTTATTGTTCGATCGCTTATATTTTATAGAGAAAACATTTTGAGTCACCCACGTATATATAGTATCATATAAAATCTTTTACAAAAGAGAGATTAAAATACATTAAGTTTAGCAATAACTTATAAGTTAAGTACAGGTATATAACTTTATGAATAAACATTGACTTAAATGTTAGAGCCTTTTCATAGTTCACTATATTATAGTGCATTACATATCAATCAATCTCTCTCTCTCTCTCTCTCTCTCTCTCTTCTTTCTTTCTTTCTTTCTTTCATAAACGATTTCATATCTTATACTTCGTTAGGGATTAAACTGAGAGTATCAACGCACTCAATTTATTATCAATGAGAAATATATGCGACTATACTTTGAGTGGTAATCAAGCTATGTTCTAAACCTTACAACACAATTAAACGATAGACTATCATTAGATATACTCAAAGTTATAATAAGTTGACTAACCCTAAAGGTATTTCTTACAAGTGAAATTTCAAATAACTACTAATTAAAAGTTAAGTTGATTATGCTTTTTGAAACTATCCATAAATGAATTATAGCGAAAAACAAATATAAGTTGTAGTCATAAATATGTTTACAGTAATGTATGTATAAAAGTCAATATTATAGATATGATGTTCAACAAACGTTAATACAGTGAGATTTTAAGTATAAGAATTGTAACCAATGCTTCGACTTATTTGTGTGAAACTTCGTTTTCAGCTGACTTATTTAAAAAACAAATATAAAACTAAACTCAACGTAGGAAATGATTTGCGATTAGCTTTAACTAATATAATGCCTAGGATTGTTACAATTTGTGAATCAAAACAGGCTCATCCTTCTCATTAAAGGAGGATTCGATGGCCCCATAGAAAATTCCCCTGAGACACCGATTTCTTTGAAATTTTTTATTCAAAAAGAACACTAAAAAGAATATATGTTTGTGCTTATCACTTTGAGATTGGACGCGTCTGAGCGCTGCAAAAAATTCCAGAAGTTTGAATTTTCAAATTTTTATTGTAAGAAAACCATTAGAGATGTTTTGAAAATTTTTTCACTAAAACTTAAAGTTTGAATATAAGTTTATGAGGAAAAAATATCATAAATTTTTCATTATTAAGAAAGTTATAAAGATAATAAAACTTCAAAATTTTATTTAAACATGTTACCCCGAAAGGGCTAGCTTGGGAATTTTCCTAAGAAACAACTTTATCTAAAGAAGCTTTGGTTAAAGGGAGAAGCTAGCCCTTTTGGAATAACATGTTGAAAAAAATACAAAAACCAAAAGTTCAATTTTTATTCATTTTCAAATTATTTTGAATATGTTTAAAATAATCAATGTTAAAAAATTTAAACCTCATCATTTTATAATAACTATAGAATTTTTATTGAGTTTTGAAATCATATTTATTACATACTGCTTGAATAAACTTTAGTCAGGTTCTCAAATAAAATATTAAATTTATCTAAGGTTCATCAGTCAAGAGTGTCAACCTTGCAATGAAATATGCTGAGTTTGAAACTACTTTTCATAAATATTTTTTCAAGCTTCCTTATTAATCTTTTCATTAACTAAGATTTTTTATTTGCAAAAAAATCATATTCTTTTCATTTGTATTCAGCTAAAATTCGATTTTTCACATCTATTTTGTTAATGTTTTTAAAAAATTGCACAAAAACAACAATCAATACAATAAAATTCAATTTTTTGCATTATAAATGAGTTCAATTGGTTTTTTCCCTATTTTTAAAAAAAATTATTTTATCCATTTTTGAGGGGAAGGGCCAATGTTATAATGGAATCCTTCTTTGTTTTATATTTTATCGGGTCGTAACTTATTTCTTAACACAAAAATGATCCGCAAGGTATAAAAGTTTGAAAACCACTGGTCTAAACATAAATTTGGTTGCCTGATAGGGTTCAATAAAGAGCATAAAAGAGCCATAATTTGTTTTCATTGGATGGAAGGGCTATTTTAGGCACAACGCCATGAAAATTTGGTCAAAGTATTAGAAGATAATGATCCTTCGAGGACTACACTCTTCAATTGGTTTGCTGGGTTTAATAGTGGAAGACGCTCCCTCAAAGATGAAGACCGAACCGGTCGATCAATATTTGCAACAAGTGAAGAAAATGTCTCAAAAGTACGAGAATTAGTGATAAATGACAGAAATGTGACATATAATCAAATAGCGGAGATTTTGATGATCGAAAACTCATCGATCCAGACCATCTTGCACGACCACCTGAAACTCAAGGAAGTCTGCTCTCGATGGACTCTACATTTTTAACTAATGAACAAAAGCGTCTATAAGTAAGGAAGCCTGAGCTAAAAGCCTTCGAGATATTAGAAAGTCGATATGAGCGATGCATTGAATCTGGGGGGAGTATATTTAGAATATATAAATTTCAATTAAATATCTTTAGTAGTTTTTGAGTAGAAATTTATGGGGTGATCTAATAATTATAACGAAATATTGAAATTTTTTGTATCTTTTTATACATTTTTCCTTTTAATCTATATTTAAGTTTAATAGTTTTACTCTCGCTAAGCATTTATAATCTTCAAATATTTATTATTAACTTGAAGCGAAGGATTTTTCTAGATATTTTAGTCTTCCTAAAGATAAATCTAGCTTATGCCCATATTATAACAGTTCAACTTAGGCTATTTTTGAATTCCAACTAATTACTGATTGAAAAACCGATAATTGACATTTTCATCGCTAATTACTTATTGATTTGATTACTTTTATCATAGAAAAATCACTGGTTTAATAATAACTTCTACAAATGAATATCTCAAATATTAGTGCTTTATTTATTTGTTGCTAAATTGTCATCTAATTTAGAGTAGTGTCTTAGATTTACTTTATTAATTTGCTTTTACGACCTTTATAGATAGCATTAATCGTCCATCAAATACAAAATCCAGAATTTAATTGAAGATATAATCAAACCATTATATAAATTGAATTTCTAACGCCTTAAATTTCAAGCCATACTTTCTAAACTCGCTCCTACAAATAAGTTCAACCTTCAATGTAAAATATAAGATTTTTATGTTAATTAGTACTTTTCTATCTTGTTAAAATTGTTATGAATTCTGTAAAACTTTGTTATATATACAACAATAAATCATATTATTATGGTAACAAAATTTCGTACTTTGCAATATTTACCTTCTGATACCATGTCTTTTCTATTTATGTCGATGTGCTGTATGTAAACAATAACAATGGCATAATATTTAACTGATGACGATATGAAGAACGGTAACTAAAACTTAATTAAGGAATAGATTAAAACATAGAAAAAAATAAGGTAAATTTGATTCCAAAAGCATAAGTAGTCAGTACTGAAATAAAATGCGGAGAATATGTGGCAACCATTTAATTCTGGGTTAATTCTGCATTGTATTGAAGGGTTAAGCGTTAAATTAATGATTTTATATTTCACATTTAAAGTAAATATTATTTTAATCATAAATTATGGAAATTTCTTATCAATATTCTTAAAGTGTAAATAGATTTAATACAAGTATTAAATAAAGTTCGGCAATAAATCATTAATGAAGAAAAAGTTGAACGATGTTTCAAAATTGTTGTATATAATTGATTAGCACTAACACCAACCACATCCCAAATAGACCTCCGATATAACAAAAATAACTATTAAACGTCATAACAGGTGTCTCTTTATTGATTATGAATAGTTTACTTTCGTCCCAATTTAGTCTCATTTCGAAGTAGCTATTGTTTAGTGTATAGGGTTTATTTCTGACAGCTGCATATTCATCATTTACACAATCGATTGGGCACAACTTAGTACAAACTTTTGTGTAACGTTCATAAAATGAGTCAATTTGTGTCTTATTTAGACAGATATCGAGATTTTGAAATCCATAATCCAGTTGACTGATAGTATTTCTTAATATAAAACACGAACAATTCATTTTTAATTCACAATAATATCTAATACACTGTCGAATACAGTGCTTATTTGATAACGAATTGAAAGGTGTTTCGATAGTACTATAATGAATGCATTGAGATTTATATGGATATCCCAAGAATTTGAATGACTTTTTAGCAATAGAAGATTCCACACTATCCCTGACGAAAAAAGGTGAATCATGTTCAAAATCTCTTATTTCAAATAATACTATATTAAGTTGATAATCGAAAGAAAAACGTAAAAAACTTTTCTGTTTTAAATTAGTGGTTAATAAATTTTTATACTCTCCTGATGTAATGTTTATTTGATTATTAGTAAAATAGTTGAAAGTTAAAAATGAATTTTTAAAACGTTTAAGTTTTTCAATAATACTTTCATTGACGATTCTTGTCTTTATTTGAATCAAATCGTATTTTCTTTTATAGTCTGAAGACGCATAATAAACACTTATGTCAATAACAGGTTTAGAATAACTATCGCAATCTTCATAACCCATTTTATATTTGTATTCACATTTGTAAATATTCAAATATTTAAGATCGTAATAGAGCCTTTGGTAAACATTTTCACTGAAATTATTGAATCTTTTCATTTCATTGTCTATTAATTGTGAAAGAAATTGAGGATAAATTACAAAAGCAATACGAGGTAATTGTATTTGATCAAAATACTGATCAATTATTTCCATTTCGATGAAAGATTCGAAATTCAAAAAATTCAAAGTGGCCATCATTGATTGAGTAATAAATAGAATGGTCGAAATTAGGTATATAATTTCCTAAATTGTTGAGTAAATTAATTTTAAATCTGACAGATATGATGAGAATCAATCAAAATTACCTTCAATTTCAAATTTCTTATTCTTTTCACGAACCATTCCGCAAATTCGAAAAATTTTACAAATTTTCTCAATCGGTGTCGGATATCGATTTTATTGATTGACCTGACTACTATGTTTTTAAAATCACTTAATGAGATTCCTTGCCATAAACCTAATAGTCCACCAATATTAACTAAATATTGAATGAAATTTAGGTGAGGTTTGTGTATGAATTCCAAGTATTGACTACTAGTTGGTTTAAATAATGGCATTTCACTCGCTATTTTCGAAATCTCATAAATATCTTCATTACACGACTTTCTGCATATTCGATATAACTTTTCAAAATCAATATTGAGGGTCAGGTTCTCACAAAATCTATATTTATATTTAGTATAATTATAGTTATCAACAACATAAGTCAAAAATTGATGACTTCTCGGTAAACAATTGTTTTTTAAATTTTTTCTTAATATTATTTCATTAATACATTCCTCTTGAGACCTAATAATTGAATCATAATATTGACAATTTGTTTCATAAGGAGGCGGCAGTCGTTTGAACGAAAACTTATTGAATACGATAGTGATATAATAATCTACTAACCCAGACAATTTACTCATTGAAAATGAAGGTATTTTATTTACATCGTGTATAAGCAAAAGTTTCTCTGTATTTGTTGAAAAGAGACGAATACTAGATATTTTCAGCGAACTATTAAATTTTCTACTTAATCCACTCAAAAAAGTAAAGCACCTTTCTTCGTTTGTATGACTAGTAACTATATTAACCATATCTTCACATTTATACCACCTCTTTCCAGAATAAACTTCACAGATGACTTCAAGAGCTTTCGTGTCAATAAGATTCAAATAATCCGACACGAATGTTTGATTATCCAATAGTTTAATATATTGATCGTAAGTTGTACTACAAGATCTATTGTCAGTTTTGTCAAATATACAATTATTGTATATTCTCTTATATTTTTCGATCCAGCTTTTTGATCTTAATTGAATTTTTATTATATCAAACTTTGAATGCTTTGATTCACAAATAGTTATAGCAGGGAAAGAATCGAAATTTCCATTAATAAAGTGTTCTTTTGGTTTAACTTCAACTGATGTTCTATATTCAAGATATTCTGATGTCATTCCAAATAATTGGTAAATAAAGCAAGTGATGCAAATCATTTTGAATAAAACTTTCAAATTTATTTTGCAGAATTTTTCAAACAAGGATGCGATATAACTATTGATAATAACTAAATATAAAACAAAATCGTTGTTAAATAGAGTTATCAAAATTCTATTCAAATTCAATGAGATGATCAATCTTCGAAGAATTTTAACAAATATAGAAATAATGTATTTTACGAGTTTATGTGAATCAATAATTGATACTCCAAACCAAATCGAGATTATTGAACCTAAATCTGATGCATAATTAGTCAGTGAAATTTTTTTATATAATTTATATGTGAATACTGGAGAATTATCTGATTGAATTGCTATCTTTATTCCTGTAGATTTTTCACTTTCAATCTCTAATTCTTGGCTATTCAAGTATTCAATGTTACAGTTCTGACGACATCTCCGTGAACAACGCATTGATATTTTTTGGTGAGATAAAATTTTAAATGTATTTCCGCCACAAAGTCTTGTATTCATTGTTTGATTATTCAATATAACATCGATTTCAAAATTATTGGTTTGATGAATACATTTATTCATTTTCAACTGTTTGTCGAAAATACAAGAATTGATACAATCCTCAAATGAATAAATTTGATTTGTTTGAGAATAAAAGCCTTGTTTAATACAATCTGTTTGATGAGGCCATTCAAGTCTCTCAACAACACTTTTGGAAAACTTTAAAATGAGAGTTGACGAATTCAAATATAGCACACTAAAATATGACGAAGTGAATACAGAACTTGAAGAATGTAGGCTTATATAAATCAGATCTATATTCTTATTCGAGCGATTGAAATTTTCAAGCTTTTCAAGTGAAATTTCGAACTTTACATAACTTGATTTTTCCATTTTAAGAGAACTCAATTCTTTGTCGTTGCGTTGATTTATATTGAAGAATGTGAAACACTTCCCATATCGATGGTTTTTGCTGATTGATTGCACAACCTTTCCAATCAGTTCACATTTATTGTAATATTTAAATTCATTATTTAAACTTAAATTCGCTGAACAGTCCAAAATCAAAGTCAAGTTAACTGTTTGTTCAAATAGTTGATAGAAATAAGTATAATTTTGAAAGTTTTCAATGTTCTTCAATTCATTTTTATTATTCGTTTTTTCAAAACTTTCCGAAGTTTTCTTCATAAATCTATACTCTTTTGTTAGGCAAAAGTCAGCTCGTTTTAAGCAAATTGTAGTTGATGGTAAGTCAATTGCATTAAGATTATTTATTTCAAAGTTTACTTTAATCGGGAAACTTAAATAGTCATTTGTTATTTCAACGAATTGATAGATCACTATTAAGGATAAGCATAATTTAATCATAAATTTGAATGAAACAATTACACAAGTCTCAAGTTTATTTCTTGTATTCTCCATATTCATTTAAACATGTATATCTCGTATAAATAATTACTTTATCGAAATTTAAATTAACATTTTTATATAGCCCATCAAAGTTATAATCAATACAATATTAATTTTCTCAAAAGTATAAAAGTATTTTAATTGTTGGATGCTCGTTAGAATCCATTAAATGTATATTTGTTTCGAACAATTCTTAAAGTGAATATTTCATAATCACTGACATATTCTTATTATTTTGTTCCCAATATATATTTGACTACTCAACGAAGTTCGACCTTCACTAGAAAAAAATCTCTCCCTGAAATTTATTGATTAAATGATAAACATTCTGATCAAATAAAATTATTTAAATTATGTGTTTGCTTAATTCGAGGCAAAAGCACTTTCTATATAAAAATAAGTATTTACAAAATCTACAAATCAAATGACTTAATGTGCATTTGATGTACTTTATTGTCAAACCACGAATGACAATTAAAATAAGTACTTTAAATATTCAGAAAAAGTGTCACATTATTCTGAAAATTCTATATTAAAATAATTAAACTAAACTTGATCTAAATTTTTTCGACCATAAGTTTCGGACTTTTTAAGTTGTATGACATAAGTATGATATAATATGTACATAGTCTGTCCATAATTACTCAGACTAACTTTAAGGTTTCGCACTTTTTTATACTCTAAGTTGCAACACCTTTGAACTTCATAACTATTTTATAAACCTTTACGCATGTTTCTGCGCGATTCACATAATTTGCTAATTAACCTCTAAGTTATGGAAGATATTTTAATAAAACGTGTCGGTGTAATTGCTCTTCCCAAAGCCGGTCACCAGCCTAGTAAAATAATCAAATTGCTTAAGAATATTGGTGTTAAGAAGCAATTTGTTTACGACACCATAAAAAGGTATATAGTAACTAAGTCTACCGAAGACAGACCCAGGACTGGTCGTCCTCGCTCTGAAAGGACTCCGAAGATGATCAAGAAATTGAAAGCTCGTATTCAACGAAATCCTTGTAGAAAACAGAAGAAGTTGGCTTTATAACTCAAGACATCACAGCAGTCGATTAAAAGAGTGCTCAAGGTAGATCTTGGACTTAAGACTCTTAAGCGGACTAAACGGCATTGTCTGAACCAAAGACTAAATAAGCAAAGACTGGTTCGCTCCTGGAATCTCCTTATGCGTTAAACTTATAAAGACGTCGATTGGATCCTTTTTTCAGACGAAAAGATATTTACTGTGGAGGAGCACTTCAATGTTCAAAATGATCGAATTTTGCCAAAAGCCGTGAAGAAATGCCAGAACCTGCCAAAAGTTTCCTGAGGTCACACCATCCCTCTTCAGTGATGGTTTGGGCTGGAATTTCCTCGCAAGGCCTTACAAAACTTTATTTTGTGGATCCCGGAGTCAAAGTTCGAGCCAAAAACTACTTAAAAGATATCTTGGAGCCAGCAGTGAAGCCCTTAAACCAAAGCTTCTTCAAAGGCCATCACTGGACCTTTCAGCAGGGCTCTGCGCCGGCTCATAAGGCAAAGATAGTTCAAATCTGGCTTCAAAGGGAAGTTTCTGACTTTATTTCGTCTTTAGAATGGCCAGCCCCTTCGCCAGATCTTAATCCGATGGATTACAGGATCTAGTCCAAATTAGAAGAGATGGCCTGCTCTAGGGGTCTACCACAATTTTTCCATGCACAATTCTTCCACACTTTTCAATTGATAACAGAATATAAGTGATGACCATTTCAATTCAGATGACTTACGGGAAGTAACTTTTGGCCATTTCTATATCAAATGAACTACGGAAGGCAACTGATGACCATTTTCAATTCAGATGACCTACGGGAAGTATCTAATGGCCATTTCTATATCAGATGAACTACGGAAGACGAACGATGACCATTTTTAATTGAGACATCTACGGAAGTATCTAATGGTCATTTCTATATCAGATGAACTACGGGAGACGAACGATGACCATTTTTAATTGAGACGATCTACGGGAAGGAACTAATGGCCATTTCACATACATTAAAATCTCTTGTGATTATTCATATTTCTACTGGGTATATGTGATGCCCAACTTTAAATTTGAGCTCCCTTAAGAATATTTGAGTTTCTACTGAACAAAGGGGATACCCACGTTGGAATACAATCTGAGTATGTGATGATTTCGTCCTTTCGGACTCATCAGTACAGATACGCATCCGTAGACCACCACACAGCTCTGGCCAAAATTTTAGAATGAGGCACCGATTCATTCAAATTCAAATTAGATGGAGAATCAAATCAAATATAATTTATAGGACAGACAGTTTAAAGGATGAGAATAGATCGGAAATATTTTTTTTCAGATTTTTTTGTCATTTTTTGTCTTTTTATAATTTTATGAATGATTTAAAAATAGTCAAATATCTACAATATATTCTGACTTTTAATATATTATAATGATAAATTATATGCAATACGGCGCAGGAATTGCATTCTATTTATACTGTTGGTCGCGTGATCATTGATAATGTTTTGAATATTGTCTTCTCTTCTTTGTCTAGCTCGATTTACTGGGATTTTATCACCTCTCTCTCGATTGAACGAAAAACTGCTTCTGTTTGTTTCTCTTCATCTTTGATGTAAGAAATCATTTTATACACACCGATATGTGTAGCACCAACGAGCGAAATCCATTTTCGATGCCAAGATTCAATACTATTTTGTGTTCTTGG
Organism: Archegozetes longisetosus; assembly: GCA_018873245.2. Classification (NCBI taxonomy): domain Eukaryota; kingdom Metazoa; phylum Arthropoda; class Arachnida; order Sarcoptiformes; family Trhypochthoniidae; genus Archegozetes; species Archegozetes longisetosus. Next base: position 14,898,951 of record JAEMBT020000001.1, on the reverse strand, counting down.
AAAGTGAAATGAATTATTATCGGACACTGACCACATTTCCGGTGGATACTTGGGAGGAGACGGCGGTTCACCTCGAACGAAAGTTTTATCAAACCAATTGACTAAATCTCGTGATTTATGATCAGTTCCAAGTAACTGGGCAATACTGCGAAGAACTCCATGTCATTTTCATCGAGATATGCAATGGCTGTGAGATATCTGACTTTTAAGGCATAATTAGGATGACGCTTATATCTTCGAGCTAACTGAAGTTTGACTACTTTTCTCCATATTATTTGACTAAAATGGAAATGACAAGGTTTGTGACTAACAGATGGATAGATATCAATGACTGCATTAATAGATGCCTGTTCAAAATCTGAGATTACAAACACAGGGCGCAAATAAATATGCTGTCTTACAGCCAGAACATTAAGTTCTTCGAATATTATTTTATATGAGCGCTCAGTGCGATCAGACATGAGAGCATACACAAGTGGACACACTCTTCCATTGATGCCACCTACTTTGGCATGAATAGTGAAAAGTTGTCCAAAAACGCAGGGTACAGTCTTAAATGTACCATCGAACATCCAAACTTCCGCCTGCGATAATTTAACCAAATTGTTTTGTGTTACGAAAAGTACAATGCGTAATTGAGGTAAATTAAAGTCGAAAATGAATGGGCGTCCATCAAGAGTACACTTCATTTCATCTGGTATCACAAGATCCCTCCAATGAGACGGTTCAGTATAATCGCCTCTTCTCTGCCTCTGAATTAATGTTTTGAGTGATTTTCGGTTGGGGAGTCCATCAATAGTAATTGCACCTGCATTTCGAGTTGCTGTTCTTATGATATTTTCTAGGGTCTCATTTGTAGTATTTGCAGATTGCTTTACTTCTTTAACTAGCTCTGATATAGCTAATCTATTCGGAACAGACAAATGATTATGATTGGTCACACACTCTTCTCCGCTTTTTTAAAGCCAAATAATGATGTCCATCGACATAAAGGGTAACTGCAGACGAATTACAAGATTCTGCATTCCTCTCTCGCAGACCCAATAATATCGATTATTACAATGTGATTTTTTCCAGTATAAAAACCCATTGATTTCAATTTTCACTCTACCTTTCTCGGAAACAGTCGTACTAAGTGCTGTCTATCCATTGCTAGAAAAGCATTTACAAATTATCAATAACTTAGTCGATTATCAATGGTTATCAACTAAAAGGTCAATAAAAGATAATACGAACAGTAGAAGTCAGTCAGTGAATTGATATGAATTATTCAATGTTTTATTTCAAGCTCAACTAAGAGAGTTCAAGTTTCGTTGTTTATCCTCTCCACTCAGTAGAAACTCAGACTCTGAAGAGATATTGGATAGATTTAAAATTGCTCAGATAATTTTCAGTCAATAATCTGAATTAAAAATAGTTATTGTTTATCTCCCGTAGTTCATTTAATATAGAAATGGCTATCCATTACTCCCCATAGGTTATCTAAATTGAAAATTTTCATTGGTTGCATTCCGTAGTTCATCTGATATAGAAATAGCCATTAGTTACTTCCCGTAGGTCATCTGAGTTGGAAATGGCCATTAGTCACTTCCCGTAGGTCATCTGAATTGAAATGGTCATCACTTATATTCTGTGATCAATTGAAAAGTGTGGAAGAATTGTGCTTGGAAGAATTGTGCTTGGAAGAATTGTGTCACTCCCCTGCTCTAGGCCTCGTACAAGCGTCGAGGCCCTAAAGCGGTTTCTGGTCAAAGCATGGCAAATTTTTCCGACAGACATAGTACGTGCCGTTATTTCTGAGTGGAGACTAAGACTTCGGTCCTGTGTTAAGGCTAGGGGTAAACATTTCAAAGTGTAGTTAATAATATGATATCTGAGGTATCTATTCGTACATGTGGCACTACGAAAGTTTTGTCGTATGCGAATACTAAACACCCCTCAATGATTTGAATTAACAAAAATGAAGTATAACATCTGCGTTCTATTGCTTCAAAATTTTATTGAAATATCTTTTGTCGTTTTCGAGTTACATTAATTTAAATTTTGCTGCTCTCTTGGATTTTGCCATTTCAACAGATGGAATTTTCAAGTGAACATTTTATGTAACTACTAAAGAGGTTTAAATAAATACAAGTTTTATGAAAAGTTGTAAAATACTTGTGGAGATATAGTCCTCTAAACCGAACCATTCAACCATGATAAGTCCAATTTAAAGTTGACCTGCGAGCTAATTGAACTTCAGGTGCAGTTTCTGGAATAGACATCAACGCTGTTCAATAAATGTTCGAAGTCAAACATGAGACATAATAACACATAGAGCATATATTCAAATTTTATGCACCAGTATCCCATCAAATTCTTCTCGAGCATTTATGAGTAGTCAATCTTTGAACACTTTTTGCTTAAAATTTTTGACAAACCCATAGAAAATGGAACTAAATATCCTCAAGACTAAATGTGATTAAAAATGTTTTGACGAGTGATTTCGTAAAATGAATGAATTTATATAAAATTTATTAACTAAAATCATTGAAGAGTCGTATAGTTTTCTTATACGACAAAACTTTCGTAGTGCCCCCTGTACTTATTAGTAATTTTCAATAAAATATCTTATTTTGTTTGAAAAATACAATAATTCCAAGTTGTCTGGAAATTTATGGACAGACTATGTATATATATTTACATATGATTTATATATATAGTATCATATAATTTTCTAATATAAGTAAAGTAGAAAGTTTTTAGCCTCCAGCGATCTATTGAAGGTATCGGAGACATGGCTTTGAAAACAAAAACTAACATTACATATAATTTTATTCTGCAAAAGAATTAAATTTCTGAAAATTTTTTACATCAAAATTAAATCTTTCTCTAAGCCGAGTCTACGGCTGCCAGATCCCAGGGATTAGAACGGAGTCTCCGGTTTTTGACGGTGTCCTCCGATCTCCGGTCTACGAATTCAATATTGCCTATTTCTCCGTTTTTCAGTGAAATATTCTTATAAGTAAATTTTCTGAAGACCATTATGTACATAAATTTAAAACGTAATAGGTCGCAAAACAGCATAAGTTTTTCAATTCGCATTCTATCATATATAGTAAAACTTCTATATGTTCAACACATTTGGGAACTGTAAATCCTATCTAATATAAAGAGGTGTTCAAGTTATAGAGCGTTCAATTTATACAGGTTTTATTGTATCTGTTTTAAGCCTAAATTAATCTTTCAATTGATTTCTCATCAAAGTTTTGAAAGAAGTCTATAAACATTTCTCAATGTTAAGTTTAGTCATTATCCAAAGTTACTTCAAATAAAAAATTTTTAGCGTTTAACTTGATTTCAGTATGTTTTAGAAAATAAAAAGTTAATAATTTATTAAAATATTCTAATCAATCGATTGAAAGAATATTCAGTATAGTGAAAAACTTGTGGAAAAAGCAATTGTTTAAGTGTAGGTTTAGTTACAGCTGAAACACGTACAGAAGTGAACTTTAATGTGAAATGTTATGAATTTGCTGAATACGTTTTTAAAAATGAAAGGAGTTCGTTCAAAACCCGTAGACTCTGACCTATCGACGCCCCGTAACGGTGACCCACCGAAGTTGTAACCTAGTACAAGACATACAATTAACCGAAAGAATTTTTTAGGTTGGCGAATCGCTTAGGAAGTTACATGCTAAAAACCAATAAAATATCATTAGTGAAAATATTTAAGAATTTCAGTTAAAAATATAAAACTATTGCAGGTACATTATAATAACATATGTATAAAAGCTTAGAAATGTATAAAAGTGTGAAATCTATGAGTTATAAAATCATTTATAATTTAATAATTTTAAAGTAAAATATAAAAGATGACGAACTTCATCAGTTTTTCTCGCTATCAGTGGTTCCAAAGTCACGCAAATCCTATCTAAGGATTCTGCTGGACTTGGAACTCGGTTATGTGCCGCGCATATCCAAGAACCAAAGAACGGTCATAACTCAGGCACAACACTCGACCTTTCTCAGGCCACTTTTGCACAGACAGCAGTAGTGCAAGACTGACTCGGTACCGCGTTTGGCCATATCTACTAAAACGTAGATATGACATTTTGTAGTGGAGCGGTGCCGAGTGAATCCGCGCTCAGAGGACCCTCTGCCTAATCTCCAGCGCAGGCTTTATATGTTTTGGGGGTTCCACCCAAGACCCCCTACCGCTAGCGGATGCTATGCCGGCACCGCGGGGATGTGCTCGGTCGTACCGCTAGCCCGTTCCCGTCCTATCGAAATCTACTTGTTCTCATGGTTCTTAAAATGTTCGAAATTGATTTTCTACTTTCCTTTTAAAATTTCTTAGATAAAAAATTTGTTTCGATTTAGTTATTTATCGATTTTCGATCATTTAGAACCTAATGGCACTCAGTTTTGGATTTGATTTGGATGCAATAAGGTTCTAAATGCAAAAATCAGTTCTGAGTTATTCACGATAGAAATAGATTAGGATCCAAATGAACAGTGGAATATTCGCACCACACATACATTGCTTGGTAACATATTTTAGAAAATTATTCTTCAACTCATTGTTGGTATATTGCAACGCCAAACTTCAAAATGGATTTTTTTCGTTAATACACTTTTTGCATTTAGAATCTTATAGTATTAAGGTTACAATATGTCAATCTCTCTCTCTCTCTCTCTCTCTCTCTCTCTCTCTCTCTCTCTCTCTCTCATTCATAAACAATTTCATATCTTATACTTCGTTAGGGATTAAACTGAGAGTATCAACGCACTCAATTTATTATCAATGAGAAATATATGCGACCATACTTTGAGTGGTAATCAAGCTATGTTTTAAACATTAAAAAACGATTACACGATAGACTATCATTAGATAAACTCAAAGTTATAGCAAGCTGACTAACACTAATAGTATTTCTTAGAAGTGAAATTGAAATAACTACTAACTAAAAGTTAAGTGGTTGTGCTTTTTGAAACTATTCACAAGTGAGTTGTGGTTATAACAAATACAAGTTGTAGTTGTAAATATGTTTACAGAAATTTTGCATGTATAAAAGTCAATATTATAGATATGATGTTAGACAAACGTTAATACAGTGAGATTTTAGGTATAAGAATTTTAACCAATGATTCGATCTATAAATAACAAAAATTGTATTAATATTCTTAAAAGTTTAAAACCAATAGTGACATCTTGTCCACGAAAATATTTTATAAGAATTAGTTTCTCGCAATGAAATACAACTTTCTTTTGATTTATTCTCACATTAAATTGCTTTTAATAGTCGAAATTTAACAAAATTTTTATTTTTAAATACCTTGATATGTATATGAGTCCAAATAATGTATCATAAGCAAAGATCGAATAAATATTTAACCCAAAAAGTCATATTTATTTTTCCTCAGATAATTTTGTGTGAAATTTTTTTAAGAGATACCTTCACGTTGTGTTAAATAATTTTTATTTTTCATGAAAAAGAGATGAAAATCCAATCTTATTGCTCAATCAAGTTAAAACATATATGAAAATAAGAGCATATAAAAATAGACTGTTGGACAAGAAAGAGTTTATAATTAGAGAATTTAAAAAAATTTACGTTATTCGAAGTTGAAGTCTGATCCATAAGGCTATTGATTCTATACATATTGAGCAATTTAAAGATCGAAAAACTCCTAATAAAGTTGAATAATTCATATTCATAGAAAAATGGATCGTAGAAAAATGTCCGCGCCCTTTTGTCTCTCGCCTTTTTGTCTGCACCTTTTTGTCCTGACACCATCGTAAACTGATAAAAATTTAACTTTTATTTGAAATTTCTATATTCTAATTCATTTTTAATTTATAATATTGGGCATAAAAATTGTCTTATTACTACTAAATATAGGCCAAAAGTTGTCAAAAAACAGTAAAATAATCAGGACTTTTACTCAAATAACTAAAGGATTCTTGTCAGAAAAATACTCGAATAATTTGATATACCATTACCAAAAAGTTTTCGATTTTGATCATAAGTTTTATTGATTTCTGAATCGGCAGAAGAAACAGATGATTTAAGTTAAGGCAAAAGTAAAAGTCAACGAAAACGCATTTTATTACGAAACTAGTTTTTGAAAATATGCTCTTAAATAAAAATAAGTCTATAATAGAAGGAAATAGTATCCAAACCCCGAATAAGAATTCGAACCAAAAATTGATTTAAAAATATCTCATTTACACGAAAATTAGCAGGCTAAGGCTCAAGTCATGAGTTTTAAATCCAGACTTAGGATCCCACTTTTCTAGACTATGTATAACATTGGTTTTAAGCTTTCGAATACTAACTACCTCTCTAATAAACCTTCGGACTACAAGTAATTGGACTAAATTATTAAAGTACTCGAATTAATTATCGACACGGAAAGTCATAGAATTATTTTGAAATCAAATATTTTGGTTGAAGATAGCTTTCAGTTTCTAATAACTACTATTTGACTTTTATCTTACATAAACATAAACTTGAAGTCAGCTTCTATCAACATCGTGTCGTTGACTTTTAAGCTGATTTCAAAATACAACTAAAACTATCATTCTTGAACATGTAGTCAAGTTACTTCTAAAAATAAGCCTATAATTCCTAAGGATTTATTTATATATTGTTTACAAAGATCCTAACATCATGTTCAATATAGACAGATTTTACTGTAATTCTATCAAGTTAGTTAAAAGCTGCATTCAACTGCTATTAACTTAAGAGTTTGTGATAATTTGTTCCCAAGTTGTCCTGGCAAGTTTTTCTTGTTTTCTGATCAGAATCCAGACTCAAGTCAATAGTCTTATTCAGAAGTTTAAGAGTATTTCACTCATAATATAGTTATATAATAGTTGTTTAATTTTCCAAGTAATGAAACAAAAGGATAATTTATCAATTGTTTTGCATGGAATCAATGATCTTAGATTAGAACAAACACCATTACCTGATAGACCACAACCTAATGGTAATTCATTTTTCAATACAAGTCCACAAAAATGACTTAAAATTGTTTTATAATTTAACAGAAGTTCAATTGGCAACACATACAGGTATGAATTTTGGTTGTCTCGAGTTTTAGAAAAATCAAAATAAAAAGTAAATTACATTTTATTAGCTGGAATTTGTGGTTCTGATATACACTTGTGGACAACTGGTCGATGTGACAGTTTGGCAGTTGAAACGCCGTTTGTAAGTGGTCATGAATCGAGTGCTATAGTTGTACATGTTGGCAATAATGTTACAAACTTGAAAGTTGGTGACAGAGTGTCAGTAGAACCTGGATTACCGTGTGATAAGTGCCAGTTTTGCATAGAAGGCAATTATAACTTATGTGAAGACATGATGTTCCAATCGGCGCCACCACACGACGGATGTTTAAGAAGATATTACAATTATAGATCTACTTTTTGTCACAAGTAATCTCTCATATAACTATATTTTTACTTGAAGTCTGTTTTTATTGATTGTCACTTAATGCTTGTTAGATTTCCAAATGATATGTCTTTCGGAGAGGGAGCTATAATTGAACCGTTAGCAGTTGCAGTTCATGCATGTCAAAGAGCTGGTATTGCGAAGGATTTGAGACAAACAGTTTTAGTAACTGGTGCGGGACCTATCGGTCTTCTGTCTTCAATGGTAGCCAAAGCCTTCGGAGCTCTAGATATTTGCATTTTAGGTGATTTATTATTCTCTGTCTCAAATATCTGATTGAATAAATCATTGAAAATATGACAGATGCAAACAAGAGTCGACTCGAATTCGCACAAAAAGTTGGAATAGAGAAAACTTTATTAGTTACCCCAGAAGATAATACTGAATCGATGACCAGACAAGTTAAACAACTATTGAGCTGTTCACCAAATATTACATTGGAGTGCACTGGTGCTCAATTGTGTCTCAATGTAGCCATTGCTGTGACCAGAAGTGGAGGAACAGTTGTTATGACAGGTCTTAATCATAATAAAGTTAACGTTTCGCTGTCAAATGCTGCCCATCGTCAATTGAATTTGATTGGGAATAGACGATATCGAAATAGGTTCGTATTTGTTAAAAAAGTATATAAATAACTTGACTTTAATGCATACTTAAACTCAATCGAGTGGAGTTAGTGTAATATTTTTATTTATAGCTTTCCAGTTGCCATAAATCTGGTTTCAAATGGTCAAATTGATGTGAAGCCTCTTATATCACATAAATTCAAACTGGAGGATGGAATGAAAGCTTTCGAAACTGCGAAATCATGTGCAGACGGCGTGATTAAAGTACAAATTGAATTCAGCTAAATCAATAGGTCTATCAACTGAACTGAGTTTCATAAATGAAAATATCAGTTTAACTAAAGCCCGAATTGTTTTACTCTAACTTTTAACACGAATTTATTTTGAATTCTAAGTCAGTTTTAGAAGTTCTTGAATTGAATAATTTTATAACTATCAAAATAAAGCGTATTATTTGAAAACTTAATAATCCGTAATGGTATATGGAAAAAAGTTGTTATGTTAACCTGACTATGATGCGCATCAATTTATTACCTAATTTGGTTTTTGATTTGTTTTGGTTAATACATTGAATATTCTATACGTTTTCTAATTTTTCCTATACTATGATCTGATGAGAAACGTGTCATTTCTGGTTGCTATCAAGGATTACTAAGTTTTGATTGTACATTTGATTAATACTGCGATCAATTTATCGTAAAACTTGACTTAAAATTGCAGTCGATTTCTACAAATAAGACCAATTAGTAATTACATATGAAGTGCTTTCAGCACTCTATTTAAAAACATGATTAAATAAATAGATAAATAAATAAAATTGTTCTCAATATCACATTTCATAAATAGCTTAGGGCCAAAATCATAAATAAGATTAAATTAAATGAGACACACCAGAGGTTGGATTTAGCTGATGAAAACACATAAATCTGTTCAAAAAAAGAGCCCTTATCCTTTCCGGTATATTTCGGATTATAATTGTAAATAAGTGCTTCACTTTCTTTGACTAAATCCTCGAATTTGTTAGAGTTTTTTCGTGCTTCATTCACAAAGTAGTTTGCCATATATTGAGAAATGATTATAGCATTGTAGCGATGTGGAACATTTTGGTGTTTGGAACCTAATGTAAATTCAAATGGATTTTTCTCTGGATGCCATTGAACTCCATAAATTGGATGTTGCTTGGACTCAATTGTTGATATAAATGTCAAATTAGGGTTAGTTGCATTTTGATTTGTTGTTAGTATATCGAAAAATTGATTCAAACCAGATTTTGTAAAGTTTTCTGGTGTCATGCAATACATGTGATAATTGATCGTAACATTCTCTTTCTTCAAGATCTATTAGTCAAGAAGAATATAAATTACCTCAAAAGTCAAAATTGTTCTAGATTTTGTTGTAGTTCGGTTTATAATTGATGAAATATTTGGGTATAAATGAGTAAAGTGTTCGCTTTGACTATGCTCTCCTATTCATAACGAGGTACAGCATCATTCCCTATACCTAACCAAACTAGCTTAACATTAATCAGTTGTATTGGTAGTGTATTCAGCTAGTTAGGCTAAACTATGTTAGGTTAAGTTAGGTAAGAGAAATGAACATACACTATGCTATGCATAAGCGAACATTGTTAAGGTTACCACTTCACTCTCTTGTCCTACAATACCCCATCAACTATTGAATCAACCGAAAAACTTCAGTTTGATATTTTAAATATTTTGAAATTTAGTAATTCTTACATTAATTATGGTCTGATCCGCATTTTTGAACAGTTTACTCGCTTTTGGATCTATTGATGGTTGATCGAAATCCAAATTCATGGCCACATCTTCCAAGTTGCATTTAGTGAGCCATCGAGTATTATTAGCTGATGCCAGGACTGTTAACAATTCAAATCCTAAACCAGTTCCCCAAATAGGGTAATAATTATTCTTTTGATAAGAATCCATCGCCAGATTCCATAAGATTTTTCCGGCTATTTCGTAACCGGAATTTGTCAAGTCTAGATTTTCACCGGGAAATAAAAGACCATTTGTTTTGTTAAAAATCCTTGAATAATAATCCGCGTTTTGATTGATCAGTATTGGAACCTATTATGATGGCCAAGACATGATTGTGATTAAAGAGTCATACAATTATAGTTAAATACATACAACTCGTGCTCCAGCACTCTCTAAATACTTGACATAACTCGCAGCGATATAAGACTGATGATGATCGTCTTGGGACAAAACTCCAATTATTGGTCTATTGTTAAGTTTCTGGCAGTTGCCAGTTATAAACAGCAACAAGTTTATAAAACCAATAGTTCCAAACGATTTCATTTAGATTAATAAATTTAATTTATTCAAAGATTTAATTGCCATAAAATTTGAAATGGACTTTCAACTTAGAAACTATTGCATAGTATGAGACTCTACTATGCAGTTATCCTTAACGTTATCTTACTGAGTATAGGAACTGATTAGTTATCAAATATTGTTTGATGTTTACTCAAGACTGCAATACATTTGTGCACAACATACAAAAAAATTTTCTGATAACAAGTCAATCTTTTAGCAAAAATATTAATTTAGCGCAACCAAAGAATGTTAGCAAACAAATAATTACTTTTGACTTAATGAAAGACCAAAAATCGCTTACATTAAGCCTTTGCAGATAAATGCTATGACACAAAAGAAAAAATTAATAAAACATGAATATCCCGCTTTTCATCAAAATAGCTTTAATTTGAAAATATCTGTATATAAGCACATTCAATAATTAAATCTATCAAAAAGCTAACATTAAAATAGATTACATTGAAATAGGAAAATTTTTCACTCGACATCTTGAAGAACTGCAAATTTGCTGTTAGTAGCAATTTATCCGACTTCTTCTTCACTCTCTTCTGATGCTGATTCTTCTTCATCACTGTGATCATCAGCTCTGTTGGAAGGATGTGCACAAATTTCTTCGTCCAAGTCTGACTCCAATTTTTCTCCTTGAATCAGTTCAATAGACTTCAGATCAGGATGTTTTAACCAAATGCTATTTTTTTCTTTAACATAATTCGGAGGATAAAAAGCTAAACATAGAGTTCGTCCATCGAGAGCCATGCGTAACAGATGATTGGCTGCACGATAGACATCAGGTCTGGCAGCTCTGGCAGTGAAAAAGCCTCTCTTAATAGCCCAAGACTCACATATGTCGTAAGCAGACCACTCGTGTTTCACAACAGTGTTTCCCTCTTGATTAGGATGTTCTAGTCGTAAGATCTTATGCAATGGTATCCTCTGAGCCAAATATCCAACTGAACAATAGGGTTCACGTAATTGTGCGATTGGAAAGCATCCCATCAGTACTTGCAGTTCTTTTGGTGCTTGAGATGGAAACACAAGTCCGGGACAGTCACATAATTTGACAGTTGGTGTTAAAAATATTGTTTGAAAGTGCTTTGTGTGTCCTGGAGTTCGTGAAACACTCACCACTTTCTTACCCATAATCGCATTCAAAAGTGATGATTTACCCACATTCGGGTGTCCCACACAACCGATAGTCACGATTCCATCTTTGAATCTCTCTGTTTGGTGAAAGTAATTAAGGTCTAATTTCTCGATCTTCTGTTCGCCACTCTTTAACGGATTGAAATCGTCATCGTCGTCATCATTATAATCACCAGAAACTGCTAACTCTTCTTCCCTCAACTCCTGTTCAATTTTCGATCTCCAGCTGGAAAGATCAACTCTGTCGCCAACTATTTGTTGGCAAACTGCTTGCAAGCATTTGGCCCCATTGGCAGCCATTCGTAATTTACCAATTCTTTTCTTATTCTTGCGGACTTTCATTCCAGCATAGGATGCAAACGAAACGACATGTAATTGAGGGAAACACTTCTTGAGATATTGAGTCCATGCGAGCACTAGTGAAGACTCAACTAAATCGACTTTATTTAAGACAAGAATCATATCTTTCTTCAACTGATTTACGACATAATTATAAAGAGATGGCGGAAAGTGAAAGACAGGATGCCTTATGTCAGCAATCAATAGAATAATATCAGACATCTCTAAGACTCGCCACAACTGCCTCCATGTCTCTAAATTGAGCTCAAAATAACTCAAACTCTTATTGGATTTAATAATTTGATCTAAATATTCTCTGAAGTATTTCTGCTCAACTGATTCCAACTGTGCTGTTGTCATATTGAAATCCCATTTGGGTCTCTTCGGCAAATCAAGACTACTATTGCCATCAACTGTATCGAAAACTTCCTCAACAGATACTTCTAAAGCATCTTGTGGCAACAACTCAAATGGTTTTCTCGAAGTTTCTCGTCTTTCCTTTAATTCGTCGTCAGTTTCAACGAAGAATTGAAGAGCATATCTGTTGACATCTCTTCCTTTATTAATCCTTTGTTGAGCATTAATTTGTTTGACACTCAATTGTTTTGAACTATGATCGCCACTGATCCTATTAACAATTGAGTCATCTTCTATTTCATCTTCACTACTTTCTTGTTGTCGCTGTTGTGGATGAGATCGCTTTTGGTCTCTCTTTTCTTTTAGTTGTTGTTTCTTTTGCTTTGCACTAAATGGCACTTTACGTCTTCCCTGTGGCATCACTTTTCAGTTTATTAATTATTAACTTAATTTAAATTGTGTTGTAATTCGATTACCTTCTACTTTATTCACTGCTAAGTTATTAACTTATTTCACTTCGTGTTTATTTACTTATATATGTAAACAACAATTCTAGAAATTACGAGAACTTTTTCGATATTTTGTGCTGTTTATATGTGTTCGTTTCACTTTTCTCATGTTGAGAGTTACTAACTAAAAGGCATAAATCATTAGGCGATTAGCCGCTTTCATCGAATAATTGAAAACAATTAATTAAACATCTTTTTAACCAATTCAGTTATACTCAACAAAAGCTATTAATTTAATTTCATATGAGATCAAGTTTCTATTTCACGTTATTTTCGGTATTTTATCAAATGATAACCTATATAATGATCCCATAGAATGGCGTCATTTATGGGGTTTTCAGGGAAAACACCCGAAATTAAAAATGTGTCACAATTTTGCCGAAAATGATTGATTAAAATGATTTTGAAATTAATGAATTTTTACTTAAAATTAGGAATATTTAGTAAACTTTAAACTTAAATGAGATGCATAAAAATATAAATTCAGTGCTCAAACAACTATTAATAAACTGTTGTCAAATTTATTCAAAACTCAATTAAATATGAGTTGCAGTTAAAATCAATTGAAAATTAATTTATTTTTTTAAAATTCATTTACTAGTTATTAATTAAATTCTAATTGAAGTCAACTGAGAATGAATTTGTTGGAAAAGATACGAAAATCAGGGACAATAATACCATCGATTTGTGTATTAGTACAATTGATATCAATGTTGATATTTGCGTTCAGTTTCTTCGACGCGGAGGAGGCCATATTCAGTACAACTAATGATAACATAAACAACAGAAATGTTTACAACATAAAAAATGATGCAAAATATAAAAAGATCGACACCTTCTGTCAAAATGTGTTATCGCCCAAAACCAGTAAACCATTATTTAATAAAATGGTATTAATAGTGATCGACGCCTTGAGGGCGGACTTCATTCCATCCATTGATCACAAGAACTCCGTCCAAAATAGCGATAATAAGATTGAGCATAGAATGCCGTTTACTGAATCTATAATGAAAACAAATGGTATTTGAATCTGAAAACTTTCTATGAATTAGTTTTAATTTGAATTTGAATTCAATGTTAAATAGGTATAGGTTTAGTGAGTATTTCAGCGACGCCAACGGTAACGATGCCTCGAATCAAAGCCATGATAAGCGGAACTCTTCCATCATTTATGGACTATATTCTGAACCTAAGCGCTTATAAGTTTAAGGGCGAGAATTTGGTGGAGAACGCATATAAAGCAAATAAGAGGATAGTATTTTACGGGGACGACACTTGGATTCATATATTGCCTGAGCAAGTATTCCATAGAAGTAACGGGACGTCGTCTTTCTTCGCAACAGATTATACAGAAGTAGACACAAACGTAACTTATAATGTAGAGAAAGAATTGAAGCAACTATCTGATTGGGATATAATGATAATGCATTATTTGGGTGTTGATCATATTGGACACTCTCACGGAGGATTTAATTCCAATCTAATGCCTAAAAAACTCTTAGAAATGGATCATGTTATCAAAAATATTTATCAGACTCTTTCTAATCATAATTCTGAGCCTTATTTAATTGTGATAACCGGTGATCACGGGATGACTGATGTCGGCAATCATGGAGGAAATACTGTAGAAGAAACAGATACTGCACTTATTTTTCTTAGCACTCATAAAACTAGAGTTAATAGTTTTAGTGATAGAAAGGCTGATCGTGTATTACAAGTGGACATCGCGTCCACTTTGTCTGCATTGATTGGTCTGCCATTGCCTAATAAGAGTAGAGGAAGACTTATGCTATCGGTTTTGAATGCGCTTAATATGAAAAAAGAGCAGCAATTGTGTCATCTATTCGTTAATGCGCTACAAATTAATAGTTTAATTAATGCTGAATTATCGTTGAAGCATAAGAAGATAATACAACAGGCGTTTAAATTTCATCTCAGTTTAATTAATAATGATTTGTCTAAAACCAACTCTAATTTCAATCATAAATCAGCGGTCGATTCCTATAAGGATTACATTAACTTAATACAAACAGAATTGATGAATAAATCAACAAATAGATCCATATTTTCTTTGTTAACCTTATCAGTAATTCTTGCAATCGCACCAATTTTCGGTCTACTATATAAAGAATTGAAAAACAGACAAAACAGAGATTTATTAGTATTAGCAAAAGTGAAAGATATTCGTACAATATATGGATTGATGGTAATAATACTTAATTGTATATTTCTATTATCGACAAGTTACATTGAGACAGAACATTATTACTGGTACTATATGACAACTACATTTACAGTAATACATTTAATAATTGCCATAAGAAATTACTATAAAGCAACTAATGTTTCAGTTAATGATCCATTTTCTTCTTTACAACAAAATAATCTAATCAAAGTATTTGCGTGTTTATTGGCTTTAATTTTATTGAGAATTTCTAATTATTGGAATATATTATTCGATTATGATATTGGCGAGTGGCTTGTCAAACATGAAAATAAGAGAATTTTAAGCGCTTTAGTCATTTGTTCTCTTATTGCTATTTCTTATCTCATGTCTACTAAACGCTTTGGTAAACAACAATGTCTCTTAATTTCTGGACTCGTTTGGGTTTATCTTTACAGGTATTCAAATTAATCTTTTTTCTTATTTAAAAATGCATTTCTGGCCAATATATGTTGATAGTCAATCAATTTTTATTTGTTTTTTATCAACAACTTTCCAAATTTTGAAACTATAAGAAACTTGAAACAAGAAATTTTGATACTTTCCGAACCATGAGATGTTTAACAGACTTGTGCATATGTTATTTGAATAAATTGCAAACAAATAATTGAACCCTTCCGTTAAACTCTATACTCTGTTGACTGATAGCAAACAGATCAAATTAAACTTCAACTTGTATTTCACGAATCAATTAGAATCAAAATCATCACGCCAACGAGTGGTTTCTATTAACGAGATAGTGATTCATATTTCAGAATATCTATCACCGAATCGACTAAACATTTATTTATCAGGAATGAAATTATAACTTTGATAATTTGTTTATACTTTCAGGAGTGACGTGGGAACTGTTTCCTCATTTCGAATCCCATACTTCCCACACATAAGCCGTAACTTTCGGGCCCAAACAGTGTTCTTTCACGTATGGTTAATAATATTGGAGACAATAATAAAGCGATTACCGATAGATTTTAACTGGTCGTTATTGGACTGTATTCTACAAGACTTAAAAATAAAAAGTAACTCACAACCAGTATCGAGTATAATATTACGCACAATATGCACTATTTGGGTATTACTATCAACTCTTTTCCATAAAGTCCATAATATACCACTTGTTGCCATCAACATTATACTCGAAAAACTAGTCAACTATGCCATTCATCCTCAAGATCATTCGTACAAACTATATCTGCTGGTTACTTATCTCTGTTTTGCTGAAAGTGCCTTTTATAGTGCCGGCAATTCCAACACTTTATCTACAATCGATGTCTCACCTGCTTTCATAGGTCTTGATTCCTATCAGCCATTTTTAGCCGGGCTCTTCATGATAATCAATCTTTACTCATTGTATGTCTATTGGATTTTAATGCTATTTATTAGACTGAAAGACTGCAAATCAGTTGTTTACTCCAACGTTAAATTGTCTTCGGTTATTAATTCGCTTCTTATCATACGTTTCATTACAGTTATTTTTGATATGTGTGTCACTATTGCATTACAAAACCATTTATTTATTTGGAGTGTTTTATGTCCTAAATTCCTATATGAAGCTACTACCACTTCAGTTAATTTATTGATTATCATTTTTGTTGTTTTTAATAATATAATTGACTAGTCATTTGTTAGCTTTTCTGATGTGTATTATGCAGAATTGAGTCACAAATTTAAATTGTTTATTGCATTTGTCGGTTTAATCCAATCGATCGAATTCAATAAAAATAGGTTTGTAATAATTTGCGGTTGATTTATTTCCCAGAAATTCCTAATCCAATAAGTGTTTCCAAGGGTGAAATTTAGTCTTATCGTATAAGTACTAAAATATACGCCTCGTTGACTACTGTCTATTCATCATTCAGTTGATTATATGATTATGAAAAGTTTTTCTCCTATAACACATAATTTTGAATATAATTCGATCAAATATTTCGTTTTTTTTCGAAAGAAAAAAGAGTTTGATCTTAAGTTTCAGATGACACTAGAGCTGCAGAAAAATTAAAATGAAGATCAAAGTCTTTGAGGTCTTTAAATTTTTATATGTGTAATTGAGGTGAAATACACACGTGGCACAAAAATCAAGTCGGATTTGAATCGATCTTAGATTTTAAGAATAGTGGATATAAGTCACTGGAAATTATCTTTTATTAAATAGAAGCCAAATTTAGTTAAACGATTATATAGTTTAAGATTTCGTTACGAGAACTGGTTGCCAGACAATTCGCTTGCAATCCTATATAATACAGAAAATAGGATATAGGTTAACAGACTTGAACACATTTAGGTTTCACTTAAAAGCACGAATAAGATAGATTAATCCGACACATACTGTGAATGATTGCGAATAAAATCTGAAATGAAAGGCCTTAAACAAAATAATAGAGATAGTAAGATTTTATCATTTGATTTTGAGTTTTCAGTTGTCAAACTCATTGAAGAAATCGACAACAAATTTCCAGATAATCACGTGAACTATCCTTTAATCGATGACTTGAAAACGATAAGAGACTCATAGTTTCAGATAAGGACTACAAAAGTACTTTTTGAGAACTTTTTGGCCGAGAGTGTAGATCAGTTGTCAAATATAAGAAATGGTATTTTCGCGACAACTGAACTTCTATCTGACTCTTTGAATATGAGCATCAATCTATTAAAATCTAATATTTTTGTAGATGAGTTTCAAAATCTAAAATATGCTTATAATAACTTTATACCCATTAAAAATCTAAATTCAATGACGTGAAACATCCAAAATATGTAGTAGTTCCCGAAATTATTAAATTTTATGATTTAATAATTTATTCTAATGCAGATTTTTTAGTTTTAAAGAGTAAAAGCAGAGCTCGAGATCTAACTATCAATAGAACAGACTATCATTGAGAGTTAATATTGGTAAATTAGCTGTGTTGGCCTTAAGCCTTAACCTTTAGCCGCGGCTAAAGCTAAAAGCTAATAGCTTTTAAGAGAGCTAAAACTATAACTTCATGAAGGTTAGCCTTTTAGCCTCGACTTTTAGATCAACAAAACTTTTTTTATCTAAAATGGCGTTTGATTCAGTGGCAATTCCAGCGATAAGTGAACAAATGTCTTCAGAAGCTGGTAACATTGTCTCTAAAAATGCAATCGTTTGGACGAAAATACTATTAAAAATATAATGTTATTATAATCTTGGAACTTGTATTACAATATCCAATAAAAAATTTGCATCTAGTTTTCATTTACTAGTTTCTAGGATTAAAAGGTTAAAGTGAAAGCTGAAGAAGTTTAAAAGGCTAAAGCTAAAAGCTAAGGAAATTTCTAGCTTTTTAGTCTTTTTACCAACACTATTGTGAGTGTAAGAGAAAGTGTATAAGATTATGTTCGCGTAAAAAATAACAACTTCTGTAGAGAAAACTGTTTTTGTATACGAACTGAATGTAAAAATAAAAATTCAAGTTTATGTCTGAATGAAAATAAAAGATCGTAAACAGAGTTCTAGTGTATAATACATGTTGTATATCGATTTGAATGAGAAACAGCTATCTTTACTCTCCTGTTGTGTTTACTATAATCTTTATACATAGAGTATTGTCGATGAATACAAGTTCCGTTATGAAAAGATCTCAAATCTTAACTGAGACATGAGCAGTTCTCGTATCCAAAACTTAAATTGACCAAAGTTTTATAAAGCAATTTAATCGAAGAAAGTAAAATTTTTCAATATTTCACTGTCATTAGAATGGAATCTCGAATAAGTTCCTATAGTTTACGATCTATTCTGCTGATCAAACCTTTGTTCCTATTACACATAGTGCTGGACAATACTGGCAATTGGGAGTAATTATAAGATTTACCCAATTAAAAACCTAAAACATTTGGATTATTTCTAGAATTAAAATAGCAGAAAGCATTAATTTGTCTGAAACTTGGTTATAATTTATTTCGAATTAATTCTCTCATATAAATTCTAGTCTAAGGAATCGATTAAAAGATGACATGACTTCAGACAATGCAATCGATTGGTCTGCTAAAATTAGAAATAGTGCTTATATTGAAAAGTTGTATCCCTTAAGCTACACGAGAGATACCTATTATTCGTATCCAATGAATTAAATAAAAGAAAATATGATCACATTAGCCTAAGGTATTTGGCAAGAAATGAGTCGTGAACAACTAAATGATATATTGCTGTCATGAGAATGACTGATTCAAGACATCTGAATGTCTTTAGGTCATAAAAGAGAAAGCATCCTTCATTAGAACATTGCTGGAGTAACATGTTTAGATGAATAGTAGGGATGAGCAAAAGGGAGCAAAGCAATTCCATTGAACATTTCGCAACATCGGAAAGTTAGGGTATTTATCAAGCTAGATTTTGATAATTAAATTTATTCTGTATTGAATTTACTTGGAAATTCTATAAAACAATTAAAGCGTCTTATGTTATTTTAATGAAATATTGGATTCTGACCCCATTTGACTCAACCTGAACACATGCAAGATATACAAGAATATGGCACTAATGATAACTAAATTTATGCCTTAATTGAACTCTCGGATTGCAGTGAACATAAGCTATAAATAAGTTACTGCTATTTCAACAAATCTGGTAGAATTATTCACAATTTTCCGATCGATTTATTAATGAACAAACTTTGTTAATTATTCTAATTATTTTGCTTGTTTTTGAGCTGAGAATATTTAAATGAGGAAGTTTGCTGTAAGCCTTATACAAGCGAATTGAAAAGTAATACATTTTCTGCTTAAAATTTATAGTTGATTGTATATGGCTTTAATTAGTCGACTCCATACTATAGACTATATGTTGAAACATGGTTCACATCTATTCAACGCTTATTCCTATAAATTATATAACAAATAATTAAGTACAGCGCTCAATCAGAAATCTTTGTTATACAGCAAAGTATATATTTTAAAATAAAGTACACAACTTTTCGATTTGGTAGAATGAATGCTTTGTGTGACAACTCAATTGAGTAGTACTAGATTTACTGAGCATCGCTTAATTGCCAATCGTTAAGCTTATGTCAACACATCGAAAAGCAAATGACGAAAAAATATATATAATACTTATGAATCAGTCTTGCAGTGATTTTTAGTGAGTCTTATTACCAAGAAATCGTATCTGATACTTAATTCTTTTCGCTAGTGAACAGCTATTCAAAGTTTATATTGAAGTTATTTCCCTAGACCATTCTATTGCCTAATTATTTTTTCTTCATCTTCAAATCTTTTTTTGGATTGAAAAATACTTTTTTATTTCAACTATAACTTTATTACTCATTATTTCAATTGAACTTCAGACTAGACAGACTTGAAAGTGCCAAGAATCCATTGCTTTGAAGCTTACAAGCGAACGATTTACGCAATGTTTTATATAAAATAACTAATCATTGTTCCCAAAACATGATTTGTATAACGAGATTTAGAGGAACACATGAATAACATGGGGCTGAAGCCATAAATTTGAATTTTAAATGTAATTATGTAAA
The DNA here is from genome assembly GCA_018873245.2 of Archegozetes longisetosus. Lineage (NCBI taxonomy): Eukaryota > Metazoa > Arthropoda > Arachnida > Sarcoptiformes > Trhypochthoniidae > Archegozetes > Archegozetes longisetosus. The sequence goes on along the minus strand of JAEMBT020000001.1, from coordinate 14,878,543 downwards.
TCTTTACTCATAAGTCAATCTTCAATTTAAACCATAAGATTAGACTGTGAAATAACAGTCAGGTTAGCGCCTATTGTTATCGTTTATGCCAATCACGATTCCAGCTAAGACATTCCGTCGTTTATGTTAAAACAATGATTTTCTGTCACGAACTCTACTTTTGAGTAATAAATCTAAAAGAAACTAGAAATGTGAGATACCAGCAGAAATCTTATAACTCAACTACTAATGAGCGCTGAATCTCGAGTTCTTAAGTTGATGTATACTCAAAAACAATAATCCTCTATATCAAGTGACGAGTTGTGATGATATACTTCCTATTAGACCATAATATTTTCGGTTATGAAACCTATAGAACACTCAATATAATGATCAAAGTAAACCTAAAACCAGATTGGGCAACAAATTAGTTGTCATCACGGGATGTCACTAAGTCAAACTTAGCAACAGCCTTTTCTTGTTGCTGTCAACGATTACTAAGTTTTCAACTGTAATTTTTCAAAGAGATATTTGCCTTGAGTTGTATTCGATTCATAAGAATTTTGACTAGAATACGAAAGATAAAACGAGTGATAAATAGTTTTCTAATACCTTTCTTTATATATATCACTTCTTGTTATAGAATATGCATTTGTCAGATATATCATTTACACTGTAATGCTTTCGAATATCACTTTATGTAATAACAGTCGTTGGAAAAAGTTTTTATAGTTAATAGTTTTTTCAGTTATCTCCAACTTTGTATTGGGGAACAGTTTCATTTTTATTTCTATATTTTACGGAATATTTTTAAACCAATGGGGATTCCGGTAAAAATAAAAATCAGTAGATTCTTATAAATACAAAAATTTGATTGCATAAAAACTTTTATAGTGATCTTATTAGAAAATATACTAACTATCGTTAAAATGAGAATCAAAATTTTAATGAACGTTCAGGTATTTGCTTATCGATTCCAGTAATTATGGAAGAATCCAAAAGAACTCAAGTATCATATTGAAGTCAAATTGTATAACAAAACTTGTATTTTTTTGTGATGAAAATGACAATTCAAAACATGTATTTTGTTGTGTGTTCGTTAGTGAGTGAAAAGGTTTCATAAAATGCAAATTCTGTATAAATCAAATCAATAGTATGCAGAGAATGCAAGAAAACAGCTCATAATTATTATTTATAGATGAAAAATGAGTTGAGAATGACTTGTAAAGAAGTGTGACGTAAGTCAGACTCAATGTGTCAAACATGCTATAAAAGAATGAGTGAAAAAAAACAAATTTTGATACTATTGTAAGCGCAACAACCACTTTTGGTAAAGTGCGCTGCATTTTCGTTTCTCTTGGCTCACTTTTGCTTTCAATCGATTATCGAATATACTTGCAAAAGCTTTATATATTAAATATTTGATTGAGTAAAACAAACAATTGTACACTAAAATCAATCACTAATAGGTTTGACATGAGTTTAGAGCTGCCAAAACTTCCCAAACGTTCGTTTGAATACATTTTAAACCTAAAAAGAAAACTACCCTTTAAGCATATCACGATTGCCGTCTAGTCATACAACTTGCTGATCAAATGTTGCTGACCAGCCGGAAATAGACTCAATGATCACGTATTAACAAATAGTCAATAAGTTATTTACACAAGTACTTCTGAATCAAAATATAGCCCGAATTGAAGAAAGATTGTCTACAGTTCTAATTTTAGAAATAGGACATTGAGTTCTAGCTATCAGTAATTGATAACTTAGTATTGCAAATACTATCTTATGCTTGACTAACTTCTGAAAAGTACATTTCGTTTATAGTTTTGATAAGTGAGTTCGAGAGAAATTGATGCTTCGATTCAGTGTATCTTATTTTTTATGATTAAAGCAAGACTTCCCTGAAGGCTATTGATTGGATGAAAGAAGAGACAATAGCACTGGGAATACAAAGTTTCGTTATTATTGGATGGCAGCTACGACCCAAAACAATAATGCCTTCATTGTTAAGATTATTTATAAGAATCTTTTAGGAAGTAAACTTCAGAATTACATGAGTCTTCCTGGATTATTGATTGCTAACTTATTCTTTTCTCTTTCATTTTTTTGAAAAATTTCTTAAAATAAAAGCAGTTACTTTACCTGAAATTTCGAAATTCAATTTACTCTTTTAAATATACAATTTTCCTGTTAATCAACACCTTTTCAAGATGATTAAACTAAGTTATTATGCGTTGAATAGGGATGCCAACTTTAGCTAGGTTCAAAGCTGAACAAAATATAATCAAATGGGATCCTTATTATCTTTACAAAATATTTTTTGGATAAACTCTCGAATAGTTATATACATTTAAATTAATCTTGTTAAGCTTTGCGATTGTTTATGCAGATAATCATTTCACTAAAACATTTGATCCACACGATATTTAGAAATAATTGAAAATATAATTTTTCTAGATATTAGCGTGATTCATTTTAGTCTAGTTTCTCAGTGTATCGAAAAATATTTGGATTTAGGGAAAAGATTGTTGTCTTATTTAAGATTTTCAAATATTTGTTGAAAGAACATTTTAGTATTAAAAATTTCTGCTTCCAGTGCAAGGCATCCTTAATATCGAAACATCGAATTCATAGTCTTCTGGTTTATTAATAGAAGTTGTTTACTTGACTTATCTCAATAAAGCAGAATCTAACACAAGTTATTAATCTAAAAAACATATTTTCACTCAATTCATGGTCATATTATTTATCAGATTAATTTAGAAGAAACTTTCGTATAAAGAATTCAATGAAACAATGAGATAGAATTCAGAAAGTCTGATACGTGTAGCTAAAATGTTATATACTTTGTTCAAATATTTAGTTATAAATACAATAACGAATGTAAAAACAGTTCTCTAATGAGTCTGAGATATCTTCCAAACAATGGAAATAAAGTCTTTTGAATTTTTTTCAAGTGAACTCAGGCTTTAGCTCATTATCTCTTTGCATGAACGAAAGTCATCAAACTATCAAAACCAAAATATCATGAAATGAGTAATTCCTTTAAAAATAGCATCAAATGTAAACCTGTGAATACTTATCAATCATTCTTTTGTGTTCTATGCAAAAGTTTACCCAAAGCTAAAATTCACTGAACGGCGATCTGTATCGCAATTTATCAAAGACTCTTCACAATAGGATTGATAGCATATAAACAGAAACTTTCAAAGCCACTCAGCTTTTGTTTGATTTACTTATTCATGTGATAGTCGGAAGATTCTTAAGGTTTTCATATGGGCTGAATCTAGAATCTCACCACAAAGTTTGACTTACTTAGGGTTTGAGGAATAAGGAATCATGTGAAGCAACATGCTCATTTGTACAGTGGCTACGCAGGTCATACTCCTGATCTAACCTAACCTAACTTAGCTGTAAGAATGAGTACATTTTGTTAAACTATCACATGAATAGTTTATTTAGGTAATGTGAATGGCGTACGTATGGTAAATAAAACGTTATTGTAGTGATTACATGACTCCTTAATACCTAAACCGAAATATAATCTATCACTTTTCATCTCCATGAATTTCTATGATATTTAGTATAGAATCAGTTGATGTTCGTTCGAAGCTATTCTAAACACGATTGAACTGATTTGTTGATTGCAGTCATAAGAACTACCTGTACTAAACTTTAAGTGTGCTTTTCTCTTCAATATCTTAATGACATGGAAACGGTATTATTGCAAAAGTGAATTGCTTTAAGCTTACGAATTGATAAAATATTTTTACCAATAGATTGACGCAATTTGACGCCTTGAACTACGGAACTGATTATGATTTCAGCTTAGCTTAAGAATAAAAGAAAAATATTATTAGATCAAATTTCAAGTGATTTGTAGCAGATGCCGATGTGTTCTTCGAAACATTCTTCGCTTTTTGCTAAACTTTCTATCAAAGGAAGAACTTTCTTCTATTCTACTGATTGTTACGAAATTTCACTTATTGTAGTAAAACCTCTATATAAGGGACCAATCCTGACTGTTGTGGTAAAAGTCTAATGGATTTAATGGTCAAAAAGTCTTGATATAAAGAGTAATAGTTATAGTAAAGTGACACTAAACAATTAGTAACCATAGAAAAGAACTCGATATCTCAGAAAATCATCTTATATATAAAAAAATCTATTTAAAGCCATTTTCAGTCCGAATAATAGTAAATGTGTTTTTAATAATATACATTAGAAGATATGAGAATTGATGCAACATTATTGATATAATCGATTAGGTTACAAAATATCTCGAAATAACTGAGCCTGAACATAACGAACTAATTCTCTGGTCTTTCAGCTTTCTAATATCGAGGTTTTACTGTTAACTAAATGTGACGTTTAGGAAAAATGGACAAGTAATTTTTCTGGCTTCTGGATTAGATAACAAAAATCACTCAATTCTCAGATGGACCAGTTTGATAAGAAAATCAAAATTAATAATTAGATGAAATACAGTAACAAAGTTGCAGAACGAATTGGTTTGAACAAAACGTCAATGTTATCTTGTATTTGACACAGAACGTGACATAATATTACGACAAAGGACCAAGACATAAGCCTTTTAATGTTGCTCTCATGTAACAGACTTTCATTTAAGATCGAGCCCATTTAGTGTCAATCAAATTTAGACATGAAGCTGTGAACTATGATTGGGTACCTTCCGTTGAGCAAGCATAACATTCAATTGAAACTTAATTGAATTCTCTTAAATTGAAGGATTATTGGGTGACTAGAAATATGTTTGCCAATACTAAAATTGATAGAATGCTATTTTATACATGACTCAAATACTTGTTTGGATCAGATATTGATTGTTAGAAAACTAATCTACTTTAGTCTTAAGACTTCCAAACAGTCTCGAAAACAATGAGTAAGGTTTTAATAAAGAATCCGATTTGTCAAAATCTGTAACTTCTCAGTTCATGAAATTTATTCTTAAATAAACAATTTAAAATGTGTAATTAAATTAATTTTTTGTAATATAAGTACAAATTTTTCTAAAATTTTTGTAAAATATACGAATAGAAAAGTTAAGGAAAGCTTTTATAAGAAATAAATATATAATAAAAGGCACAATAAAATTAGGAAATAAAACAAGTAAAAATATCTAAAACTAAATATTTGTCTATCAATTGAGTGAGCACAACCTCTGGGACTTTAGTTATACTTTAATTGGATTTGAACGATCAAAGCACCAGTTGAGACGAGAACACATTCAATTCATTCAATTTATTGATCCTTTTAGAATACAAGGTCTCTAAAAATGGAAATTTTTAACAATAAAAACTTTTCACTAGGAAAGCTCTTTATTAGGAATTGGTTATTATGAAAGTATAGTGAATGCTCGGTTGAATGAGAATGCTTGGTTGAATGAGCACCTAAAGTCAAATATTAAACGTCTAAGCTAATATTTTTATTTATTAGTAAAAATAAAAAATTTATTATTTTGGTGTATCGGTAGTCCTTCAATTAAATGGCTTTTGACCAGCTATAAGATCTTTTCTCCAGATTTTCATTTTAAAACAGTTCCAATTTCATACAATAATCCATCAAAGTTTCGACTTACGATCCAATGAAAAACTAAAAGTTAATTGACTTTTAATTGAGTGGTCATTCTCATAGTGATCAATGTATGAGACCACAAGTTTCGCGAGCAAGCGTCGTAAAACTGTTAACTACATTGGATCTAAGAGAATAGGTTTTAGTCTATATATATTATGCTTTAAAAATCAAATAAAACGTATTATATCGTTAAGAATTAAATTAAATCAAACATTCATGAGATATATTTAGAATATTGTTTAACTTTTCTAATTAGTAATTCAATAATAATAAATTAAAATAAACAAGTTTTAAAATCTAAGTTAAGCGATATACTGAGTGTTTGTCCTCAATTGAATACTTTCACTCGTGCATCACTTCTGGTGGGAACTCGACATATAAATATTGAGTAACAATGCAACAGTTTCAACACTTAAAGCTATAAAAACTTTCAAAGTAGTTAAATCTATACGAAATATAGGGTCAATTCATATTTTCTAGTACTCTATTCAAATTTCATTCAAATTGTTCATTCGCCAAACCCTCATAATTTTTTCCAAATTTCAGGCATATTATTAAGCTTTTTTAGTGCTTCCTTCATAAGCAGAGCAAAATTTTCAAAAACATTTCTTATTTTAGTTTTTTCTTGTAAGGATTCTTAAAGAGTTTCAGTACAAGCTCAAAATAACTTCATATATCTTGCTATCATATAACTTCATAATCACTTGAAATAATGTTGTTTTTCAGATAAATGAATTGTTGAACATTTTAGTTGAAATAAGAGATTAGCAGAAATAAGAAAATAAAGTCCATATATTGAATAATTGTATGCATTAGATGATTATGAAATGTGAGGAATTAGATGCCGACATATGATTATATCTAATTATTAACTTATAAACAAAAAAGATATGAGAGTATATACATTTTTAATGAGACAAATCATGCTAACACATGTAGAGGTTGTCAAAAGCCAAATAAGAAAAGATGAACAAAATTCTTATCAGAAAAGTTTGTGAGCACAGTGAGTGTTGTAAGCATGAAATTCATGACGATATAATCAAGCTGAATTGTTCGCTGCATATCACACTTCAGTAGTTGCTTCAATTTGTGGCTATATAATAGAACGAAATTCGTTAATTGCTTGTAGAATATAAGAGAGAAATAGAGAGCTTATTTCTTAGAACTAATAGCATTTTAAAGTAAAAATAGTATGAAATACTTATTTCGCAATAATACATAAAGTGACAGAACAAACAGAGTTGGTGGGATTTCTGAAAAGAATAATTTCTATTTTCATAAGACTGGTGCAGCTTATGTCAATCTTGAAAGGTCTGGAGCTACAATGAATTTTAAACCAATTTCTAATAAATTCTCATGAGTGTTTCAACAGTTCTGGTTATAAGAATACTAGAGAATTTGCTTATAATATTCGAGCATAAAAGATATTAATCAAGTATGAATACATTTACTTAGCTGTTACTGTCAGGACTAATATAAAAACGTCAAGAAAAGTAAAAGATTCTGACATAAATTTAAAAATCCAACCGCTATTTCTTAAATGTTAAAATTGATTCTAGAAATGACTCCAGGCATATATCATTCAGCTGAGCATAGACTACTGAAAATTACAAGATTTAACCTACTGAGAATTTTGTTTTTATCGTTTCGTTTACTTGGATAAAAGATTATTGAACATCTGGGAAACAGCAAAAAAGACTTAAGTTTGAATGTTTGGATAAGTACAATTTTTCATTTTTATCGTTTTTAAGAATATTGTCAATTTTCAAACTACTTCTCTCAGTCTTATTTGGACAGAGAAATGTTTTGTATCTTGCACATAACAAGATATTTCCTTGCGTACCATATAAATACACTCGCGACACAACTAAAGATTAAATTATGTTAGGTTAAAATCTTATCATTCCAGTTAAGTCTGCATGAAATCATACTCTTGCAAAAGCAAAATCGATTGCGCAAATGAAGCCAAACTTATCGTTAATGGAATATTAGCATTATTTTGATGGATGTTTGCTTAGGCGAAACATAAATATAGTTTATTACATCTGCAATAATAGTAATTCTTAAGATAATAAAAGTTTCGAGGGTTTCCTAACTAGTCATATGCTTATACATAAAAATGAAGTACTTTACAAACTCTACATTTCTATGCATTTACCCTATTTGCACAAACCCGTCACTAATATCTTAAGTAAGACTACAAGTAATTAAAGTCATTAATCAATTGCTACTAATTAATAATACTTTAGATGTTTTCACTCAGCGATACGAGAAATAATCTACAATAAGCTGATTCATATTCTACGTGTATCATCCCATAAATATCTTGATATGAAGAGCCGGTAGACAAATAAATGAATTGAATATTAGTTTCACGGACAGTATTGGTATTCATTATTATTAATGTCTTGTGTGATGAGGAATGACATTGACAAATGACTAAGGCCTTTACAAGCTCTATAAGTAGTTTACTTGTTAGCTATATAACTATGGAAAACTTCTGTCTTAGCGACTGAATTATAAGCTTGCATCAAATTTTCAATTTATTTCCTCAAAATATTCAAATGTCTTTCTCACCTGACTTAACATTTACTTCGAAAGTTGAATGTATACCATGTGTGGAATAATTTTGCTACATTTTCCGATAATTTTAAGAGTTATTTTCGAGAGTAAAACATTTGGATCATTTCCTCGTGTTGACAAGAGTACAACTGCTTACACAAATCGGTCAAACAAATTAAGTAATTTTTTGCATTCATAAACTATTTTCTAATTTTAGAGTATGACATCTATTAACAAAAAAATCGGCATGAAATATTAAAATCTAATTGAAACTCACAGGAATATGTTTGAAATCAATACTTTCGGGATGCATCTCAACGATTGTCCATAAAGATGAAATCTGTTACAAGAGCTATATCTGATCGCAGATGTAGAGTTGGTTGAATAAACAAAAACTGAAATTGATTTGAATATCGCTTTTTAGATAAAACCATTTCAGACATTTTATATCTGAAGTTGACAGAAATGTCTAATACGTTTGTGTTGGCAAATCTTATACTTTTCATCTTATCAATTGTCATAATAGTTTGTATTTTCGATCATTATCATACCGAATAAATACTTTAGTTCAATATGAATCTGATTTATTTTATTACTGATGTTGTCCTTGTAAGAAGATTTCAATTATTCTGAAGTTATGAAATGATTAGAAATTTAGTTTCTTTCAAGTCTTGTCAAGAACATAGGTTTCAACAAAATACAAATATAACTTTTTGAACTATATTAATCTTAATGAATTTTCCCATATAAAATTCGAAATTATAAATTATTAAATCTGAAGAATAATGAAACAAAAGTATATTCAATTCAAAGATATATTCAGCCTGTTTAGTTTATAATTTTCCTTTTAAATTAGACAATAGAATTGAGTAACTCAAGAATTTGGTAACTTATGACTTGATTCTTACTAAGTTTCTTTTAATTTCGCATATGAGATTTGGTAAAAGGATTAGAATAATATTGATTTTGATGTGACAAATAAAGATAAAGTTTCAATTTCTACATGCTAGATGTCAATAAACAAGTCTGTTTTAGAGGGGATCATGTGATAATTAATTGTGAAAGTACTAATTAGGAATATGAACACTTGTGATAGTACTTGATAATATTGAAAGGCCAAAAGTTAAATTTACACCTTGCAAGTCAATTAAATAATTAGTTTCTATATATAAGCAGTTGGGTAGAAAAATAAATTTGATTCCACATCTAAAGATGGAACAATACCTATAAGACAACTTGAGTTTAATTTGATTAAGTCGACAAATCTATATTAAGCATCTGCTAATAATTAGCTTTATTTGATTTAATAGAGGTTTAGAAAATAAGATTAGATTAGATTCAGAATAAATTAAGAATTACTTGCTAAGATAGAAACTTTGTTATAGAATTAGATTTAACCAAAATTGTTGATGGAATAGATTCAATTGTTCTCTACTTTGGTCATTTTAAAAATTAGGTTTCATTAGAACTAACGAGTAAGCTATAAGAATTTCATTAATGTCGTCTCAATTAACTAACTTTTATTTCATTCCAAACCATTATTTAACGCTTCATTTATTTAATTGCTAACCATTTCAACACCTCTGATCTGATTATTTGAAAATCAAGACTCAACCCATTTTTGTATCAACCTGATAGCTAAAGTATACTCAAAGACTTAAAACCCCTTGATTGCAACTTAAGGCTTTTCAAAAAAGAAATGCACTTTTATGGCGATCTTTGCTATGCATATAATGATAGAAAATTTTTATGAATTAGGCGCGAAATTAAAGACGCCTTTCTGTCCGAGTTTGACCAAGTAGACCCCCCCTGTAGCTAAGGATTAGTCAATGTTTTGATAAGATGGTTTCATTCAAACTTTTGATTTTATTTAAATTTGGATCTTTAGAGACTAGCTCATATTAGTTAAACTTTATAGTTCAAGAAATTGCAGTTTAAATAATGAGCACAAGCCTTACGAAACAATATTTTATTAAAAAAAATTATTCGCAAATTATTGACGATAGAGTACAATATAAAACTTAATTGATGATTAAATTTTGACATAAGTTTTTGTTTTGTATTGTTTGTATTTGAAATGTTTGTGTTGATCGGTGTTAATACACTGCCGAAAATTGATTTACGCTTTTCGTATAAGGCATTTTATATTAAAATTTGAAAAATAATTTTCCAATTAGAGTAAAATAAAAACTTTTACTAAGATTTTTAGCACAAAGTTGATAAATTGAAAGGTTTTTATTAAACCTAAACTATATCTCAATTAATTACATATTTAAAACTTCATGAACTTCAATTGAAAATTTATTAAAAAAGTTTAGACTTTTCACTTTCAAATCAATAAAGTTTTATACTGTAGTCAAACTCAGAAGCCATTCACTTGACATATGAAAGTCAAATGAAATCAAAAGTTTGAATTAAACTTTTCTATCAAAACTTTGATTAATCCTTAGCTACAGGAGGTATGCTGGTCAAACTTGGACAGAAAGGCGTCTTTGATTTCGCACCTAATTCATAAAAATTTTCTATCATTAAATGCATAGCAAAAATCGCCAGAAAAGTGCATTTCTTTTGGAAAAGCATTAAACTGGAAGTGATGTGTTGTGATGGCATGTTTTGTGATGACTATAATATAGAGGATATTAAGAAATTAGTTTCATGTTGGTTGTCGCAACATATATAAATCAAATTTTTCAACAAATCGATACTCATCACAGGTAGATTGACACGACAACAGTCTCTTTCTTGTTACTATCGACGATTATTAAATTTTTGAGTGCACTATATAACCGGTATTAGTTCTTAAGCCTCAAAGAGTGAATTTCAATTTTATGCATTTAAATCATAGGATTCTCTAGACTTGACTCTGACAAGTAGATTCGTTTCAAGCCTTCTAAATTGTGTCAATTGATTTTTGAGATTTCAATTTTGATATTTAACCTTCTCTAAAAGTTTCTTTCAGACTGACATTAGCTGATAATGTTATAAAAGTATCATTAATGAAAGCACTGATAAAATCCAAATGCGTTTCAGGGTTTTCAATAACTTCTCGATGAAGGTGTAGGAATGCATTCCTGTATTTTATAATACGATGTATTTACAAAAATGATGGCATGATTATAGTCAAAAACTTTACTCGGAAAGTAGCTGTCTAAACTTTTCGAAAGTAATCTGTAAGGATGTCACGCATTGCAACCATATTAAAACCTGAAAAAAGTATAGTTCCTTCACCTTTTCAGCAAATAGAAAAAGAGGAATTTTGATGAAAGTGTATTACTTAGGGTTCTAGAGCTTATATTTGTTTGAAATTCTATGCGCTCGAAGTCAAGGATTTATAGTAACAATTGATAGTGTACTAATACTTGTAAGGTTAGTCTTATGAAAATCCATTTTTAAACTATAGTGTAACAGGGGAAGTCTTGTTATGTCTTCTAATTCTACTAATTTGGCGTTCAGAATTTTTTAAAGCTACTGACTCTTTACTGACTACTTATTGCAATATAATTTAGAAAAATAATAACATAAAAAGTTCATGAAGTAGATAATATCATACAAAATATTCATCCTTGATTACTCTCTATTTTCCATTATGAGATAAAAAGCTTAAAATTCAAGTTTTTGGGAACTCAAAGCTCTCATGCTCTTTAAACAAGATTTCAAAATAAGCCTTACAACTTGCGTTGGTAAAATACATGAAAAATATTTTCGGGAATGTATTATACTGTATTATAACTTTCCTTATTATTATATTTGTATTATAGCATCTACTTTTCTATAGCTTTTCGATATTCATGTAGTATATAGTGGCTTAGCTTGACCACCCTTCTCCAAATTATAGCTGTACGGCTATTGTATAAAGCCTTTTATTACGTTTTACCTAGGCTAATTATCAATATTTAGATCTCCCTTCGATCATTTCAAGACTTCTGAACCAATCTTTTATGAATAAACATTTGATCAGACTTAAACATAATGGAAAAATACACTGACATGTACATGGCCTGGTGTATTTTACATGTGTTATACTATATTATAAATACGTGACGTTATATACTGTACATGTATCTCTGCCAACGCTACTTACAACATTTGAAGAATAACTAAATACAGCTATTTTTGGAAAATAATCTGATTTAAACTGATTTCTTTTCATTGATATACTATGTCTTGAATAATTGTCTGAACAGAATAAAATATGTACTGTGATCTGCAATTTCTATTATTCAAACACTCGAAATAGTACTGCAGTTTCAATACATACAAATTTGGTTTTAAAATCAACACAATAAAAAATGATGCAATACAACAGAATAATTAGATTTTTATGTATTGAAACTGCAGTGCTATTTCGAGTGTTTGATTAATAGCAATTGCAGATCACAGTACAATCAAAGGAACAAAAACGAAGCAGTTTTTTGCTTTTCTACAGTTAAAAATCATGTACTCATTTTAAAGCACTAAAATATGAATAACCAAGGGAAAAAAGTTGATAAAATTTTAAATGTTCAAAGTTTACGTACAATTGAAATAAATAATGACTAAGAATATCATAGTATTGACTGAGCACAAAGTATTAGTTTGCTAATCAGCATCTTTGACGGGCAAAAGTTGTGTATGAATTGAGTATATCAACTTTTTGCTTTAAGATTTCAACTATAAAAAGTAAACTTTTCTTCACTGCTTCGTTTTTGTTTCCTTTGATTGTACTTTAGAGTATAGCATTTAAAGATAGCATTGAACGACTATACAGGGCTGTTTTTAAATAACTGGACAGGCGTTCCTCCTACTATTAATCAATTAGTCAATGATAGGTTAATAGTATTGGTGTTTTATATATATTTTGTACAGGGTGTACTTGAAAAAGTGAATGAATATTTTGACTAATAAAATTAAGATAAATAAAAACCTTTTGTTTTGGTAAATAAAATAATGATAAATGTTAATCTTTTGTTTAATAAATTGAGGATCAAACAAAGGATTAAAACAAAAATATGCACAACTGTAATTATGCACACTTGTAGTAAAGCAATAAAAAGGGTATAAATTTAGTCGTAAAATTTCTCTATTTTAAAAGATCACCCTGTACTCAATAAATATATATAAGGAATGAGTTCAGCCAATCATATCGTTCTCGTACGTCCAGGTATATAAAAACAGTCCATTAGCTTTAAAGTATTGAAAGTGATAAGGATTATCATTTTGATCAGTACTCAAGAATAAATCATTACTTATCAGTTGAAATGAAGAGACCTTATTTTTGTCTAATTTCATATTAATTTGTATTTTATAGAAGCTTGTCTATCGATTCAGCTCACTGGTAGTTTTCAAGATTAATCAATTTTGAATGAGTCAATACTAGAAAGGTATTACAGTACAGTCGATTGCTTGTATTAATACTTTACACATAAGTATATATATCTATCAATTTTGTTCAGGCAATTGTTTCAGGCATAGTGCTAATATTTTCCTATTCTATACACATCTGTTGAGTTATCTTAAGCATTATTCAAACAATGAAGATATTTCTTAAACCAATCAAATAGGTCAGACTTTCTCATTCAAAAACTGATTTCTATTAATAAGTAATTCTTGCTCAGATCAAAACTAAACCTATTCCTTTCAATTCCTTTAGATAATGGTTTTTTTGTAGCCAACACTTAATCCGTAAGTTTGAGAATTCATGAATCAAGCGAATTCTTGGAAACAGAGATAAAATTATCTATCAAGAATTTATTATTCATTCAATCGTATACTTATGGACTTTCAAATCTTTAAAGAGTATTTATCGACAAGAATAATGTTATGTTAATAGAGGATTCAAATAAGCCTACCAAAGAGTCCTTTTGATATCGTTCTATGGTAGATTTGTTTGATCATTCGAGAGGAAGAATTCAATTTAGCAAAATTTTGGGAAAAATCTCCAATATATTTCACGCAGGATTGATCATAGATCACATATGGCATCCTTATAAAATAAATTCTTATGTAAATTGTGTTTTTGACATTAAGCATATTCTTATACTTTATAGAAGTCTTTTTTTTATACTTTATCAATTATTTTCTGCCAACTTTATTGATCTCAAGATTTGATTGATTCTAATTGCAGTTTTGATACTTGTTGCAAAACTGTTTCAATGATCCCGTGATGTTATGCGTTTGAGGACTAATCAATGTTAATAGTATTTCCAATGTTTTGAGTATAACCTTAAGTGATGTAGGAGCTGGAATCTCATTCCTAATGTTTCTTATAATTTAAATGATTGCTTTACTTGAGTTGAGAATGGTGAAAATGAACACTAATCGACAGTCGATAAAATTGAAGTATCCTAAAAAGACTAAGAATTTTGTTGGGCAAGTTCTTATGTCGTCAGCAGAACTTTCACAAAACTTTTTTACTATTCAATATCCTAATTATGAAGTTTGTATTCTGAAGGAATTTTCTAATAGAGTATCAGAATTATGTCTTGATGGATACATAGCTTAATTCTCAGCTTAAGACAATTAGTGGATATGAGTTCTTAATGTTCTTTAGATTCATTAATGCTTTTTAGAGTCATTAAAGTTGTTATCTTTGTGTAGTGAAAAAATACTAATACAGCTGAGTTTATTCTAGAGATGTCTAGAAAGCAAGTTTTGAGGCTCTCTCACTTATTAAATTTCTGGAAAGCTTTACTTTTTGGACTGCTTGATTAATAAAAAATAATTAAATTCAACATCAATTTCAGCCAGACTAATAAACTACTGAATTACAAAAATATTCTATTTTATCTGTGTATACTTTTCAATCTGCATGTATCTATTAAAATTATTTGATTGACGTGCAACGTATCTCTCTCTCTCTCTCTCTCTCTCTCTCTCTGCATCTCTGCTGTATAACAAAATACACCAAATTGATATTCAACTTAATTGCTCATTAGCAGTAATCTGTTCCAAAGGGGTGTCATATGTTTTAGGTAATTAATGTCTGAAAAATTTAATCTGGTTTAAGCTCTATAGATAATTACGTTTTATCGTTATTAAGCCAAATAATAACGATAAGACTAAAAAGTAGATTTTTTACGATATAGCTAAGTTTGCATTACTGTGACTATCAAGACTATCTTCAACGTTCACATCGCTATTTATCAATATCAAATTTATAAGTTGTTGTCATTATTCGACCCACAATAGAATTATTTTAGTGTTTTTAGACATCAAATTAAATATAGACGTAAACTTAAATAATTGAAATTAAATTGATTTTAAATACTTAAAGAGTAAGTTTAATGATGGCATAAACTTGGCATAAACCTGATATTGCGAATAAAAATGACTGTAATCTTCAAACTGAAATATATTCAAAATATAGATCGAAATAATTAAATATTGCTCTTCATCTCAGAGCAAGTTTCTTAAACAAAATATTGTTATATTTTTTCTTTTACAGTAAAGTGGTGGAAATTTATTTTTACCTGTCGAAGCTTCATTAAAGCTTTCAATGAAGCTTTCAATAGAGTTCTACAATAAAGCTTTCTAAAGCTTTCAATAAACGATTCAAATGACACTTTCTGACAAAAATTTTGCAGTGAAGTATTGCTTTATTTATTTGAAAAAAATTTTGTTTACAGACAAATAACTGTCAAAATTAATTTTTTATTCATAAGTAAATAATGGAGACTATTTTCAAAATCGAATTTCAAGACCATTCCGCTCTTTTACAGCTCTGATTCTGTCTGCCATAGACCTTGTTAAACTATTGTGACTTTTTAATAGTTTATAAACATAAAAATTAGCTTTGTCAGATATTTGTTTATATACAGAAGGTTTTGTCAAATTACTGCACTGCAAAAGTTTTGTAAGAAAGTGTCATTTCGGTCGTTTATTGAAAGCTTTAAAGATTTAATGAAGGCATCAATAAGTAAAAATAAATTTTCATGACTTTACAATAAGATTTTGCTAAAAGTAAGAAATAATTTTTGTATCTGAATAGAACCGGATTTAAATTTTGATTACATAATATGGTTTGTATTTAGCGGTGTTAATCCTTGATTGACAAGCTCATCAAATATCTAATCTTTGCCTCATTCAAGTGAAGTAAGTTTCAACTTACAAGTTTTGCTAACTATTATAAGGTGAAAATTGCTAAATCTCTTCAAATGTTCAAGGTCTAGATTCTTAGTTAATTATAACTCGAAAACTTTGGTTCATACATCGTCTGAATTATACAACTACATTCATTTTAAGGCCATTTAAGATGAAATGTTACGTAGGTTTTCTCATACAATAGCATTAAGTCTCCTAATACAAGAAAAATATGAATCAAGTGATTGGGAAATACAGTAGATCCCATTAGATGATATATATATATTGATTACTACACAGTTCATGTACTCTTCAATTATATAATCCAGATAATATTGGAAGAAGTTACTAGTCCTTTCAATCTAATTTTGAATGCAATGCAATTAATTCTAAATGTAATATAATTTCATCTACTTACTAACACAAAACTTTCATTCATTCATAGTGAATTTTGCTTTATAACCTAAACTAATTGCTGTCGAACCACATTACAGAAGGTTGTTATCGCGTAACTATCTCGTAATTATCTTTCGAAGTAATTCTAATAATAGTGTTCTTGACCTTTTATTGTCAGTGAATGTCAGATTCGCTTCAAGCTATAAATATATTCACTATCTAATAACTCATTATATTCCAAACATTCTTAACAATTACACATAGGTTCTGCAAGTCAGTCAAATTGATTTAGCTTTCTTTGAGAGAATTTATCACTTCACTGCATTCTGAATACAAAATAGATTCTCCAATAGTAATCTCTAAAAATTCTCTTATCAATAAATTAAATCAGAAAGATTGAAATTGAATTCTATCACTTTTCTGTATTTTCGATTCTTTGAAAACTTTTAATACAGAATTATGTATTAGTAAATTTTTTCATATTCAAGATAAGCCTAATATGATGTATAGACTAATTTAGTTATCTATCAAACTAGAAGCAATATGAAAATCTATTTGATTTTGTCACAAAACGGTTGTTTGTAGTAATAAAACATTAGTTTTAGTCAAGCTTGCGTGGACTAACAGTGATTACTCTCACATATAATTAAATATTCATTATGGCTTAAAATCTAATGCAAGCTTAATCTGAGAGTATATTAAATTGATTTATTTATTACCACAAGTGGAATAAGGCAAACAACAAGTACATTAAGTACATTTGCAGCCTATCACTAGACTAGGCACAAGTATTCTTAATCGATCACTTGAACCATGGACAAAATACATTTGTATGGCTTATGAATATGTTATAAACCAGAGGTTTAGATTAAATATATGAGTACATATATACATATGAACCTCAATAATAGTTCAACAAGAGCTTCACAAAAATTTCATAGGAATTTCGTAAGAATTAATGATTAAAATTGTCATTTCATTGCTTGAATAGGAAATAAATTTTCAGAAATTTCGTAACATAAAAGTGGAATATTCCAAAAATTTGGATAAAACTATAAAATATAACTATATATTATAGATTTTTTCAAATAGATATTTGCCTACTTTTGCTATGCATTATTAAGAATTCATATTATACTAGATAGAAAAGGAGTCAACCAAAATTTTCAATAAATAAATTTTAATATAAAATTCACTCTTTTTGGCATTTCAAGGCTAAGGAAGAGTAAATACCAATATTGAAATAAATTTTAAAACTTTTAACACTAAGCTTGCATAATAAATGTGAACAAGTTTGAAATTTCTATATTAACCTATATTTGAGTGGATCTACAAATTTTAATAATCGATTGATTCAATTCAATAGAATGAAGTGACAGAGAAGTTTATATTCAGTACCGATAGGAATTAGATGCAAAAATCTTTGATCAAACTTTGAGCGCTAGATTCCTGAGCGTTCATAACTTACATGTGTAACTACGCTAACTATTTGCTAATTCTTATTCATTAATTCGACTTCACATTTTATCGCTATCTCGCTCAGATGAGTCGACATATCCTAAATGCTCGAGTTAGGGTACAGTTAGAAACTTATTAATCGCCGTTAGCAACTAGAGTAGAATGATACCAAAGGATATAACCAAAGAGGTTATTCATATATTTATTTGAGTAAATTTAATAAATGAAAGCATATTATGTACATGTATTAATAGTAAAGAGTGCATGTGAGGAAACGTGCACTAAAAGTATAGAAAAAGCTCTCCATCAGATATTAACCATATCTAGGTTCAACATATTTATGGAGTGCTTGAGCTAAGGATTATCAGAGGAGACGATCGCTTAAAAGTGAAAAATCAAATCAAATTAATTGAAAATTTGGTGTGTTTTTCAAATGAATAAGAAAAATACAATTTACTGATTGTTAGTTCAATAAAACAATTGATTAGAAGTCAATATTCAGAGTAAAAGTGATTAATAATTCTGATTGGAAGTACACATTTAAGGCAGCACTAGATTAGACTTAATATATATTCAAGAGGCAGATAATTAATCCTAAACCATTGACTTAGTTTGTGAAGTTGGGAGACTCACGACTCGTTTCGGCATAAAGGATTTGATGCAAATCGCCTTTGGATGAGAAATTGATCCTTTAATTTAGATATGTGTCAAAGGAATGAGTGAAAGATAAACAAAAGTCATGAATAGAAATGAAAATATTTTCTTTTAGTATTAAACTTCTTACTTCTAAGCAGTCTTTGTGGTAAATGAATAATTCAATGATTATGCTGATTGAGATTTGTTTCTGAAATAATGTATTTTGTCTTATAATTTAATAATTGTTATTGTTCTTTATTTAAATTACTATTTGAAAAATTTTCAACAAATTCTTATAAATTTTCAACAAATTCCTATAAATTTGCATAAATCTGAAGAGAAAAGAAAAATCGATATAAACTGTCTTGTTTAATAATAACCATAATTTTGTTTTCATAACGCTCTATGTGCTTGTAATAAGATGAGGATGCTTCCACTCAAAACAACCGTTGCTACTTATTCTCAACTTAATGTCAAAGTTTCAAATTTCAAGTACTCTAATCTATTGACCACCAACTGTACGACTGATTTATTATTTCGTTCAATATAGTTAGGTTAGGTTAGGTTAGGTTATGATTATGTTTATTGAATCAATAAATTGATTAATTTAAAAATATAAAAAGTTGAATTTTATTTCTTAAATCAATAATACTTATTTTGCTATTCGAATGAGTACCATATGTTTATAATGTGTTTTAATTGATTTTTTCGCATAACTAGTCATTAGATTTTCTCAAATACTGCCCTTAATAACACCATTCCTCTATAGGATTCATAGCTGAAGTTTTTATGTTCAATTTTTCCTTCATATGCAGTAATGATGTCTGAGATAAACAGTAAAAATTGAAAATTTAATTGAATCTCCATTATCTGAAAAGATAAAACTTGCATTTCAAATTGGCTTCATATTTTATACTATTAAAGAGTGTTATCTAAGAAAGTTGAAGCTAACCTAAGAAAACAAACAACCCTCCAAAACAATATTTTGGTCAGATGTGAAAGTAATCTCAATAAGATCTGCTTTATTAAGTGATCTATTCAAACACATTTAGGATTATGTGCAACGAGTCGTCGAACATGATTACAGAGCCTCATCGCTTCAGTATATTTCTAGTTGTATTATTTATTGCTTAAGTTATAACCAAATAAGTCTTTGCTTGTAATTAATGATAAGATTACTTTTAAAAAAGGAAATTTCATTCTCTAAGTTACTTTTATCACATTCCTCTATCAAATCAATTGTGTTGAACTACTAATTCACGGATCAGTAATAAGAAAGATACATTGAGCAAATGAGCAAAACTGATAATTATTTAGTAATAATTTAATTTTAAACTGATAAAAATAAATCTAAACATAACTAAACGTTGAATTCCTTCTTGTTTGAGTGGATGGAGCTTTTGTCCCGAAATATACTGGTATTTTAACGATTAATACTTTTCAAACATATTTTACGTGCCGCCAAAAGTGTTTGCCAATTTTATAATTGTATCGTAGGCAAAAGTTGGCAAAGACATTTGGCGGCATGTAATACTTAGTTTCAAGTGATATAATTTAGGTTATGTTGAATTGGATCTCAGAAAGTTATGCATTGATTATAGATTAATGCCTGATACGATCGCGTGAGATAGAAAGAGCGAGACATTAATTTTAAAGGAATCATAATCATACTTAGGAAAATGAAAAGATTTTATTATAAATTTCTCGAAATACACTGCCCTACACTGTCTTTTGTTGTATTAATCATTCGACTGTTTCTACTAATCAATACAGGATATATCTCATAACTTATAACAACATCTTACATTCTCTAACTATAGGAATAACTTTTTGGTTGCTCATAGCAGAAACTCTTCTTTTAATCGATATACAAAAAATCAATAAGTTATATAATAACTTACATAATGGTTGTGTCTGATAAGATCTATTCAAAATGATTTCACTATAGAAACTAGTTTTTAAATGGTGGAAAACTTCTAGTCATATCTTTTCATTAATATGACTCAAAACCTATGACTGAAAAGTTGTCAACTAGCTACAGATTGACTGATATGAACATATTACAAATTTGATTGTCTCGAATTCTGGATATTCTTGTATTTTGCTAGATCTATCTTTTGTGATTAATAAATATATAACTTTTCTGGAACAAACAACAGTTTAAGACTTATTGCATAGCACAATACAAACACAGCCAAAATCGCATGCATTAGTTACAAGAACAGAAACAATGCTTTCGGATGTGAAAGAGATCGAGAGATAAGAGTATTCGAAAAAAACACAAATACAAAGTAATGAGTATTCTATGCCTTGTTGAAACAATTCCCAAATTCTCTTTTGAGGATGCGATTTCAGACTAGGAACGAGACAGCACACTGGAGAATTTCGGTCTGATTATTTGTTCTATAGAGGCAAAACCAAAATTGCATACCCGTTTGTGGGCATGACATGCCTATTACGAGCTCATTGGTTGGTCAGTCAAATGAATTTTAGTTATATGAATATTTAATTTTGCTTAGATTTTCAAAGAGCCATCAAATTACTAATAGTCACTCTATTTATTAAGAATATTATTAGATAAACATGGTTTAGGGTGAATTCAATCTTTTGTAAAGAGTTAGTTCTTGGGAGGTATCCCGAATTCGGGATTTTGAGTTAGAAGTTTCATTGTACATTCCCAATGGGTATACTTGTGATTTTTATTGTACATATATTGATTGATACAATAAAACCTCTATATCTTGAACACACTGTTAAGTCTTCTAAAAGAAAGACAATAAATCTATAAGAAAGTGAGACTTATTCATTTTTAAAAAGAGTTTAGTAACACGTTCAAGCTAGACAGGTTTAACAGTACTTAGAACTTTATTACAAATAAGAATTAAATATAAGAGGTGACCTAAAATTTGTCTTCAAAGAGATTCGCAAACCGAAAAGTTTGTAAATAGATGTTTAATACATTAATGCACTACAATATTCTGCTATTCTAGCCCAACTTAGGCTTTGACACATAATCCTCGTGTTGCATTGACTAAGCTCTTCACTTGTTGCAAAGCACAGCTCAACAAACCCTTCATTAGTCAGGTTCAGGTTTTGTTATAAAGCATCGTATAATCTTGGCTACACCTGAAACTGATTACAGAAATGCCAATAAGAATTCTCAAACATTGAGTCAAATTGAAAAATTGAGTAGAGTTCGATTTGAATATTACTCAACTCTTCTGTTCCAAAATATATTGATTCCTCGGTAAATGCTGAGACTTTCAACAATTTAATAAACCTTCATAATAAGTTAACTTCTTACTTATTTAAGCTATAACGAAACTAGTGAGGACTGAGGGGCACAGACTCCTTCAACTTCAATCGTAAACTTAGGTAAAGAGTGATTTAACAAAAAGAAAAATCATTTTTTCTTATAAAAACTAAATTTGTTAAAGTTACACAGTTATCTTGTAACTGAACAGACTATCAATACTAAAGTGGCAATAATCCGAAACTTGGGCTAGCTCGATTCTAACATAAAACCTATGAAAATCAACTTAGTGCCTTTTACTCAAAATCTGTGACTTGACCGCTGCATACATCTCAGATACTGTTTTATACAGTTTTCGATTGCATAACCACAATAAAGCATCATTTTGTGTCATCTCCGACCAGCTGACAATTTTATTGCCTGAAATGCGATTCATGCCATACCATCAAATAATAAGTGCTCATCAACTAAAAGATAAGATAATCTAAACTATTTCCCAATGTAGACACAAAAAAGATGACTTGCAGATTTAACCAGCAAACAATCTAAGAATATTATGCAATTCCTGCCTCGCTACTCCCGCTTATAATCAGCAAAATTTTCATCCAATTTAATACTTATAGCTTTAATTCAATATTTATCCTCTAAATTGAATTATTAAACATTAATTCAGATAAAAGACAGAATCGAGAGAAACGTCACAAAACTGGACTGAAAACTGAAGTTTATTGTTAGATGGTGAAACAGAAAATAATCAATGATATTACACGTAATTTTCAGTTTAATACTTTATTGCTTTATCAATAGAGCCTTATCTGACACGAATTATAGCGTGTAATGTAATTGAGCTGCGCAAAAATTGTTCTCAAATGATTCAAACCTGCTTTGAGTTACCTTAAGTGAGGTTTTAATCTGAAATTTGTCATGATTCGACTTTTCATCCGGAACACATAGCAAAATCAATGAACTACTAATACCTTGAGTAAGTCCTCTTTAATACGAAACGATACAATCGAAAACGAAATAACAAAATAGATCCAAAATAAATGAAGTCTTTTGTAAATAATTGAGAAGCAATACAGCTTATTCCTAACCTACAATGCTTCGAAAAAGTTCTATGAATACTACTTATCTGTTTGAATAGTAAATAAATTAATAGATTCCCAGAGGATTTTATAATTAAATATATATTTATACAAACTTCAAGTTTCTGTTATATCAAACACTTCAATGGTATGATTGCTTTCAAAGGAACGTCAACGTATTATTTCGAATCAGATCATAATATTTGAGATCAAATCAAAATTTGAAAAACTATTTAATCTTTATTGTTGAAAGCGTAGGCATGTTATTTAGAGCTAGTCGAGTAAACTCATGGGCTTTAAGATGTTTACATCTTGATTATTTGCTTAGTTCTAATTATTTCTTCAAAATTATATATATTTTGCCCAGTGTGGGAGTGTTACAGCTAATATTATCTTTTAATATGAAAATCAGGAAGTAATTTCAATTTTAATAACCTTTTCAAAAAAAAACTTTAGAAAAATCACATAGTTACTTGTGCCAAGAACCTTCAGACTTATTGTGTTAGGTTCAAAAAAAATCTTTCAGAAGCATCTGATAGCTTACTTGCAAGGATCGCATAATGCAGTAAAGCGTGTTTTAAGGATAAGAACTGCTCACTGGTTTCAATATAAGATACCACAAGATTGACATCTGTCATGTTATTTTACTGTGAAACATTTGTGTTGATGATTGAGCACAAGTATTTATAACTCCTACTCAAAATTTATGCTCTAATAGGGGATTATCGTTTCAGATCTCACGACACATTTCTTCTTCTAGCTCATATTAAGCTGTCACACACAACAATATATTTAGTATTAAGTCAAAAAGTTGGAGATCGCATAATATATGCTTATCTGAATACTACTATAATAGAAACCTATGAAGGTTCATGACTTTGGAATCTGTTTATTTCGAACTCCATTAAGACCCATAAAAAATTGATCTCAAAATAACTACTAGCGTAGTGATACCGAAAATGTTTCCAAAGGCTCATTTCTCTTTTGAAAGTTATTGTATGCCTAATGGAGTGAATATAAGTTAATCCTTATTATATCCGCTGAAAACTTAAAAATATTCTTTATGACAATAAGTATTAAGGATTTCAAAAGTATTAAAATATTCATGAAATATTCAAAATGAACACAACCGAAAGTACAGTCGTGGCCGATCAGTTTGGATGATGCACCCAAAATGATACTTTCTTGCAAACATTTTTGCATTACTAATTTGTATTATTGATAGGAAAGACAATAGCATTTCTATTAATGATACTAACTAGTAATGCAAAAAATATTTGTAAGAAAGTATCATTTTGGGTGCATCATCCAAACTGATCAGCCACGACTGTACCATATAATCAAAATTTCTATTAGAAATGTTTTCCCAAATTTGCGAACTGAAAATATTGAAATTGCCAAGCATTCAGTACAGTATTTACAGAATAAATTGAATAATCACTTTAATTGAAAATTTGTGAACCCGAGAGAAGCAGAAGAGGTAATTAATATAAATAATCAGCTAAGGAACTGCTAATTCCTATCTGACCCATAGAGATCGTAAAAAAATATAATTTATTCTGCGTTTTATTAGATATGAGAATTGGGAATTAAAGTTATTCGATACTAAAGATTAAAAAAATTTCTCATTTCAAATAAGTAAAAATGTTTTGCATCTCAATGCAAGAATACTAACATATGGCTAACTCTTCAAGTTTTGATCGATTCAATATAAAGATATTGTAGTATATAAAAGAGTTCTAAAGGGTAAACTGGAATCATTTGAAAACTTTCTATCAACCTTTCGATTGTACTCGACATGAAAAACTTTTGGATAATTGAAAAGTTTGACTGCAGTTTATAATAAAATCGACAATAAGATGCATTCTCTGCTCTATACAGCGTGAACCTATTAAATACCTATTCATAAATACCTATTCAAAGTAACAAAAACTAAATGATACCTTTAATATAATTTAAATATTTAAATGTATTTCTCAATGAAAAAACCATCATTAAAAACAGATGATGATAGTTATTGATATGAAGCAGAAAAATATCATACACAGTCAGACATATAATTAGATATGAGATATAGGTATGTGTTATCACGAATTTCCATTAGTTTGACAGATATGACCTTCAATCCTATTATGTTCAATTTCACCAAACGTAATACGAACGTTTCGGACATAAATTCATTGTTACCATCCACACAATTCGATTGCAACCGTTGTTAGTATGACTATTGTTATTGATCAATAACTATATAAAATATGTCTGATAACAGTCACAGCTATGAGTAACTATATACCTGACTATAGCTGCTTCTCGATGAAGACCATTTTCCTGATTAACTCATGTGTCTAACAGACTGGTGTTGAAAATTTGAATCAACAGAAGATGTTTTTAGGTAGCTTTTATTAGCAAAAGTTAATCATACGTTTGCATGTATTGACGCAAATTATTTTTATTTAAATAAATACAATCAAACTACAAGTTATGATTTCTTTTATGCAAACAAATATATCAAATATTTAACTTAACAAAAATTTTCTATAATGAATAATATCAACAAATTAGCATAAGAATGAAAACTTAAATATTTTGATACAAACTTTTATTATGACTTAGTGTGTAAATGCAAAAAAATCTAAAATTATCCGTTTTTATATTAAGGATAAGCTCTCGATCTGATTGATGATCCAAGACAGCTTTTCTACATTAATTTTGAGACTATAGAGAATGTGTTAAAAGAAGCAGAGATTTTCCCAAAGGGCTAGATTATTCCCAAATGATATATGAAATGAGAAAAATTACATGTTTTACTATATATTAGCCAACAAGATCTTAGGAATTCATAGCAGAGAATCTAGCGTCATATGCTCTTTCTTAATATAACTTGAATTTGATTATCTTCCAAAAGAATTTTCTGAAGAATCGGCTTTTTTGTCCTTAGCAATAAATGAGGATTTTAAAAAAAGTTAATGGTTCTTGGTACTCCCAAGTAAAGTGTAGAATGCGTTCGAAATGAAAATAAATACTTAAGTACTCGGGTCCAATTTGTTTATTATTAAGCTTATACAGATTAAAATAAGGCTAACATTTCCACTAGTAAGATAAATCATAACGATTTCTAGAATAAGTCACATGATTTTCAGAATAAGTAATATTATTTCTAATAATATTTGTGTTAACAATTTAATAAGACATGTATTTAATTGCACATTCAATATTAAGTCTTACAATCATTTAAATATAAACATACGTTAAAACGCTCTGATAAGCAAAATAATTAATCTCAATATCGATGTTTGATTGAGTGACCTGTAAAAATAAAATTTTCAGCACTTTATAAGCAGCCCATGTTATCAAATCGAAAAGTTGTGTACTCTTTTAAAATGTATATTTTACTGCATAACAAAGATTTTTGATTATGAGCTATACTTAACTCAATTATGACATTCATTTGTTATATGACTGATAGGAATAAGCTTTGAATAGGTGTGAGTTGTAACTCATTTATCGCAATCACAACATATAGCCTACGGAGTCGACTAATTAAGGTCTTATACAGTCAACTATATATCTAAACAAGAAAGTACACAACTTTTGATTTAACACTAAATACAAACTAAGTTCAATAGGAAGGAAGGAATTATTGAAAGTTTAAATAACAGTAACGGCTGAGTGGGAAGCAGAAGCATTCGAAGTTGTAGGTCTTGCACTCATATATATATTTTCGTGCTGATGACTACTTTCAGTAATAGTTGATCCCAAGTGATTAAGATATCGGCAAAATGTTGAGCAAATAGAAGAACGCATTTTCGGATGGAAGGCCAAAAGAATGAGTGGAACCATCAGAGTGCATCCAATCTCATTAAGAATTGAAGCCCAGAAGACAAGTGACGGTTCGATGTCGAATGACGTACAGCTTAGAGCCGCGTCAGTTAGGTTTTTTGGAGTGCTTGTCGTTAAGAATGTCAAAGATATTAATATAACACTCAAAGTCTCTGTCGATTCACTCATCACTAACGATTTGCTGAGGGTTGCCATCGAAGAAGAGGCCACTGTTGATGTTAGAGTCACTGATATTGGATTGTCTTTGGCTAACCGATGGTCCGACCGAGTGAAAAAGCGTCGGGAGAGCGTTTTGAAAATCAAGATCATTGTCCATAATATTAAAGGCATGTTTGCTGGCGACGAGATTAGAACTATTGAGAATATTAAGTACGAACAGCTGTACGATGATTTCCAATTCACCGAACATGTCTTCTCATCTGTTTTAATATTTTAATCATATGTTAGTTCTAATTGTATCTATGTCTATTTCTGTTCAATTTAATATGTTTAAGATGTTTATAATTATGTAATATAGCTCTCATTTGAGAGTATGTTCACTTGATTTTCTTTTATCTTGTTTTGGGAACAAGTTATACCACATATTATCTAAGTTATCATTGCTTTGTTAAAATTAACTCATATCTACTCTCAAATAAACTTCAATTAAAACTTTTTTTTGAAGCCAGTTTAACCTAATTAAAGAACTTAATTACTATGTATGTATGAAATTAATCCCAAATGTATTTTTAAAGCTTGTAGATTTATTTAACTTGGGTTGTGTTTAAGGCTGCGTAAAAAATTCAGGCATATGCTTATTGTTGAAACTCTCTAGATAATCATTAATCAAACAATAACTCTCTTCTAATTAACATTTTTCATTAAAGTTCTACTGGAGAATCTTTCTGATAAAAATTGAAAAACTTTTTCCAATCAATTTCTTAAATATTCAGTGTGAGTCACATCTTAGTCCCTAATTAATTAATTTTACATATGAAAAGAAGTCTAGACATTCAGGCATTCAGGCTATTCATTCGTTTTGAAAATGAGACTTAATCTATCAAAATGACGAAAAACAAAACTTAGACCCGTTTGGCTTTTATTTTTGATATTCAATGCTCTTCTATTAGACTTTGATAATATACTGATCAAAATATTTTGCTACTAAAACAAAACAAACTAAAAGTTGTATATATTTCAAATAAATTATGATTTATTGTTGTAACAGAAGCAAGATAAAACTCATTTAGTTCTAGATGAAATTAATCTTTATCCATAGCAGTAACTTTTGGTGAGGTTATACTTTGAGCTCAAAAAGTAAGGTACTCTATAATTATTTCTGCCAGAAAAGTTGCTTAAAGTCATTTGTTTGATTAGATTTATGAAAATGGTGAAAATAAGATTATTCATACCACGTAGGAATTCATAGCGGGCGAATCCCCAGATAGGACCGCATACATGGACTGATGTTAAGAAAATAACTCCGGTTAATGTTACGATTACTACCAAAGAACTGCATTTACTGATGTAATCGTGTTGAGCTCTGTATTTGATATACCTATAAATAAAAGTTGATCGTTTGTAAAATAGGTTAATTACCAGTAAAACTATCGATGTGCTAGTGCACGAGAACATTTGAATTTTATTTGATTGCATCTAATTCAGACAGATACGTATCAGAATTGAACTCAACGGACTCTTCTCCCTTTCGGTCATAAACTGAACCGAACTCTTAGGTGCACATTTTTCAACTTATTTTTCACATTTAATAAACTCTACAAATAGACTAATTCGACAAGTAAATACTGATGTTTTGTAAGATCAAAGACGGAAACAGTTGGAAATCAAGATCCATCCGTAAATTGTTGATAAGTACAAAAAAGAATTAGTGTTTATGGTAGTATTAAGAAAAAGAGAGTAATAGAATCTTTAGTTTGGAGCTGAAGTGATTTTCTCTTTAGAGAGACGTAAATCAAGTAACTTACTCTAGCAGAAAATGCTTGAATATTTCGTAATAATTGAGGCAAACAAAAATCAATAGCTGGTGATTTTATTATAAAAGCGAACAAATTAAAATAAATTAGCTTGTCATTTCTGTCATCACTGATTTTGTGAAAAACTTTCTAAATTAGCTATTTAACACAATTAATTAAAAGTTGCATAACTATTTGAAGCTTAGACTAACGTTCGCTTATAATGAATAGGTGGTATATTGAACTCAATAATAATGCAAAACATGTTGAAATAGAGATTAGATTTCCTTTTAATTTAATGTTCAGCAACTTTATTAATAGTAAGTCATTAAATTGACAAAAAATTAATATTAAAGAGTACTAGAAGTGAAGGTTCTAAAATGCGAAACAGAAATGCCATTATTAAGTTAATAATGTTAGTAAGCTTATGTTTAAACCTTATATTAGCTTGATTTTGTGTCATATGTGATTTTTCGCATTCTCTCTAAGCTCAAATACGTTTTTAATGAGATTTGAAATGATTTTTTATTTCAAATTTCTGTCACGAAATAGTCATGAAATAGTTGAAAAATGGAAAAATTTTAATTGAGTCGATCGCATGCATGAATTAAAAATACTATATTTTATACAAATGATAAAAATAGGGTAAAATGACTTTTGATATCTAGCCGTAAAGGCCATTGATGTTTGACATAGCTTAATGTTAAATATTTAATATCTTAATGTTAGAGAGCTGTTTTGAGAATAAAACCGTAGATAAAGATAAATCACTGCGTTAATATTTCAAGTCTTACATTACCTTTCTTTTATTCTTTACTAAATCACTTTAAACTTCTTCATTCCGATTAAACTCAATGTCAATTAGATAAACAGATGCCTTTTACTACTATAAAACATTGTTTAATTTGGTTGATTCGAGTTTATTTTTAGAATCGATGCCTTCCAATGTTTTATGAATATTTATGTATTCTTATGGATATAAAGACTGGTTTTTGTAAATTGTAAATAAGATTATTCAGGTTTACACTGAATATATTATCGAATTTACCCAAAACAAACATTTGTATTTTTGTTACGCACTTAGCTAGAAATCACGTTCGCTGATAATATTTCGGAGGCTCAGATTGAGGATTATTACCTAAACTCATCTTAAAATATATATGAACGTGATTCGCAATAATATGTAGAAAAATATTCATTTTATAAACTGTCTCAATGCGAAAGTTCTATTATTTTGAAAAATTAAATTTAACTATCTTCAGCATACATTAGCTTTACGACTAGTTATAACACTTTTTAGTTAGTCTAAAAATATTTTATGCATACAGTTGTTAATGGAATTCAGACAGAATTATATTCTTCATTTTGAAAGCTCATTATTAAAGCTAATATGATTCAGAATTATTTGTCATAAGGCATTGAAATACTAGTTTTAATAAGTAATAAAGTTCATACTCTACTTCACCAAAAAACCTAATCGTTTTAGAAGGCGTTTTATTATTCAGTTATTATTACTTTTAACACATTAACATTTCAATCAACTGAAAGTATGTTCAAAATCACAGTATTCCGTAAGACTACATAAACTATAAGTGATATCAGATTTAAGGATCGATAAAACGTTAGGTAAGATCTTCTTCAATTTCAATACTAATTCAGTTCTAATGTGAAAGCAATTTAACTTAAGCGTCAAATAATAAATTCAGATGTTTTGGAGACCATCACAATTTTAAGTTATTTTCTTTCAGAATTAAATTAGATCCATATTTATATGTAATTTATTTCTTCAATCCTTGAAATCTTAATTAATCATTTCAGAGATTTGAAGATTTGAAAAATTGAATGTATGTTAGACATCGATGAAGAGTAAAATCTGTTTTGTTAACAATAGTAAAAAAACATGAAAATAATTTATCATTCCTAAACTATTGTATGAAAATCTAATCAATTTTCAGTCGAATCGAACTGGTCTTATTAGAATTTAAACTTATCGATAACTTTAAAGATTATTTGATAAAGTTTTCATCATAAATAATGTGACTACTTTATCAATGTTGATAATATTGTCAAATTCATAACTTTTCCCCATCTAACTAATATGCTTAAGAGTTTTTGACAACTACTTCTAATGATTTATTTTTGCCATTTAGGTTCGCACTTAAGGATGTCAATTTTCTATATGATCCCATTTTGCAGTATAAGTGCTAGTGGAGGACACTAGGCTCAAGACTTTAGATTTTTGTTCGAGAGTTCTGACTCTCAGTCGAGTGCAGTTGTACCCTCTCATATAAGTTAGAAGATTACTCTTTATTAGCCATAAACTTGTTTTAATAAAAAGTTGAAACTAATCATTTCTCAAACTCTACCGTACAGTAAATATTATTTTGTTAAATGAATTTTCATTAGATATGTGTTTCATTATGGGTATTAAATTGGAAAACCTAAGACATTACACTTGAAGACCTAATAATCGACGATAACAGCAGGGAAAAGCTGTTGTTATATAACCTGCTTGCGACGCAGACCAGTTTATTGCTAAATTTGATTTTAGACTTTCTTTGATCTGACTATATTAAATATTCTATAAGTTCTTTAATATCTTCAATATTGCGGTCTAATGGAAGCATGTCGCCACAACACATCACTTCTGATCGTTATCATGGATTATTAACTTTTTCAATATATTTATTGAATCATCAACTCAAAAACCTTATTTATTCTGTCAAAAGCTTAAAGTAGTATCAAATGTCAAATAATATCTTATATGAATATTTGTTGAAGTTTTCAAAGTTTTGTGAGTTCAGTTGTCAAAAGGCTTTTCTTCAATGAAATCCTTTAGAAGATTAAATCTTTTGGTTACATAAAAAACATAACGAGAAATATGAATATAAGATGAAGTTTTCCGAGAATCAATTAAATATGATGTTCAAAAAGGCATATAATAAGAAGTTAGAGTCATTTTTCTTAATATTAAATATCTAAATTTAATCCTCGACAACAAACCTCACTATAAACTAGAAATTTCAAGTTCATTTCAGCTATATTGGTATTGAATTTTATAACATGTTTCATGTTTAAGACAAATATTTAATGTCAATGTTTAAAAGTTTAATGACAATCAGAACTTGTCAGATAATTTTCACGAATTCTTTATTCAAACATTCTTGTTGACGCACAATTCTGCTAGTCAATTAGCCTTTAGACTGTTAATAGTAGTCATTAAACTTAATAAATATTATTCAATTTTATATCAGTGTGTCTATTTCAGTGTAATTCTACCATTGGTTACTTGAGAAAAGTGTCAACAAGTTATAGTAAATACAAGGCATCTATTCAATTATCGATATAGAACTTTAACAGCAGGAAAGCAGAGGAAAAATATGAATTTAAACAAAATTATTGCGTGGATGTTTTATTTGTAAAGTAAATTGAATAGAAATTGTGCTCAGAATTTATTTGCAAAAAGCCTGTTCACTAAAATCAATTTAAATATTTAGTAGTCTTCAACTGAATTTCAAGTTATTCTTGCCAAAGCTTATACAGAATTCTTGAAAATTTAAAATATATATTACCCTCAAAACTTCCTTAAACTTCTTAAAACTTCTTAAAGCCAATTTTGTTTGAGTGATGAGTAAATGAACTTTCAATTTACTTTCGATTGTCATGACTTATAAGATCTGGAATTTTCATACAAATACTAATATGAAAAAATTTCAAAATAAATTTCAGACAATTTCTGTTTGAAAAAATCATAAGAAGTCCCAGCTCTAATTTGAATATTTTCCCAGCTCTATCAATCATTGATAAGTTATTTCGATCTAATATTGAGAAGAATTTAGAGAAAATATAAAAAAAAAATTTAACCACAAACGTTCGCATTTGTATGACTCGCAAGTTTACTTTCTATTCTCAAACAAATCGATTCTAAAATTTATATTTCAAATCAAATAAGTTTGTATTGAATTTATGAATTCAATAAACTTTCAATGGTTTTACTCAAATAAATAAATAAATAAATTAGATTTTGTTGTAGTTTCAAAATCAATATTTTATTAAATGAGATAGCAACTTGCTTAATTCAAGTCAAACACTACAACAAAATGATACACATGAATGAAAAAAGTTTAAAGTTATCTTTCAATCAGATCTGAATTGAAGTGAACAAAAAAACCACTGAAGCGTTTGATTGCAAAATCTGTTTGCATACTATAATGACAACGTGTGCAAACATTTTAGGTAAGAAAAATCAAATTAGAATTGCTTGTCCAGAAATCTTATTAAAAATCAATTATTTGCTTTTGAGAAATCATATTTACAAAACAAGCGATTATTGCTTGACATATGACTGAAAATATAGAATCTAAACTTGATGGAAAGTAATTTTGTGAAACTCGTTTCTCAAACAATTTGTGCTCTACATGTGGCGAAACGATTTATACATTTTGAAACCATATTATTTTGAAAGTCTATGAAATGTATTTTCATATAATATAAGAAAAGATTACTAAACATAAAGCAAATTCAAATAGCACAAACAAGTGAAAGCTTTGGAAGTGATTTTACAAATAAATAAATAAGAACTTATTGCTTCAATTTTCAAGTTTAATTCTATGTTTCTATTAAAACATAAACATTTTTAGGCTAACTCAGTGTTTGACTGTAGTCTGAAATAAAAAAACATATTTAAGTAAATTCTATCTTTTATGAATTTTTCAATCTTATTTTTACAAAAAGTGATTATTCAGGCTTTTCATGGATCTATATATAAGTGAAAATGTTATGCATGACTTAAAATAAAATTTAAGTTTGAATCTGAAGTGTAGGAGTAAGGTGAATCATTGGGAAAACACGGATGGAATGGAAAGAACCTAAATTTAGGGATGGTTCGATCTACTTGTTGAGATACAACCTCAAACTAGAGACGAGCGCATCTAAATTTGAAGAGTCAAAGTGTGTTTTCTCTAATTTGTTAATATAGTAGGCGCCAGCAATAATACTAAAATCCCATTATTGATCACTGTGTGAATAATTCATTAAGTCCTTCAGAACTTTCACCTCTTCAAATTGAAATTAATGTTAGAGTAAGAAGTATTTTCACTGAAGATAACACGACAGAAGTCTATTGAGAAGTGTTATAAACTGGAGTCAATTTTTAGGGAAATACTATTTAAAGTAATTTATTTGCTTACAAATTGACTGCTAAATGCTTAGAATAACTTGCAATCAATGGACTCACAAGTCTAAATGAAAGACTTAGTCAACGCTTTATAAATGCTAGAACTTGTGTTTGCTGACAATTTAATTCTTTAATTTATAAAAATACAATTTTAAAGCGTGCTAATCACTTGGCTTTCACTCAATTTGTGTTACATTTCATGAGTTAATTAATAGGAAAAGAAGTGAAAGATTGGCAAATAATCAGAATGTGAATCAATTTCAGTAAGAATGTTAAACGCGAGTTTTGTCAATCAATAGCATTTTACGTTTTTTTGTATTTCTCATCTCTCATTGCATTACATTATGCTTTACAATGAGGGGCTTAGTGAAAACAAAATTTGAGAGCTAAGCAAATGATTGGAAATCAATCAAAATAGCTTCACAATAATAGCAAAATACTTCAAGCTTTATACTATTTCAAAGCTTAAGGCAATACTAGAAATACTCTTCAAAGCCTAAGGTTTAGATTTGACGACAAGCGGATCAATTTTTTTCTTTTATCTTACCGAATAAATTCAATTCTTTATAGTTAATGGACTTTAATCTTTTTTTCAAATACATATAAATTCACTTGAATTAGAATGAAATAGAAAATCATTTATTCAGATTTGTTATCACAATTACATGAGATAGTTTTGCAGTTTATTTACTCGTTTGGAATCAGTTTTAAATGAAGATATAATTTGTTGTAAACTAATAGACTATTATCTAACTATACGCTTGAAAGCACCGATCAACTCAAATAAGTCTAGTAATCATTCTTTCAATAGTATCTGAAATCAGAAATAGAAAA
The DNA here is from genome assembly GCA_018873245.2 of Archegozetes longisetosus. Classification (NCBI taxonomy): domain Eukaryota; kingdom Metazoa; phylum Arthropoda; class Arachnida; order Sarcoptiformes; family Trhypochthoniidae; genus Archegozetes; species Archegozetes longisetosus. The sequence goes on along the minus strand of JAEMBT020000001.1, from coordinate 14,843,716 downwards.
GATACTTTCGTTACTTATGTCTTGTTAACTTTTCTGAATGCTTTCAAACTGCTTTCTACTTAAGGGACGCGGCCTTTTCTCTAGTTGAACTGTTTTACTAAAAAGCTTTTTGCGATTGACACCGAATAGTGATAGTGTGGGGTATTTCAAATACGATTACATCCGAATTAGGTTATGTTTTAGAATTCTTCTAATTAACATTCAAATTAGCTCAACTTCATAACTTCTCATAACTTTATCAATATCTTTATTTGAATTCTTGTAAAAGTATTGTTCTTTTAATCTATTATTCAGAGCTATTGTAGAAACTTTTCAGAGTAGTAGTTAATAGAATGAAATTGCCAACTGGCTCATGTCGCTTTGACAAATACAGCTCTGATTTATGACTATTTCGGATTTCAAGTCAGGCTCAAATAAAACTTTGAACACAAGTCTTGAAAAAGTAGAAAAACCTGAGTATTGGCTGTTCCGCTTATTTCAATATATATTACTCTTTCATTTCTATGCAATCTAATGGCATTCACGTTCGACACTCTAAACATCCCTATGGACGAGAACCGATATTCTCGAAAATTTATAAAAACTTCAAGTGCTGAAAAATTATCCTCGGGCTTTCTATGTTGAAAGGCTGAAGTCAGACAGTCAAATGACCTTTGAGAATCTGAATCTCGTCTTCTAAACTTTGTATGACCTAATATCGTATACCAAGACAGTGTTTTGAGTAAATTCTAAAGAGTAAGCCATTTAAGACTCAATCTAATACATGGAGGTTAGTCTGAACTTGAAGGTTCAGATAATCTGAGACGAATGTTTGCTATTCTAAGAATTTTCATTACGGGTCTGATTGTCCCTGAACTGTCTCAAGAGTGTCAGCTAAGTCTCAAATGAGTTCGTCGTATGTGGCTGTTATTTGTAATTCTTATATCCCATGTATTAACTATTTCATTTTATTTCTTGTAATAACTATTTAACTGGTATATCTCGAAATTTGAAACTTGTTTACTGTTTCTATCAGTATTATATACAACCGATTGAATTGATAGATATAAAGAACTTGACTGAATGAAGGAATACCTATAGGTCTGCGTTTCTATTCATGAACAATGGCTTTATATTCGCGATACCCTACTTTGGCCAATGCATCAATACAACAATCAATATGGAATAGTTAACGTGAATGCTCTTTATGAAGAAGAGCATTACGTTCGACATTGAAGTATCAACGTATATATTAAGACACATATACATATAAACCTTGATTTCAGTTAACTACTCAACTCTTAGCTAATGGTAAAATACAGGGTTATCAACAATTGACTATACTATTTGAATTTTCTTTCATTTCGAAACTAACTAATCTAAAACTATACAGTCAACATATTTATAACTATTAACTCCCCAAGTTTTTACAAACATTATTTTGTGGTGATTGCATCATTATAACAATGTCTAGAGAGTTATTACAAATTATAAAGAAAGATAATGGTATAGCTAATTGTTGATAACCCTGTAATATAGAGGCAAGTCCTAACGCGAAAAGTTTTAATAGTATAAAAGCAAAAATAATATATCGTATGAATAATCTATATATTATACAAATGATTTTAGTTTAAACTCTCATTCCAATCAAACAGTAATTGAAGTGAAGCTAAAGTTTGATAAACATATCTAAAGTTGAATCAATTTTATACTGTTATTAATCTAAGTTTTCTTTTAATTTCCCAAGTCATGTTTGAAACTTTTAAAACTTTATTTTAACTGATGGAATGTGTAGATCATGTAATAAATTAGAGAATTTAATTATATTTAAACTAATTAAATCCATTTCAAGCAATATTCTATGACAAGTAAAGTTTATTTTGATTAGTAAATAAACATTTTTACAACACGAGAATTTTGCTTGAAGTTAATAATTTAAATCTAATTAAATTCTCTAGCTTATTGCATGATCTACAGATTCCATCAGTTAAAAAAGTTTTAAAAGTTTCAAACATATGACTTGAGAAACTAAAAGACAGATAAAAAAGTAGACATAAAGCTTGGAACATAGATCGATAGTCCTACGAGTCCTATGTGTTACCACTTGACCAACGTACATTCATACTCTTTTGAAATTTTATATCAAAAGTAACTGAAAATTTTCACTCTTAATTGGAGGCCATTTGCAAAAAATGATTAATTGTCTGATATTTTGTATGACTTTAACCATATTTTAAACTTGACTTCATTTTAAAAGCATTTCGAAAGTGCGCCACTTTCCCGGTTCAGATTCAAAAAATATATGTTACTGAAAGCTGTTTTTGCTAAATACGATTAAATATTGAAGAGTTTGAAAAAAATTATGGAAAAACTAATTCTATAGATATTTTCTGTATATTATTACAGCTGAAATGAGGCTCTAATCAATGATGACAAGAATATATATGGTGTCTAAAATAAATTATTAACTAAATGCATGCATCATTTTTTGTACATAATGTTCTCATAAAACTCATTTATTCAACTGTGAAGTTATACTTATTAGAAAAATTTTGAAAATAGTTGTGCCATTCAAGAGTTGTATGTGATGTGAAAACTTGAATGCCTTCTCATAAGTTTCTTTCGCTCCATCTCATTACCTTTTGGTTGTTTTTAAGAAAAATGTTTGTAAACGTGATGACTTACTAACTCTGATCAGCGCCTGATCTTCAGAATGTGTTGAGAACAGGAAATACCTTAGAATGTATGCTAAGACTATAAGAGAGGTTGAGGACAAAAAGGGTACCGCCGCGGACAGGAATGTCTGACAGGTCACAATCAGTCTTATTATAATTTTTGATACCTTAATTAGGTATGTGATTTTCATTTATATTCAAATTTTAATTTTCAAATTAAAATTTTATCAATTTTTGACCTTTTTCTATAAAAATTTCTGTTATAACAGAAACTTTGAAAATTACTTCAAGTTCAGAACTTAATGTAAGATTACATATATAAGACGTGCTGTTGTTTGTTTAATTTTCTGACCTACATTTGAAAATAAAAGAAGAGGCCTTTGCTATGTCAAACTGTCTGTGATGCAAATCAATTTATCGCAAATATGATTTAGATTTGCTTTGATTACTATATTGAATATTCTATAAGTTTGGCAATATCTGATTTATGTCTGATAGAAAGCATCCCACGAGAGCGCATCACTTCTGGTTGTTATGAGGGATTATTAAGTTTTTTAAGTGTACCTCCTAAGCTACTTTTATCTTAAATGTCTGAGTTGTTATTAAGCTTGCTTATCAGGAAAAAGTACTGATTTACTTTTACTGAAAACTTTGTCATTTTTAGACTTTAAATACACATAAATGGTGTGTCCTTTCAAAAAGTGTTGCTATTTTCTCTTCAATCGTTCTCAAGCAGTATTTGAGACAAAAAGATTGTTTTCTGGTTTAGTAACAATCTTTACTTAGATTGAAAATAAGCAGATTATGTTTTGGACTTAAGAAAACAAGAAATACGAATTAAAACAAAGACATACCTGTCTTGTACAAACAGAGCTAAAGTCCATAAGTATAGGTAATGAAGCAATGAGTTCAAAAATCCGTGGACATGACAAAATGGTATTCCAATTATGCAAATCCCTATTGAAAAAGAAATATAGCTTTCATTTTATGTTATTTTGTATCAAAATTTCCTAATCTCGAAATAATGAGAAAATGGGAAACAAAAAATAGAAAACATCAAAGAGTCACTTGTCTGTAAAGCTCGAAAATATCGAAAAATAGTTCTTTTGTATGGCAAATTATAAGTTTTTCTCTAAGTATTAGGAAATTGTTTTGAAAGCAAATTGATCTTTATAAAGCTCTCAAAACGAATGTACCTGTAAGAAATTAGAAACTGAGGCTCTTTTACTCTTCATTTACTCTTCATTTACTTAGCCTTTCAAAATGGAGACTCTTTGTCAAAATTACTTTGAAGTATTCAAACTTTTGAAAGAAACTCTTCAAAAATCAGGATCTAATTCAAAAAAGGAATTATAGCGTAAAACCTTTCTTAAGTGTCAATATAAACTATTGAGTAAAATTTTCTATGCTTCACTTCATTTTGAATAGTACTTTACGTTCACTCTTTTTAATGAATGGATTTCAATGTAATTATCTTGAAAGTTTGAATATTAAGAATTCAATATTTTTAATAAGTTAGACTAAAAGTAGCTGGAAGAGACAAATCGACCCACAAACATTAGTGTTCTGAGATGAATCTTCGTTTCATCCTATTTTAAGTATTATACCTAAAATACTAGATATACCTAATATTGTTTAGGTATATTCATTTTGATTAATTCAATTAAAGTAGAAGAATCATTACGTTGGCAGGACAATAAATTCAAAGTGTTCAAAGTGCATAGGGTCAAAATATTAAGTTTGTTTACATGAACTGCATAAAACATTAGCTTTTATTGAAAGCAGTTATATTTTATATTAATTAAACTCAGTCAACCTTTGGTTACTGTAGATCCTCTAACTTTTGAATAGCTTTTGAAGGCGTGGGTCGGATTAAATTAACGTCATTTACACAATAAAATATTGAAAATTTCAAATAAGTATTATAGACTGAAGTGATCTCTTAGAAGGTTGACTCGAAACTAAAATTTACTTTTAATAGAGTGAAATTGAACAAGTTTGTAAAATGATTTTTTTCGACAAAACTCTAACGAACAATGAAGAATAACTTTATTTTCTAGCTTTGATTTTCATAAATGTACAGCTAAAGAACGCATTTATAATAACTATTATTATTGATATACAACTGTGGAACAAAAGTGACCGCATTTTAATTAAAATCCTTTGTTGCCGTTCAGGAGTAGTAATAAATTGAAATTATATGAATTAGATTATTACACAACTGATATGTCGAGAATGATATGAAGAGGTTCTCCAAAATTGCTTCAACTTAGATATATATTCATAGTAAAAGTCATTAAACTTTTCAAAACTAATTACTTCTACCTAATTAATAAATCGCTAGCTCTAATGATGACATAAGATCAATTCCTGAATCTAGGATTTGATGAAATAAAATGTAAATATTTGATTCAGTCATTTGATTTGCTGCCTTTAAAACATTTAGCTGACCGTAAAATCTGTAAAATTGATTCATCTGAAATTTTTGTTTGTAAATACAGTCTGACCAGGTTGCAGGCAGCTTATCTGCTAGGCCTGACCAGTTTCTAGTTTGTATAACCTGGTCAGACTGTAGCTTCTAATGAGAATTTAACCGGAAATCAGTTTCAAAGGCTACCAAATGATAAAAATATTACTTCCCTAATGAATCGTTATTTAGCGTGACATTCTTAACCACAAATTATTTTGTTGAGCAAAAGTTTTTGAAAAATAGCTCTATTTTGACAATGAAACAGATAGAAAACAATGGGAAGATGAATGAACTGAATCAGACTTCTGAATAATACTTTTTGTAAATAAAGTTATAAAACAAATTAGTTTTTAGTAAAAGACATATAAAATAAATGAGTCTTTAGTAGAAGATATATTAACAACTCATCTCATCTTATTTGCATCACTAAAAGAAAGGATTTCTTCTAAAGAATTAGATTCTGTGCAAAATTCAGACAATTTTTATCATTTTAGTTTTAGTAACAAGCAATATATCATGTGAAAATCTTGAAACAAATCAAGAATAAGATTAAAAACGCTCTTTATTTCTGCTGTTATCGCATTCAGTACTAATGGTTTAAATCCGAAGAAAAGCAATCAGTTATATGGCATAATCTTGAGATAATTCAAATCAATGTTAACTTGACTCAAAATGATTTGAAGAATGAATAAACGTTGTGAACAATTGGTTTCGGGTTGTCCTGCATTTGTAGACAGCAAATATTATACCATTGAAAGTAAAGATTTACTCATAGCCTTACTTAAGGAGAGGTCAAGTAATGATTACATGTTGGGTATTAGAATTTGTTTTGGAAAGAATTAATGTAAACAAGTTATGTTCTTAAAGTCAGATTATTGGATAACTAGAAACCTAATAGTGTAATCACGAATATTTGCTTAGAGCCGAGTAATATCATGCATATGATGAAACTTCGTTCTGGCAATTTGCTAAACTCATCTATAAATAGTTATGTACTCGAAATACAAGCTAAACCGATACCACAATATATACTCTGCTAACAAATTCGATAATCTAATTTCTGGCTCTTTGGCCTTAGTTTTACTAACTCTATGGCTAAGACACTGCTTAATATAAGAAACAAAAGAATCAAATATTTAGGTTTCTCTAGTGTTGGAGTGTATATGAAAACCTTTCAGAGCTCAGAAACTCGTTAGAGCATTAATAATAAACTTAGGAATTACCTCATGATCGTGGAACAAAAATTTGTTCATAAGCTATTTTGGGATTTCTATTGATTTAAGATCACAGCTTATAAGCAAAAAAGTCACTTATAGAAAGCCACTAAATTCCAAGCTATTGAATCAATCGATTGGTAAAAGCAATAATTCATAGCATGATCGCAACCACAGTCAAATTGAAAAAGATGTTAAAATGATCGCTTACTAACTTCATATAAGTCATAAATCCATTTTCAACTGTTTCATGCCAAAAACTTACTTCCGTACTAGACTAACAAACAAACATTAAAATACATGTTTTGGATGATATTTTCATGATCCCATTTCAGTTGACATTGTTACAACGTTCGCATAATAACAAAAAGTTACAAAAAGTATTATTTAAGCATATCTAAAAATTCCCTGTTAGATAAGAAACGATATTTTCACAGATATGTGGATTATCTGCTATTCAGCTCTTTTATTAAGAGACAAATTAAAAATCTCTTCGAATTATCTATACAGGAATGCTTATTCATGCTATGTATGCTAAATTTATAAGAAATCCAGCTAATATTTTCGCTCAATTAAGTGTTTACACTTCAATTGAACATATCTGTTGCTCGTATTAAAGAGCCAAAAGTTCAGTCCTTTCTTCACACACTTCTTGGGTTTGCATACTTTCGAGTTCTTCCTTTAAAATTCACGCTTCAAATATTAATATTGATTATTCGCAGGCTTTTAACCTTATTGTTTGATTTGTTATCAAAGCGTTGTTAGGCTGAGAACTTGGAATCTAATATAGCTTTCATTGAAAATTTATGATCCATTAAAGTGACAAACCAAAGAGACTACTGTGAGCAATAATGTAATAGAAAGTGAGTTAGAAATCATAAAGACCGACAATTTATAAATTGAAAGGGAAAGTTTCATTAAGTTCAGACTAAATGCTATCATAAAATACTTACTCAACTAATTGCTTACTCAGCTTGTTTCATGCAACAGATTTTGTCTATATACATGTTCAATTCAACTATATATGGCTGAAAATTCTAATAATTTGTTTGGTTAAATTAATTTTTAAATTTAAGAATTTCAGTATTGAAAGCTTTATGATTTCCGTTTAGTCAACTTTGATTAGAATTTAACATTTTCGAAAGATCGATATGGAAGACTGACATTTCGGCATAAGATAAATTAAATGTTTATCGATTAAATCATCGAATTATAGCGATAACAATTGAAAGAGCAAAAAGTTTGATTGATTCGAGCAAAACATATTTCTTCGAATTAAGACTAATTCTTAAGACTTAGTGTAATTTGTTTAGGATAGTAACATAAATTATCTCATATTGTGTTCATACTAGTGTTGTCAGACACACCTTTACCGTAAGTATAGTATTATACAATCGGATAAAAAACCACATTTAGGCTATTTTCAAAGATAAATTCAATCGATTTGCTATTTGAGATTTACGGCCAGTCTTTCTAACCATTTCCTTATACTTCTTATCTGACTCATATTATTCTTATGTTATTTCTATATTATTCTCCTTTCAAGAATAACACAAACCTTTATCTGTGAATTCAATAAAACCCATCATCAATTTCTTCGCATTTATTCAACCAAAAACTTTGGTTAACAAAATTTGCGTTTCAATCATTTCAATTGCTTAAAAATGTTAAAATATCTGTTTTTTCACTTTATGACTAAATGAGAACTGATTTCATTTTCAAGCATTAATCTTCAACTAATTTGCTTTGCATTAATTTGGTTATTTGTTATGCTTAATTTCATGCGGAATCTTCCTACTCCCCCTCTCTCTCCTCTCTCCCTCTCCCTCTCCCTCTCTCCCTCTCCTCTTCCTCCCCCTTCCCAAAAATGACAAACTTTGTAAAAGTGAATGATCACTATTCAAATGAGATACTAAAAAATGTATTCTTTGCGAGCACTAATTGACTGATTTGTTGAATTATGCAGATGTTTGTTATCCAGATTGACTTCAACTGTCAACTACACGATTGAAATTCATTAGGAAAATAATATCCATCCGTTCATTTTACTAAATGCTTTATCTTGTTGTCTAAATCCAATTAATTGAATGTTTTCTTCTTTAAAATAATTGAATTTAAAGTCAATATATTTCTAAATATACAAGTAAATCAATTATTCAAAGGAAGTACGTTTAGAGCATTCTTTTATGATTTGGTTGAATTTAACCCAACCTTATATAACAGATTAAACATAAAACTTATGTTCCGTGCAAAGTGAGATTCTTTAGGAAGGTTATAGGGTTGTTTCACGTATAACAAGTATTAAATCACTTTGAATCAAGCTTGTGTCAAAATTTGAACACAAGTTTTCATCCAATTAAACACTATTTATGTGTGGTTTGAATATTTAAGTAACTTAATTATGCTATTTAAGATCTCATAATACTTATTTGTTTGTTTATTAAATTATGGGCTAAAATACTAAAAAAATTTAATACGTTAAACAATTATTTAATTAGCGAATCGCTGAAATTAAGCGATGAAAACGAGCGTCTAATATATATGTCATTTGCATTAGAACCAAGAACGTCAGGAATTGCAAATGTAATTAAAACGAGCTTCACACATTACACTACACTGTGGGTCTAGATATTCTACACTTGAAGAGCTCGCAATTAATTTCGGTTTGTCTAAGAATGTTCAATTGTTATACTAATTACTCAAGTACAGTCTAATCCCGCTACTGGCAACTCGTCGATCTATTGTCATCGATCGAGTTTATCAATGTCTAAGTTGTCAATAACCGGATCCGACTGTGTTATTAAACTTTTCATTTAAATCTAGGTTTAAATAAATTGATGGTCTACTAGACATGAAATCAAAATTTTGAAACTAATTAAATGCTTGCATCAAATTCAAAACATTGGTTATCATTAAAGGGAACCGAATAATTACTATCGAATATATGCTAATTCTATAATCATGAACCGGATGCATCGCGTCATATTCTCAATATATAAAACTTTCAGTAGTGTTAGGTTAAAAATAGTTGTGGGATCACTCTCAAACCTTCAATTTATAGAAAGCCAACTTGAGTATGAAGTTGAATGGTTATTATAGATAGATAACAATTAAGCTGTGTTTACCTGCGGAATTATACGTGGGTGATTCAAAAAGTCTTCTCCTGATGTATAGCTGGTCGAACTATAAACTAAAAGTTATGCCAAATTTAAACCATAACTTACACAACGTTTATAAGTTTACAGGCTAAAGCACAGATCAAATGCAGCACTCATACAAACAGTTATAAATGGTTAGATGATATGATTTCGATTGAGAGCCCCATATTAATCTACCACTAAATTCAAAAATTTTCATTGCTTTTAGTTTTACGATATTTGTTTTGAGGAAATACTGAACACAATATCTTTAAGATATTAATCATTTCAATTTTAATATGGGATTCTCAACCGAGATCATATCAACTAATCAACAATAACTGTCTGTCTGAGTGCTGCGATCGATTAGTTCTTTAGCCTATAAACATTATGTAACTAATGATTTAAATGTAACACAATTATTTGTTTATAGTTCGGTAGCTTATACATCCAGAAGAAAACTTTTTGAATCATCTACGTATACTTTTTGTAAATTACTTAAGTTCACGTAAAAGTTAAACAGGTTTCGCAGTATCTACCAATAACTCAGTTTAGTTTAGATATCTCATTATTTTCAGTGAACAAGGATTACCGATACTAAGATATAATTTGCTTGGGAACTTTTGAATTCTGGTTTATCGGGCGAAAGCATCCGTGAACATTAGATGCAAAGATAAATTTGTCAATTTCTATTTATAGGAATCACACAATCATGTCTTCACATAAAGAATAAAAGTAGTGCAGTCGGTAAGAATACCAAAAGATACCTTTTAATGAGAAAATAAATTTGATGTCAGACTAATACTGACACCAAACTAAACCTGATAATAGGTAAAAGTGAAAGAGGAAATATAAGAAACTTACCAAATAAGCATAGAATTTGAAGACCAGATTTAATTAGAAGTCTAGCGATAGTATTAATGGACATAATAAATAGTATGAAATCGATAACAGGCATTTTATGATTTCTTCGTATAGTTTGTGAATGGTTAGAAGATAGTAGTACAGATAAACCAATAGTTAAATTAGCTATTACACCCAGCGTAAAATATATCACTATCACATATATTTCTATTAGTTCAAACTCTATTTTCACTTTTGATGAATCAAATAATGAACTATTATTCTTTGAATTCATTATTCATTCCTATTATTCTTTGAATTCATTATTCATTCCTATTATTCTTTGAATTCATTATTCATTCCTATTATTTTAATTGATCACTCACTCCTACTGTTTCAATTTGTTATTCACTCACATGTCTGCATTGACTATTACAATCAGATCTGTTCGCACATGTCTTAATTCACTACTATAGTCAGATGTGTGCGAGCACTATAATAGCCTTTTGATGTCGAATCGGTTCAATCCTAATTTTATTAATGATTGTGCTTTTTTCTTTCATTCATTTGCAACAAATAAGTATTTTTTCCGTTCCTATTCGTCAGTAAAGTTGTCCGACATTATGTTCATGCTTTACTTTCCTAGTTATTAAGTGTCATTTATTTGATGTCTCTGGTAATCACAATCAAATCCACTATTGTAGACTTCGAGTCATTTTGATTGTCCTGATATTCCTATTGAAGAAATAAAATCAAGGATAGGATAAACAAATTAAAATCTTATGCTTCTTTCGTTGTCTTTATGTCTCTTTGTTTATTATAGCAATCTGTCAACTCGCTTACCTTATATTCAAGTTTTACAGCTTCTTTCTCAATATATTCAATCCTTTGCCATTAATTCACTTTTCATGATAGACTGAAAATCAATTTCAATACATGTTAGACTAATGCCATATAATATGCGTCATTCAAAGTCGTGATTAGATTATGACAGTTTTCAAGCGTTTCACAAGTTTAAATTTGACTTAATTAAATTCTGAAATTTTTTGTTCACGTAAAAAAATTGAATATAACAATTATTCGACTCTAGAATCTTGGATAGTCAGGACTGTGGTACACACAAAAACTTAATAATCCTCGATAGCAACATGAAAGAGGCCGTAGCTATGTCAACCAATCTACGATATACTTAAATTTGTTGCCAAATTTCAATTTTAGATTTGATTTGATTAGCATATTGAATATTCCATATCTTCAATGCTTATAATTTGATAGAAAACATGCCATCACCAGATATCACTTCTAGTTGATATCAACAACTATAAATTTTCAGAATGTACATGTCCTTACATTATAGTTTGATTGATTAAATTCTATCATAATATTGGTATTGATTTTTTATATCTCGTTTATACATGTTTATTGAAGCGAAGAATTGCCTGTTCAGATGAGCTCAACAAATATATTATTGAATCAATTATTGCTCTCAAACCAATTTTTCCTTAAGGTAATTCTATATTCGGCACTGAATTAATGTCTCAGATTAGGTAACCTTATAGTCTTGGTAGATTTGACCTTACCAATACTATGTTAATTCTTTTTACTTTCGTTGACTTTTACGGAACTGGAAAGTCAAATAAAGAAAAGAATTAATTCGAAAAATTGATTGACTTTCGCTTGGTACGTCAGTTGTGAAAGCATTCAACATTAAGCACAGAATCTTGTTATACTTTATCTTTCATACTTCTGTTTTTTGCTAAGAGAAAAAATAACGACTTTAACAGAAGTTATAACAGCAATAAGTATAATAAATGAGATCCTCTCTTTCTGTAAACTTATATACGAATGAATGAACGAGTGAATGAATGAATGAATTAATGAATTAATGAATAAAAAATGAACAAATGGATGAATGAATAAATAAATGAGTGAACGAATGAATGAAAAATTAAAGCAATGCAAATAAGTCTATGCTATAGTTAGCTATGAGTTAATGATATAATATTTGAGATGAAAAATTTAAAAAATTGGAAGTAAGGATCAGTTGATGCATAAGAATATAGGAAGTGAATCATTCATGCAATCATTCCCTAAATCGATCTCTCCTAATATGGTTTTTGTTCTATGTAATTCAAAAATCTCCTACAACAATGGCACAGCTTTGAGAACAATAGATTCTACGGGGATTTAGCTACATAATAGTTCTATGTTATGGCTAAAGAGTTGAACGATGTAATTTTTGCTATCTTTCAAATGGTGACACATTCAATTTTTAAAAATTTGATGCAAAATCTCAGATGGAAACAGTTAAGACAGGTCTTCAAATCTTTCTTCATTTTATAACAATACATACTATGCCTGAGACAATTGTGTGAACAAAATTGATAGGTACGTAGGGGTTTCAAAAAGTAAACCAGATGATGTAGAAGTGTTTCACTTGCAAATTACTTATGTGTTTATTTTTGATCAAAAACGTTAACATAAACACTAAGAAAAAAAATTAGAAACTTATTGCCCTAAACTTTTGCTATTTCCTCATAAATCCTCTTCATTTTTACTCAATTGTAGGAAAAATTGATAAAAACGAGCTGGATCTATGCTGAACACTATTGCAACCTAGGTCATCTCAATCTAATACAATGCAATGCGATATCAATTTTTTCTAATGTTTGGGCTAATGTATTTGATCAAAAATAAACACAAATATGATTTGCAAGTGAAACGCTTCTACATCATATGGTTTACTTTCTGAAGCCCCACGTATATATACTACGTATAAGCGTTAATAAAAGGTAATCGATTGTACCGTAAGATCTCTACAGTTCAACTTATTCAAAGTTGATTAAATCTTGAAAAGCCTTAACTACCAATGAGTTGAATCAATAGATAGGCTTTAATAAAATACAAATTAATGTGAACTTAAACAAAAATATTGTCTTTTTATTTCAACTGATAAGTAATGACTGATTCTTGAGTTACTGATCAAAATGTTAATCATTATGACTATCATATATTTTAAAAGCTACAGTGCTATCAGCAAAAAGTTTATATGCTTGAAGACAAAAGAAAGCGCTCAAAAAAGTGTCATTTTTCTAAGGGATTGCTAATTCAGTTTCTATACTGTGAAAACTGATTCAACAGTTTTAATTTCAAAACATTATTCATATTTATCAGTTACTAAAGGGCAAATGTTTGACTTACTATTGAGAGGTCCCTTAATTTTTAGCGTTAGATTTAACCATTATTCTTTTTGCTGATAGTGCAACTGGAAAAAGGCATACGTCAAATGTGCGCTTAAAAACAGTAAAAACAAATAAGAGATGAACCGAATATGGGAAAGATTGAATAAATAATGTCATGATATTATTTTAATAAGTATTACTTCTTATAATGAGTCATAAAATCCGAAACTTATATTTATATCTCTTTAGGTGGTATAATTTCTACTGAACTTTAACAAAAGTAACTTAAATTTATGAAATAAATAATTGAGAAAATTGAGTTTAATAAAAAGCAAATAATTTATGAATATTTTATCGGTAAAACGATTAAATCATGCAAAAGCTTTTTATTTTGCTTTTCCATAAGTCGAACCTAAACTTAAGTTTGTAAAAGTTTTTAAAATCTTAGTTACTTAAATATTGAGGCGATCCCTAAGTATGTTGGGTAGAAAAAAACTCAATTTGACGTATGCTTTTTGTCCGATTGTACAGTCGTTCAATGCTATCTTTAAGTATTATACACCAAAGTATATATTTAATTTTGTTCAGAAATACCACAAACCAAACTTTTGGATCATGCAGAAAATTTTCTATTTCTAACCAATTTATAGCTACTCTAGTCACAGAAAGAAATCTTGTTGATCATTATTTCGAAAGACGTTCATTTCCAAATCAGTCTTCTCCAGGGCTCGATGTTTCCGAGGAATCAGCTTTGGCTTCTCCTGAAATCTAAGAGGGTTCATAGCTTTTCGGATTTAAGCGACTATTCTTCTCGAACTTGGAAATTCTATCAAAATTATTTTCGAATTTTCAGTCTCTGACTTGTACATTATTTCCAAATTCTAAAGTTATCGAATATAAAAAATGTCTTCGAATTCCGAGTTTTTTCAGATTTTGTATTAAAATGCTGACATCTTAGACTGTTTGCTCTGAAAAGTATATTTACCTGATTGAATTTTATCAAAGTCACAAGTTCTATGATTTTTATCTGATCTCAACATGCACTAACAAATAAGCTAGGTGCTTTAGACTTTTAATCCGGTAGGTTATCCTAATTTTCAAAGAGTCTGGGGGTTCAATCTCCGTCTGAACTCCCTTTGAAGTTATTATTTTTACAGAGATTGTTCAGATATTGGTATACCGAGCGAAAGATTCATTTTTCTGATAAACCAGAACTAGAACTTAGTAAACACTGATTGAAAGAAAAATCTAATAAAATATTTGTTTAAATCTGAAAATATACTAAACTTTAAGTTCAATACTTCAAAAAAACTTGCGAACGAAAGTGTTATTCACTTATTTTATGAGAAGTTATAACAATGATATGGAAACGTGGGGCTGAGCTAAACAAATATTAAACATTTTAAACATAAATAAAATTGGGTTCAACAGAATATTTTTGAAGGTTTTTTTTTGAGTTATACTTAAAGTATATTTTCTCAGAGATTTTCTAAACCTTTTATAAGAATAATAAAAGCAAATGTAGAAGTTTCTCGCCCATTAGTTATTCAGTAAAGCTTTTATTAAGTTCGGATCATAAATCATAGAAATACTAGTATTATATGTTAAGTAATCTTAAGAAAATAATTTAGCAATTATTAATTTACTTAAAAACGTGACTATTATTAATGGAAGTTGCAATATTCTGTTCAATACTTGACTTTTACCTCTAACTCATAAGACCACCACAGAATAATTCTTGATTTCTGTGTAAATTGAGTTACGATTCTCTCAGATACTTATTTTGTTTCCTCATTAATGAGAATCACTTAGAAAATGAGACGCATTTAGAAAATGAACTTACCGCAAGAATCTATTAATTGACGTAACCTGTAGAAAAGTCTGCATCAGAGTCATCAAACTTGATCTACTGTTGAATGTGATGAAAGTATTATAAGATAGTTTATTATTGTAAGAATTGTTCTCTCTTCACTTAAGACAAATAGCAATTAGACATTAACAATTATTAAAATAACAGATAACTATCTCTTTAAATCAATTCAGTCATTCCGATTGTTATCACACTTGATAATTTAATAAAGCTGAACTTTTTGGCACTAAATTTCATATATTAATCTACTATTTCTATATATGTTTAATCAAATTGATTAAACTTTGTACATGATACATATTCTTATATTTTTCACATTCTTTGAAGAACAATATTAATTACAATGTTTTCTTATAGAATTACAGTTATAAAACAAATAATTAGAAATATAAATAACATGTACTTTACAATAACAAAATAAGTGGAAAAACTTTATTGTTCGTAAGAGCAGGAACTTAATAGAAGTACTTAGACAGAATGCGTGAACACTCTCTCAATTGCAAACATTACTTTATCAGTCAGATGGCTTGTAAGTCAGACTAGTGTGGAGTATGAGCACAAATACTTCTATAGTTGACAGACACGAACACCAGCCAAAGCATCGAATAAACCATTTTTATTCCTATAACAAAAAAGCTTAAGCCTTGATATAGTAGCAGATTCTAGCGTCATTTTATCTAAGCACTAATACTGGAGCAAAAATCAATTCACTTTAATAGTTGATCAGATGTTTCGTCTCTAACTTTTCGCCAGCTTTACCAAAACCTGTTTGTCTAACCTTTTGCTGATTCACTTTGAATTTCAGGTCTTATTCCTTATTCGGAATGCAAATATTTAGGCGAAACATCTACCGGAACCTCAATAGAAATCAATAGTTTTCACGATTGCTCTGTCCTATTTGTGTTTTATATTAAGTTCTTAGGTAAAAGTAATGCTATTTTGCGTTTTATATTAAATTCTTAATTAAAGGTAATGCTATAATGAGAAACAAGCTTAATAACCATACTTAATTTAAAGGAATATCGAAGTTTTCTTAAAATGCTGATAGCGTGTTTACATATGCTTATTTAATTATTATTGGTGCTTACTAGCAAACATCTTTTACTGTCACCTCAACTTTTGAATACGAATGTTCAAAAATTGTAGCTAACCATTAAATACATGACCTAATATATCTTTTAAGTACTGAGCTTAGGTCAAAGGTGATAAAAATAGGGGAAGAGAAAACATTTAACATGCGTTGCTAATTACTACTTTAAATACTATTAATATTGAAACTTCCCTGTGGCGCACTGGTCAGCACATCAGGACTACTAGACCTAGGTATTAGGTTCGTATCTGCACATTCAAATCTTTTTTCAATCTGTCAGCATGTTTGATAAGTTCGTGTAACGAAATACTAATAGTGATTTTTTCAGCGATTTTTCAATAAATTATTCAAATATAAACTAAATGATGATGATTGACCTGATCCATCAGTCAATATCACTTGCCATAAAATTTTCGAATTTCCTCCTTCTCCATCGAATAAAAGAAGAAAATAGCTTGTGCAGATACTTTTCAAACTCAAACGTCCGTTACTTGAAGAACACTGCATATAACTTGATGCTTTCTTCCGTTAACATATTCACTAGTCCTGCTTACTACTTGACCCGGCTGATCAGGTCTTTTCTGATGAGATTATCGGGGATAGATTCGAAAAGATCACCGTAAAATTCAAGCCTACAGTCGAAGTCATTTGAATGGGAGATCCAAGCAACTTGGTCAGCCAGTTAGCTGAACATGTCAAAGTGTCAACTGGAAGAGTACATCGAATTGTGCGCAATAACCTTGACGTGGTGGAGGTTCGTGTCAAATGTGTCATAATTTTGATAATTTGCTCTCTTTCAAAAATTCACAAAAAGAAGTGCATCAAATCTTCGGCAAATGGTGGAAACAGTTGAGTCAGGTCAATCATCATTTAAGTCATATTTAAGTGATTTGTTGAAAAATCACTGAAAAATCACTGAAAAATCACTGAAAAATCACTGAAAAATCATTATTAGTATTTCATTACACGTTTCTGTAATAAGCGAATAATGCTAAAAGGATTTCATATTTTGTTTTAAATATTAAAAATAAAGATAAAAATAATGATATTTATTAGATTGAAAAAAGATTTGAATGCGCAGATACGAACCTAATACCTAGGTCTAGTAATCCTGATGTGCTTACCAATGCGGCTGACCAGTGCGCCACAGGAAAGCTTCAATATTAATAGTATTTAAAATAATAATTAGAAATGCATATTAAATGTTTATCCCCCATTTTTATTACCTTTGTCCTAAGTTCAGCACTTAAAAGATATATTAGGCCATATATTTAATGGTTAACTACAATTTTTGAACATTCTTATTCAAAAATTGAGGTGGCAGTGAAAGATGTTTGCTTGTTAACTTCTTGGATTTATTCATTAGTCAGATGCTAAATATTTACAACTCTAAAAATTCTCTAGAACTAAAACTTTTTAAGTTCATTTGTGTCTAACAATGATTAGAAACCTAAAAAATTGACATTTGAACTTAAGTCATTGTGAATCAATGCGAATAACTAATAGCTATAAGGATTTTCGGAAAGTTCCAGCGGCTTTCTTAGATGTATTTTGCGCGTTCTATTTGAACAGTTGAAAAATTAATTACAAATCGATTCCATTTCTCAATTGAAAGAACAGACATTTGTCTTCAAATTTTTGTCAAAATATTTTTGTTATTTGTGTCCAAACGATGTCAGACCGAACTCCCGATAAGACTCACATACGTCACTGTATATTATACGAATTCAATCGTGGATCAAATGCCACAGAGGCCGCCAATAATATCAATGCCACTTATGGCCAAGCCATTAGTGCTCGAACTTGCCAAGGATGGTTCAGTCGATTCCGTTCCGGTGACCAGAATCTAGATGACCGCCCGAGCAGTGGCCGACCCTCAATTGTGAACAGCGACGTTCTGACGGCTCTGGTCGTTCCGTTGGGGACATGTCGTCGATAATGACGGAAATTATATAATTGATTAAAATTTGTTCACTTCTTTTTAAAATAAAATTAAATATTTGATAACAACCCGCTGGAGCTTTCCGAAAATCCTTATATATTATTATGCGCTGAACTGATGCTAAATTGAAAATTCGCTACAAGTTTGTTCTACGGAAGAAAACCCAAAAATAAGTTCAAATCTCAACGAAATTCAATTGAAATTTCTACAAGAAATCAATTTAAATTTATTAGAGACAATCGAAGCCATAGTCTCTGCTTTGCTGGAAAATTATGTTAAAAGACTGGTGCATGGTGTTGTAGCAATAAATTCAATTTTGGAGAGCTTGACGCAAACGTTTTGGTAATAGTTTTCATGTTAGTTACATAACAAATCTGTACGGAATCGGTAGAATATATAATAGTAAAGAGGATTTAAATGTGAGACATCCAAAAAGACAACATTCATTACAAAGCTCTTAATCTCTTAATCCCCTAACGAATGAACAATATATAATTGAAATGATTGCTCGTAAAACCATTAATCCATATTAAAGTTAGTCTTTAAGGTATCGGACCATGAGACCTATAAGATGATAGAATCATGGTAAAAAAAGATGACTATTTTAGATATTTGAAAGAGCAAATCAAAATTCTTGATGTCATATCCAGAATTTGATATTGCATACTTAGCCCAAAAGATATCATATAAAAGGAATGTCTATTTTAGCTATAGTAAAATCGAATTTGCTGATCGTTTTTAAGGAGCTTTTACTCTGAAGAGAGGGAGAGGGAAGAGTGGAGAACGAGGTAGGGGAGAGGAGAAACCCATAAATTTGTCTCTCATACCATTAAACAGTAATTGCTATCATAAAGTCAGTCACCAAGTTATGTCCACAATATTTTTGTCCATTTACTCTGGTATACTTTTTAAAATTGAATATTACGCTTTCATCCTTCATGAAACTAAATTTTAGGCATATGCTAATATTTTTTCTGAATTTTCCAGAACTTTAAAGAAACAAAAATCCGTTTCAAACTAATAAGTAACGTAAAATACTAAACAAATAAAAATATTTTAAGAACTATTCAAATTTTTTTTAATGAATTTGTTTAATGTTTGACTTAATATTTGGCAAAATATTTAATTCATTTGTGTCTATCTGAATAATTTGGAGATCAACAAAATAATGAAACTCCGAATTTATTTTGTTATGAACTGAAAGAACTAAAATCTTGCCAAATATGGTGTAATCTGTTGAAAGAGTTATAAAACTTTCGCCTATTGTATTGAATAATGGATTGAATAAATCAAAATAAGAAAAAAGCAACAAATACTTAATTACTAAAATTTATTTTATCAAAAAATCAAACTTGAAATGTTTCATTTCGTGACTTTAATAATCCTCATCTGAAGAACTACCCGATTCTCACAATTCAGATCTATCAAGAATTCACATATTTCGAGCTCTTCCAGTCATTTGAGTCATAGACATCTGTTACCTAACAAAGCACTTAGCATACGATCTCTTGATCGTCAAGACTTTGAAGTCTTCTGTCATTTTATTCTACAGAGAGGATACCAACTTTTCCTTTTAAATCAAGTAGTAATACACTTCTCGTGGAAATAGTGTTCACATTTGAGTCTTCGACTATTATTAATTAATAGAGAAGGGCCTTTCTGGGAAGGGTGAGTTTCATTTCCCGAGATCCCGAGATTCCACTTTACAATGAATAAACTTTCAAAAAGACTTTCACAAGAAATAGCCTTGCAAAAATATTGATAACAAGTTTCTACTCACAATCTCCTAAGGTGCTAAGTCTCCTCTTGAATTAGCATTAGTTACATCCTCACGTGTCAAATTTATTTTCGTTAAATTTCCATTATTTTTGTTTATTAAGTTGTTTTTATAATTTCCTGGGGCCCCCTCTAATTTTTAACATTGATACTAATCTCATCTAAACATATTGAGCATTTGGTCAAATCTTGATCTCTTCTTCCTTCAGTTAATCTTTTATTCGAAGTCTAACTATCATTCAATCAATCATTTTGATTATTGATTACTTGAATAAAATCAAATTTACATTTAGGGCACTTTGGGTTTGATCAGACTTCTTGTTTGCATTTATAGTAATAATGAGGCTATTATCACACTCTTATCTAATGATTGGAACGCTCTTTTAGATGCTATCAATCTGTAAGCTTTTCAAATTTGATCTAAGTCAAGGTTTCTGCTAATTATTCATGAATAAAACTAAACTTCTTCAGACTTTGAACAATAGATCTTTTATTAATTAAGTGCCTATTATTTGGTAAGTTTAAAAACAATGACTTTTATATTAAATGTTTGAAATTTTTCGACTTAATTATAAATTAATGAGAAATATGAAATCATTTGCTAACAACGCTGTACACTGAAAAGCTTAACGATTGTTGATAGCAACCAGAGGCGATGTGTATCACGGAATACTTTTCATTAGACCTTATTTTAAGGAACTATGAAATTTATAGAACATTCAATATAGTAATCAAATCTTAAATTAAATTAATAAGTATCACAGGCAGGTTGATATAACAGCTTTTTTTGTCGCTACTAACGATTATTAGATTATGAACTGTACATGATTTATGTTTCGCATAAGACTTATCCGTGGTTTTATGCATTATTTGCTAAAGAGGAATATATTAATGTCAATCAGAAAACTTCAGCTCAAAGACAGCTGTCAGACCATTAAATCGGTGCGATTATTGGTATGATTTAAAGATGTGTGGATTAGTTATGGCATTGCTTATGGTTTTAAGAATAACTCAAAGAGGTTGTCCGGAGATCCTATGGGGAGTTGGTCCCTTGTGAAATATATCATGTTATATATCAATCGAAAGCTCTCGCCGAGCTGAGCAAAAGTTTTGCTGGTCAGGTTGAAATTGGTCCATAAGTTTAAAAGTTATAGGCAAGAAACCGTTATCATTGCCGTATATGGGTAAGTGTGTTAAATCTTTGTAAACTCTTATGAGCCATATATCATTAGAAAGCTATCAAACTGAAATCATTAGTTCTTATCAGCTAAAATGCTATTGCTTTTCCACTTACTTAATACAATGATTACTCTTGCATATGTAAAAAGTTTTCGGCTATTTTCGATCCTTAACACAAAGTTTTCGGATTAGAACTTCTTGTATTTTCATGCTAGGTTATGTGCTTCTGTAAATGCAAAAATGGGCAACTCTGAATCATATGTGTTAAGAATTGAGATTAGCGATTGAAGATTTTCAATTTTAGAAAACTTAACAATAACAAAACGTGACTTTCGTTCTATAGTTGAATACACTTGGTTGCTATGACTCGACATACCAAATCTCATAATTGTATGTTTAATAGTTTTCGAGTTATAAGCTCTCAAAGTTTTAAGGAATTTTAGGTTTCTAGACCTTTGTCATGAGATATGAAAAGATATTTAGGTGCAAATATACTTCATTGAACCAACTTTATGTGTTGGTTAAGTTATTACTGCGGTAACGTTTAGCTAGCAATAAATAAGAGCCATCTGTGGTAAGAATCATTACGATTCTTTAACTTTTGAATAAAATACAGTTTATTCATAATATAAAATACAATAAAACAAAATTGAAAATAATTATGATCTAGTTGATAAACTTCATTAATATAATGCAATAATATTTCGGAAAACATAAATGAGTATTTAGAGAAACAAATGTATTTTGAAAACTTTAAGACTAAAGTTAACTTATAATTGGTTTAAGGTGTAGTATGAACAAAATAGACTCCAGAGGGCGATAAAAAATTGCTAGCTATATGTTACCGCAGTAATACCATGTCCGAACTTGACTGGAGCCAACTCACCTATGGATGTCTGGACAACCTCTTTCAAGTTATCACACTTTACAAACTTATACTTCTATACATATATCATTCTATTAACCATCGATTAGTTAAGAACTAAAAAAGAAATAAGACTATTAGAAGCAACATTTAAGTCCATATAAGATAATTTGAAGTCATACCCATCCATTATCTATTTTGAATTGATAATTTTCTAATCATGTCATTAGACAAAAGCGTAATAAAGATATCATCGCTATGGATGCAAACAAAAATCTCTCTGATCGAACTCAAAGTGCTCTAAATATAAATCGGATTTTATTGAAGAAATAGTCAATAATTGAAACTATTGACTGATTGACAGCTAGACCTCAAATGAAAGATTAACTAAAAAAGAGATCAAAGTTTGATCAAATGCTCAATAAGCTTGGACATTAATATAGATATTAATAAGAGTCGAAGACTGAAATATGGGCACTATTTTCACAGAGAATGCATTAGTTGTTGACTAAAAATATGTCCCTTTGCAGAGTCAAAGTCAACGTTGAGAACAACGCAAGGGTTCGGTTGAGACTGAGAAGACAATCATCTTGAACTAGAATTCATAGGCGACAAGAGTTGGTAGTTATGAGACATTTTAGTAGTCAGACATTAACACGAAATTATTTAACCAATGTTTGAGCAATTCTCACTCAATTCTCACTCGGTTTCAGTAATTTTCTGATATTTCATCAGATTTTCATATTAATTATCAGAATATATAAACGCATTAATCCAAAAAGTTATCCTAACAAAGTTCATATAGCAATGTTTTAGGATTAGCTTATCACTGGGTTAGGTATTTATATACCAATCTTAAGTATATCTACAGAAGCAAATGTTTATTAATATTATTAAAACATAAATCATAATAAAATCTCTATTAAAATATAATTCCCAAAATTGCTTTCATAACACATCGATTGCAATAAGAGTTTATAATTAAACACTTGAATACAATGTTTATCAAACGACTAAGCTTTCAATATAATTTGTCGGGTTCTATGTCAAAACAGCTAAAGTAAAAATAGCTAACGCAAAAACAGCTAATACAAAACAGCTAATCCAAAACAGCTAAACCTATTAAGTTAACAAAAACAGCTAAACAAAAACAGCTAAAATAAAACAGCTAATCAATATAAGCTAATGTAAAAAAGCGCTAATGGTAAAAACAGCTAATCAAAATCAGCTAACTTAAAAAAATTTATGATAAACGATTTCAACTGAGTTTTATCGTAATAATACTTCGATTTCTTAGAAATTAGAGGTTAACTTAAGAGATTTAATCCTTTAGTGTCCAGATTTCTACGAATATATTTACAATAATATTTTCACATTCTATATCTAATGATATTTGAGGAATTTAAATAGGATTAAGTTATTCTCATGAACTATTATTTTAGTTCTCTTTAATATCAACTGAACCTTTACGAGCTATATTTTAATCTTTTTTGTTTCATGTTCTGAATAAGTTTCCAATTCATATGTTGAGATTCAATGACTTCAATGATATCCTTGTTGATAAAAAACTATTCTATTTCCAATAAAATTTTCTAGATGAAAAGATATTTTTCTAAGTGGAAATAGCTCCTTCTGAACCCCTACGAAATTTTTTAACTCTGTAAAATCTTTTCTATGGTTGATTATTTGGAAAAATAATACTATAAATAATTTAATCAAATATGATAAATTTAAATTTTAAGAATCGATGAGTTTTAAAATCTTTATTCGATAGATTATAATTTTTAGTTTTAAGATTTTTCCCACTGTCACTACTAAGAATTTAAAAAATTAAGAATTCAAATTAATATTTTTTGTTTCCCTATTATTAAATACTATTGTTAATATTTCTAAGGCTAAGTGTCGAAAATTTATATGGATTATAGAACTTATTTCCTATGTGGGATAATTTTATATTAATATACATATAGACTTAATGTTTGAAAATTTCTATATAAAAATGCAAAATGGCTGTGCAAGCTAACACAAACATGAGAGCGAGATAGGGAAACGGAAGAGGTTACCTTTATTAGTGGACTTTAGCCACTAAGAGAAGGCATAACTCGCTCCGTTTACGGGCAGCGATTTGCATACCCGAACCCGTAAGACCGCTGAGCAGGCGTTGTTGGGTGATCTCCTATTTGCTAACATAGTGGCCAACTATGCACAGCAATATTATATACTTACTATTCATTTATAACAGATATAAAATGTGCTTTATTTATTTTGTACAGTTTGTATTAGCTGTTTTGGTTTAGCTAATTTTGTTTTGCTGTTTTTGTTTTAGCTGTTCTTTTTTAGCTGTTTTGACTCCATACGAATTTGTCGGCTTATTGCATACCTTTTGTTTTACAATTATTTGGATGGCTTTTGATGTATGACGCTTTGATGCCTTTTCTTATATAATTGCCTACATATCTTTTGGTATATAATTATTTACATACCTATTGTTATATAATTGTGTTCGCTTATATTGTTTGTATACAAATAGCAAAGCTGTTCACACTATTACTCTTAGAACTGATGTATTTGAGCATTTCAGAAATACCTATCATAGAATCAGATCTAATCAGCAACTATTGTTCAGATTTGCCTCAATTATGACATTAAAAAAGTTTCAAGTTTAGTTTGCATTTTTTAGTTTAGATAAAACCTCTTTATGGATATTGATCGAACTCATTCAAAATAGCGCACAAAATACACTACAAATCAAACTTTTATTAGTACCACAAAACTTAATACAAAATTTTCGATATATAATAGAAAGCATTAAAATTATTGAATACAATAAAAGTCGAGACAATTCAGTAGAAACAACTTCTTTAGTAAATTTGGATTAAAATAAAAATAGTATAAAAGTAAAAAAATAAAAGAAAAAGGAAACGAAAAAATTATTTGAATCGATTAATAATAGTAGCTATGTTATCGAAACTATTTCTAATAAATTGTTTATGATCACCCTCACAGATATTGACCTCAATTTTTCCAGTGAGCACATCGGATAAGCCATAATCTTTATGAATAATGATATTAGTTTTGTCGGGTCTAATTAGAGTGACGTCTCCCCTATACTCTTCTGGTGCTTCATACTTATAAACCAGACTCGATTTCGTAATAAAGCTTGTAATAAACTAATCAGTTTATTGTCTGGTAAATTAATTGCAGCCTCTTTCAACTTTTTAGCTGCGTATTTGTATCTGTCTTCTCAATCATAACAAGCCATCAGTTCAGGCTTTGCCTCATCGCCGATATCTGCCAATTGAGTAATAAACTCAGCCAAAGCTGAAGAATGAGCAGCATTTTCTTGTTGTGATTTGCCAAATAGCTCATCAGATAATCGTTTGGTCAATTTTGGTGATGAGTCAAGTACGACGAGATGGCCTACTCTTCGACCGCGTCTCTGTAACTCAATCGTCATTTCTATGGCCACAACACCTCCGAATGAGTAACCCATTAGATCGATGTCAGTGTTTCCATAATTTTTCTCAATACTTTCGAGAACTTGAAGCCATTTTGCAGCCACTATTGTAATCGAAGGCATTTTATTGAACTCTTCAGTCCTATTGAGTCCAATAACAGGTCTCATTATTTTACTGGCCAATGGCTTCAACGAATGGAACTGATCTTCAGCTGAAGGTAACACGAATATCGGTTTTCCAATTTGGACATGATTCAAATGAACTGTTGGGTCAGCTGGTACGACAACCACATCGACTGGTGTGACCTCTTCTATTTGTTCAGCATTCACTTCAGTGGTACTAAAATGGGATAAAGAATATTCAATTAGATTTAAATAAATTATAGTAAAAATTAAGAATTAAGTAGAACAATACCTCTTAGGAGTCGCCACTTGAAAGTTAATCAGTTCTCCAATTGTTAGGTTACGTATTTGTTGTGTATTCAAAATAATGTTATAATCGCGTTCGAGGGCTAACTTAATCTCAGTTCCCTTCAACGAATCCATTCCGAGATCCACAAGACGTGATTTCTGATCCAATTTACTTGGATCATTAATACCTAATATGTGTGCGATTTGTGCCATTAGGTTAGAACTTGTTGAAGATTTGTATTCATTATCGGCACGAACGCGAGTGCCTAAAACTGCACAATCAGTTTACAAAAATTTACCCAAAACTGACAAAATCGAAGGTATTCGAATCAGTGTTCCAGCAACGTTATCTGTTTTCATTCGTTCCGCCACATGATCGACGTCTCCGATTGCACCGAACTGTATCGCCAGTCCTGGAAGTCCTTCTTTACGACGGCACTCAATTATTCGTTAACATGAAGAGTTACCAAAAGCATAGTTGGTTTGTCCGGTATTACCTTTCAATCAAATTAAATTCATTTAATTCAAAAACTCATTTGGAAATTGTCTTAAGTCTAATGTGTTTCAATTTTAAGTACCTCTTCCGGCCACGATTGAAGACAACAAAATAATCAAGATGTGAACACATTTGGCGTGAGATTCGATCAAATAGTTCACACTGTTTGATCTTTGTATGAGCCAAAAGCTGGAAGTTATCAACGGTTTCATTTTCCATAAGGGCTCCAATAACGACCTTAGCTAAATGAAAGATTCTACCAACGGGTCCCATATCTGATGCAGCTTTAATACAATCTTTAATCTGACTCTCAGTATTTCCTTGCCCTTTCCATATTTTCAGTTCGAAACCCATCTTCTTAAGCCTATTAATGGCATAGTAATGGTAAGGCTGTTGAGGTCCGCTCCATGTGGTCAAAACAACTTTTCGGGCACCGCGTTTGACCAATCAGTCAGCTATTTCAAGACCAGCTCCACCTAAACCTCCAGTAATGATTATGCTCTTTTGTGGATGGATCACTGTTCGAGGAATGGCCGCAACTTTGAGTTTTATCGTTTCGGACTGATTTTCATTACGAATTCGAACGACAACTTTTCCCAAATGCTTTCCTGTCGACATACAACGAAACGCTTCCTCCACCTCTTCTCTTTCGAATACAGTTCTCTTCAGTGGCTTAACGACACCGCTTTTGATTCCTTCTGCCAAAAGTCTTCCCAACGTCTTCTTTTGAGTCCTAAGTATTGTAGAAATTTTGTCAAAGTCGAAGAATGCGTCCAGAAGTACACCGTGGAATGTCTTGTTTTGGATAAGACCAGACAAATCTATTTAGAAAACATTAATGACTGACTGAAAGTTGTCGTTATAACTAATGTTTGACAAACCGAGAGGATTATTAACTGAAAGATTAAATTTTCCAATTTCACAGAAACGTCCGTTTGGGGCCAAACATCTAACAGATGCCAACAATTTCTCTTCAGAAAGAGAATTAAGGACAACATCGACTCCACGGCCGTTAGCCAATCTCATGATCCGAGTCTCAAACTTAGTGTCGTGAGAATTCAAAATATGGTCATCGAGTAGTTGTGGGAACTGTTCCTTAAGAAACAACACGTTTTCTGGAGTTCCAACAGCTATGGAGACTTCGCATTTCATAGACAAACAGACGGAAATGGCAGAGAGTCCAACTCCACCACTTCCAGCATGAATAAGAACTTTTTCTCCGGGTTGTAGTTTAGCCCTAATCAGTAGAGCGTAATAAGAAGTGGCGTAAACACACGGAACAGTACTCGCCTCCTCTAATGTCCAATTTTCTGGCACCGGCCACAAGAAATCAGAATCTGGTACCACCACAGTTGTGACCATACCTCGACCGGCAACCATTCCCATCACTCTATTACCGTTTTCATCTTTTCCGGCAAACTCTAGTCCTAGAATACCGTCTTCTATATTAAGACCACCTGGAATAGCATCTGTTGATAGCCTTCCAGTCGCGCACATCAAATCTCTGAAGTTAAGTGGAGCATAATAGACCTCAACCAGAGTTTCGTTCGGCTTTCTATTCAATGGCCAGAATTTATGCGGACATTCGAACCACGAAAATGATGATAAATCACCTGAAATTCGACCAAAATTAGATTTTATTGGATAGAACGCTATTTATTTGCTTATGTTTTGCACATTGATGTAGGCGTGTTCCGTTTCTCTCAATTTAAACTTTTCCTCTTCAAGCAAAAGATGTCTGAATTAACCGAAAACTTCGTCACGAACTACATTATGCTGCAAATGCATTCTAAGAACCTGTTCAGGAATGTCCTTTGCCTACAATCGTTCGTCAAAATAGAATCTAACTCTAGTACCGGACGACTCTTTTCTCAAGCAATTAACGACTCCGATAACACCACTATTTTTGTCTTTAGCCAAAAGCCATATTTTGTCATTTCCCTTAAGATTCGTTTGCGCCCATTTGTACTCTTCAACCCAATTGAAATCATTGCTTTTAACTCCAATTATGTGTAAATTTGCATTTGGTTTAGTACTCGGTTTGCGCAAAAGAATAGCAGTTGTATGCAATGAATCGTATTTTTTATTTGTCAAAATATATCCGAATTGTAGTGCTTTGGCAATAAAATCGTCGCAACGTTTCTTGTAATCAATTTTGTCCGAAGTCAAAAACTCTTCAAATGGAAGAGCTTTAGATTTGAGAATAGCGAGAAAAAAGCTGCTTTCTTGGAGGGCAAAGTTCAGATTTCGGATAACTGAGTTCACGTCATTCAGGGCTTTGCCAAACGTACAGGTTGTCACATCTCGATACACAATAAGGCCTATGTAATCGAAAAATTAGTAAATGTAACGCAATTGTAGTTTCACGCATACCATGACTTTCAGCCTTGATCTCATCTCCAACTTGTCCCAGTCTCAAAGTTTGTCGATTCAATTCAATAAGAGTGCAGTTATTAACTTCAGGAGCACTCTCCTGTTTGTTCGGGTGTGCGATTGTGTATTCGTATCTTAATGAATGGATATTTCGTAACATCGCTTCTATCAGATAAGACGCTAAAGGAGTTCCGCCACAATTGATTTCGAGTACTGCACAGGAAACAGTAAAGACGTTGTCAACTGCGGTGTCAAATGATGGCTGAACGAAATGGTTGCAAAATAGTGGACCATTTATTAGAATGTGTTCTCTCAGTTCTTTACTGTTCGCATCGATAACCTGAATGTTTAATTAGAAATTGTTTTAATTTTTGGATTGTGCACATATTTCAATCATTTCGAAGTCAAATATTTGAAAATTAATCAAAAGATTCAAAGAGAACAATAATAGTGAATACGTGATTGACATTATTATAAAAGTCAGTCTTTGAATCAACACTTTTGCGAATCTAATCCAATATTTTAATGATTGTATATTTTGATGAATCTTCTGATAAAAACTTTTGGACATCAATCTTAGCATGTGAATGGCTTATGACTGATTCTCTAAATTTTCGATAAATGTTATTTGTGATTGCCTGACAAGTGGCCAAATATTCTTCAACTTCTGACTTAGTATCTTCATCGATAGCATACTTTTCTAAAGTGAAATCTGAGTCAAGTCTTCACAAAGCATTGGTGGTCAATAATCGACGTAATTCGATACCAACACTGCAACCGATATTAGTATTGGGATCATAAACGGCATCAACAATGCGCTCTACAATCGTCAAATTCATGACTCTTGGATCACAAAGCAAGAGTTCTATAGTTGTGGGCAAACTGTGGCAGCGATCTTCTTTAGAAAGAATACCAATTTGTAGCATAGAATCAGCGAAAGCGATTCAATCACCGGTCCACTTAATTTTACTGTGTCTTCCATCACTTGTTGCGCTTTCGAAGCCTAACAATCAAATAATTTTAAATCAAACACATATTTAATTTCATATCAATATCAAATAGATAGTAAAAGAAACTTGAAAAGTAGGTCAATAATCATAGCCTCGAAGGCGTAATTCTTTGTAAACACCAGCAGAATCCAGAATTATTTCATTTGATTCGTCCCATTTGAGAATTTGATCGAGAATATAACCGAACTTCAAAATGGAACCATTTGTCGGTTGTAGAGTTGTTATGCGACCAGAAACACAAACCTGACCTTATTCAACAATTGCAAGACTACCGGTAGCCTCCAAATAGAAACAATCGAATTGCAAAAACCTTTTATGCACCATTACTTATCTGTACTCTTTAATTGATCTTTTCGTCATCAAGTGGAACGGATTCTCCTCTCGTAATCACAAGCGGAAGAAGTACCTCACAAAATTCCCAAATTGTATCAACGCTTGAGTTTAAACAAAAGAAGCTTCATCACAAAGTCATTTACATTACAATATATTGGAGGAAATGTTTTCTATTTAAATATGAGAGGAACTGATTGTGGATAATCCCAGCGACAAATATCCACAACAAGCAATTTATGATTAGCTCTTGGTTCCAAACAAGTTTGCAAAATCTGAAGTAAAACAAGACTACTTAAAATTTAAATCTTCGTCTGACTTCAGTGCTTCTCAAATATGCTTTTTATGAAAATATTATCCTTATATTTGTTCTTAATTTCTCAGAACTTATTGCTAAACAGCAGATTCATTAATGTGATGTATAGTTAGATATAAATTGTTACAAATAAACTATAAGAATTCGTCCGAAGTATTAATTGAACATAACGTTATTTCAGTCGTAGTTCAGACACATTATCAGTCATTACTGATAAGTTATAAAACTCCTATTAATTATTCTCATACTACAATGAAGATAATCGAAAGCTCTTGTACTCGAATAAACGTTAGACACTTATTAGACACTTATTTTTCTCATTACATAATATAATTGATGCCAAATTAAGAAGAATCTTAGTGAAACTCAGAATAAGAATTTGAATTATTTGAATAGAACAGAGTTATGAAGTCAATAAATATGTGTGTAAATCAATCAAACCAAACTAATCTATAACTAATGAGGACTTTTGAACACATTTTCATAGCTTCCATCTTTAAAATTCTTATCTAATGTTATTACTCTTATTTATCTAAAATTAAGTATAAGTTCTGTAAATTATGTATCTTATATGTTTTATTCGTATTGAATTAAACAGATATTTAATACAAAATTGTGAGTTTGAGAACAAAACGCTCAACAAACTAATTCTCAATACTTTTAATACACCTATTTTTTTCCTTTACATTCATATATTTCTACATAATTTCTAGCATTCAATACTTCAACTCTTAAGTTATAGCTCTATGCTTATAGATGATTTAAATTGATGCTAAATGTTTCTCATATTTTTCGTATTTAGCTCAATAAAATTCTCAATACTTGAACCCAAAACTTCAGTTATACCAAATGCTTTTACATTGCAATTAATTAGTTAAGAAACATTTTCTCAAATCTTTCGATTAAGAATTTAAGATATTCTTAAGAAAAAATATCATATTTAATGTAATTACTGATTATGAAAACAAATTTAAATAACATTTATATTAATGAAATTATGCTTTAATGGACTTTAATAACAATAAAATTAGTTATAAAAGTGGAATCAAATACAAAATAAACTTTAATGCATAAAACTGATAACAATAATTAAAACAATATGAGAGTCATAATTAAATGATTATATCTATAACCTACTATATGATGTAAATTTCAGAATCATAATCAAGTCAAACAGAACTCTTCCAGAGTCTCCCAATCTGATTCTGTCTCCATTTCTTTCAATGTCTTATTCTCATAAAGCCATTTAACTATTTCTTTATAAGGTTTTATGTGATAGTCAGGAACTGATGTCTTCAACCGATACCAGTTTCGGGTCAATTTATTAAATACGACAACACTATAGGAAAAAAATTATTAAGTTATGAGTAAATAAGAAAATATAAAATAATCAAAGTGAATAGCAAGTATAGAATATCGAGAATCCATAGAAAATACCAAATATTTAAAACTAATATATACATCAAAAATAAATAAAAATATATATCAAAACTAATTAAAAAAAAGTCGAAACAATTAACTTACTCTTCAAACTTTTCTTTAAGTAAATCCCAATCGATGTCAGTTTCATTGGGATAATCATTTTTATATAGAAAATAAATAAGTTTAGAGCTGTCATATTTATGGTTCCATCGATTGATTTGGTCACTGTCGGGATGAATTATTTTCCACAGCATAGAAGAATAAAAATGTTGTCTACATTGAACATCACTTCTGTTTACCATTTTAGTTGATACTAAACTCCATGGAATGTTCTGATAGTTCAATTTTAAATCTTCAGATCTAAATACTGTTTGTATTGCATCGAATAACTGTTTTTCTTCGTGTTCGTCCCAATAGCCGTGTCTGATTCGTTTACCATTAGGTTTAACGGTATGTCTGATCACTTCTGTAACTGTTTTAATATCACATAAAAGTTGTTGTGCTATAATAGAATATTGATTACCGAACTTTTTATACAACTCTAAAATTTGTTTTCTGTCCTCATCACAAATATCATTACTTTTGTTCAAACCAGAAAATAGTTTTCGAGCCCTTCCATAGACTGAAAATACAGTTCTTTGAGGTAAACCTTTAGCTAGTCTCAAATGTAATTGACTTTCTTTTATTATAGTTTTCGAGTTTGTCTTCTCTTCAGAACTGACTTCTCGACAGTTTTTGAAGAAACCTAAGACTAGATGAGGAATATCTACAATAAAGTCATCACAAAATTGTTGCCAATTGTTGCGCAGAATATTATCCTCTTGCTTACTATATTTACCACTTTTTATGGTGAGTCCCTCTTCTGCAGCGATCACCTTATCTTCTCTTGTCAAAGACCTCAAAAATGGAAACAATTCGTGAAGTTTTGCATCACTTAATCGGTTCCTATTCTTCTCACTTGATATCTGAGAATCATTAGTATCGTTATTATTGTTATGATTTAAATCTAATGATGAGTTGGCCGAAAAGTAATCGTTATCACTGTTAATCACTTCGCTATTGTTATCAATATTGTTATTATGATTATCACAACTGTTGTGTTGATTGGATTGAATTTGTTTTGAGTGATTGTGATTACGATTCAATTCATATCCGATTTGTGTTATATTAAAAGTATTAATTTTCCGTTTTTTTCGTTTCCGATTATTATCATTAGCCATAACTTGATTCCCAACTTTTCCGTTGATTGTTTCAAACGATCTCTTTATTTGCTTATTAGTTTCTGAATTCGTTTCAATTATAAATTATTTTCGGTTCATATGTTATTTTTTCAATCAATTGTTTAAAAATTCAAACCTTTTGTCACTAATACGAAAATAGTGGAGAAAAACAAATAAATACAAACAAATATTAAAATAAAAGCCTTTAATCATATAATAAAATCTTTAATTCATTGAGTAATTATTATTTTTAACTTTAAATATGATCCGAAATTCAAGTTAAAGTTTGTTTTATTTGGTTTATTTTGCTTTGAATGAGGAAACATCTTATTATAAGTGCAAATGAATGGCTCATCTCCTCACTATTCATCTCTTATACAACATTCAAATACTTAAAATCTTATACATCGAGCCATATAATTGAATGTGCGAAAGCATTGCATTCTAGCGTTAGTCAGACATAACCAAAAAGACAGGGTCCAACTTTAGGTAGTAACTGGACGGAGCGATTTGACTTCATCAGTACATTTCCCTTCGAGGTACCTATATTGTACCCAAATATTAAATGTTAATTCAGTTCAGTATAGTTTAGGAAAAAATTAATTAGATGTTGAATTTTTTATAATGGCTCCTATGGCAAAATCGAAGTTTTTAAAACATTTGACCCACTTATCCCCTCTCAAATCGAATAAAACTTTTATCACTAATGGGGTAGAGGCTGGAGTTATTTCTGAGAAAGAATCAGAGCAGTTCTCAAACTTTAATATGTCAAACGGTTCAATAGGAATTGAGCTATGTATATCAATTAATGTTTATGTCATTATACAGTATACGCCACCCTAGACCTACTATAGTATTCGCCACCCCTGGACCTAATAGAGTATATACCATCACTTCAAGCATTAATTAAATTCTCCATCTCAGAGCCCCAATACGTGCATTTTTATTGAATATTATGTATGTAAATAAATAACCAAATCAATGCTTTAAAAACATAAATAAAATGTAATGCAACTAAAGCTTCCTATTACAGTACGCTGAAAAAAGTTAAAGAGTACGTTGCAATTAATTTCTTCAAAAATTGCAGAAAATATCGGCGTATTATTGTAAATTTCTACAACGTTTAGACCTAACCTATGTAACATACGTAACTCACCTAACCCACATAATCCGCATAATCCACATAACCCACTTAACCCACCTAATCAACCCAACCTGATAGGTAATATATACTATAGTAGATCCGAGCGTGGCGAATACTGTAGTAGGTCTAGGGGTGGCGAATACTGTAGTAGGTCTAGAGGTGGCGTATACTGTAGTAGGATGGGTGGTGTATACTGTAGAATGACCAATGTTTATAGTAAAAGATGCAAGTCTAGATCCAGATGTTTCTCAACCTAATCCTAACACAGATATCAATATTCTCTTTGAAGTTTCTCTTTCCCGCGGTATCATGTACTCTTGGCAGTGGGCATCATTCCACCACTTCTGAGCTGGCGTGAGACGCGCGCTCCCTTGCGAGAGATCGTGCCAGTCTCTTTCGGGTTAGAGTCATCATCGATCATTGAGTGTACAGTGTTATTCATTGGGTGTGACAGACTATCAAATCTTGCCATTATTTTTGTTACAGTTTGTAACTTTTAAAATTGAAAATATTGTTTGACTTTTATTGAACTGTTTGATGTTAAAGTTTGTTAAAGTTCGAGAACCGCTCTGATTCTTTCTCAGAAATAGCCAGCCTCGACTCCATTAGTGATAAAAGTTTTATTAGATTTGAGAGGGGATACGTGAGTTAAATGAAGTTTGAAAATTTCGATTTTGCCATAGGAGCTATTATAAAAAATTCAACATTAAATTAATTTTTCCCTAAACTATACTGAAATAACATTTAATATTTGGGTACAATATAGGTACTTCGAAAGGGAATGTACTGATGATATCAAATCACCCCGTCCAGTTACAACCCAAAGTTGGACCTTGCCCTTTTCCTCAAAAAAATTTCACAAAACTTATTTCTATACAATGAAAGCTCATTTCATTTGATTAATTGATTCAATCTAAAATTTCCTTCAAGTTTAATTTTTCATTTTATCTTCCTATAGGAAAGTGTATGAATGAGTGACGAATAACTTGATACGAAGATGGTAACAAAAAATATTTGACAATTTTGTAATTTTTAAGGAAATTTACTCAAGAGTAACCAACTGTTCAGTTGATACACAAACTAATTAAAATAAACCTTTTTTGTTTTAATATCTCAAACTTATTTTTCCTCATAATTTCAAAAATATATTTGCCTCTAGTTTTGAAGTCCTTAGAATCTATTGTTTGCCAATAATCTAATAAAATTATTTTCTAGTAAAAAGCCCTTATATTTTCGAACTCCATGTTAACCACAATTTACATCTGTAAAAGATTATCATATAATGAAATAATTAACAAAATTGAAGTAAAATTACTACTTATTATCCAGAAACCAAATTTTTGTAGAATGAAAGCAATTTATAAGAAAATTTAATAATAAAATAAAGACAGATATGTGCGTAATCGAAACGCCATACATTATTCGTTATTTATACTATTAAACGAAATAAATCTCAAATAAAATAAAGACTACTTAAAATTCAAGTTTTCGTCTGGCTTCAGTGCTTTACAATTATGCTTTTTATGAAAATATTATCCTCTTGTTCTTAATTTCTCAGGATTTATTATTGCTAAACAGCAGATTCATTAATGTGATGTACAGTTAGTTATAAATTGTTACAAATAAACTATAAGAATTCGTCCGAAGTATTAATTGAACATAACGTTATTTCACTCGCAGTTCAGACACATTATTAGTCATTACTGATAAATTGTAACACTTCTATCAATCAGTTTACAAAACAATGTAGACAATCGAAATCTCATGCACTCGAATAAGCACTAGACACTCATTAGACACTTATTTTTCTCATTACATAATATAATTGATGCCAAATTAAGAAGAATCTCAATGAAACTTAGAATAAGAATCTGATTCATCTAAATAGAAGACAATTATGAAGTCAATAAATATTAATATATGTGCAAAACAATCAATTAAACTAAACGCAACTATAATTTCAATACTTGAACAAAAATTTCAGTTATATAAAAGATTTTCTATTATAATTAATTAGTTATGGAAATTTGTCTCAAGATTTGAATTAAGAATTTTAAGATATTCTTAGGCAAAGCAATTGTTTTTAACGTAATGACTAAAGCCACGAATTTTACATATTTACATATATTGTCCAGTTCCTTGCGTTTGTTCAAAAATTTGGGAGCAGACTAATCACATAGTAAAGGCTCTTTTAGCGAACTGTTGTTATATATACAAAATACATATCTGAAGAGTTAGCACGTAAATAAATTGTAAATACACGTTTTTATGCTTTATTTACAATTAAAGCATTAAATATTTTCCGAATTTAAACTGTTTTAAGCTAAACACAAATCAATAAAAATGCCAAAAATAGCCAAATCAAGTTTTGTCGAAATGAAGCGATTTGTTCGTAAACCCTGTCATATTTTTTGCTATTAATACTGTATACAAAGACAAGTATTCACATTGTCAGTTATGTTTGGTTAAGTCAATTGTGACCAAAGATTTCAAGCCACGCAATATGTAAACACTGGTCTGCATCAAAAGTGAATGAAAAATTGAAAAACGAAACAAATGACAGTTGAAAAATCTATAATCAAGAGTCAAGACGAATAGAATAAAGATCTGTGCAATTTCTTAGCCTCTTTGAATATACCATTTGATAAGTTATTGAATCGAGAGTTCAAGTCAATCGTCGAAAAATAGAATCGATACATAAGTCCTGGTCCGTCAACTTCAAGGAAGTATTTGAAAAATTGTACGATAACATTATGGTTGATATACGTAAGCAATTAGATGGAAAATATGTTTGGGTCACGATTGACAAGACAATGAACTATGCCGGTCGTTATGCCTCCAATGTTATGGTGGGTTCACTCAATCCGATCGCTGAAGGCAATGCTGAATTCTTATTCAAAATGGAAATATGGGACACATTTTAAGTGTTAGAAGACTCATAAGTTGAAGATAATCCTAAATACTATATTGTTGTCAACTGCATTGTTCCTCGTATTGAAAAAATATTAAATGTATGAAATACTAAAAAAAATGAATACATATATAATGCATATTAGCATGTTCAATAAGTTCCTAGGTTCAGAGAAACCACTGAATTTTTCAGACTTTTCTCAGTAAATCATTCAAATATGACCTAAATGATGACAATTGAACTGACCCATCTTTTTCTGCTACTTATCGACGAAATTTTGAAAATTCTCTTTCGCCATTGAAAAAAGAAGGAAACGGCAAGTAAGACACTTTTTGGACACAAGCTTTCGTCATTTGATTAAAACTGCTCATAACTTGATGCTTATCTTCCGTTAATATATTCACTATTTCTACCTGTCTGGTCTGATTGATCAGGTCTTTTCTGATGAGATTATCGGAGGTAGATTCGAAAAGATCACCGTAAAATCCAAGTCTACAGTTAAAATCCTCTGAATGAGAGATCCAAGCAACCGGGTCAGTCAATTAGCTGAACATGTCAAAGTGTCAACTGGAGGAACACATCTAATTGTGTGCGATAACCTCGACATGGTGGAGGTTTGTGTTAAGTGTGCCAACATTTTTGTAATTTTCTCTTTCGAGAATTTATATAAAAGGATGCATCAAATCTCCGACAAGTGGTAGAAACAGATGGATCAGGTCAA
Source organism: Archegozetes longisetosus (assembly GCA_018873245.2). NCBI lineage: Eukaryota > Metazoa > Arthropoda > Arachnida > Sarcoptiformes > Trhypochthoniidae > Archegozetes > Archegozetes longisetosus. Next base: position 14,805,683 of record JAEMBT020000001.1, on the reverse strand, counting down.
TCATCATTATTTAGGTCATATTTGAATAATTTACTGAGAAAAGTCAGAAAAATTCAGTGGTTTCTCTGAATCTAGGAACTTATTGAACATGCTAATATATTATGATCTTTAAGTCCATATTATATTGCATATTTGGACAGAAATAAGTACATATAATCCATGGTTTTAGCAATGACTGATAATAAAAAAAATTTAATCAGCATTTATGTTAATAAAATTATGTTTTAATAAACTTTAATGACTATAAAGTCAAATACAAAATAAACTTTAATGCACAAAACTGATAACAATAATTAAAACTATATCAGTCATAATTAAATGACGACTGTGTCTATTGATATAAGTTTTAGAATAAAGTCAAGTCAAACAGAACTCTTCCAGAGTCTCCCAATCTGATTCTGTCTCCATTTCTTTCAATATCTTGTTCTCGTAAAGCCATTTAACTATTTCTTTATAAGATTTTATGTGATAGTCAGGAACTGATGTCTTCAAACGATACCAGTTTCGGGTCAGTTTATTAAATACGACAACGCTATAGAAAGAAAAACAATTCAAACAAATATTAAGTTATGAGTAAATAAGAAAATATAAAACTTAGAGTCCATAGAAAATATATCTAAACCAATGAAAAGTCGAAACAATTAACTTACTCTTCAAACTTTTCTTTAAGTAAATCCCAATCGATGTCAGTTTCATTGGGATAATCATTTTTATATAGAAAATAAATAAGTTTAGAGCTGTCATATTTACTATTCCATCGATTGATTTGGTCACTATCAGGATGAATTATTTTCCATAGCATAGAAGAATAAAAATGTTGTCTACATTGAACATCACTTCTGTTTACCATTTTAGTTGATACTAAACTCCATGGAATGTTCTGATAATTCAATTTTAAATCTTCAGATCTAAATACTGTTTGTATTGCATCGAATAACTGTTTTTCTTCGTGTTCGTCCCAATAGCCGTGTCTGATTCGTTTACCATTAGGTTTAACAGTATGTCTGATCACTTCTGTAACTGTTTTAATATCACATAAAAATTGTTGTGCTATAATAGAATATTGATTACCGAACTTTTTATACAACTCTAAAATTTGTTTTCTGTCCTCATCACAAATATCATTACTTTTATTCAAACCAGAAAATAGTTTTCGAGCCCTTCCATAGACTGAAAATACAGTTCTTTGAGGTAAACCTTTAGCTAGTCTTAAGTGTAATTGACTTTTTTTATTATAGTTTTCGAGTTTGTCTTCTCTTCAGGACTGACTTCTCGACAGTTTTTGAAGAAACCTAAGACCAGATGAGGAATATCTACAATAAAGTCATCACAAAATTGTTGCCAATTGTTGCGCAGAATATTGTCCTCTTGTTTACTATATTTACCACTTTTTATGGTGAGTCCCTCTTCTGCAGCGATCACCTTATCTTCTCTTGTCAAAGACCTCAAAAATGGAAACAATTCGTGAAGTTTTGCATCACTTAATCGGTTCCTATTCTTCTCACTCGATATTCGAGAATCATTTGCACCGATACTATTGTTATGATTTAAATCTAATGATGAGTTGGCCAAATAGTAATCGTTATCACTGTTAATCACTTCGCTATTGTTATCAATATTATTATTAATGTTACTGTTTTCGTCATTATTGTTGTTGTTATGATGATTACAATTATTGTGTTGATTGGATTGAATTTGTTTTGAGTGTTTCTCATTACGATTCAATTCATATCCGATTTGTGTTACATTAATAGTATTTATTTTCCGTTTTTTTCGTTTGCGATTATTATCATTAGCCATAACTTGATTCCCAACTTTTCCGTTGATTGTTTCAAACGATCTCTTTATTTGTTTATTATTTTCTGAACTCATTTCAATTATTAATTAATTATTAATTACTTTGAGTTCATTTATTAATTGATTTTCTAATGAATTGTTTAAAAGTTCAACTATTTGTTATTAATTAGTACGAAAATAGTTGAGTAACAAATAAATACAAACAAATATTAAAATAAAAATCTTTAATCATATAATTAGAACTTTGATTGACTAATTGTTATTAATAACTTTAAATATAGTTGAAAATTCAAATTAAAGTTTGGTAAGTATTGGGTTTATGCATATAACATTAATAACGTCACACCAAAATCACCTTTACGTTCGGACCCCTACCCCTATGTTACATAGACACTAGCAAGGTTTTAACAACACCACCCTCTCATGCTATAATTTGTTGCACTTAGCTCTAGCCAACCCCTATCCCTTTATAATGAAACGTTGTTAATGGATCACATTTTTATTTTGCTTTCAATAAGAGAACGTCTTATTATAAGTGTAAAGAAATAGCCTATTTATTCACTATTCATCTCTTATACAATGTTCAAACACTTAAAATCTTATACATCGAGCCATATAATTGAATGCGCGAAAGCATTGCATTCTAGCGTTAGTCAGACATAACCAAAATTTACGACTAAAACTTTTCAAAAAGTTTATAAATATCTGTAGAGATTTAAATAGAAGTATAGAACTCATGAAAAGAACAAATAAAAAATATAAGAATGAAAGAAGTTTTAAAACTAAAAAAATAGATACAATAAAATACTTAATGATGAGTAGTGTTGACAACATTCTTATGATTATAATCTAATTCAGCCCTTTTCCTTCCATTTCATTATCATAACTACTGGTAACAACGAAGGTTTAGAAGCATTATCAAATTAAATTTGAGTAAAAGCTAGTGTTGTAAAAAGAAAATTTCTAAGAAAATTTCTCTTCAAAAATCGAGAAATTTTCTTTTAATGAACCTCCCATAGATATATATGAACCTCTCATACAAATATATTAACCTCCCGTAATAATATATGAATCTCACATAGATATACATGAGCTTCCCATTGAAGTATATGAATCTCATATAGAAATATATGAACCATTCATAGAACATATGACTTACACATGCAGATATTAACCTTTAAGTTTAAACAATTTAATTTAATTTCGAATTTAATTTTTAATTCTTAATACATTTAAATATTATTATTCATAAATTCCTTAAAATGGCTATAAAGACATGCTATTTCGTTTGATGAATCTGAGGTTCATTATATTTCAATAGGACGTTCGCACATTTCTATGGGAGGTTCATTAAACGAAAATTTCTTGGCTATAGAAATGTTTCCAGAAATATTTCTAGAAGCTTTCTAGAAATTTTCCAACACTAGTAAAAGCACAAAATAGTAGTATAACAATATATCTATGATGTCGTTATTCATAAGGGGTTTTTGTGTTTATCCTTATATTAAACATTTGTTGATAATCAAAAATGGTTTTAACCATTTAATAAATTATTTTATTCATCTTTTACTAGAGATGTATTTCCGCGAACTTACATACAGTACTTCCTATGTAAGTCCAAGTATTAACTGAATCATGACTTTTTGTTATCTTTGTTTTGATCGTTTGATTAGGTCTATTAATAAATCTAATGCTTCAAATTTGATTCATTCTGGACTAAATTTCTGTGCATTGATCACTGTTCAGAAATTCTCGAAGTCTGATGATTAATATGTTAGGTTTGGTAAAACAATCAAATGACAGGTTGTGTGGGTTCAGATTTGAGAAGGTAACATTTCTAAGAAAATAACGAACAAAAATTAGGTCATTAGAGTTTCGTAAGAATTAAGTATAGAAATAGTTTTAAAATAATGATAATATTAATCATTATGATAAACAGAGAATAAGTTCTCTATTGAACAAGAATCCTGTTAGATATAATAATAAAAAAGACCTAAAAAACAACTAATGGAAATACCATCATTGACTTATGAGTGACAAAGGAGGATAATATTTTTCTATGGATGCCTGGGCTCAGTCCGATTTCGATGAGCGGCATATCATTTGAAAGGTCTTTTAATGCTGAACGCAAAAGTCTTTAGGCACTTTTTACCAAAATCAATAGTTTTCGAGTTATGAGGGAAAAACCAGCTTATGTTAAAAATCGATTTTTTGGGGTTTTTAGCCACAAAAATATGACTTGCGTTGCCCGCTCCCTACCACGTGGAGGTAAACCAGAAGGGAGCATAAAACTAAAACCAGAACTATAAATAAAATACAAACTAAAAGGTTAAAATAATTAATCTGTGTCAGTGCTATCCCGATAGAGAGAATGTTTTAAAAAATCATCAAATTGTCCACCCGGTGACGTAATCTCGGATAGGTACCTGCCATATCCGAGATACCACAGAACTGTCATTATATGTGCACAGCACCCGACAGTTCTGAGACCATTTTTGCCTGCCCCGTTCCCTTTGCGAATCATTACTGGAAGCACTTTACCAGACTTAGAAAGTCAGTAGCCCCCTAGAGGCTTCCTCTATGGTGAGTATCTAATTCTGCTTGACAAAACCTTTCTAAAGATATACACTCGATTACACGGCCAACTAGGACGCTTTAAAGCTTGATAGCTCTTGAACGGATAATCGGATTTCAAAATGGTTTTCACTAAATTGTAACTGGATAATGTTGAAATTGTTTGATATACTATTCGTTAAAATATTCACAAGGGTTGCAAAGTTATAGCAATTCTAGTAAAAACTTAATTTTCCATTAGAAGTAATGGTATATGTGTATGGCATAGACTAATTGAAAGTAGTTTTTGGATATTTTCTGTTTGTTTATGTTTGGAAAACAATCGGTTAACAATTGATTGTATACTAAGTTTGTTTTAAAATGCCATTAAGTGTTGCCGAACGGGAACTAAAGTTCCGGAAATTTATTAAAATGAGAGCAAAGGGTGAGAAGAGAACTGTTATTCTCCGTAAAGTCGGTAAGTATTTATAAAATTAGTTGAAATTATTACTTAAAAAATTGATAATTTTTATACATTTTAGGGTTGTGACTGCGGGCAGAGGCCATATACACTATTAATTTTTAATAAAATTAAAAGTTTCAAAATTACAATAATATTAATGTTTGATTTTTGAATTTTTGTTTCATTATTTTATAACCCTGGTGAATATTTTAATGAATGGTATATCAAACATTTCTTACATTATCCAGCCACAATTCAGTAAAACCATTTGAAAATTGAATTATCCGTTTAAGTGCTATTAAGATTTAAACCGTCCTAGTTGGCCGTGTAATCGAGTGTATATATTATAAAGGTTTTGGTCTTATAATGCCTGAATTTGTAATAACCGTCCCATGCCTTTTGGAGCTTATAACTCGGAAACGGAATGAGATAGACTATAAGTTGTATATATATTTCGACTCAGGGAAGTGAGATCTATCCAAGGAAACCTAAATCAGCTGAGCCCAAAAATATTATCCTCCTGTATTAGATTTTACTGACAAAACAAGTAAAGTTTTACAATACCCGTTTTATATTTATTTGTAATTGTCTAAATTTTTATATTCTCATACTCACTCTGCTTTTAACTAGATCTTTACTTATATATTTACAGCTAGGGCCCTTCAAGATTTCCATTAATAAATTTAACTGGGACTAACAGAGCATTTATATCTCTTAATAAGAAATTGGAAAAAATAAATATAACGAGTAGAGTTCCGAAAAGAGGCCATCTTTTTAGATATTAAATACCTCTTCTGAACTAGTATTGAGAGTTGAGCTTGAATATAGTTTCAGACTCGGAGGCACGCACTTAAAAAAGTTACGCCCACTTTTATTATTTTTCAAGAAAATATAGTTTATTGGTCCCTAAACTCATCGAGTCGAATATGGCATCGATCGACTCAGTTTGGTCATCTGAATCGAACCTTGCAGTACTGATTTCAGGGCAATATATATATATATACAGTCATAGAAATATCTAACTATGAAGATATAACAAGCTGTAAAATCAAACATGTTGAATGAATTTGAACCAATTTCAGCAACAAGATGCATAGACTCCCCGATTTCTAAATACCCTTACAAGTTTAATAATTGAGCTAGTTAAAGAAAAATAGTCAAATTTTATTGAAAACAAGAGATTTTTATGATAAAGAATAGGTGGAATCTTAGCAAACCCTGCTCGGAGTGTTCCTGTTGACCTATTACCAACCTGTCATGTATCGTTGGAAAGGTCTTGTCAAGCTAAGTTCAACTACACCATACATGATGACCTGTGACCTTGGGTTCACCGACGGGTGACCTTTGACCTCTGACCACAAAACTTTACTCTATAATATACAGCACATGGAAATATCTGACTATGAAGATATCTTGTTTGATATTTTTTGAACTATATAGTTGATTTTAAATCTGTTTTCTGCAAGATATCGAACAACCTCCCTATTGTTAAGCTGAAAGCATGATCAAATTAAAAACAATATTTAACGAGATAAATTGAAAAAAAATAAAAACTTGAATTTTTAATTAAAAATCGTAATGTATTTGAAGTGAATGTAATTTTTTTATGAGTTATTTGGAAACCACATGTTATTTTGTTTGCAAATAAACAAATTTTGTTTAAAACATTAATTGAAATGCCCTTTACTGTGGAGGAACGGGAACTCAAGTTCTGAAGACTCATTAAAATGAAAGCCCAGAACCGCAATAAGACCGCAATCATGAGGGATGTCGGTAAGTATTCACAAATTTTTTAATAATTACAACAATTATCCAAATTTTCATTTGAAGGCATCAGTAGTAACACTTATGACGAATGGGCGCGAATTGATGACAACGAAGAGCTCTTCATCTCAATCAAAAGACCCGGAGGGGGCCCTCCCCTCACAACTGAGAGCGATGACGAATCTTTGAGAAGAGTGGCTCTTGAGAACAACTGGGATAACATTACCCGATTAAGACAAACCGAGACTTTTGCGGAAAACAATAGGCTCTCATCCATTTGTGATCGCACAATAAGGACGCGATTAATTGATATGGGTATTCAATTATTCATTAATTCAATTATCGTGTTAAATAATTAATTTTCTTGATTTAAGGTGTGAGGAGAAGAGCTGCCATTAAGGAAAGACTCCGGGAGTGGCATAAAGAGGGGCGCCTATCGTATGTCAGTGAAACGATCAATTGGACACTTATTGACTGGTCCAGAGTAATATTTATTTGATAAATTCAAGATCTGTAGTGGTGACAGGGGTCAGCTCTGGTTGTGGCGCGAGAATGGCACTCGCTATGATGAGCGAAACATTGCTCACATGGACAGGATTTTCCGTTCTGTCTCTTTTGTGCTCTTGTGAGTTTTCTAACGTGAATATGATTTACTTAAATTTTTAATTTGTTTAAAATCTACCTAGTTTCAGTTTTCATGGATTAGGTGAACTTTTTGTTAATGAAGCCCTCACAAAAGAGGTTTATTCTAAATTTTTGGAGGAACAAGTGCTCCCCTATATTGAGCGTCATTTTGATGACGGGAATGTTCTGCTCCTCCACGACAACCACCCAGCCATACGTCACATTTTGTTAAGGATTGGATCACAACAAATATCGGACCAGTTGAAGATTTTGTGATTCCACACCCGAGGTATTGATAGAATTCATTTTAAAATAGGATTTAATCGAATTTTCAGTCTTTCTCGGGATCTAAATCCCGATGAAAATGTCGGGTCAATGATAAAGAGTTTGGTCCGTAGTGAAAGACCAGTCATCACATCAAAAATTTATTGGCAGCTCTGAAGTTGGCCCACCAGAAGATGTGTGACTCATCTTGGCGCCAGTTCTTTATTAACCTGGTGGAATCCATGCCCAGGCGTTTAGAGGCTGTGCGACAAGCTTCTGGTGGTCATACAAGATATTAATCTAATAAATATTCTATTATTTATCATAAAAATCTCTTGTTTTCAATAAAATTTGATTATTTTTCTTAAACTAGCTCAATTATTAAACTTACAAAGGTATCTAGAAATCGGGGGAGTTTATGCACCTTGTTTATACGCATGTTGATACTTAGCTATATTATAGAGAAATTTCAAGTTTTTAATGCTAAAATTGAATTTAATTATTTCTTACCATATTACTCTACTAAAAAATATAGCATTTGCTAGTATGGACTTTAATTATAAAATTTCATTTGATAATATTAGAACTTGTAAATCACTCGTTTTTGACATTCAGGATCTACAAATATGGATTCATCGTATCTCAAAACTACTAATTATTTTTTTTTAGAAAAATCTGTTGGGTGGCGTGCACTATAGTAAAGCCAAATTTTAATTTACTGTCAGTAGAATTCAAAAAGTTCGAAACATATCTCCACCTAAACCGTCACAGAAGGCGAGCATTTTGCAGTAACCACAATGTTACCTTAATTAGGCCCATTTGACAACTTTTTCGAGGAATTCATTTTGGGCGATAGTGTATATTGATTTAAAATGAATCCCTCGAGAAAGTTGTCAAAAGGGCTTAATTAAGGTAATACTGTGGTTACTGCAAAATGCTCGCCTTTTGTGACGGTTTAGGTGGAGATGTGTTTCGGCCTCTGATATTCCATCAGAAGATGTTTTTTTCTTAATCACAGTTAAATGATTGATTCATTGCAATTGATATTTGGAGATTGCAGATTTTGTTTGATTTCTTTAGTCGAAATTCTTCGGTTTTCCGCCTGACTTGTTAAAATTCTGTTATCAGTTCTCTTTGTTCTACGGCGTTTTCGACCACTCCTTGTTAAATTAAGAACTGTTCCGAGAGTGTTCTTTTTTTACGACTTTATAAGCACATAAGGGACTGCATTCCATCATTTTGGCTATGGTTTGACATGTTTTACCTTGATTTCTCATCCTGAGCATCTGAAGACGTCCGATTTCAGAAAATTCTTGTGATTTGACCATTTTTTTCAAGGAATTAGTTTTAAATTGATATATTTTGGTTTTAAAATGCTTTGCTTAATTAGTATTTTGTTCTATTTAGTTTTGAAGAATTGTTAAATAATTTTTATTTACTTTAATTCAGTCAAATAAAAATTTTTCCTTATGACCGCATGAAAAAATCACAAAATTATTTTGATTGCTTATAACTTTACTTAAAATGCAATACTATTTTATATCTTTATACCGTCCGAATTCTAAATTATGGTGCATTAGTTTAAGACAAGTTTCGCTGAAATCAACAAAGTAATTCCTTAGTTATATTCAATTAAAGACAGAATATCGAGTTAATTCCTCTTTTTTCCATACTTATGAGCGGTAGTGTACTTCAAAATCTTAATTTTCGTGAATTTTCCGAATTTATTATTAATTCAAAAGTTACTTTTAGCTGTATCAAAAAAATCTTTAAATGGTTTGACTGAAATATAAAAATTATGAAGATAGCTTATAATCATTACTCGATTCTTTAAACCTTTCTCAGTATGTTTCAGTTATATAAACTACAATCCCTGTTAAATGGGACAGTAACCTTATAACATTTAACCTATGATTGCAAAGTATTGTCACATTTATTTTTGTGAAGAGGGATCCTCTATATACGAAAGACCCTATCTAAATGTTTTGTGTAGAGTCTTTTGTATGTGTGTGTTCAAGTTGAACGAGTTGGAATCGGGGCCTCAATGTAAGATCCCAATCCGTTGTTACCTATAATTCTATCAGTCTGGTAGGACTCGATAGAATGTGCTTTAGTAGGGAATTAAGTTATAACCTTTAATATACAACTTTCTTTTATTAATAAAAATATATAATGATACAATAGTAGTTATTCACTATTACTTTTCTTACATACCATACAGTACAAAGTAAGAAATAAGACTGTTCTTATAATAAGAAATCACTTCTGCTTTTATACTCTTTTTGATGTCCTAAACTTACTATATTTAGCTCAATGGAAAAAATTATGTTTACATCAAAATACTTGTAATTTAGGTAAATAATACATAGTCAATTGGAAATTTACTTGTACTGTAACTAAAAACTTAGGACACTTGAAAGATGTAATTACAATTTCTACTTTAAGATACATTTACTTCATTATTATCATATCAATAATAGATAATTATTTTGCTCTTAAAACGAAGAAAAACTAAATAAACATAAAAACTAAATAATTTTCTATTTCACAGTATTTCCCCCATTCAACCTGCCTGTTGACTTTTAAAATGTCGAGTTTTTCCAGAATTTTGTGCTCTTGCCTTCCATCCTAAAATTCTGTGAAAACCTGTTAAATATGTATTGTGATCTATTATCGTTATAATAAAGTAATTATATTTTTGTTGATTTCTAACACGCTTCTATAAAAGAATATAGGACTGTAATATCTCGAGAGCTACTTGAAATAATTGATCAAATGAGGTAGCCTGGATTCACCCAAATGTACAAATCCTAGAAGGTTAAATATAATCGGTAGGTCAAACGGTCCAAATCCAAATATAAAGTACTATTAATGAGATAGATTATTTAAAACTTAGTCACCAGCTCTTCTGATATTACTGACAGAAAGAAAAATAATTTAGCTAAAGATTAGAAGAAAATATAAAGATAGAACAAGCAATGAAGAGATACACTGTGAAGTTGATTATGGTAGAGAAAGAAGTTGATAATATTGACCTAAATATTTTTAATTATAATAATATGTAAAAAAAATATTGGAATAATAAATAATAATTGGGAAAATAAATGTCAAATAAATATTTTAAAATGTTAAAATGATAATATACTTTTATATATAGCGTAAGTAATTTAAATAAAATGTATATAGATTTATTGTAAGACTTTTCTATTTACTTTAAAAAGTTCTGTATATTAGAATAGATGGAATATTTGGAAAAGTTGGAAAGAGTAGTATAGTAGAATGGAAGTACCAATTCCTGAACATCCCCTCCTTATTGTATATTAGAAAAGTACGCTCCTTATGTCGCGTACTTTATATAAGGTAAGAGGAGGAGGAGGCGTTCCAGGATTGGCACTTCATTCTATAATTATGACAACGAAAGCTAAGATAGAACCATTGATATTTTCCTAATTAATATAATATTATACATAATATTACCTTTCTTCTAATTAAGATTTTTTTGATTAAAAATATAGCGTTATGAACGAAACTATAGCATATTTACGCGTATCAACTTTTGATCAGGATCTTGAAAAAATAAAGCTGCAATTTTATACGTGGCCAATGAGAATTAAGGTAAGGTTACTTTTATAGAAGTAATCTTTGGTAAGATTAGTCGACAAAAAAGAAAAGTTGATAAAATTTTGATAATATGTAAAGGGACGATAGAATTATTGTCAGCTAACCATCGAGACTAGTTCGTAATATACTTGAATGCATGGAGATTACGCCAGTTGCCACTGAAAAAGGTATTGCTATTTATGCTGCTAAAGACAATTGGTAGCTGGATAATACTATCTAAAGTAAAATTGTTGTTATGGCGATAGATCTTAGTTCATTCTATACCTAGTACATTCTATACGTTTTTGGTCTCATTTCACTTTAATAGTTTAACATTAGAAGCTAAAACCAATGTTTGAATATCCAGCTGAGTTTTCTAAACTGGATTCTGTTTGGCTTTCTTGGCCTACCTACGAAAATAAAAAAGGATTGTCTATGATACCTGTGTATATGGAGACAATATATATTCTAAGTAGGCATGGCAATGTTGTAAGCTTGGCTATTCAAAACGAAGATGAAATAAACGATCTTAAAGTAGAATTCATAAAAATGGGCATTATATTGGAAAATGTGCGCATTTTTGTAATCCCTCATGATGATATTTGGGTAAGAGATATGGGTCCAATCTTTGTTATTGATAAAAATGAAAAAAAGATCGTATTGTTTGGATTCAATTGTCATGGATATGAGAAACATGATTCGAAAGTATCCATGAAAGCTCAAAACTACGCTTACTCGGTGGCGAAATATCTCAATCTATCAGTAATTGATACCCCATTAATTAGTGAAGGAGGAAATAGAGAGTTTAATGGGCGAGGAATTATGATGGCTGTTGAGTCTGTTGAAAGGCATAGAAATCCTCATCTGTCTTTGAAAGAAATAGAAGATCAGTTTCGCAAAGTTTTTAATATTCAAAAATTTATATGGCTTAAGCATGGAATAGTGGAGGATGATTCAACATGGCATGGATGTCTTCCGGGTCCTGATGGTTTGAGAGATATTTGGACTACTAACACAACAGGAGGGCATACAGATGAAATATGCAGATTTGTGAATGAGGATACTGTACTGTTGGCCGAAATTACACCAGAAGAAGCTGAAAGAGATAAAATTGCAGCTATTAATTACCAGAGAATAAAGGAAAATTTTGATATTTTGTCTCAAGAAAAAACTTTGGATGGTAAGAATTTGAATATTGTTAGAATCCCACACCCTGTTTCTTTATACAGTTGTTTAACGTCCGAAGATGGGAGTTATAAACTCCCAGAGGAAAAATATAAGTACTGCTCTCATCACCCGCTAACTAAAGAAATAAAAGTCGTAATAGCGGCGAGCTATATAAACTTTATAGTAGCGAATAACGTTGTTATTATGCCTTCATATTGGAGACCAGGCTTATCTGATATTTTAAAGCATCAAGATGCTAAAGCGAAAAAAATAATGGAAGAAGTTTTTCCAGATAGAAAAGTATTTGCTATAGATACTCTCCCTATAAACTTAGGTGGTGGAGGATTACACTGTATATCTCAACAAGAACCATCTTTATTACTATAGAATTAAACCTTAATGTTAGCTACTGGAATTATACAAAGCGAAATATATGTAGTTTAAATTTAGATTTTTATTTAGAAAATATGCTAATTCTCACACTCGAGAAGGATGTTATCTGTAGCATTTATCTGTTAAATTATGGTATACCAAAGTTGATAACTTATCCCAACGATGATACAAAATTAATTACTAACACTTTAATATTTGACTTTATTGTGCACTTTAGGTATACCTATAATATAAAATATTAAAGTATTAATAAAGTAAAGTGTCAAGTGTTAATCTTTAATCTATATACACTCATGCCTGAGAAATAAGAGTAGAATAAAGAATACATTTGAAAATATATTACTCAAATGTGATTCTGATAAATAATGATAAATTAAAGGTAAATAAACACACACACACACACACACACACACACACACACACACACACACACATGAAAGACTACAAAAAACATTTAGATCGGGCCTTTCGTGTATAGATGATCCCTCGTCACAGAAATAAATGTGACAATATGTTAGGTTTGGTAAAACCAATCAAATGACAGGTTGTGTGGGTTCAGATCTGAGAAGGTAACATTTCTAAGAAAATAACGAACAAAAATTAGGCCATTAGAGTTTCGTAAGAATTAAATATAGAAATAGTTTTAAAAAAGATTCATATTATACATGTACAGTCGGTCGAAGAAAGTTATGCATAGATCCCGGATTAATCTCTGATGCGTTTGGATAAGATAAGAGGGACGAGACAGAAATTGAAACTATAAGTTTATAGCGTCAAATTATAGCATTACTCGGTAATTACAAAATATAATATGAGTAATGTTATTCGTAGCTGAAGTCAGTTCATTTGATGTTCATAAGTTATAGAATAAAAGTTACTGATAAGATATATCAAACTATTTCAATCAAAATAGTTCAACAGTCAACTGTGATTTAATTTAAATAATTTTAATGATGAGTCGGACCGCTCTCTCGAGCTATCACTTTTTTGTAACAGATGTGTCATTGACTCAACTACAAGGATGAGTCAAAGTCGATTTTATCAGAATTCCAGACTAATTTTTTAAGTATTCATTTATTGATTAATATCACTAAACTTAATACAGATCTAAATGAGTTGTTGAGCCCTTAGGTTTATGAACTCTTCTGCATCTTTTTAGTGATGACAAATACATAACTTTTATCTGTCGACGGTACTATACTGTGAGAGTCAATCTTTTCCTGAAAATAATTCCCGCATTAATGTCCGCAGAGTGTAAATCTATTTTTTCCCAAAAAAATGGGTTTACCCTGAAAAACTGCAATCATATTGGGTAATTTGCTATTTCACTGAATTTCTTTTCGCGGAACTGCATTTCGCCGAATTTACATACGGGTGTACCTACCTATAAAAGCTTTTCTTTCCTATTAGAAAACCTAATTGCGATAACTATTTTATGCGAATAACTTAGCCAAAAAAATATTTAAACCAAATAAAAAAGTAAGATCTATTGTTCTATAACGAAGTTTTTGGAAATACGAATTTAAGTGAATGTTAGAAATGTTCTCAGTCTACCGTAAATAAGTTACAGCACATTTTTTGCTCCTCAGAGCAGTGCCGTAGTCAGGAATGAAGCTAAGTGCAGATAGAATTCAATATTTCAACAAAATATCACAAAATTTTAGCCCAAATCAAGGCATTTTTATTGTTTATATTATTTTTAAGATAATATACCTCTGTATAGACTTAAAAACCAGGCAAATTTAAGATTTTTTGTAAACGCTTAGATTTTTGAATGTAATAAAAATATTGAATGGCCCTTTTCTCTCAAATTAAGTTACTGTTGCTCTAGAATCAGTTTTATTTCATCAAATACACAATTTATATTTCTCTATACGAAAAAATCTATAGATAGGTACACCTGTATGTAGATTTGGCGAAGTGCAATTGGAAGAAATGAGAATTCAGCGAAATGGCACATAACCATGCTACTCGTCTTCATTTATTTTTAAATAAGGTTTTACTTTTGTATTAAACCTCTTTTATTGCTGTGGCGTCCATATTAAACATTAAGTCTCATAGACACCACATTAGTATCTAATGCTCCTTTGAGTGCACGAGCTTTCGAATGTCTATACTGTTGTACAGTCTGGTTAATAGGAGTGTAGCAATTTTATCTGTAGTGACTGATAAAGTGTCTAAACTATGAGTGAAATATTTTCAGAATGTTCATTTCATACTTTAGACCAATTGTTATAATTTCTTTGTAACAATTTATAACTAATTAATAAAAACACATTCACATTACCCTATTGACATGTCAGTTGATGCCAAAATCCTTAAACATTTCACAATAAGACGAACTATTTGCACAAATAAAATCAAGTGTTTATTCGCAAAATTCAAAGATTAATATTAATATTATAAGAAAAGTTAGGAACTTGGAACACAGCTTAATTTTTATTTTTAATATTATGTCAAACATATTTTAAAGTTTAAGTGATAGACAAATAAATGAATAAAGCTTTAAATTAGAATTTATGCATGAGAAGTGCTAAAAAGTACATTAAAATGATTTCTAATCATTAAGAATAAGTTATCGATGAATTTTAGCAAATAAAGGTAAATCGTATCTCTCTTATACCAAGTTTAGCAGGATAGAGCAGTTTTTTATTGATATAATAGTCGTTTCATTTTTCGAGAAAATTCAATGATTTGAATAATTAAATCAAAGATAGAAAGAGAAGACAAGCCAGACCATATGCCTAAGACTCCACTCAGACTATAAATCAATCCATTAGTTCCTGTCTTCAAAGTTTCGGCATATCCCAAATGATCAGAAGTGATCGGAATCAAACTAGAATTTGTTGAGTTCATCATTTTATATGATTTAGTGATGAAATTAGAATTAACCAAATTACATTCACGACCAAATTTACACTCATAATATTTTAGACTTTCTGATAAAAATGATTGAAAACAAATTCTAGTTTACAGAATTTGTAATTTTTCGTTTTTAAGTGCTCGTCGAAATAAACAAAGCATCCATGTTTCTGATTAAACATTTATATTTTCTGATAGAAACATTGACGAGGCAATTGAATCGGCAAAATTCTGATATATAACTAGAATAAATAATATGATCGTTAGAATAAGAATTGAAGAGTTTTTCCTTGTATTCAATGATTTTAATGAACACAAGCTGAAAAAAATGAATTAGTTTTCATTACTAGATCGAAAGAATGTTCTTCATAGTTAAATGCTGAGAACGAACCAATAAAGATTAAATCTAAGAATAAGTTTTTGGAAATTTAAATCTAATTTTCTCCATATTTCTTCCAATATCCAAATTATGCAGTAACTGTTTGGAACTATCATTTAAATTACCAAAATAGAAATTTTCCAATACAAGTAACGAACTATATGATTTTAATTAAGGTTCAGGACATACAATTTTCTTATTTTGAATCCCAATTTCACACAATTTAAAATTATTCATTTGGGGTAGTTATTATTGTGGGCAACTGGATTTCAAGAAGTCAAAAGAACGCAACTCAGTAAATGTTTGGAAATCTATCGAAATAGTTTTTTGAAAAATATAAGTTGTGGTCGAGGACACAGTTTATCACTTTTACGTGATGGAAATATTTACATGTTTGGTCTAAATAAGTCTGGACAACTCGGAAATGAAGAAATACAAGAGCAGAGCGAAACTCTTTTGAAATTAAAAAGTCAAAATAAATTCATTGCTATCGCATCACACTATGATTACAAAATTCCAGTTTTCAAAATCAAAAGAAGGAATTATTTTCACTTTGAGTCAATGTAATCGGAATAAGCTGACCATACTTTTTTCAACGAAAACTAGAATTTTATCAAAAAATACTGACGAAAAATGGACACTAATTTTTTCCAACTATTTTATTTAGAATACTCATTGATTACATATACGAATATTTTAATTATATTTTTGATTAGATTTAACTGATTTTGAGAGTTTATCATAATTTTTCACATAAGACTTGAATTCAATACAATCCATATTAGAGTTGCTTTTAATACAAATTTCGACTTTAATTAAATCAATACTCATTGAACTTCTTTCGTTAGTCCATATCCTCCGCAAATGACTGAGAAATCTATTAACAAAATCATTACCTATAGATATAACCATGACTGTTTCCATAATTTTCGACGAATTCTTGAAATCATTACTCCTTATACTAAGTATTTTATTATTTTATGTAAGAAACAGTTAGAAAAGGTTTGTTCACAAAAGGTTTTCTCCAACTTGATAAATGGATGTTTCTATGTCCAGTTCTTACCTCGCACTGGACATCGTGAGGAGACTCGAAAAACTAGACAATCCAGTCCAAAACTGGATGTCTAGTCAGCCTAATAGGAACTCCTTTTAAGACATTAAGAGTTTCGATGAAGTTCCGCCCACTTCTAACAAATCATATATAAATTAGTTATTAAGAACAAAGGAGGATTCGGTGGCCCCATAGAAAGTTCCCCTGAGACACCGATTTCTTTGAAATTTTTTATTCAAAAAGAACACTGAAAAATAATGTATGTTTGTGCTTATCACTTTGAGATTAGACGCGCCTGAGCGCTGCAAAAAATTCCAGAAGTTTGAATTTTCAACTTTTTACTGTAAGAAAACCGTTAGAGATATTTTGAAAATTTTTCCACTAAAACTTAAAGTTTGAATACAAGTTTATGAAGAAAAAAAGTCATCATAAATTTCTCATTATTAAAAAAGTTATAAAGATAATAAAATTTCAAAATTTTATTTATACATGTTACCCCGAAAGGGCTAGCTTGGGAAATTTTCCTAAAAAACAACTTTGTCTAAAGAAGCTTTGGTTAAAAGGAAAAGCTAGCCCTTTTGGGGTAACATGTTGAAAAAATACAAAAACCAAAAATTCAAATTTTATTCATTTTCAAATTACTTTGAATATGTTTTAAATAATTAATGTTAAAAAATTTAAACTTCATTTTATAATACTTATAGAATTTTTATTGAGTTTTGAAACCATATTTATAGCCAATTTCAGTTGTATTTCCAACACTTTCATTGTATTGCCAGTTTATGTGCACTTTCAAAACTATTTCCAATGTATGCATTGCTATTTCTAATATCAGGTTTATGTTCGTTCTATGCCATCGCTTAACGATCTATAAGACTCCCAAAGTGTCAAAAATTACAATAACTTATAGTAAAGTGTTTTTAAACATAAAATTTAACCTAAATATTGACTAAAAAAATTTAAATTATTTCGATTGAATTGAGAAATAATAGTTTGAATCAAATTTTGACACTTTGGGAGTCTTATTGATCGTTAAGTGATCGTGTAGAACGAACATAAACCTGATAATGGAAATAGCAATGCAAACATTGGAAATAGTTTTGAGAAAAGTACTATTGAAGGACTGCCCAGTGGAAATAGCAATGCGAGGGTTGGAGTACAACTGAAATTGACTGTATTACATACTGCTTGAATAAACTTTAGTCAGGTTCTCAAATAAAACATATTAAATTTATCTACGGTTCATCAGTCAAGAGTGTCAACTTTGCAATGAAATATGCTGAGTTTGAAACTACTTTTCATAAATATTTTTTCAAGCTTCCTTATTAATCTTTTCATTGATTGAAATTTTTTCATTTGCAAAAAATTATATTCTTTTTCATTTGTATTCAGCTAAAATTAGATTTTTTACATCTATTTTGTTAATGTTTTTAAAAAAATTGTACAAAAACAACAATAAATACGATAAAATTCAATTTTTTGCATTATTAATGAGTTCAATTGGCTTTTTTCCCCATGTTTTAAAAAAATTATTTTATCCATTTTTGAGGGGAAGGGCCAATGTTATAATGGAATCCTTCTTTGGAAAACATTTGATGCTTTAATTGTAAATAAAATATAAAAACACGTATTTACAATTTATTTACGTGCCAACTCTTCAGATATGTATTTTGTATATATAACAACAGTTCGCTAAAAGAGCCTTTACTATGTGATTGGTCTTCTCCCAAATTTTTGAACAAACACAAGAGACTGTACAATGTATGTAAATATGTAAAATTCGTGGCTTTAGTCATTACGTTAAAAACAATTACTTTACCTAAGAATATCTTAAAATTCTTAATTCAAATCTTGAGACAAATTTCCATAACTAATTAATTGTAATAAAAATCTTTTATATAACTGAAATTTTTGTTCAAGTATTGAAATTATAGTTGCGTTTAGTTTAATTGATTGTTTTGCACATATATTTATTGATTTCATAATTGATTTCTATTTAGATGAATCAGATTCTTATTCTAAGTTTCATTGAGATTCTTCTTAATTTGGCATCAATTATATTATGTAACAAGAAAAATAAGTGTCTAATGAGTGTCTAGTGCTTATTCGAGTGCATGAGATTTCGATTGTCTACATTGTTCTGTAGACTGGTTAATATGAGTGTTACAATTTATCAGTAATGACTGATAACGAGTCTGAACTACGAGTTAAATAACGTTATGTTCAATTAATACTTTGGACGAATTCTTATAGTTTATTTGTAACAATTTATAACTAACTGTACATTATATTAATGAATCTGCTGTTTAGCAATAATAAATTCTGATAAATTAAGAACAAGAGGACAATATTTTCATAAAAAGCATAATTGTAAAGCACTAAAGCCAGACGAAAACTTGAAAAACTTGAATTTTAAGTGGTCTTTATTTTATTATTAAATTTTCTTATAAATTGCTTTCATTCTACATAAATTTGGTTTCTGGATAATAAGTAGTAATTTTACTTCAATTTTGTTAATTATTTCATTATTTGATAATCTTTTACAGACGTAAATTGTGGTTAACATGGAGTTCGAAAATATAAGGACTTTTTACTAAAAAATAATTTTATGAGATTATTGGCAAATAATAGATTCTAAGGACTTCAAAACTAGAAGCAAATATATTTTTGAAATTATGAGGAAAAATAAGTTTGAGATATTAAAACAAAAAAGGTTTATTTTAATTAGTTTGTGTATCAACTGAACAGTTGGTTACTCTTGAGTAAATTTCCTTAAAAATTACAAAGTTGTCAAATATTTTTTGTTACCATCTTCGTATCAAGTTATTCGTCACTCGTTAATACACTTTCCTATAGGAAGATAAAATGAAAAATTAAACTTGAAGGAAATTTTAGATCGAATCAATTAATCAAATGAAATGAGCTTTCATTGTATAGAAATAAGTTTTGTGAAATTTTTTTGAGGAAAAGGGCAAGGTCCAACTTTGGGTTGTAACTGGACGGGGCGATTTGATATCATCAGTACATTCTCCTTCGAAGTACCTATATTTTACCCAAATATTACTTTCTATCCAAATTTTAATTTCGGTTTTTGTGTTTGACTGATTTGGAGGCTTATTTAATTGCCTGCTATGATATGATACATTGTCCAAAACTATTATAGAGTTAGGTTCCAAATTGGGCAAAATTTGTTCCAAAATCCACTTTTCAAAGACAGAACTGTTCATCTCTCTATGATAATCGTCATAAGTATTGTTAGATTTAAAAGTCAATTGTGCATTTCTAACCCAACCATCTTTTGAACCGGCGTTAACTATTATTAATCTAAAACCATTCCCAATAGGAATGTTAAATGGGGGTGATTCATCTTCATATATAAGTGACGTATTTTTTGTTAAGTTTTTATGTACAAATGTCTCATCAATGAAAACAAACTCAGAGTTTTGGAAACTGATCATTAACTTCTTTTTTGTCTTAAGTATTTTCGACGAGAAATAACGATATCAGATCTTTGCATTAATGCTTGTCTTTTTAGTGTTTCAGATTTAATATATCTATAACCCATTCGTTTCATGATCTTATAGAAGACATCTCGAGAACAATTTTTAAAACTGATTACGTCGTTGTGATCAATTAATTTATACAAGTCATCAATAGTTGGAAGAGTTTTCTTCAAATAAAATTCGCTTACAATCAGATTATGTATTGCTATTTTGTCAGTAGAATCAAAATTATATTTTGGTTTTCTATTTTTAGAATTTTTTGGTGCAATTATTCCATTTTTGAAGATTTTTCTTATCGTAAAAGTTGATATTTTGATGTCTTCAAAGACTAAGTTAACTATATCGCTCTCGTAACAGTTAGAAGATATTCGACTTTCAAAATATTGTTTTAGGTTTAATATTAACTCTTGTGTTTGCTATTGAATTGCAATTCCTTGACCGATATATCTCTTTACTGACAATGCAATAAAAAGTGAAATCAATAGAAATGTTATTGAAAATATTATAATAATTAATGTAAACATTGTTTATATTGTTAGTTAATTGTAATTCTCTTTAACTTTTATGTTCATTTGTGCAGATATTACATTAACTTTATTCAAATTCGAATTACAACAAGTTATTATTGAAATAGAATATTATTAATAGAATTTGTATTTGGCGCCTTAATTACTAACGCCTTAGAAGGCGTGGCCTATAGAGAAGTCTCGTAATATTGATGATATTCAGCTTCTGAGATAGTAATTGATTGTTAATAGATTTATTTTAAGAATTTGTAAAGTTTTTATTTTGATTTCTCAGTCGAAATGAGACCTAAAAGTATTTTAGTATTTCTATTGTTTATACAATTTTTTTGTATGACTTCAGTCAATGCTGAAGAAGAGCTCAAATATCAAAGTACATCAGAGTTTGACCCGAAAAAGTTGTCTCCGCTCGCAATTTCGATTACTCTTACTCCTGATTATTACGAGGAAGGAGAGGGGCCTGAAGATGAAGATTATAGCGAAGACACCGTCGGTACTGAAAAGGCTATAGAAGTGGAGTCCAAACCCAAAGAGATCGAAGGAGAGACTAAACCCAAAAATGCCGAAATGGAGACCAAATCCAAGGAGACTGAAGTAGAAAAGAATGCGAATGATGAAGAAGTTATAGGAGAAGTGAGAAACACTCCATCAGATAATGTTGAAATGGCTGTTGGCGGAATTTCGGGAATTGTTAACAAACTTATAAAGGGTCCGAAAAGGAAAGATTTGCCTAAAAATTCATCTGCAGAAAAGGTCTATATCTATATGTCGAAAATGTTTGCCGAAGAAATAAAGAAATCTGTGAGATCGGTTTTGCCTAGACTCTACGACTATACCTATACTATTAATGATCTGATTTCGCAAAAGTGCTTCAATTCTTTAGCCCAATTTAGTGATAAAGCACAAAATGGTGAACCATGGGCACTTCGATGTAAGTCTATTATTGTTTCTTATTATTTCTATTGAAAGTATAACTAATGAGAATTGTGATAAAAACTAAAATTGACTGATAATTGCAACTAATTATTTGGCTGTTGAGTAAATTTGAATTATCGTCTAATATTTTATCGAACAAGCTGATTTAAGTGAAGTGTGAAATACATGAGATATTGATCGATTATTAAAATAATAAGTGTAAAGAAGTAGAGAAGTATCTAATTTAGTTAAACAATTGAAGCTAACTGATTGTATTGGTTTATGAGGGGTGAAAAGCTTGACCCTTATTATTACAGAACGTGTCTTTCTTAATATTGAAGCTATTTATTAAAAGCTTCTAATTTACTAGAACCACATAAAATCATAAATCATTTTTGATTCATGAACCGTTTGGCTTACATTGATTCAGGAAATTCTTGTAAAACAACAATATTTTCATGTAGAATAAATAATTATATACCGCTCAGAGTTTTCTTTTCTCATAATAAATAATCAGAAAGCTATGCAAATATACAATTTTTCAAGTTTTGCAAGTTTTACATATTTTACTTGTTTAACATTTTTTGCATATGAAATTTAAATAAGTTCTCCAGTTGAGTAACTATAAGTTTATTTAAAAGTTAGCTCAATATAAACTTTTAAAGATTTATTTAGCAAATAGTTATGTTAAGAATATTTTCAATGAATTTAATATTTTTATATGCATGACAAATAAATTATGTAATCTGAAAGTTAGAGCTTAGACAAGGATAGAGACTTTGAAACATTTCATAAAGAACAATTGAATTGAAGGACATTGAAAATGAAAAATTTTTTTACCGCAACATCTTACTTATGACGCTTGGTTTGACAATTGTTTAAAGTTAATGCAATTTCAGACAGCTATGATCTTGTAATGTAACATTTCATTTGAGCTCATCTTTCCTTATGACAAAAATAACTGAATGTATACCACTGAGTTTCAATGTGATTCATTTTGTCTAAATTTTCCTATTAAGCATATATTTCTTCATCAATTTTCAAATGAATTAAATATAAACATAATTTGAATTAATTATAAATTTGATGACCAGTTTGCTAACAATTAAAAGAGAGATGGTATAAACGGAAATAACTATTGTTTTTAAGGGAAGTTTTAATGTGATTAGGAAACTTTACTATGAATTATAGACAGCTAATTAGTAACTGACAAATATTTAAAATTAGGAACAGAATTTCTTAATAATAGTTACACCAACTGAAGTGACCTATGATATTAATTGATATTTTGGTCTATATCAATATAAATCAATATTGGAATTGATTGAGCCATATACACATTCATATACAGTTATGTATCAAATCAAATACTTCTTATTCGAAAATACTCTGATACGACCGAAAGTACTTCTGTTTCAAATCCCCATTACCTGAATTTATATTAATTTTTCCAAAATCTTCATTTATTTATATATAATTACTTTAAATAAGAAATAAAACTTATATTATGAAGATGTAGCTTTCAAGTACTTCAAAAATACAATTTTAAAAAGCTGAACAGAATAGGCTTTGAGGAAAATTCTATATCGTTAGGTAGTTTGTAAAAGGAAACTACTGTTTGTATGAGATGTACAGGCAATAGCTATAAAATTAAAGTTTAGACAAAAATTAGACTGAATTTCTGATAAAAATAAGTAGTTTCATCTATCTGTTAATGAACAAATTTATGATTGCAGTAATGGATACTTCAGCAAAAATCATCCTCTATGGTATAATGGATGGAACTTTCGTAGACTTAGGAAATTTTGATCAATGCTTAAGAGTAGAAGCTTTTGAAGAATTGGAAACTGGAATTAACTCACTATTCAGGGGCAAATATTGTTTGATGAAATTGAAAATGCCTTTACCTCCGAGAAAAGCTAACTTGAAATATACTGAAAAGTTTTTTAACTTTAAAAATACAAGTTTGGAAAATACGGTAAATGATAGGAACATTTTTGCTTTTATCAAATCAGAGTTACTAACATATTCTAGTAATTTTTCAGTCAGTAGAATACATTTCCGCATTTGCACATAGTTTATATTCAAATCCTTTTCTATTGGGAGTATGTGCCCCCTCAACCTGTGTGGCTAATGATATCCATGCATTTTTTCATAATTGTAAGCATTTATTTCTATTGATATTCAAATTTGAAAGAAAGTCAATTGCATAATAGTTCAAATGAAAAAAACTCAATTGGAATCAAGTTTTCTCTTAGAAAAAGGTTTTTTAGAGCGTTAGGTCACGATACATGAAAAATAATTATCTGACACTCTGAACGAAAGATATGACATTTGAATGCACTTAGGATTGCACAAATGATTGACTTTCTTTAGGTCATTGAATCAATTTATGTTTTCGCCTTTTATCAAATCAAATAATAAGATTTTTTTACATTTAAAAATGTAGTTCTAGAGAAGTTTCACTTCAAAGTTGAAGTTGGAATGGACTGCTATTCTGAAGATGACAAACCATATCTTTTGGATTTAAATAAGCTGAGCCTTGAGTCTGAGCCTGAGCCTGAGCCTGAGCCTGAGCCTGAGCCTGAGCCTGAGCCTGAGCCTGAGCCTGAGCCTGAGCCTGAGCCTAGGCTCGACGAGCAGAGCCTCCAGCCTGAACCTGTCAAGCCTAGGCTCCTGAACCCTATAGCCTGAAGCCTAAGCCTGAGGCTCATAAAAGGGTGACGAGCCGAGCCTGGAGCCTAGGCTAGCCCAGGCTTGCCTAGGCTGAGCCTGAGCTTTTGCTCTTCATTAATCATAACTTCATCACAATCGAAAAAACTAATACCTTTTCACTGCAAGACTATTAAATACAGGAGGTTGACAACTCATTTCGTGAACAAATTGAAAGGGTTGTAGCTTTTATACGGTTAACACATAAATTCTGGTTATACTATTGAATAACACGTTTATATTTAAAATATTTTAATATAAATTTATTATTAAAATTCAAAACAGGAACAAAGAAAACTGCTTATCAAACTGAAGGACAGTTTTCAACTTTTTTAAACTCCGCCCATTCATTGACATATTTAACATATTTACAGGTTAAAAATGAAAATTATGCAATTCTCATGTGTATATATCAAAGATTAATCACTATAAATGAAATTATAGACTAATTAAACCGAAGTCGTTTAAAATAAGTTAAAAGTGTCTTCACTCATTGAAAAATACTCCTTTGAAATAGCATTGTACTTTCCATTCTCATTTTTGTGAGTAAACAAAATCACGAATAATTTTTTTTAAGTATTGAGAATATCAAATTAATTATTATTGAAATAAATATGCTTCATAAATATGCTTAGAAGATCGGCTAAACTGAGAACACCAATGTCAATGTGTAAAGCAATTGCATCCGACAAGTAGAGATCTCGACTATATGGCACCTGAAGTAGAAAATGGTAGAGAATATCATGCTTAATCAGGTATCTATAGCTTGGAAACCGTTCTATGGGAATCTTTCTACATTAATGAATACTTTATACTGCTTTTAGTGGAAACCCGATAATTTATGCGCGGATTATAACGATAAATGTGTTTTCTCACAGCGTTTTAATCTCATTTTTAATGCCCAAGAGAAATGTATGTCATATATATATTAATGCATAAATACATTCAAAATAATCTCATATCATAGATTAAAGATGTTTATCTCAAAATCATTTCATTCTTACTATCAGATTCATTTAAGCAGATAAATTTTAATAAAAGTTAAAATTTAATTTTTATTGATAAACATGTTGACAATTTCAACTAATATCATATAACTTCTATAACAGTGAAATCATGGCTGTGAAAATTCGACACGTCTTCCCATTTCGCCTCCTGTCACGGTTGGGCCTGAATGCTTGAAATATCCATGCATTCCCCAATTTTGATAAGTACCTCGACCTAAGTTCTCAAACGTACCATATTCAAAAAACCATACGCCATACTTTGTATCATCAAAATCGAAACTCTTATAGTATTTGATTCCTTGTAGCCCTTGTTTGGAAGGTTGTTCCAAATTAAATATCAAAATATTCAATTCGATTTTCTTCTGATCCAATTCAAAACTCAAAGTGTTTAAGAGATCTTTTACAAAAGCCTCACGTTTCGATGCAGATCTCTTTCCTGACCATCGTAAGATACAGTCTTCAACGAATTTAGTCGTTTCAATAACATCAATATTAACATTAACCACTTTTGTATTGACAGAGATCCTAGCCATTATTTTATTGTTTTTAAATATATAACACAACTAATGATTGCACTTCTCAAATGTAATATATAGCAGAGAAATTGGATAAGATTAATTATACCGCGTTGCTTAGTTGAAATATCTCATAGATTATAGGAGATTTCATATTAACATGTGCTTGAACTGAATAGTAATCCCGATAAGATGAATTTTGTGAGTGTCAATATATCAATCAACTTAAAATTGATTATTCATCAATAAGTCAAGTAATGGGTCTATAAAACAATCTTTATTGCTGCAGTGTTTTGTAATTAAAGCATGTCTTCAATATGTTAGTAGAATTAAGCAAATAACCAAAGACACAACTTTATAGGACTACAAACATGTGAAGATAGGCAGGATTTTAGTGCTAAAAACAAGCAAAAATAGGAATAAAAAATAGGAGTTAAAAATATTTTTTATTGTATTATTGTTTTGAAAATAATTTTTTTCTGGATTTGAAACTGGAAATTAAAATTAGTTTTCTCTTAAAAATGCATTAAAACTACGGTTACCGTACAGATTTTGCGCCCTTTGTACAGCCAACAGATTGGCTCTTCGTCTGTACATTAAAGTGTGCAGATTTGATAGTTCTCATTAAATATAATCACAGACTCTCAAACTATTTGAGTATATATTTGAGAAAAAAAGTTCTGATTATTTGAGTATTTTCTCAAAATTAGTTGACACATTATCTCCATTTTATAAATTTTACAAATCTCATTGAAATAATAATTTTATATTTCGTGGAATAATATAGAATGATTTGAGTGTAAGCGGACTTTATAGTTAACACAAACATTAAAAACATGAAAACCAAATTACAAGAATTTTATTATTATTATTAATTTAAACTTAAAGTCGAAATAAATCTAATTTTTTAAATGACAGCGAAAAATAAGATAAAATTATAAAAATGAACTTTATGAGATTTATTTGTCAAACAAAATTCATGAAAAATTCTTATACTCAGGACTTACTTTTATTCAAATTTTAAAAATTGAAAATATAGGTCTTGAAAACACACAAAAAATAAAATTTGATTTTAATGTTTTAACTCTGAAAACACTTTTAAATGACTAAAACTTTAATTTACTCGACTACTATATATGCCATAATGTTACGCAATATCTCTTCAACAAATTCTCGTCTCAAGCATTTTGAGATCTCCCTCTCGCTGGCAATGATTCAACAACAGAGATGCTATTTATAAATGATTTTTAACTATTCTGAGAAACATTGCAAACAGAAAGGAATTAATAAGTCGTCAATTAATTATATTTTGTCCTTTAAGTGACTAAAATCTGAATTTAATCGACTGTCACGTATGTCATAATGTTTTGCACTATCGCTCCAACCAATTCATGTCTCGAGGATTTTGATGTTCCTCTCTCGCTGGCAATGATCCAATAACAGAGATGCTATATATAAATTATTTTCAACCACTTCTGAGAAACATTGCAAATAGAAAAATTTAATAAGTTGTCAATTAATTATATTTTGTCCTTTAACCATGTGTAGAAAGTGAAGAGTACTTTTTCCAAAATAATTTATTTTCAAGTAATTAAATTTCAATTAACGCACGTAATATACAAAACTAAACTTTGAGAAAAATGACTATAAACTCACAGTTTTTCATTGGAGTTGTTAAATCAAGTTTTATTTATTATTCTGTAAAGAAACTTGTAAAGTCACTGTACACAGCCTTATAAAATTTTTCATTGATATTAATCGGTACAAATATAATTAAAATTATCAATTTGTCCGGAGATTACTATTCATTATTTTTATCAGAATATTTCAACTTTAAGGCACAATTTAAAAGTGGTTTAAGCTAGTGATAGTGAAATGCATCTTAGATTTTAGGCAAAAATACATAAGGGTGCCCTTTGGATTACTTTTTGTACAGATTTGAGCTCTAGCAGATTTGGTAACCGTAATTTAAAAATATGATATTCATGTTTTCGATAGTTTTGAGTATCATATTGCAGCACTTGTCTCAAATGATATTTTTGTATTTACAGAAAAACATCTATCGAAACGAGCGGTGCATATTTTGCCCTCAGCTTGAAATTATAATATAATCATAAAATAAACTTAAAGTACAATCTGTTTAATTGTATAAACTTTAAAATTTTCAGTAAAAATGGTGATGTGTTTAAATGTCAATATTAAAATACTTATACTCAAAACGGGTTTTAGTATTATTTTTCAGTTTCAAAGCTTATCAATAAGTATAAAAATGAGTAAACTTCAGTCTATTGAAGAAAAATGAAACTTTATTCCTAAAAAATCATAATTTTTAGGAGCTGTGGTTTAAAAAATAGGGAAAGTAGGTCTTATAGGACGGAAATTCAAAATGTCTAAAAATAGGATTTATAAGAGAATAAATATGGGCTCAAATTACTTGTTACTCCGTGACCGGTACTCATTTCCTAAAACCCTAGCGATTCGATAAGCGATTAAAAACTAGGATTTTCCTACAAAGTCGTGTCTTTGCAAATAACTTCACTGACATTCCGATAATTTTTAAGCGTGAATTCAATTGCTTAAAAATTAATTTTTTAGAATATATCGAAAATGTCACTTTATTTACTTTATTAATTTTACTAACATATTGAAGGCCCAGTGCTTCTTCAGCGAAAAGGGGTACCGAAATAACTAATTTTGGTATTATTTTGATTTACTCTACACACAAACGAGTAATTTTTTCCTCATTTAGAAAGTCTACAATAACTTCGGTCACTTGATATGATATAAGACAAAAAAATATTAATCTGAGCAAACAAATGAATACAAATCGAAGTTTAATTTGTGATCCAGTTTTGACAATGGATTTTAAATTCACTCCAAATGCTTTCAGAAGTGAATTAATTATTTGGAAAATCTTCAGAAATGATAGACTAGTCAAGCAAAAAACAGAGCTTTCAAACCACATCGATATTATCGAGCCGATTGAACACAAATATTCGATTAAATTCATCTTCGGGCTATCAATGTAAAAGATTTCCTCTTGAGATGGTTTCATAAGCGATGCGCCTATCGATCCTTGAGTCAAATGGTAATCATCGCTACTTTTGATTGTTTTGATGTAATATATATTATTACAATTCTTCTTGCATGAATATTTCAAAATATTTCTTTCAAATTTAATGTCACAAGTTTTTTCCATGCAAAAGGTTTCATTGAAGAAATTGACATCACCGTAAAACCATTTTTTGTGAAATTTACATTTTTTAGACTCTCTCTTCATCATATATTTAACAATACAGTCTTCTTGAGATTTCGGTGCATTCTTTACACTAGAATATGAATCATAATCTTGACAATCAGTTTGATATGGAAATTGTAGTAACATTTCATGAAACGGATTCAATTTGATTTGATACAAGAAGCCATCTCTCAAATTGTGAAAATCACTTAAAATATTTGGAGGCGTTTTAGTTCCATGAATATTCACATTGAAGTTCGAGATATTCAAATCTTTCGATTTTATTATTAAACCTACAGTAAATCGATGATCTTTTACCTCAAAATTACTGAGAAGTTGA
This sequence comes from Archegozetes longisetosus, assembly GCA_018873245.2. Taxonomy (NCBI): domain Eukaryota; kingdom Metazoa; phylum Arthropoda; class Arachnida; order Sarcoptiformes; family Trhypochthoniidae; genus Archegozetes; species Archegozetes longisetosus. Next base: position 14,776,012 of record JAEMBT020000001.1, on the reverse strand, counting down.
CTTAATGATGTGATACACAATGGTGAATACAGAGCTGCACTTATTATTGGTTTAGAAAATTCATAACAAGGTTTTACAGACCGATTTCCGAATTGAAATTCGCAAAATATATAGGAGTTAAATTCAGTTGAATATATTTTATGATCATATCGGGGCCGGGGAAATTAGTTTTGAAGGAAAAATTTGGTAAATTTGATTGCATTGTTCAAACATTTTCAGTTTGACTCTCAAAAGTGAGTTAATTATTGGGATCACATACAGGTCATTACAACATTCAAACTTATGTAAAATACACATAATTTACTACTTATAGGTATTTATTAATCTGTCACTTGAATCAATTGCTTAAACACCTATTGAATAAAAATATGATTCAGACAGTAAACGAAATTAGATCTAAAACTTATATCGATTTCACCTACAGTATATCGTATTTTTTTCACTTCAACACTAATACAAGACTCATATCGGAGTCCATGTCTGAACTATTTAGCAGATATAATAGGAATGTGCGCGATATCTCAAAAATACCACAAAAATATGAGAAATAAATTGATTTCAAGTATCATAAAGGGGAATTCCGCTATAACATTGCCCCGTCCCCATAGATTTTTTTAACTAATTTTCTCCAAAATAATAAGATTAATCTACTTTGCAAACTCTCATAATTATGAATAACATTTAAATGAACTTGATCAATATTTAAATAGTTTCTATTTTAATTTTGATGCCAGAATCCACAAATGTCAATTGAATTTTCAAAGTTTAAATATCCAAAAATTTATTGTAAGAGAATCATTAATGTTTTGACAGAAACCTTCAATTTGTGTAAGGTTAAAAAAGCAAAATTAATTTGAAAAAGATTTCTAACTCTCAACTATATAAAAAGGTTGCAAATATTTTTGATAGATTTACATCACTTTATCTATGACGCACAAGCGATCCAACATGATTTTGAGAAAAATCAAGATCACAAGTTTGTAAACCTGTTATCTAACTTTTTATTCGAGTCTCTTGGGGCTCCATATTTAAAAGAATTTTTTGAAAATTTATTTCCATTATAAAATAAGTACGATAGACTTAAAATATCGTTTTTATTGTCGTTAATATTCGAATCATAACAAAATTTTAGCGAAAATATTTCTCAGAAATGTTCAACGCTTTTTTAGTAGTGAAGTTTTAAATCTTGAACTTTGAAAATTTTTAGGATCGTTAAGAAAGATCATAGGTCGAGGTCATAAGAGGAACCATATATTATTTTTAGCTCATCAATATAACTTAGAAATGTCAAATGATTCAATGTTAGGCCGAGCTCTACAGACTTCGGAACTCTACTTTAGATTACTTTTGAATTAACTATTAATTCAATATTTGAGGCTATACAAAAACTGATATTCGCCATAATTTTTAAGCATATCATTACTACTATTAATGAAGTATGAACATGTAATAGAGAGTACAGTCTCTATATTAAATAATTGTTGTTTTAGTTATAATAAATTAATTAGTTTACTGGTTTCTCGAGCTTACCTTATGGATCAATGCTATTATCTGTTTCTCTTGTTAAGATTGGATAGGCTAATCCATTTTTTATATCAAATTTTTTCAGAACAAAATTTTATGCAAATATCTTCTCATTGAAATAGTTAATTTTGCATCTGTCCTATTGACTGAATTTTATAGTTTGAAAGATCGAAATATATCATTAAATGCTTTGAAATTAATCCAGTCAATAAGACAAATGCAAAATTAACTAATTCAATGAGAAGTTGTTCTGCATAAAATTTTGTCCTAAAAATATCAACTACAAGTAAATGAATCAATTCATCTAATATCTACCCTTTCATCTAAAACCAAACTTAACTTCTGATTAAATTATTGCATAATCAGATAAAATCTTTTGACAAAATACAATAAGTTGAATATTAAGCCGCGAATTCTTCAGCGCACGCGCCCAAAATCGATTCCCTTATTAAGTCGTTACTTCTCTACTGTAAAATTAAATTTGAAGTAGCACTAAGCTGATCGTTTACTAGTCGTATTAGATATGAATTTGTTTTCAGCTACTTTACGCCAAAAATTACTAAAAAATACTTTGCAGAATTCTTTTATGCCCTTGAAGATATGAACCCAATCTTGAGTTCATTTTTATTCTAGTGTTCATTTAGAATATTAGACTAAAACAAGAATAAATTGCATCACTTTATCGTTTTGATGATGTGACTTCACTTTGCCGGATGATTAAAATGATTTAAAAGCATTATTCAAACATATCTTTGAAATTGATATTTGATAAGTAATGTCGTTCATTGGCTTAGGATAAGCTCTGGCTTTCATGCCTATGGACGATATTATTGATAAAAAAGCTGTGTTTTCACTGTCATGAGGATAATCTGTTATCTTATGTCCCGTTAACTTCTAAACATTTTTAGCATATTAGAGCCGTTATCAGTGACAATTTGGGAAAATCCAATGAAAATCCATAATTTTTCAGAACTTTTTCCAAACATTTCTTAATATTCTCTCCGGTATGACTTTCATTAATTAATTGCAATCCCAAAGCAAATTATTTGCAGTTTTTTTCATTGCATTGAAGTTATGAGCAGTGATTCCCAAATAAAAATTTGTTAAATTCTTACACGTCCAAAAATCGCACGTGAGAGCAATTAATGGCGAAAAACTTAACAATGAAATAATCTTTGACTTTAATTGTGTACTGATTTCAATTGCGTGTTTTGATAATTTTGATTGTCTCGAAATTTCGAACTTGGGATCCAATTGTTCAATGAAATCGCGAAACTGATGGCAATAAAGCATATTATACGGATAACACGATGATGCTAAAAAGTATGCTAATTTCTTCTCACCCAAAATTTGTTTTCTGTCGTTAAGATTATATTCCGATTTTCTTTCAATTAAATCTGTAATCTTCGGCTGATGAGCAAGGTTTTGTTTCTTTTCGTTGATATATTCGATTTGCAAAGGAGGATTCCATTATAACATTGGCCCTTCCCTTCAAAAATGGATAAAATAATTTTTTTAAAACATGGAGAAAAAACCAATTGAACTCATTTATAATGCAAAAAAATTGAATTTTATCGTATTTATTGTTATTTTTGTGCAATTTTTTTAAAACATTAACAAAATAGATGTGAAAAATCGAATTTTAGCTGAACATAAATGAGAAATATAATTTTTTGCAAATGAAAAAATTTTAATTAATGAAAAGATTAATGAGAAAGCTTGAAAAATATTCATGAAAAGTAGTTTCAAACTCAGCATCTTTCATTGCAAAATTGACACTCTTGACTGATAAACCTTAGATAAATTTAAGATGTTTTATTTGAGAATCTGACTAAAGTTTATTCAAGCAGTATGTAATAAATATTATTTCAAAACTAAATAAAGATTCTATAACTATTATAAAATGATGAGGTTTAAATTTTTTTAACATTAGTTATTTTAAATATATTCAAAATAGTTTGAAAATGAATAAAAATTGAATAAAATTAAGATTTCTCGTATAAAGAGACTAATTTTTTAAATATAAAAGCTGTCATTGAAAAAATCATGATTTGGCTGGAGCATGAATAGAAATTTACAAACATCATCGAAAATTCATCAAATTCTTAGTAGAACGCAACGGGTTACCAGGGCGCAACTAAGAATATTACATCTTTATGAGTTAAATAATTATTTTGAATACGCACAATATGTCGTCTAAAGTATATTTTAGTAAGAAGTTTTGTGGTGGATGCGATAAACGACTTGATAAAGTGTCGAAAACATCAATGAAGAAGATCACAGCAAATGACTTTGGAATTGTCGCTGAAATCCGAAACAACAATAATATACCATTCAAAACTGTAACACTTGATGACTTTTTGTGCAACACATGCAGACACAAGTTAGATAAATTGAGATCTCAAAATACAAGTGGCAGTACAAGTTTAGTAATAGTGCCTACAGATAGTTTATTTCCATCAACTTCAGTTCCTATTCCAACAACATCGTCTCCACTAGTAAAAAAATTTCGATTAAGAAGTCCTTTCTCAGCTGAAGAGTCAAGCGAATCTAGTGATGACTCTCCACCTTCTCAGTTTTCTCTAAATACAACATTAGAGGACATTGAAGCAGAAATAGAAACAAAATCTTTAACACTGAAAATTACCAGTACAATAAAAACACGGCCATTGCTTAATATGCCCTAAAGTGACAAAAAGTCTTCATATACTTAGTAAAAGTGTTCAAATAGATTTTCTTGTGAAGTATGGAATTTGGATTAGCGATGAATCAAGAATATGCGATTTACATTTGGAAGCAGACAAGACTATAAAACCTGACCATGAGCATCTCATTCGCACTCATACTAAAGAATCTCACTGGAATGAAAATGAAGTCACTGATCTTATTAATATATTGAGAGAATCGGCTCAAAAGAAGCCGGAAAATCTTTTTGAAAATATGGATATCAGTGATAAAGACTGAAAATCTGACTGGTATCAACAAGTTAAGGTTTGTTGATCTTCTCCAGCAGATACCATCCATACAAACGGAATCACACAATCCAGCAGTTATGTTAGCTGTTTTCCTTTTTCGCCTTAAAAATGGATGTCCACTTAAAGTGATTGCCACTTTATTTGGGATTCAGTCTTTTCAAAAAGTTGCTGAAATAATCAATGAAACAAGATCATGCTTCGTTAATGATTTCCTACCAAGATCAATAGGATTCGAAGCCCTTAATCGCGAACAACTTATAATCAGCAACACATCGAAAATCGCTAGAGAAGTTTTGGATGCACATGGAAAGCTAATAACAATATGGGACAGAACTTATGCATATTGTCAAAAGAAGCTTTATAGTGGACAGAAGAAACGACCACTAGTCAAACCATTTGTTGGAATCCCAACAGACGGTTATTATATTGATATGTTTGAAGCACACGATGCAGCATCTAATGATGCTACGATAATGTTAGAACTAGCGCAGAAGAAGGAATTCAGTGACTTTTTCAGGAAGGGAGACATCTTTATTTTCGACCGTGGTTTCCGTGATGCAGCTAATAAAATGCGAGATTTAGGATACCAAGTCGAAATGCCAGAGATTCTGGATAGAAACTCGAAACAATTGACTTGTGAACAAGCAAACAAATCTAGAAAAGTAACTAAACTACGTTATAAAGTCGAGGCTGCCATTGGAAGACTTAAAACATGTTTCAGATATCTAGATAAAGTTATTCAGAACAAAAGCCTACCACATATTTCTACAGATTATCGCATTGCAGCGTCGATTCTTAACTATTTTTTTGTACCAATTGAATCTGATGTAAAATTCTCAGAAATCATCACGCAATCTATTCGTGAAAGAGAGCAGTTTACTACAAACCCTTTATTGGATTTTGTTGAGCAAAACAGATTAGATCGTAAAACAAGTGGCTTCATCAATATTGATTTATGCGAATTTAACCCTGATTTTCCGTTATTAACACTTCAAGATCTTTACTTTATAACTCTTGGAACATATCAATTGAAGCAGGCTCTTTCATACATTGCTCAGCATATAACAGAAAATGGAAAATACTCTTTAGTGGCAAGACAAGATAATAACTTAATTCACGCTAGACTATTATCACGACATAGAGCAGTTAAATACAATGTATACATTCAATTTGATCCTTTAAAGTCCGGGAAAGATTCGATTACTTCATGGATGTGTAGATGTAAAAATGGTTTACGAACGTTGGGCTGTTGTGCACACGTTGCATCACTTCTTTATTATTTTTCTTACGGTCGTCACCAGAAGAGCATAAAAAATCCTGCATCATTCCTATCTGGACTATTTCCACATGCTGACCCGAATCCAATAGTATTGGAATCAACTGACGAAGAGTCAGAAGGAGAGTCGGAAGAAGAGATGGAAGGAGAGCCGAAAAGAGAGTGGAAATTTTGAAAATTTACAGATTTTAAACAATTTAAAAATAAACCTTGCTTCATTCATAATTACTATGTATTTTTGGATTTTGTGTTTTTTCAACATGTTACCCCAAAAGGGCTAGCCTTTCCTTTTAACCAAAGCTTCTTTAGATAAAGTTGTTCTTTAGGAAAAATTCCCAAGCTAGCCCTTTCGGGGTAACATGTATAAATAAATTTTTGAAATTTTATTACCTTTATAACTTTCTTAATAATGAAAAATTTATGATTTTTTTCCCTCATAAACTTGTATTCAAACTTTAAGTTTTAGTGAACAAATTTTCAAAATATCTCTAACGGTTTTCTTACAATAAAAATTTGAAAATTCAAACTTCTGGAATTTTTTGCAGCGCTCAGGCGCGTCCAACCTCAAAGTGATAAGCACAAACATATATTCTTTTTTAGTGTTCTTTTTGAATAAAAAATTTCAAAGAAATCGGTGTCTCAAGGGAATTTTCTATGGGGCCACCGAATCCTCCTTTTCAAAATGTTTGTACTCTTCAGTATGTTTTCTTTTTCAATGATAGTAGTAAGTGGGTGTACTGAGGACTATTTTTTAGTACAGTCTGGGGGTGTACTACTAATGATTCTTAAGATTTGACGAATGATTTGAAATCTTCGCATTGCATTCACTGACATTAAAAATCACTAGTTTTGAGAAATCATCCCCATTGAGGAAATTCCAAATTGATGAAGATCGCGGTCTTCCTACTTTTATTGATAAGCCTCCAGATTGTGGACTATGTTGTGGATCTTCGGTGTGCTTCACAAAATTTAATTTCGATTCTTTTCCATTTGAAGTTTTTACAACTGGTTTTCTTTTCACTGAAGAATTCGTTTGCAAAACAGTGATTTCATTTTCATCATTGTCACTATTTTGGACTGAATCGTAAATAATCAACATTTTTTATCATAATTACTTTTATAAATCACATAACTATAAACTAAGAGATGACTTTAAAGTTTCAACAAAGAAATGATCAGTGAAAATGACTGTTAATTAGGTATGCGAAAGCAATGCTCTTATCTTAATCTCTTGTTTTCTTGCGTATTTTAAAAATTTGGTACATATTTTCAGTTCACATGATAAGCTCAACTACTCAACTGAACTCAAATTAATTTAAGTTTTCGTAAAGTTCAGGCTTAAACTCAAGTTCTTTGGAACTCGAAGAAATTAATATAAGTTCAAGTTTCTTGTTTATTCCGAAAGTTTAGTATAAGTTCTTTTAAGTTTAGGTTCTTTTCAGATTAATTTAAGTTTAAGTTCAAATTAACCTTAACATGAACTTAAATAATTTAAGTTTTAAGTTAAACTTTATTGTGAACCTGTAAAGGTTTACATTTAAGTGACTTACAGTAAACATTTTCGGCTCATGTTTCCATGTTTTATAAGAAATTTCACAACCCTTTCTCGCAGTAGTTCTTGTTTTGATATCATAATTAATTAACAACAAATTAAAATGATATGAATCTTTTACGTCTAACTCTCTGATAAGTGAGCTTTAAAATGAGGAATTGTTTACTATAATATTTCCAGTTAAAGATTCAGTTTCCGACACCATAAATCGTCACCTCAGTGGTATAATGCGCTAACTTGAAAATTTTGACAAAATACAACTTTCGAAGTAAGATATGGAACCTCTATAAATTGCTAGAATTGAATCTGAAAACGCTCAAATATATTTCGAGCACAGCTGTTATAGTGTCGAGAATTACTATTTTAAAACTTAAACTCAAAATTGTCAAAAACATACAGGGCTGGCGTTAAGTCACTTCATTTTTGAAAATTTTATTTCTCAGAAACTATAACAGATAATTAAATGAAACAAAAAGCAAACAAAAGAAGATATGTGGAGGTTTAATGTATCAAGTTTTCAAAGTGAGTACCACCTATAACAATTAAGTGGCGAAGACGAGTTTCAAAACTGCCAATAGCGCGTCTCAAAATATCGGTTCCTATCGATTGGATCAAGGCACTGATGCGCTGCTTGAGGTCTTCTTGATTTTAAAAATTTTACCTTTTCACTGTATGGATACTGAGTGTTGAGTGATGTCCAAATTCTGTCCGAAACGCTCTTACAGTTTGAGTTGGGTTTTGTCCGTTTTGATAATAGAGTCGGACAATATCCACCCGTTCGTCTTTTGTGTAGCATCTCGTGGGGACGCCATATTGAATTTAATTAGAATATGTAAACAAACCCTCCACTTCTCCTAAATCTCTATAATAATATAATAGATCATAGCCGGCTAAATTAAAAATACCGCGAAATTTAAAAATGAAAGACTTATCGCCAACCCTATACTTTTGTAAGTTAGCGCATCATAGCACTGAGGTGACGAAATGTGTCTATTATTTTATTTTCGAAACTTTGTAATTAGCAATAATTGATTTATAATTTCTCTTAAATTACAATCGGTGGCAATAATTTTCAAATAATTAGGTAATAACTTAATTGATTAAAATTAATGCCAACTAAAGTCTGACGTTATAATTGCCGTCAGTATCAATTTGTTCTTGTTTTCCATTGTTTTTCATACTATCCACATCAATTGAACTAATATTATGGCCATTTTTCGTATTACGACCATACAAACTGAGCGGAGCTTCACTTCGGAAAAAATGTTTAAACAAATTACTGAACGGGGCCTCAAATACCAAATGTACAAACACTGACAAAATTGTAGTGAATACAAATATTCCTGCAGTTATCGATAACTGTCAATAGAAAATTTTCATTAATTTCATGTAAAAATTCAGGTAAAATGCGATCTTAAACTCACTAATTCAATGTCTCGATAACCAATCAGATCACGTTTAGTGAAAAAATAGAACCAAATAATAATCATATTTAACAAATATATTTGATATGTCAGTCGACTTAACGGTAGAAACAGTTTGTGTGACAAATAACTGTTTATATATCCTATTAATGAGAGTTTATCATTAGCTTCAGTCAGTTTTAAATAAAAGTGAAAACATTTTTCATGAAAATATTAATGAATTACCAGCTCTTTTGCTGACACATTCGTAAATAATCCACGCGACACTAGATATGAATAAAACTCTGTGTAATCCATAATAAACCATCGATTGACTGGTTGATGGCTCAGTTTTCCAGTCATTCCAGTAAAAGGTAACCACAACTGAAGCTATGCTTATAGGCGGTAAAACAATCCATGCGATCGCTCGAATTAACTTTATATGAATGAAAAATTGAAGTTAAAAGTGAAATTTTTCAAAAAAACATTTTTTCTAACTATATTCAAGTGATGCTTTTTCTTTTCTAAAGATAACGCAACGCCCATCGCTATTCCAATGAAATATGTCGAAAAGTGATTGAATGTCAAAAAGTGCAGAAACTTCACATCACTCGGGATTTCACTTTAATAGAGAAAAGTTTTATTTAGCAAAATTGACCACATTAATCAAAGCTATGAAAATCTCACTTAAGTAATGGTCTGTTCATAATCGGTGAAATGGCTGGCAACTCTTTCTTGTATGAGATAAATGCGGGCACAATAATTCCAATTGCAATCAGACCAATGTTTAATAATCGACCAAATTGTGGCTTCTTATACATTAATAACAAAACAATGATTCCAATTAAGTGTAATTGAAAGCTGGCACTTATAAACCAAGTGTGAGGTAAACACTAAAATTAAGTGCAAAACTTATTCAGTAATTCAATGAATAGTTTTGAAGACTATAGACTTACAGTCTCTTGAGATTCAAACCAATTCGATATGAAAAGTAAACTTTTCCACCAATTGTTTTCGCATGTTTCGCATAGCTCAGTAGTACTTGACTTATACATTGGTCCTCCATTTGGCAATAGGGGCAACAAAAATACCAATAAAATGGCATAAACTAATGACGGTGTAAATCTTATCCATCGATTTAGTACACATTTAACTAGACTTATTTTTCCGTCTCGTTTTCTCAATTGAGGCATTGTCGTGTAAGCTACCAGAAAACCACTTTCAAAAAATGTCTTTCATCAGTATTTCTTTCATAAGTAATTTGCGACAAACACCACAAACAGATAACAAACCTGATTAAGAAGAATATTTCTGAAGCATTCCAACTGTTAAGTATGAATTGGAACAAATAACTTCCTCCTCTTTGACTCATTTCTGTATGAACGCTTTCTAAAGTGCATAAACATCTTCGTTAAAGTTTGTTCTTTTTAAAATTGAAATAATTGTCAATACTACTCATACTTATATATGATTTAAGTTGTGGCTGATATCCGAGTAAATACACATTTGCGATCACTACCCATATTATTGCTATCACTTTAATACCATTGATAGATCTCAAGTCTTTGCTTTGAGATTTTAGAGAGAACAGTTTTTTCGCATTGGAGTATGCAGAAAAGCATAATATTGGCGATTGAGTTGTTGTATCATCGTACTTTGGCCAATCTCCTTTCATATACACAGTGTAAAGTTCATAAACTGTGGCCAAACCAACAATTGCCGACATGAAACCTATTACAGCACTGAATAAAATATCTCAATAAATAAGTCGGTTTTATTTTGATTAATCATTTATGCAAACATTGAAATGATTTGATAAGACTCAATCTGATTTAGATCCAAAAGATATGGTTTGTCATCTTCAGAATAGCAGTCCATTCCAACTTCAACTTTGAAGTGAAACTTCTCTAGAACTACATTTTTAAATGTAAACAAAATCTTATTATTTGATTTGATAAAAGGCGAAAATATAAATTGATTCAATGACCTAAAGAAAGTCAATCATTTGTGCAATCCTAAGTGCATTCAAATGTCATATCTTTCGTTCAGAGTGTCAGATAATTGTTTTTCATGTATTGTGACCTAACGCTCTAAAAAACCTTTTTCTAAGAGAAAACTTGATTCCAATTGAGTTTTTTTCATTTGAACTATTATGCAATTGACTTTCTTTCAAATTTGAATATCAATAGAAATAAATGCTTACAATTATGAAAAAATGCATGGATATCATTAGCCACACAGGTTGAGGGGGCACATATTCCCAATAGAAAAGGATTTGAATATAAACTATGTGCAAATGCGGAAATGTATTCTACTGACTGAAAAATTATCAGAATATGTTAGTAACTCTGATTTGATAAAAGCAAAAATGTTCCTATCATTTACCGTATTTTCCAAACTTGTATTTTTAAAGTTAAAAAACTTTTCAGTATATTTCAAGTTAGCTTTTCTCGGAGGTAAAGGCATTTTCAATTTCATCAAACAGTATTTGCCCCTGAATAGTGAGGTAATTCCAGTTTCCAATTCTTCAAAAGCTTCTACTCTTAAGCATTGATCAAAATTTCCTAAGTCTACGAAAGTTCCATCCATTATACCATAGGGGGTGAATTTTGCTGAAGCATCCATTACTGCAATCATAAATTTGTTCATTAACAGATAGATGAAACTACTTATTTTTATCAGAAATTCAGTCTAATTTTTGTCCAAACTTTATTTTTATAGCCATATTTCCTGTACATCTCATACAAACAGTAGTTTCCTTTTACAAACTACCTAACGATATAGAATTTTCCTCAAAGCCTATTATGTTCAGCTTTTAAAATTTGTATTTTTGAAGTACTTGAAAGCTACGTCTTCATAATATAAATTTTATTTCTTATATAAATGAAGATTTTGGAAAAATTAATATAAATTCAGATAATAGAGATTTGAAACAGAAGTACTTTCGGTCATATGAGAATATCTTCGAATAAGAAGTATTTGATTTGATACATAACTGTATATGAATGTGTATATGGCTCAATCAATTCCAATATTGATTTATATTGATATAGACCAAAATATCAATTAATATCATAGGTCACTTCAGTTGGTGTAACTATTATTAAGAAATTGTGTTTCTAATTTGAAATATTTATTAGTTACTAATTAGCTGTCTATGATTCATAGTAAAAGTTTCGTAATTACATTAAAACTTCCCTTAAAAACAATAGTTATTTCCGTTTACACCATCTCTCTTTTAATTGTTAGCAAACTGGTCATCAAATTTATAATTAATTCAAATTACGTTTATATTTAATTCATTTGAAAATTGATGAAGAAATAGGAAAATTTAGACAAAATGAATCACATTGAAACTCAGTGGTAAACATTCAGTTATTTTTGTCATAAGGAAAGATGAGCTTAAATGAAATGTTACATTACAAGATCATAGCTGTCTGAAATTGCATTAACTTTAAACAATTGTCAAACCAAGCGTCATAAATAAGATGTTGCGGTAAAAAAATTTTTCATTTTCAATGTCCTTCAATTCAATTGTTCTTTATGAAATGTTTCAAAATCTCTATCCTTGTCTAGGCTCTAACTTTCAGATTGCATAATTTATTTGTCATGCATATAAAAATATTAAATTCATTGAAAATATTCTTAACATAACTATTTGCTAAATAAATCTTTAAAAGTTTATATTGAGCTAACTTTCAAATAAACTTATAGTTACTCAACTGGAGAACTTATTTAAATTTCATATGCAAAAAATGTTAAACAAGTAAAATATGTAAAACTTGCAAAACTTGAAAAATTGTATATTTGCATAGCTTTCTGATTATTTATTATGAGAAAATAAAACTCTGAGCGGTATATAATTATTTATTCTACATGAAAATATTGTTGTTTTACAAGAATTTCCTGAATCAATGTAAGCCAAACGGTTCATGAATCAAAACTGATTTATGATTTTATGTAGTTCTAGTAAATTAGAAGCTTTTAATAAATAGCTTCAATATTAAGAAAGACACGTTCTGTAATAATAAGGGTCAAGCTTTTCACCCCTCATAAACCAATACAATCAGTTAGCTTCAATTGTTTAACTAAATTAGATACTTCTTTTTGGATCACTAGGCTTTTTCTATCTAACTCTCAATACATTTTTCCATTACTATTATTTAGGCTAAACTTTCCAATTACTTATGATCTCTAATTACTATATTAATCATATAAGACAGATAAGTCTTTAGTTGTTCTTATCAGATCAAAATCTTGTTTGTTCGAGACTTTGCGATCTGAATCTCGTACACAAATATATCTGTTTTTTATGTTGATTACTTTTCTCGTTTAATTGTGATCGTTATCAAGCATATCAATTTGTAACATCTGACAATCAAAATGAAATTTTTCCTAATACGGAATATACTTCATTTGCGACCCTATAGCTACTTCTCTATTTCTTTACACTTATTATTTTAATAATCGATCAATATCTCATGTATTTCACACTTCACTTAAATCAGCTTGTTCGATAAAATATTAGATGATAATTCAAATTTACTCAACAGCCAAATAATTAGTTGCAGTTATCAGTCAATTTTAGTTTTTATCACAATTCTCATTAGTTATACTTTCAATAGAAATAATAAGAAACAATAATAGACTTACATCGAAGTGCCCATGGTTCACCATTTCTTGCTTTATCACCAAATTGGGCTAAAGAATTGAAGCACTTTTGCGAAATCAGATCGTTAATAGTATAGGTATAGTCGTAAACTCTAGGCAAAACCGATCTCACGGTTTTCTCTATTTCTTCGGCAAACATTTTCGACATATAGATATAGACCTTTTCTGCAGATGAATTTTTAGGCAAATCTTTCCTTTTCGGACCCTTTATAAGTTTGTTAACAATTCCCGAAATTCCGCCAACAGCCATTTCCACATTTTCTGATGGCGTGTTCCTTACTTCTTCTATAACTTCTTCATTCGCATTCTTTTCTACTTCAGTCTCCTTGGATTTGGTCTCCATTTCGGTCTCTTTGGGCTTAGTCTCCACTTCGGTCTCTTTGGGTTTAGTCTCCACTTCGATCTCTTTGGGCTTAGTCTTCACTTCGATCTCTTTGGGTTTAGTCTCCACTTCGATCTCTTTGGGTTTGGACTCCACTTCTATAGCCTTTTCAGTATCGACGGTGTCTTCGCTATAATCTTCATCTTCAGGCCCCTCTCCTTCCTCGTAATAATCGGGAGTAAGAGTAATCGAAATTGCGAGCGGAGACAACTTTTTCGGGTCAAGCTCTGATGTTGTACTTTGATACTTGAGCTCCTCTTCAGCATTGACTGAAGTCATACAAAAAAATTGTATAAACAATAGAAATACTAAAATACTTTTAGGTCTCATTTCGACTGAGAAATCAAAATAAAAACTTTACTAATCCTTAAAATAAATCTATTAACAATCAATTGCTATCTCAGAAGCTGAATAAATAGTTTTAAAATGTATTATAGGATTATTTCGTTGCGCCTCAACTACAATAGTCTTCGAAAAGTTGTATTCTTTTGTTCTGAAAAGTTTGTTAACTATAACTTTCACTATCACTTGTGAAAAGTCACTATCAAATAAGCATTTCATGCGTCAGAGACCTTTTAAATGGACATTAAGAGAGCGATGAATGACTCCCCTTACCAACGAGGGCTTAGAACAAGTTTGACCCTGTCTTCAACAGTTTTTCTCTCTTTCTAGCGAAGGACGCCAACATTTTAAGAAAAAGATCTCATATTGTAAAAGTTGTATAACAAAAGTGAAACTTCTAACATTCATTAGACCATAACCTAATCAAACTCAAGGGCAGTGGGTTAACAATTTCAAGCTTATTTGTTTACAAATAATTCAGTTCATCTTCAATCGTTTGAAAGTTTAAATGTTCCAAAACCAGGTCTTAATGTCTTTTTTATGTACAGTTGGATTCAATGAACTTAATAGTATGTCATTTTCAGATGGTTTTGGTGATGCATATACACTCAATAACTTAATAATCTTCATGGCTACCATAGGTGACGCGTTGTCATAGGATGCTCTTCATCAGATCATAACATAGAGAATATTAAGAAACTTATAGAATATTAAGTGTGGTAACCAAAGAAAATTAGAAATCAAATTTGGCAACAAATTCATGCTCATCAAAGGTTGACATAGCAACGACCCATATCTTGCTGCTATCACGGATCATTAAATTTTCAACTATATAGTAGTTCATATGAAGCCTATTTTGAGTCGAAGTCATGCACTCTTAAATTGTCGGTCAACCGAACTAAGCTATACTCATATAGAGTGAGGGTTGGATGGCAGTGATCATCGAGAGCAGCAATAAATGCAGTTAATTATCGAAAACGTGGTTCATTTAATGTATGCTAATTCAAACTTTCAGTTCACATCGTTAAATGGCATGAGTAGCGGTTTCTTGACTTCTGTTCTATTAATCATTTATTTAATTTCTCTGATGATGCCGTACTCAAACCATTCGTATTGATTGTTTTCATAAATTAGTTTTACATTATTATTGTTTTATGGCATGAAAATTATTCAAACTTTTTGGATCCACCCGTAGTTTAAGTTCGAGTTAAACAGCATTAGAAGAACCTAATCTGTTTTCATTATAACAAAAACGTGCTCAATAAATAACTGTTCACTAATCCCAATAGCTTTGAGGAAATGTTAAGATCTGCTACAGTAGGCTTTGAAAAATTTCAGTTCAGACCAAACCTAGAAATTATTATTTCACTGAGAACTTCAGTTATGTTTGTGAGAAAAGCCACATTAAATAGTCTTTAGTATCACTCATTTAGTTTGAATGTGTTTTTAAGAAATCAACTGATCTTAATTATAATAATTATGCTCTATTATTCAACTTTAACATTTCATAAATTATTGATACTATTCATTCACATTACATTCGACAGCATTTAGAGTGTTTATAGACTGAAAACTTCGCCTCCAAACATGAATGTTACAAATCATCAGTCACTCAAAGTAGTAGATCAATGATATATTAAAGCGTGAGTTCGGATAGGAGATGATTAAATGGTAATTTGGACAGCTTTCAGAAGGGACTGTAAGGACTCCTAAAGAAAACAAATACTAACGTGAAATAACACATATATATACATATATTATTTCATTGTATATCATAAATATATCAATTTTATCTAAAGTAACTCACACTTTCTGTATTACTTTACTAGGCCTAAATCCAAATATCATCTGAAAACAAACAACAGATTAATCAATACTTAGTAATTTGATCAATTTTTGATAGTTACTGGAGAAACAGTACGAAAAGGCGTATGACTTGTAGAGGTATAACTTCTCAGAGAGAATGGAGTATTTATATTAGCAGAACCACGACTTCGAATGCTATTAGTACTCATTGGCGTGTAACTATAGATACTATGCTCTCTTCGTTGCCATTCTTCTGAATGTACTTTACTTCCAAAATTGGAACAGTCCTGCGAAAGCGTTATTCGCGATCGAGTCGTTGGTGTCGGACTTGGACCAGGTTCAGCATTTCTGTTTAGCATTCGTGCTAAACTAGTATTGGTTGAGGTACTCGCAAACTGATTCTTTGTTTGAGTAATTGATCCATTAGATCGTATTTGATTCTATAATTATGTATAGTTTTGAAAGTTTTTAAACTGATTTTATTATATACATTTCTAACCTCGTTATTCAGACCAAATATTTTACTAAATGATACTTTATTCTCGGTTTTTTGTTGACTTAAAGCTCCATAATTTGAATAATTATCAGATCTTGATTGAAAAAAAATTTAATTTATTAACAGTTATTGACTAGCAGTAATAGAATTCATGACTTAATGCTATAAAGTGATTAATGTTTTCAAGGCTTTAATCGAAATAAAACTTGAAATTCTAGTCTAAAGGAAACGAAACGAAAAATAAAATAACACTTAATAAGAGGAGTAAAAAAGTGCAAATTTGCCAAAAATCATCCCAAATTTAGTGATTTGAGGCAAAACAAAATAAGTTATTTGATAATTAAGTTTTCTTCTTGCCATCAAATAACTTAATTTCCTATAATTACCACTCATTATCACTAAAATCAATCTTTTGCTCCAAAGATGTCTTATAATTAGTGAACTAAGCTTTAGGATAATATTCAATAAAAACATTAATATTTTTTATGACTACCTTTGTTGTAAAACATCTTTCTTATCAAAGTTCTCATTATGTTTAAAACTAAGTATTTTAAGCAAAACTTTGAAAACAAAATAATCAGTAGACTCACTCATTCATATTATTAACCGTTGAGTTGATAGTACTCTTGAGCTGATTATTTTCACACTTAAGCGAATTAATTTGATTATCTTTTTTCTTGAGTTCATTTTCTAAATGATTGAGTTGTGCTCGTAATTGACAATTTTGATTTTCCAATACTTTAATCTATATTAATCCAAATGAGTTAGTCAACTTATCAATTTATTAATCATTTAATTGAGTCATTCAACTCTTAATAATAATTGATTTTATACTTGAGACAAGTTTGCAAACTTGAGAAAACTTTCACACATTTATTTCTCTTTAATTTGATTGTGGATTATTAGAAAATACTAAAACTTAAATCACATCTCATAGTAGAAGAGATTTGCTGATAAATAATGTATTATTTCTTATTTGATTGAAATGCGATAAACTCGAACTAATCACTACTTTTATTCTGATTTTAAATTCAAGTTCTAGGGCATTTAGTCAATGATACATCGATTCTAGACTATAATTTATTAATTCAATGCTTTAATAGATTCGTGCTCACAACCGAAAAACATCTCTTAATATTTTTTTTCTCAACTTTTCAAATATTTTTCTTCTCATTCTATATTTATGTAATTCGTTTTAAATGTTTTTTCATTTCAACCATTAGTTTTTGAGTTTAATCAAATTGAAAACCAAATCAGTCGTAAATCAAAGGTTTTATAACGAATAAAAAAGTAATAACTATTGCATAAATTGGTAGCAACTAATTAGGAATCATTTGAAGGGTAAGTTTAAAGTAAATTATAGCAAAGTAGAGGTATAGTTTATACAGAGGTTGAGTCAAATTTTTTCTAAATAGCAGTTCGTTTGCAGTGAAAAATATTTATTTCAAAATTTTCAATCAGTCTAACTGTTAATATAAATCTGAAAATTAGGTAAAAACAGATGAAAAAAACAAACGAAAAAAACAGATGAAAATTAGAAAAGAAATCAAATAAAAGTAAATACCTTATTAAGGAGTGCTTGAAAGAGGTGTTTTCGTTGAGCCTTTTGAAACAGTTCCGCATTCGATAACTTCTTGAACGAACTGCAAATATCTTTAAAATAGACCTCTATATCATGTTTAATACCACTAACTAGTGGAAGCGTTTGGCACATGTTTGGATAACAATTTGGACAAGTCTTTGTTGGGGCTAAGCAAAAGGGGGAATAATTAAAATTAATTAAAATTAGTTATATTAAGTCAATTAATTAATTAAAATTAGTTATATTAAGTCAATTAATTAATTGATTACTGGTTTGAACACATGTCTGACAAAAGATTTTTGCGCATTCAGTCAAATGAAATACAACTTGAGTTGAATATCTCAACAGACATCTATTGCAATGAATAAAATCGATTGACATTTGATGCTAAACTATTAATTAATTAATTAGATAGTGATTTATTTAAATTAGATCAGTTCAGATTAGTTCTATTGAGTTCAGTGTAAAAATGATTTATTAGTTTTTCAATCTATTGCGTCATTCAATTATCTACCAATCATAAAGTAGTTCATTAAGTGTTATGCATTCAACTTTTTAGATCTTTTCTACTCTAGTGTTATAAATCCAGTCAACTCTCCCTATACACCTATTTGATTAATAGTTATTCTCCTATATAACTTGCTTTTATTGCATCTAAATTTGCACCTATATAGTTTTAACTTAAAGTATTTTAGAAATTTTTCTTTCAGATTAGTTTTATCGATACTATGTCTTAGGTTATGTTATGTTTATAACATTGAGATTTAATTGTACATAACTTTATCTGTCAGTTAAAGGGATAGAAAAGTAGTGATACAATGAATACCTAATAAATGAAAGATCTGTGAGTCAGTATATATTGTTATCAGTTATCTGTTGATAGAGAGCTTCACAAATATTACATTTGCAAACACTTTATCAACTAATTTAGTGATAAAACAATTGTCCATAAAACTAGTGAAATGTTATGTGTTAAGTCTTATAGAGAATGAGATAAAGTCACTGTAATTGAGCACAGTATGGATAGAATTTCATAAAAGTATTTGTTTTAGTTGTAATAACTTTGCTATTTATTTCATTTAATTATTAATTCACACTATTGTGTTAATAAACGTACAGGTATTTCACATTTTTCATAACTTTTCATTTGTTATAAGCCTGAAACGGCTTCAAACTTTTCAGTCTCAATTGTGTTACTCATTCAATGCCATCAAATGCTGTCATCAATTACTCGATAGGGTTTTCTATCTCTACTAACCCTCCATTAATCACTTTTTACTTTATACTTAAATATTACTAACTTATTGCTACTTAACCAAAAGCTCAGGTCAGGTTAGGTGAGATTTCAAACTTTGAAAACTCTACCCAACTATAATAGATTTAAATCTAATATGAATTCAATGAATTTTTCAGTTCATTTCATAGAAGCTAAAGTGAGGTATTTAGTAATGAATGGGAACGTATTGTTTGAGTCGAACCAAAATAATAAACAAAAATAATGAGAAAATATCCTCCATTTTGCTTATATTGAACTAACCATCAAATCATCAGTTTTTAAGTGAGAGCTCCTAATCAAGACCTTTAAATAAAAACAGAAATATATCGACAAAAAGTAAAATAAATAAAATTGAATTTAAAGTTGAAATAGTTGGCAAAAGTAGAAATAAAGTAAAATAATAGAAAAAGAAAATAAAAGTAATAAATAATAAATAAATAAATAAAATAATAATAAAATCAAAAGAGAGAAATACGTAATCAAATAGTTATGTTATGCTGAATTTAGTGCCTTTTAACATTCATCTCATTTATACTATATTTTACCAATTAGTCATTCGTTTAATTGTTTTTATCAAACAATTACAACTAATTAATTATTCATTTAATCAAAGATGCGATTATGATAGCTATGAGAGAATTGAACACTAATTTCGTTAACAATACGCCAAATATGGCCAACAGCGGACCTAATCACGAGTAAGTCGATCAATAATTAGATTAACAACTTATAAAGCATAACTCCTTACTGTATTTGACAATTTGACAATCAATTAATTGACATCTGATCGTATTTGATGGAATGATAGGATAACTGGTCCAATGGTAGCCTCCGCTCCACTTTCGGCTCAGTCTGCGGCCTTAACTAAAAGATGCGTTATTATTCAAAAGGACGAAAGAGGATATGGATTAAGGGTTAGCGGAGATAATCCTGTTTTCGTCGAGTCGGTCAGAAGAGGTTTGTCTTAATTTATATCATTTTTGATATCTTGATTGTATTCAATGTGATTATAATTGACGTGTAAATCGTGTTTGACACTTATTTCAGAAATGATCAATAATTGAAAAGAAAATTTTAAGTCAATTCTTCATTAATAAATTGTAAATCAATATTAACTTAAAACAAGTGAATCACACAAACTGTACAACAAATAATAGATTGAATACTTTTAGCATGGGTTTGACTTAATTGTATAATAGTTTGTATAGATTTAATTGAATCAATAGCTATATAGATTATCTTATTTATTCAATGTCATATTGTCTTAGATGGTGCTGCCTGGAGAGCAGGTGTTCGAGCAGGTGATCGTATAATCAAAGTGAACGGAACTCTAGTGACCAAACACGGTCACGGAGAAGTGGTCAGAATGATCCAGAATTGCGGCTCTTATGTCGGGTTGACACTTTTAGGGCTGAAGACAACTCCTACTACTTCAACAGTCGCTCCATCACAAATTCAGATAACAGGCCCACAACCAGTCTCTGAGAGCACACAACAGGCCTATGAAGAGTCACGAATGGCTACCATTAGGGAAATGATTAGAAGAGAACGAGAATATTTGGATAAAATGACCACAAAGAAAAATCAGTCAGAAATCGATAAAACTATTAAAAGCATTCAAGCGCTTGAGTTGACGCTCGAAAAGATGACTTTAGATGTGACCAAACAGCGACACACATCGATGTCTGCCGAAAATCTTACAACTGCTACGTCAAGTGATGCTTCGGTGGCGGCTGCAAACGCCCGGAAATCGCATTCGTTCGGTCAGTACGACACGAGAGCGCCGATAATGACTATGGAATCGGACGAAGAGAACGATGACTTCACGAATAATAACAATAATAGTCGAAACAGTAATATCAACAGTAATAATAAGACAAGTCATCCAGACATAAGTGATATTCCGTCAACAGTAGATGCAATTCACGCACATTCTCTGAAAATGGCGCGTTGGCTAATATCGCAACAATGTCCACCACACGCGCTGCTATTCTATACAATGGCAGGACATGTGTTTCCATCATTGGTGAATGCGTCGAATAGCCGAAGAAACCTGCAGAAATGGGCGTGGCAGATTGCGTGCACATGGCTGGTCCCCGACTCACCACTTGCTTTCTTTGAATTCCCGCCCGAAATTCTGTCCACATTTGATAATACCCTTGCTTCGCCCCAATCCTCACTCGAAACCTTATTCGAGCCTTTCATCGAACAGACACGTGATATACTTAACCAACAATTAGATGCCTGGCGTTCGGCCGCGATCATAGGTCTGGCGCCACAAACATTTGCAACACCTAAAGAAGAACTACACGCGACAATTGAGCTGCTGCTGAACGAGCCGACGACAAATATAGAGCTGGTTATTGATAATCTAATATCTCACGCACACGTCAACAATGTTTCAACTATAGCAGTGGTCACTTCATTACTAACAATAGGACACTATGTGTTCTCCTGTCCATCTAAACATCTAATACTATCCCATACGGACTCATCCACTTCTCCACCGCCCAATCCCGTACTAAAACTATCCGATCATTCCTCTTCATCTTCAAACAAGAAGCATAAGAGAGCAGTTTCCCTTCCATCAAGAACTATCAATCCGGGTCATATCGAAGCGGGCCATCACTTCGTACAGACTCACGAACTAACGAAATTGTTGTTCTGTTCCGGTTGTTTACTACCGATTTGGGGCACATTCGGTCATACCTGTGCCCACTGTCAGATGTCAGTCCATGTCTGGTGCATGAAGAACGCAGCGGCGAATTCCCCATGTCCTGGACCTCAGTCTGATGGGAATCCTCCGCAAGAGTCAACTCCGAGCGCGCGCATGAAAAAGAATCGCCGCTGGAATTCAGACAGATATACTTTAATTGATATCATTAAGAAGACTGTTGCGCACGCTCCCGAACCACACGCACCACCGCTTATATCATCGACTTCCTCCTCGTCTGATGATGAAGACGATAACGTCACGTAAGTCAAACTCATTCTGAATACCAGTACTTGTAGTTGAGATCAACAAAACTGCGTATTTAGCAACCAATCGACTCTGTCTGATGATTAAAAAGTCTATTTTCTCTCCTAATACTGATTGGTTCAACTGTTAATTATTTGTATTCTGTTTTATATTTGTCTAATCTATTGATGTGTTACAGAACTGGAGTGACAGCGACCTCATCGCCAACAGTAATCGCTGACACGTCCGCCAACTCAACAACACCGACGCCTCCAAACACAATTCCGCGTTCAGAATCATTCAAACAACCGGTAAGAGAGGAAAAAAGCAAAAACCCAAAAAGCTAATAGGGATTTGGAATTAGTTTAAAAGTAGTTTAATTGGAAAGAGCAGTAGATGTAATCCCTATTTAATAGTTATGTTAATGCTGGCAAAACAAAACCGATCGATTATATGCTAAAGTCTTCGTGTGTAGTGAAGTTTTCATGTGCAGTGAAGTCTTCATGTGCAGTAAAGTCTTCATGTGTACTAAAATCTTCATATACACTAGTCTTCATGTACACTAAGGTCTTCATATATTTGGGTCGTTGGCATTTGACTAATAAGTGCTTTATCTCATTTCCCTCCGTATACACAGCACGCGATCGCAATAAACTATATCCCAATTGCATTACCCGCTGATAGAACTCATTTGTTATTCTCATCTCATACCTTATACTTGCTATCATGTTTTCTCTTTTATGTCTTCCTTTAGCGCAAAACAGTTCCCTCTTATCGAAAACGAAGTGATCCAGCATTGACCGCATCGAACACAACTCTGGCCACTACAGTAACTACTGATTCAAACTTAACTCCAGATATATCTGGATCTCCAACTAATACATCGCCTGATAACTGGATTTCATCATCTGATGATGAAGACGACCAAAGTCAAAGTGATGCCCAGCAGCAGCAGAACAATACAACTTCACCGAACACGCCAGCAGTGATCGCACAGACGACTATCGATGAGGACACACCTCCGCCTTTGCCTCCGAGACCGCCGTCAGAGAAACGCAAGCAAATACATAACGAAATTATTGAGTCAGAAGAAAGGCATGTCGAAGTTCTACGATTTATTCACAATGTTTTCTATCGACCTCTAAATAAGGAACAGTTATTAACATCAGAACAGTTGTTGCTCGTATTCTGCAATACGAAAAGATTAATGAAAATTCATAGACGTATTTACAGAATGCTTAAATCGCCTAATAAGTCAATTGAACAATCACTTTGTGATATATTTTGCGGTGAATTGGGTTCACAACTGGAAACAGAGGCCAGTATTTTCTGCACTAATCAAAAACTCGGAGGACTTGACACATGGCGTGCTCGCAAAAAAGACTCTCGTCTCAGATACTTTTTAGATCCCGAGGTCAGAACTAAAGAAATGCCTGACTGTCCGCTCGCAAGACTATCACTTGAAGACCATTTGGGAACCGTTTTTCAGAGGCCTCTTAGATATCAACTACTTCTCGACAGACTATTACACGCCACACCTTCGGATTCAGTCGAATACCAACTGATAGCCCGAGCTCTGGCCCGAAGCCGAGAGATTGGGTCAATTGTGAATGAGGCCACACGGAAAGCAGAATTAAAACAACGACTTCAGGAAATAGTACGCAAAACCGATCGAACTCAAGGTCTTACCTTAGATCTTGAGGGCCATAATCTTTTACATGAAGGAGCTCTCACTTGGAGAATAACTAAACAGAAATGTGTCGACGTCTGGCTTCTACTTACGGATAGGCTTTTAGTGATTTTAGCGCGAGATTCAGACAGGTTTGTCCTCAAACCTCACACGAACCCATCGGCAAAGACACAACACGCGAACCCATCGGCGAAGACACAACACATGCCTACAGTCTTTTTGAACGACCTGTTGACTCGAGATGTAGCCACCGACCCGACAGCTTTTTTCTTGATATCCACAGATCAAGATATCTTCTATGAGTTCGCGGCCGCGACTCCCAACGAACGCAAAACATGGAAGGAAGCGATCGCTAACGCCACCATGACTTCCAATGCCGGCAAATCTCCCCAACAACATGTGACCAAATTGAGAGATTTGACTTCGCAGCCCAGTACTGAAGAAGAGGTTAAGCCCAAAGATGGTGATGAAGCAGACAGTGATAATAAAGCTGAGAAGCAAGACGTTGAAGAGTTGGAAAACATTAATGATAATGATAATGATAATAATAATAATAATAGTAATGATAACATAGCAGTAGATAATGTTCCAAACGATGTCTCTAGGGATTCACAAGCACAACAATCACCACAAGTACATCCAGACACTCAGAGCTCTAGAGTCGAAGGTGTGATCAGATATGTTCGCGACGATGAGTGTCACGCACCTGATCTTATATCACCCTCAAGAGTATTAGTTTCTAGCGAACCGGTCGTTGATGAAGCACTTGCCGTACAAGCACCGCAACAACAGATCGCTGAAATTGATTTGCAAATTAATAAACTATTAGAAGAGAAGAGATCCATTCTCGCCAGAATGCACGGTATCTCCCATTTTGTTTGTTTTCTTAAAACTATCTTTTCGATTCTGTCTAAGTTTTAGTAATTGTTTTTCATCTCATTAGGAATTAATGATCAATGGGAATGGTCTGTGGTCTGCGACTTTGCCCAACACGATGACATGTCAAGTGCAGGAAGAGAAATGACTTTTTTCGATAAAGGTAAGTAAGACTTAAAGTTTTGTTTAAGCAAAAATTAATAAAACCCTTATCTAAATAGCAATGTCACTGGTGTCGACTCTGGCTCGAGATGGATTGACTAGAGAATCATACATACCGTTAGTTAGTCTACGCGATCAAATCGATGCACTTCTGGCACGACTATCTCTAGAAATAGAGTCACAATCAGTGGATGCCTCGAGTGCAGAACAGGAACATAGTATATACTTTCCGGCATCCGATCAAACCACTGAAGAAACGGCCGTTTACTTTTAGATGTAGTCTTAAATATATGTAAATAAACTTATTTTATTTGTTGTTAATTATTATTATTATTATTATTATTATTATAATTATTATTCATATTTCATTAAATTAAGTAAATAAATGATAAACAATTTTATTTGTTCACTATATTTGTTTATTTATTTCTTATTCACTCACTGATAGTGTAACTGAAAAGTGTTTAAACACCAAGTATAGTGTCTCTTCAGCTGATTAATTGAGAAATTGGTGGTCACTTCTACTATGATCACTATTAATGATTAATTGAATTTCTAGTCTTAATCGTTTTGACGCAATGAAACTATTCTAATAAGTTTGTACAATAGAAAGCATGCGTGCTATCAAAACAGAATAGAATACTGTTGACAAACTAAGTTTGTACAAACTTGGTAAACGTTTAACTGCTTTGCTGAAAATCCAAATTTGTTTTCAATTCTGGAAAACAATTATTTTAATGTCGATGAATCTTGCTAAATAAATATTTAAATTAAAAATAATTTGCTAAGTATAACTTGAAGCAAAGTCTGAAAAGTTTATACAAACTTAAAAGTTTAGCAACACCATTCTATTCAGTATTAATGGCTTAAGCTATAGGTATGGGTGTTATATATAGCATAAACTTATGAAAATAGTTTTATTGCGTCAAACGATTAAATGACTAGAAATCAAATTAATGACTAATAGAGATTAATCGTTAGTTGTTTAAGTATGAAGAGTAAAATGTTTCTCAGTCTAGAAATATCTATATTGTTAGCCTTTGTCTAATTGATTACGATAAGTGGTTGCGAAATGCTTTTTTACTAATTTTATCTCACTCTATGGGTTCTCAAATAGCTTTTTGTGTTTATTTGTAGATGTTTAATGATGTTATTTAATTGTTTCTGTGCGCGCAAACAAATAAAAGAGTAAAAACCAGTGGTCATTAATTAACTATTTGTTTTGTTCAGCTATAAATAAATTGACCTTTCCTTACGAAAAATTCTTTATAGCTTTAAGGCTTTCATTTAGAGCTGTTTAACTATATCTATACTGAATCCATAAAATATAATCATTAAATCTTAAGGATTCATTTCTATTGTTACTTGCCTATTGAACATGTCTTATGACTTATAGACAAATTGATTGAGATCTACAACTTTTTACTCTTTTCAGTGTTCAGTTCCTTGTCACTTAAAGTACATTGAAGCTCCATTCTAAACATCTATTCACGATTTGACCTTACATAAGAAGGTCTTCGAGTAATTCTATTCTATCAAATGTTTTCATTTGTACATATAATCTCAGTAACTTCTAACAAATATTATTAAAAATTGAGTATTTTTTAATATGATGAGCAAAATTTTGCATACAGTAATTCATATGAAGTAACTACCAAACTATATCTAGTTTAGTATCATATTTAGTGTCTTTTTCTAGTTGTAGTCACATATCTGATGTCTCCTCCATCTGCTGTATACGAATGGCCAACATATTTATGATTTCAGTCAATCTTCAAAACTGCAAACTAAGCTAAAAGAATTTAGTGATTTGGAAAAATAAAATATCTCTTATTATACTGAAGATTTGACTAAGCATTAACTTGTGTCAATATAGTATTTAGTGAATACTTAGAAATTGAGAACTAGTTAAAACTTACGATCAAGTTTTAGATACTACAGTAATATCTCGATATAGTGAATTTCCGGGACCGAAAATTTTAGTTCATTATAACTGCGTTTCACTATACCGATACCTACTATATTAATCTAAAATTAAAGTTGTATTTGCTTGAGGATCCAATTTGTGAATAACTGTTGAGTCGCATTGCTTCACACTAGTGCTATTTAAACCTGAATTAAACTACAGAACTATAGTTGTTCAGCGTGTCCTTTAATCGAGTACTTCTAGTGCCGTGTAGCTAAAGTGTTGATATATATTGTATGCAATGTTTCTAATATTTATTGCATTATTGACTAAATGTTGAGTAAATTGAAATAGCCATATTTTTGCGTTTGAAAATTGATTTAAAAGTGAAATAAAATAATAGAAAAAGTGAAATAAAATAATAGAAAAAGTGAAATAAAATAATAGAAAAAGTGAAATAAAATACTAGATTGAAATAATGCGCGCTTCAATTAGAGACTGCCTGTAAAACAGCTGTATGTTCAACCAGCATCCAATGATTCGATAGTAATAAATACACAAACACAATTTTAATCTAACACCAGTATTTTGAACAATTGAATCATAAAATGATTTGTTTGAAAAAGTTAATTAATGGTTATAAATATATGAGAGTTAGTAATGCAAGTTCAACTCTTGCAAATCATTTAACTAAAAGTTTGTCAACAGATGAGAATAAGTATAATAAAGAAAGAGATGAAAACAACTATAAAGGACTAGATTTACCACCACTAATGAAATTGGAACCAAAAGGAATGCCAAACATTTTTCATTCACTGAAATATCAATTTATTGTCAACTTCTATTTGAGGCCATACATTGATAAAGAGTTTAGTACAAAACATTTTCTAAATGGAGCCAAACAGGTATTTCAATGCCAAAATCTATTTAACTCATTTTAACCTCATTTAACTTCATTCAACCATTTCTTAAAGGCATTAAGTGTTATTTCTTCACATCTCGCTAACGATAACATCCAACAACTACAAGGATTGGTCACAGATGAAGTTAAAACCAACGTTTGTTAGTTAAAAGCTATCAAAACTTAATTCAATTTTTAAACTCTTAAGGCTTTGGAAGAAATTTCAATAAACTATTCGGCTTTGACGCCTTCCCAGAAACAACAATTAAGAGTACTAACAGAAGATATTCTCTTATGTTATGCTTATAGCATTCAATTGAAAAAAGAAAGTATGACTTCCATCTATGTTATCAACTTTTACCAACTTTTACCACATTTTTCTAACTTATTCTTCCTCTTCTCAGGTCCCAATAAGACGGTTGTAAAGATACTTGTCGTTTACGACTGTCTTCGTAACATGCAGGAACTGTTAAGAGAAGAGATTGATCAAGCGACTAGAGGAAATTTTGTTATGCCTTCATTTCAAAAATATTTTGACCGAAAATATCTATGCAATTATGAGTAAATTTCTATTATTTTCTCCTTTTCTTAATTAATTATTTGATTATTTAATTTCTCATTCATAGATTCGTTCGGGAATATGTGAAAGGAGTTCAAAGCGATTGGATTGTTAGCAAATTATTGCATATCAAAGATAAAGATGTATTGAAGAAATACGGATTCTTCAAAAAATAATTTATTCTCATTAGAAATTAAATTTCACTTGAAATATTGATTTTTCGGTTTCTTTTCTCTCTTAACAAGTTTTTAACAATAATTATAAATATAGTACAATAAGTAAAGTAAAAACAGTTTGAAAAATTGTCAACTATTCTATCAATGCTTTTCTCAAATGATAGACCGTTTGTCCATAAAAAGAAGCCATTAGTATATTATCCATATTTGAATCACAATTGAGACCATATATCAATTCTTTTTCCTCATTGTTTGACTGCAATTCTTGACAATTATTGAGAGTTTGCACAACTTGTGAATTAACAATAAGATGAGCACCAGAATACATGCCGGAAACCAAAAAAGTGTCACAAAATTGATGCCTAATAACAATTGTCCAGATGCCACTATCAGGTATATGTAGTTTATGTTTAAGATTAACATTAATTGCCAATTGATTAGTATTAAACTGAATATCATAAAACCTAATGAACTCATCGTAAGAGCCAACAATAAGAGACAACAAATTATTTTGACTATAATTTGAAGCAAAGCTAGTTATACCAGCGTTAGAGTCTTTATTAACATAAATAAGTTTGAAATTTTCAAGACTCAACTCATTCATAGAATATACTCTCCAAAGAGAATCATCCGAACCAACAATCAAAATATAGCTATGATTGAAGTTATAACAAAATAAACTCCAAACTGGTTGACTAAAATTAGTTACTGAGACACTACTCAATAGTTGATTAGTTAAATTAATCAAAACTAGTTTTCCTTGAGAATCGCCAACAATTGAATAATTATTATCAATATTTATCAAACAAGTGAGTAGAGATGAGTTAGTTTGATAGCGTTTGATAAGATGCAATTTGTTGGATGAATTTATTTGATAAGTGGTCACATATCCGTTGGAATGAGCCACTATTATACAATCGTTTATATCTTCATATTTAATTAGTTTTAAGTCAAAAACTCCTCCATCTACACATTCGTGCTCTTCCACTAATTCATTTGTCTTTGTAACTAGTAATAAGTTTCCAAAACGATTGTTAACACGTGCCAACACATCTCGCATTTGGTCATCAATTGGTGGACTCTTTTGTTCGTCAAACAACTGATAAGTACCACAAATAAAGATATCATAAGTGAATGAGTATTCAATTACAGATGGGTTGTATTTTGTTTTAATTTGACTCATGTATTTATAACTCATTTTTGTTGATTTAATTTCCTATTGAATTATCGCTTAGTTGAGACATAAGTTTTACAAATATTTCGGGCTTTCATTCACTCAATAGAGGGCTCGAGTGTTCTATTGATTTGTAATTGAATGACTTTGTCTAAGAACAAGGTAAGTGAATGCTATAAAAGCAGTCATTTATCTCATTCTTATAGAAAAGTATTTAATTATTTTGCAATAAAATCGTTGCCAGTATTGCGTTTATAGAGAAACTAGTATTTTGTTACTATTTTTTGTTTACTTTTTTGCCATTTAATTATTAACAAAATTAAAGTATAATTGAATTAAATAAATAATCAACAATAATGAGCGAACAGGCATCGAGTTCTAGTTCTTCAGACGATAAGAGAGCCGAACGTATGAAAAAATTACGAGAATTACATATGAAAAGAGTATGTATTTTAAGAAAACAATTGATTTAATTAAAAAACAACTCATTTTTATCTACACTAAACACAATTAATCTTTGATTGAATATTTAAGACAGAAGCGAGTCGTTTGAACCACAAAGAAGTAGTTGAAGAGAATAAGAGACAACAGTTGCCATTGAACTGGGATAAGAAACAAGAATGGGCTCAATATAAGATCGATGAAGAAGAAAAACGACAAAAGTGTAAAGAAAGTAATGAAGACTACGATCGGATTAAACTGATGGACGTTCAAGCAGATGACGCCGAGAAATGGCAGCGAAAGAAAGCCGCCAAACGCAACCCCGATCCTGGATTTAGTGACTACGAGTCAGCCACTGTTCGACAGTACAATAGACTAACTAAACAAATGAAACCTGATTTAGAGGGATACCAGAACACTAAAGACAAGTTAGGGGAACAAGTATTTTATGCTAATCAAAATACTTTAGTTCAAGGGACTCATAAGGACTCAAAGGAAGCTATCGATCGTATGGTAGATGATGTTAATAAACAAATCGAAAAGAGGTCTAAATATAGCCGAAGACGACGTTTTGATGACGATGCTGATATTGATTATATTAATGAGAGAAATATGAAGTTTAATAAGAAGTTAGAACGATTTTATGGACAGTATACTAGTGAAATTAAACAGAATCTTGAGAGAGGAACTGCTGTTTAATTCGACTTTTTTGTTTTTAATCTACATTTATTTTGTTAATTAATTAATTTTGTTTTCCATCGCTCGAGTCGATTGACTATCTTGACTATCGATTGACTCACTACTTTCTCTTCTAAATAAATACGTTAAGCAAATAGAAATTTGTTCAATTTCATTTAACTATTTGGTAGAAATTTTGCATATTGTCCTTTATGTAAACACATAAATCATTTAAAGAGTAATGTTTGAAAAAATAAGATCTTTTGTTTACTGTTGAATTGAATAAAAAGAGACTAAAATAAAATAGTAATATAAAAGCCTTATATATCTAATAAATCTATTTATAAACTATACAAACGAACATTTTTATGCTTTTCAATCTGATCGAAACAAGTAATAATGAAATTATTGAGCATTTGAGTAGAAGCTAAATGTTGTTTATAATACATATCAGACTTAGCAATAAACTTATGATGTTCAAGTTTAATATAATCTAATCGATTTTCTAAGAGACTTTTTTCTTCTAACAAACTACTTTGCAGATGGTTTTGATTGTTAATTTGATTCGAAAACTCATGCTTAATACCATTATTGATTTTCTCAATAGTTGCCATTTGTATTCGAAATTGTTTCTCATTATTAGCTATTTTTTTCTTCAAAGTGTTCGCACTCTTTTCGTGCTCTCTAATGATCACTTTTAAACTTTTGAATTTCTTCTGCTTATCAGTGATGGCAATTTGAGTGTGGTGCAACTGTTGGCATTGTATTTTAACCATCTCTAAATCGTTGAGCGCTTCAGTCAAACAATCCAACAAATATCTAAATGATTTTGTAGTCTCTGTCAACAAACTACAAGAGCGCAATAACTTCAAGTGTTGCTTTTCTTGGACTCTCTTCTCGTTACGTCTATGCTCGAGTTGCTGCTCTTTCGCTGAGGTTTCTGCTTGTACTTTATCAGGACATTCAACTACCTTACTCTCCAATTCTAGTACTTTACCATTCATTTTACTTATCTCGACATCGATTTCACTGATTTTTTCCTAAAGAAGAAATCAAATCAAAGGAAACAATTGGAGACAAATAGAAAAATACCCTAAAAATACCTTTTTATTCAAGATATGTTTTTTCAAACTTTTGGACTCTTCTTCCATCAGATGTGCGATTTTGATCTTATCTTCGTAAGTTTGAGCCAATCTATTGAGTTGTCGATCCAAAGCAATAGTATTATTCTTATTGGCTGACAAACAAATTGATTTTTGTTCAATCATTCTTTTATAGTCTCTTATTTTCTGCTCAACTGTAGCTCTCTTTTGAGGCAAATCTAAATAATTCTGCTCCAATTGACACCACTGGTGCTGAATATTTGATAATTTAACTAAAAGAACGCAAAGAGCTGACAGAATACGATTAGTTCTCTTTCTTTTCGGCACAAGAATATCACTCATAGACATATCGGGAATTCCGGCCGCAGAGACTATAAACGCGGTGCTTTTGAAGATATTAATTATTGTTATGGATGACTTATATCTTTCTATGTTTCGCGCACCACAAGTTGCACTAATGTCCGGTTGAGTTATGTCTTCAAAGCCGAACTCAACCAAAAATCTCGAATATACACCAACCGCAAAGTCTTTGGTGGGCTTCGCTAACTGTTCACGGCTTAGCTTAATGGCTAACATTTCACGCATGAAAGTAATCAGTTCCTCTTCAGTTAGCTTGTTTGACGCCATTTCTATTGAATAATTAAAGTGAACTGAATTTGAACTGAATTTGAACTGAATTTGAACTGAATTTGAAATGCTCTAGTTGAGTATTAAGCTTATTAAAAGTTACTCATGTCAGCATTTCATTCTACGTGACACTTGACATATGACATAAGTTAAACTAATGACAACTTCATTTTAAATAAGATCATAAATTGAACTTTCAGGCTGTTCATTATAGTGAGTATTCATACGAATCATTAGTTTGATTGTTGAACTTCTTAGCTTTTTATTATTCAAATGATTGACATAATTGAACTTTTTGCCTTTTAGTGAATGACTCCTTAATATTTAAAAAATCAATATCAATAAAGACTATCAACTTGCAAATGCGATTTGTGAATTTTTTATATTCTGTACTCGTACATGAAAACTATTAACTTTCGGTATCGACAAAAGGCTTTACCGACTTATAAGTCTCCATATCAAATGATCTACCTTTTATTTGATTGGTAAATGTTTTATTTTTGGAAATTCTTATCCTCAGATTAACTCAATAAAGAAAATGTAGAAATAAAGATAAAGTTATTTAGAGAACTAAATGGAAAAGCTTTAAGAAAGTAAATCATTTCTTACCATTCATTTATAGAGTCTAACTCTAACCTTAACTCAAATCTTTATTTATCTTTTTTTGGTTAAAGGTTACGGCAAATGTCAACATAGATGAAAAAGTTTTCAAATACTTTTCTATAATTACGCAACTATAACAGAAAGTAAACAATTAGAACAACTGTCTATTCAACTACAACGCTAGACTATGTCTACGTTAAATACTATCTGTTGCTAAAGTCTTTGCAGAATTTGCTTTTTTTGTATTAGGTATTAGCTATTTCTGTTGAAGATTGTAGATGCTGAATATGATTTTTGAGATAGTCTGCACTTTGAGCTGTAGCTTATTTTGCATATTTTGTATAATGACGAGTTTACTAAAATTTCGAAAATTATTCCGTATTTATACAGAATATTCAACGGTAGGTGTGTTTTTTATTATTCGTAAAGTGTTGAAATATATTACTTTCAAAGTCAAATAATGAAACGCTACTTTTATAGTAATCGAGATATTGAGGAAGTTTTCAATAATTATTACGACTTTCGTAAAATTCTAAACAAATTAAATTTCAAACAAATAAGTCTATCAAAATGGTATAAACCGAGAATTGTTGTTAACATTTGAAGCAGAAATAACTTATAGCTAACATAACCAAAACAAGTGCATTAAACTCGGCATATTTAGAATCAGTTTGATCACTAAATCATGAAAATTGGTGATAAACTGGTGAAGTTAGCGAATAAAGAGTTTTAGAAACTATAGTAAATGAAAGAAGTAAGGGTTTGAACTTTAGCATTTGAGTAAAATAAATGTTATATTCTAGCAGTAATACAAATTGTTTAATATGGTTGAGCCGTAGAGCCCATCATAGGAAATAAAACTCCACTTCGGTTAACAATAGACGCCTACACAGTTTGCCATCTATTCATCTTCATCTGAGTCCCTCCCAAGCCTTAGAATATAGAGCGAAAAAATTGAATTATAAAAAAGTAGATTCTTTTGTGCTCTCATTCTGTCTCTGCCTCTCTCTCTCTCTCTCTCTCTCTCTCTCTCTCACTCTGTCTCTCCCTCCCTCTCCCTCCTTCTCTCTCCAAGACAACAATTCCTACTCTCTATTCTTATTCTTATTCTTGAAGTACTTTTTCTAACCTGTGTAAGTGTGCGATCTCTCACTCACCGTATTATTCCACTGGTTGATATATGAAAAGACATTGTTGTGAGTTACTTAGCGTAGGATCTGATCCAAATTGTATTATGTACATCTGCTGGTGGATCACTTGTTTGAGTGGATGTTGGAACAGTTTTGTTAAAAGCAAATCCTGATTCTGATCTCTGATTCGCTTTTGATTGCTTATCCTGAACAATAGAAAAATATTCCATACAATTGCTTTATCAAAATGTTTGTCAGAATTTGAAAATGTTTATCAGAATTCCCCCTAAAGACAAGAATTTTGTTAAAGAAAATCAATTATATTTTGCCGCAAACCACTTTTGCGATGTTTTTTGTTATAATTAAATCTTTTGTTGGAAATGAAAAGTCTGTACAGTTAATAGATTTGAATCTTAATAGATTCTTGCAATATGCAAATGCGTTTTAAGACACACTTTTCTAAATAGTTCTAATTAGCTGTTTGTCAGTTTTCGCCCACAACTCCTATAGATTATGCAGTTTCTCATAGGCTTTTGGTTTTCCATCATGAATAAAACAAAATTAAATATTTGCTTTTCATTAGCAACTTTGATGAATAACTACTTAATATAGTAATTATGTTAATGATAGTACTGTTTAAATATGTTTTTGTCATAAATATATTGTAAAAAGTGAGAATAACTCTATGGATTATTCTATGGATATTCTATGAATTATTCTATGTACTATTCTATACATTATTCATTTGTTACTTCTAAATTGAAAATATATCATAATAGACTACTTCTATACCTCTTTTAATTAATTCAAAAAATATCTATTACTCTAAATATAATTTTTTTGTTGCCTTTTATTAGTATCTACTCAACGGAGAATAGAACTGGAAAAGAGCACGTTTTCAATACGAAAGGTAAATGTGATCACAGCTCGCCTACAAGTGTTCCAGGAATACATTTAATAAGCCTTTCTGACATTTAATAAAAGATAACGTACAGTAGTCACTAACAGAACGTCCACAAACTTTTCCTTCAAATCCCTTAGGAATCATTCTACTGTTCGAACGAGAGTAGACATTGAGAAATTCAAGATTCAAAACGTTCACAATATTCACAATGTTCACAATATTCAGAGCATTTAAGAAGAAATATAAGAAACATGTTCATAAGAAACCTGAAAAAGTTAATAATATTTGACGAACTAAAATCAATAACTATTGAATCCCTAGATTATGTAGACTATGCAGAATATGCAGAATCTATATTAAAAAATTATTTTGTATTTCCAAGAATCTGATTAAGACCTTCATAAGAAACAAATCAAATTTACATATTACCTAATCTTCCCATGGATCGGATGCACGAAAATTAGTTTTGAATAATTATTTATAGATATATTAATCTAAAACATGCGTACAAAAAATGTAATTACTTTTGGTTGATTCGCTCAGAGAATAAATATCAGAATTTATATAAAGAATGCGTAGGCGTTTAGAGACCAATCTATATCATAAATCATGTGTGCACTTGTACTGAAAGCACAGATATTAGATTTGTATTTACTAAAGAATCTAATATCTGTAACAACTAATTCAGATAAGTAGCTCGAAACATTACGATCAATTAAAATAATTGTTAACAAGCACTCGGTTAATTACATCAGATTCAGATTCACAACTACTTATACGGTAACTCATTTGGAATATTCAAACATCTGGTTAAGTAATTCTAAACTAAACGAGCTGTTCAAAACTCAAAGCATCTTGAGTTTATTATTTTGTGAGTCCCATTTCGTTTACTGACGATCACAGAATGCAATAATTCTTTGAAGATGTTTGAGTTTTGAATTTAATCAACTTGATTTGAATATTCTAGATTTGAATATTCTTGATTTGAATTTTCTTGATTTGAATATTCTTGATGTGAGTATTCTTGATGTGAATACTCTTGACTGCAATCACCCGGAATCAAGAACAAAGTACTTCTGCTTGATTCTATTTAAAGAGCAAATGAAAACAGTAAAGAATCATCTCTACCATATATTTTGTAGCATTTAGATGACGTCTATCTGCTTAATGACTAACATAAGTTCATCAACTTATGTTTTAGCTTGATCTTCAGGTTTGACCTCTTGTCTTCTTGATTACTGAGAACAGATGATAAAATGTTCTTCAATCAATTCTGTCATAGTATATTAAATTATTTCATTTTTGTTTTCATCTTATAAGGTTAGACAAATTTTAATTAGAATTTAAGTAATTAAGTCACTCTGGAAGTTTTCAGATACAGTAATCCTTCGTTACAATGAACCTATTTATAGAGAAGCACTGCATCTGTAAATACTATTTAATATTTAAATGATTTTAATCGCTTTTAGTGAAACCTCGTTGTAGTGAGTGTCAATTGTCGGTTCCTACAAATCACTTATCGAGGTATTACTGTATTATGAATTATTTGAGATTCTGTGGACTTATCAAAACAGTTGATTTGCATTGAAAATAGCGCAAACTTTAATCTACTTGAAAAGCACTATTGTCTCGTGAATTGCAAGATCAAACAGAAAGTAGCTTTTGTTTTGATAATCGGTTTCTGACTTATTTAGTCACTTCTCTTTTCAGTTTATTTCATCTCACTTAAAATTCTTTACTCTTATTTTTGCTTTCGCACAATTGATCGATAGGTAAAGTTTAAAAATAAGTTCAAGATTTCTATGAATTTAGAATTTAGAGTAGGACCAGAATTTAGAATCGGATCAGAATTTTTGAAGTACATCTGAAAACTTAATAATACGCGATAGCATAAAAAAGCAGAGAATTTGATTTTCAATATGCTTCGGCTGCTGTAACGAGCATTTTAGAAGTTTGTTAATATCTTTGATATTGCGATCTGATGGAAGTAAGCCATCACAACTCATCACTTCTGGTTGCAACCAGCCGCTACTAAGTTTATGAGTGCAAGGCATAAAAAAGGAATTAAGTATTAATAAAACATGGTTGAACATTGCTTAATGAAATTTCTAGTTCTTTTGTAATGGTATGTTTGAAGAAAAATAGATGCTGAGAAATTAGAAAACAGTGTTCACTATAGATGTGTATATAGCACATAATATAAGCTTCACTTTCAAGATCAATAATATCAGTCTTATTGTTAGTTTAATCATCTATTTGACCTCATATTTGTAGCACTTACTAACTCATACAATAGGTTTCACTTCACGTAAACATATTCTAATAATAACTATCAAATTATGTTTTCAGTAGTTCTGTTTGTTAAAAACACTTTTGGCATCTATTTCAATAGACAATTAATACCTATTTTTGGATTTTTCTGAAGCCTATCATCGGCAATAATACATCTGCTTGTGACGTGACGGTTCTGCTTAAGAAATCATTATATTAGAAGTTTGAATAAATTTTAATTAATTTGAAAGTTTGTTAAATTACAAAAAGCTCTATGTAGCTCGAACTCAGCATGCTTCTTATTAAAAGAGTTTTCAATT
The DNA here is from genome assembly GCA_018873245.2 of Archegozetes longisetosus. NCBI lineage: Eukaryota > Metazoa > Arthropoda > Arachnida > Sarcoptiformes > Trhypochthoniidae > Archegozetes > Archegozetes longisetosus. The sequence continues at coordinate 14,738,247 of JAEMBT020000001.1, read as the reverse complement.
TGAGTTATAAAATAGTACGATCAAAAATTGAATAATCCCTCATGGCAATCACAAGTCATGTGTTCTTCTGGAATGCTTTCTATCAAACTGTAATATGTTCGGATATTAAGAAAATTATAGAATATAAGGAAAGCTAATCTATAACTAAATTTGCTAACAAATTAATGCGCATGACAGGAAGATTAACATAGTTAACATAGCAACAGTGTTTCTCTTGTTGCTATCGTAAATTATTAAGTTTGCAACTGTAATTGCATTATTGTTACTTAAGAAAACACTTCAATAACCATTTATTTCAATTTAAAGGTATTAAAATAACATTTTAGCTGTCAAGCATACTATTAAGAGCTATATATGTCTTCAGATTCAGACAGGAGGAAAATATTAAAAGTATTTTTGCTCTTTTATCATTAATGTCATTGAGAATTCTTGCTGGGAGCAGTAGAAAATTCTGCTCAGATTCGGTTAAAATTCTGCTAAAATTCTGCTAAAATTCTGCCAAAATTCAGTTTAAAGTCTATAAGAAAAGAAAAGAAAAATATCTTAGACATTAATCAGAGACTAAGCTATGAATATTTGATTGATAATGAGGGACATAAAAATGAATTTTTAGTTTTATGTATTGCTTTATTTACATTACATTTAACTGAGAATGTTTGAATTTGATGTTATCTATTTACATTTTGATTGCCAGGTTTGATAACAAACTCTATTCAAACTGAAACATTACATTGAACCCATAAAAACAATTGAACTGAAAACAAATATTTTCATATATTAGTAAATTTAAGCTTCTATTTCATCGTAAATGTTATCACAAATGAGCTTAACATTATTCATAAGTATAGTCTGAACAAGAGAAAATTTGTTTTTATATATTTTTAGCTTAGAAATATTCTTTTCAACATTTGATATATTAATTTTTTGTGAATAATATTTAAATCAGTAATGGGTTATCTAATAGGCCTACTCGTTTTAAATAATTAATATACATATATATTAGTGGCATCAAATGTGAAATGCACAAATACACAGTTGAAGACTAACAACAATTTGATCTAAAATCACAATAAACAGATAAGATTGCATTTATTTGATTTGAGTAGTAGGCTCTATCACATCACTTATGTCTAATTTGACGAGAAACTTGAGATTCTTTTGCCTTTACTTTTGTTTGTCTTGTCTATAAATTAATATTTAGTCAACAATACAACTATTATGCAATTGTGAATGCCTGTCTGAAAATCTATTTTTCAGTCAATTTTAATTTATAGATATTTTTGCTAATATATCGTCTGAGAAAACATATTATGCTTTATATGCTTTATAAACCTAATCCTAACTGACTTATGCCTCTAAAGCAAACCTCAATCTATCATCTGATTGAATTGAAACCAAACTAATTCTCAATTGTTGCTAAATCAAACCTGATTTTATTGATGTCACTATCAATTTAGGTAAAAATTATCTAATGCTCAATTAAGGCGATCAACTCTTTTAGCTTGTTTTCATATCTGATTTGAACTATTTCTCAATTATCCTCAACTGATCTGAACTAATTTTCAATCAAAAGATCATTTATTTTTCTCTACTGAAAACTTCTGAACTGTTCTGAAAATTAGAAGAAAACACTGTTTAAATAAAAGCTTCTTAAGCATAAAGAAATTTATGGGACAGAAATTGGAAATAAAAATCAATTTAGTCGGAAATGAATAATTGATAGTATGTAACTGTACACGTGTTCAACTTGTGTGACATTTAAAGTGAAGGTGTTTGATTTTTGGAAAAAGTTCAAACCATCTCTCAAGTGATTACTTTTTGTAATTTAAGATCAAAACATCTCAAACAAGACTCGAACAAATGATTTTTCAATCTAAGATTATTTATATCTTTTATATTATATCCTTCTCCTAACATTATATTTTACGTTCAATTACTTTATTCGTTTCTCTTTGAACAACTCTTTACTTTAGAGGATGATGAGATGATGAGATGTTGTGAATAAAGTTTGGGAGTATTTCAAATGTAAGAGTATAGATGAAAACTTAGTAATTCTTTATAGTAATATGAAAAAGGCCGTTGCTATGTCAACTTGCGTGTCATATGCACTGTGTCATATGCACTAATTCGATACAAAATTGAATTTTTGATTTGTTTTAATTACTATATTGAATATTCTACAAATTTGTTAATATCTGAACATAATATAGTTTGTAGAAAACATGAGATCACAGAACATGAGGTTACTATCAACAATTATTAAGTTATTGCGTGCAAAGGTATATATTGTTAATATAAACCTACGTTCAATCTTTTAGCACAATAACAAAAAGAATAAAATGAATAAAAAGAATCAAATGAATCTTTCTAAATTGAGGTCACAATTCGAATATACTTGAGAATATAGAGTGCAAATAATAAGAGATATAATATTATTACATAAAATCATTCTTTTGAGATGTTTAGATGTTTAAACAGATATGAAAAACTAAACAGTTGCTGATAAGCATTCATGTTTATACTGAACTATTAGTAAGATCGCTCATAACAATTATTACCAATTTCCGTATAGTATTTCAATTAATTATTGCTAACTATTGCATTCTTAATTCACTTGCAAATCATTACTGATCGCTAACTTCTAGCATTCTTTAGATTTCTTTTAGATTTCTTTCCATCTCTTTTATAGCCATCAAAAGATATTTAAGTAGTTCAGTAACAATAATGCGATTAAATTGTTTTCGGAAAGACATTACTCCTAGCCATTGGTCAGAAATTGATCCAATTACCTCTATAAGTGATGTAAACATGTTCTTTTTTGCTCAGCAAGCGATACATAGAGAATAGATCACTAAAAATCAAATTAGAGTTACTTTTCTGGCCTATAAGCAAAACCTTGAATACTGACTCACTTTAACTTATACTGAAATTTGTTTCATATTGTTCTGCTTAATCTTCAAATAAAATCACCTCTACTATTAACGGTGTATAAATTAATATTTGTGTTTGAGCGACTCTAATTTGTGGAATAATTGAATTACATGTAAAGTGTAGTACCATTCAATTATTTATTGATCCATAAACTTGTCCCATTAGCCTGAAGGATAACATTACATTCTAATCAACTCAGTTTTGGTTTAATATAATAAGATAACTGATCATTTGTTTTCTGTAAATTCGTCACGTGTCAAAGAGATATTGTCAAAGAAATGTTTTATTGTATCTTATATTTCTAGCTCTATCCGGACACATGCGGTTTCAATACGCATATAGTTTCAATACACATATATAGTTGAATACACATGCAGTTTGAATACACATGCAGTCTGAATAGCTTTATCCATAAATCTGTTTCTTCACTATTAATATCCGTTTTTTGAATATCCTGTTTTTACATTTCATACTAAATTCCTAAAATTAGATAACTCTAAATCCTTGTTATACATGTTATATTGTTTTTTTAATCGTGTTTACAAACAGTTCGAATTTTCAGTGCTTTCAAAATCTGTTAGTATAGGATTGTTCGCAAATCAAATATAGCGTAGGACTCGACCAAAGTAAAGAGAATTTTACTCAGACTAAGTAAATGTTTTTTTATCGAATAATTAGATCACGGAATATTTGCAGTATAAATATAGAATCAGGAATAAAAAGATTTCACTTTTTCCTGCAATAAATAGAATAACAGCTCAAACTAGTCGCGAAATCATAACACTGAATATAAAGATTCGGACTCGACGCGTCTGTTAAATATTAATAATTACCAGATATTTGAGAACCAAATTCAGATTTAAGATTATAAATTACGAGCTTTGGTGTTACTTATTTTCATCCGATCGTTTGACTCTTTCAAAGATAACAGCTACTAAGCTACTTACCTTCAACATTTTGATTGATGTCAGCTTGGCAGAAGTCAGTTTAGCCGAAACCCAATCTCTAATTGATTTTCTAAACTATAAGTTTCTTTAGTTTATTTTCTCATCTAAGTTTCTTTGATTGTCTGATCCATGTATTTCACTTAACCATATGATATACCACTTGGGGCCTACCACCCTCTACCAAAATTACTTAGCCTAAGCTGAGAATAACTTAGTTATTCGGGCTTAGGTTAAATTATTGTCAGTACTCAACCACTTTTTAGAGAAGTCTCATATTAATACCTGAACAAAATTATCTTTGACCTTGTATTAAAAATTCATGAAAGTCAGGGGTTCGACTAAACTGACTTCCGCCAAACTGACTCCTGCAGATCAAATAATCATAACATGACAGAACATTGGATTGCATTCAAAATTAAAGACAAACTTCTTTATGCCTCCATAAGATAAATAGTAGGATAATTTAATCATTAATGCCAAGAGCTTAAACATTTCATATTCTAAGTCAATGTTTTAATTTTTTATGAAGAATATATTCAGGAGAGTCTAGACTACAACTTTGGCTCAGGTGTGATGAAAGGATCGAATTCAAATTGACTGGAGATCTGGTTACCTAATAAATCAGTCAAAATATTTGCTATCTTATTAAAAAACTAAACCATTAATTTATCATCAAATTATGTTAATAAAGATTAGTACTTTAGAAATGAAACCATAAAAGTGAAATAAATGCTATAAATATGAGTATAAAACAAGTATTTCAGCCCATAAGTAGGTTTAAAATCGAAATCTAAATAGATTATCCGATTATGATTAAGACTATCCGACTATGATTAAGCATAACATAAAAATTGCAATACTCATCACACATAATTCAAACTAAAAAGCAAACGTAAAGCCAAATTAATAGAAGTAAAAGTTACGTAAAACTAGGTTTCGCTGTCTCTAAACAATATCCTGTGATGTGGTATATGAACGCCCCACAGAGTTATGCGTCTTAATTGTCATGACAGCCATAGGGATGACCTTTACGTCAATGCTATGCCTAAGAGTGTGTACAGAAGTGATAATAATACTATAAACTGTATTACCAAACTGTGTCTCCAAAACTCTGTCTAACACTAAATAATAATATTATACTATACGTTAAATGAAATGAAAAATTGAATTGTTCAATCTATATTTCTCGTTTGTATTACTCATATAAGTATTACTTATCAGACATGAGTATTGTCTATCATGTCCGCAAATGTAGAGACAGATAATGGTATGTATTTTTACTATTTTTACTACTATTTTCAATCCTTATACAAATATGTGTTATACTAATGTTTAGTACTATACAAGTATTTAGTACTCTTCAATACTATACTACACTATACTACTCTATACTACTCTTCAATACCATAATACACTTAAATGCAATTTTCAAATAGATTGTTATATAACATTTTCTATATTACAACTGGTTCTATTACTCTAAAACCCACGCATACAGTAAAACCTAAATGTTGCGTTAAGCATTTGATAACAAATCAATAATAATTAACATGTATGTGTGTACGGCGTTATAATGTTATATTTTATAACTTAACTATTAGTATGAGAGATAGCTGTTTTGTGTTAGTTACTATGATTAGTTGCTAACTATGATTAGTTACTAACTATGATTAGTTACTAACTATGATTAGTTACTAACTATGATTACTTCTCCTTCTATTTATTACTTTATTATTTCGTTTATCTCTTACTTCTTCTCATAAGTAATCTTACTTAATTTAGTACCAATTATTAGTAATACTTACTATCGTATTTATTAGTAAATTATATTTTTATTTTATATTACTTTTATTTATGTCTTATATATCATAAGTTGATATTTTGATTTCAAATTGAACATAACTATTATAACTATTATAATTTATAACATTAAAGGTGAACTTATTCTAGCTTTAATTGAAATTTGTCTATTATATCAATTATAATCTATAAGTGTATCGCTTACAGCCGGATAAGTGTTTGCCTATTAAATCATAATTTGCCTTTTTTATGCTTCTAGTTATACAGGACTTACCTTTCTATTTGATTTCTCTGTTCATTTCATTACTATTATTTAGTTATTTTCTATCCTATTATGAATTGCACTTTTTTTCACTTTAATTATTTTTTGTTTTAATAATTATTTTTGTTTTAATTTTGTTTTAGGTTAGTTAGTCAAAAATGAAATGATATGTTTTAATCTAACTTTAAACTATACGATTTAATCATAATTGTAAATCGTATAACTTTAGTACTACTTTAAATGATTAAATGACCTGTTTTAACACACAACTTTACTATTATTTCCTCTATTCAACTACTTTTGTTTAAATATTTCTATCACTTGTACAGTTGTACTCTCAGTTTTAGAGACCCTATGTGAAAAGTTTAGTTTGACTAAATATTTATTTAGTACTAACTTTTTACCTCATACTCAAACTTATTCGTAGTATTATCTATATTATCAATTATTTATTGATAATAAATATTATTCATACCAATTTGAAACTACAAATCTTTCTATTTCAACCATATTGACCTTTAGAAATCAATTGATCTAAGCTTTATCTACCTCCTTACTCAATTTTAGACATTTCTCAAACATGAATTGTAAATAAAAAATTAGAACAATTGTGATTCCTCTTTTATTGGAAGAAATATGTATTGAAATAAAAGAAAACATTGGTTATAGTTTAAGAAATATTTGGAACATGAATCACGAGAGAGAGAGAGAGAGAGAGAGAGAGAGAGAGAGAGAGCATTGAAAACAAAATACAACACATATGAAAACGGAATTAGATATGATTCCGACTAGCAGTGTTATAGAGCAAAAAAAAGAGCAATATTTTATGGATAAACTAAAATACAGTAAAAGATAGCTATAAAAAAGATTCTATAAATAGGTATAGCAATAATGACAATAAACTATTTTATCGTCACTTCTCCTTTCTTCAGGTTCTCATCGATCCAAGCACTTATTCTTCTATTTATACTTTACTTTTAAATTGACTCTCGCTTTTAGGAACCGTAAATATAACTTCCTATTTGATTTACTAAATAAGATTGCTAAATTTGCTGAATAACATTGCTAAATTTGCTAGATAACATTGCTAAATTTACTAAATAACATTGCTAAATTTACTATATAACGTTGCTAAATAATCAATTGGTTTTTACTAATAAATTGGAGTACTTCGAGTATTTTCTTAATAGATAATTGCATTAAGTTCAAACAGAAGTTGGTCTAAAATGAATTGAATCGTTTTTACAGATAATAAATTGATTTTCATAATTGAGTATACTTTCAGTGTTTAACTTAGTTTGAAGTGACACAAAAATTTGTACCAATTTCTAAATAAGTTCAAACTTAATGCCAGAAATGTCAAGCATTAACTATTTATAAATAATGCTGTAGCAAAAAACTCAGACTTTAATACCTCTTTCTATCTCCTTCTCTCTCATTCTGTGCTCAATTCAAAAGTGCAAAAGGCTTTAATTATTGAGAAGAAGGCTTTATTCATCAATTTCTATCTATTCAGATATTCAGTACTTTTCTAGAATTTTTTGGGATCAACAAATATAAGAACTGTAAGGACTGTAAAGACTATATGTTTAATATTTAAATGTTGCATTCCGCCCACTAAAGAGGATTGTTACGCGTCTTATCAAAAGATAGTAAATTAAACTAAATGAAACATTCTGAAAGATTAGCTTTCTCAAACATTCTGAAAGACTAGCTTTTGAGAAAAAACGATTCACCACCTTTTAATACCTTCTACTCGAACATCTAATGCAATGTATCAACACTTTTATGCCAATGTCCTCCTTATTTACAGTTTGTATACAGAACTGATTTTTTCTTGACTTGTCGCCAAAGAAGTGTCAGACATAAGCTTTATTTATATGAATAATCGAGTTGAAGTGACGGTTAGAGAGGACTAAAACCTGAATTTTCACTAGTAAAATCTATAGTTTTACTAGTCTATCATTGTTAATGTGTGCTATTTTCCATTTGCCGTCAAGTCAAGTAAAAATTGGTTTCCTGTCTTAACGCGTAATTGAATAAGTTATTTGTTATCTATTCTCCATTTATTACTATTTGCATGCTTTAGAAACTACTATTTGAAGGCTTATTGAAACTTTGTTAATCATTATAGTCGTTGTATTGAACCTTCTGATCGATCTTGCTTTCTATCTTGCTTTCTATCTTACTTTCCATGTGTAAATAGACTTTCTAGGATAATTATCTTCTATATATATATATATATATATTTCTATGTTTCTACTAAAAATACCTTTTTCTCTTACTGAGTTTTTCATTTTCAAGTTCTCGTTTCGACTCAATTGGTTCCCAACTATTTCATATATGTTTTATTAATATTTGAAAAATGAGTGTTTTTAAATAGAATGTCTCAAATAGCTTAAATGACATTGAATTAAATAAGTATTTATAAAAAGAAATAAATATTTTCTATTAAGTCTATACTTTCTAAATGAATCATCTAATTGAGTTATGAGTGTATGATTTGGAGCGTTCAAAAAATAAATAAGTAAACATTGCTTGTATCGCATAACAACTATTTGACAGTTGAACTTATACTTATTTCTTTCTACCATTTAAGTCTTATTTCCTCAGTCAGTTGAGCAAATACTTTTCCATTACTTTGATTAAAATAGTTTCTAACATTCTCATCTAACCTATCACTTCATTAGATTGTCTATTGTATGCTTCAATACTTAATAATTGACGATAGCAACATGAAAAGGCTTTTGTTGTCTCAATCTATATGTATCTTGCTCAATTTATATGTATCTTGCTCAATTTATATGTATCTTGCTCAATTTATATGTATCTTGCTCAATTTGATTTTAGACTCACTTTGACCACTACATTGAATATTCTATGACGTTTGTTAGTACCTTAACCTGTTATGATTTGACAGAAGGTATACCCATCAAAACGCATGACTCCTAGTTTGCTATTGTTGTTGCTATCGTTGACTATTAAGTTTTTGAGTGTAGCTTGTCTGTTGATGACTTAACATAAGTTTATAAATTGGATTGAAAGGATAATAAGTTGAAGATGAAAAATGAAAATATTGATGAAAGGGTAGCAGAAAGTGATTGACTCAATATAAACGTGTGTATTTGTTGCTAATTAACAAAACTTGGCACAAAACACTAAATATATATAAACGCTACTCTCAATTATTTACTCTAGTTCTCTATCTCCAATCTAACACTTCTAAACTTGACATATTCTTTATTCATACTTTCAGTTAGTTATTCTATGTGTAAGCAATCATAAACGACATACTTTCTTACTGTGAGTTATTCTCTCCTTCTCTGAGATACTAAACTCAATATTTGATGAGTTGCTTTCCTTCAAATTAGTATTTTAACCATAATATGTGAATGTGATTTATAGCGAATGCATAATGAAAGGTTGGGCATAGGATGACACAAGCGTAGTCTTTCGAGAATCTAAGGCTAACTACAACTTATACGTGTATACTTTAGTAGTTTTATTTTCTTATAACGCTATACAATGTTAATAATGCGTGGGAAGACTCAGGACTGGAGACTGGGAACTGAAGACTGCGAACTAAAGACTGCAAACTGAAGACTCAGAACTGAAAACTACGAACTGAATTTGATATATCTAACAACCAGTTGCTTCTCTTAACACTGCAAATAGTACTCTGCTGCACGAATCAGCTATTTCTACAATAGAAAATGTTTTATTTATTAATAGCTATGACAAGGTTTACTTGATTTTCATATAAATACTATTCAGTTGTAGTGCTATATACTCGTTCTGCAAGTTATAACAACTCTAACTCTTATTCGCTTTGATCATATTTCATATAAACTCTTCCCTGTCTTATGCTTTGTGACTTTTTCAGACTTTTGTGACTTTTTGTTATGTTATTAATGATCAACTTCTTAGTAATAGAGTTTTACGCTTTGTTTAATTGTGATTTGAATGCGAAAAATCAATTATCATATGCAGTAAGAAGACTGTTGTTGTGATTTTCAAAATAAGCTCTTATACTCTACTCAATTGATACGCTTTTAAGTCTAAACGAGATGTGGTGCGGATCAGGTCTGTGCCAACTGTTCCTTCAAATACAATGATAGAGTTTTGATTGTTTTCTAAACAAAAATACTTTATTTTTTCCTGTCATTTGTTAAGTTAGCTTAACTTCCTATGAGAACATTTATCCTGTTATACAATAACACTTTGTACCAACCCTTCTGACCTTCGATGCATTCACTTATGAAATTATTCTCTATATGACCTAAGTTTCAGATTAATTATAAGCTAAAGAAATAGCTAAAGAAATAGCTTAACAAATACCTTATGACTAAGTATTAACTAACTGCTATCCTAATGATTCAGACAATAATCGTCATCGAAGTGGTGGACGACTCGTACGTCGAGCACGATCATTCAAACAAGACTTATTCGATAAACTAACTCAAATCCGATCTACATCAGCCACACGTTCCTCATCACCAAACAAGCCGTATGGCAATGGTCACAAACACCATCAAAAGATTCGGAACAATAAAGGCGCGGCAATCAATAATAAAGTTGGTTCGGTGGCAATACAAAAGTCTAGTAAAGTTAAGAGTGAGAAGGATCTAGCTAATGCTACGCTGTTTGTCAAACAGTTGAAGTCTGCGTTGAGATATTTTCAGGATGTAGTAGAAAAGGATAAATTAGAACAATTGCCTGGATCTGCATCTATAGTATTAGAAATTGTATTAACTGGTTATTCTCAATTGAAAGCCTATCTAATTAATAATGAGCAAAGGTATGCATTTGAGTACTTAGTAATCGTTGATAGCAACCAGAAGTGATGGTTTGTCATCCACTCATTTCCATCAGATGATAATAAGATAAAATAGTGAATATAGTAATGAAAACAAATCTATAACCAAATTTGGTAACAAATTAGTGCATATGACAACTAAATCTTGTTGCTATAATAGATTATTAAGTTTTCAACATTGATGACCAAATATGTACAAAATTGGTATCTAAAATTGATTTATTTTATCATGTATTTTGAATTGATTTATAAGTTTGCTTTTTAGTTCACTGGTTATATCAGCAACAAATCAAGTCTATCAAAGTTTAGCTGAACTGATTCGTTGGTCTGACACAGTTTTGCTGAGAAGTGATAAATCTTTAAACAAAGAAAGTGTAGGAGACGTAGCCAACAACGTTCTCGAGGCCGTTAATGTAAATCAATAATTATATTAAAATTACTTTATGTTTACTTAACACGTACTTAATATGTATTTTATTCACTTTTCTACACTTAAACCTGTCATTCAATTAGATATTAAGAAATAATTTAATTACTTGAATAACTAGTTCTAAAACTTGTCCTAAATTTAGTTAATTTTTTATATATTTGAATCTTTTGCACCAGAATCTCGTACAAATATGTATAGATCGCTATCAAAATAAGGACTTGATTGTTAGAAGCGATGCCAACAATAAGAATCAAATGCCAAACGGCTCGTTCTGTCAGTCATCAAATACATTAAACCGTTTGACATTTAGAAAACCAGATCCAATCGAAATACCAGCATTAAATACTAATCTAACAAACAGTCCATCATCCCATCGGAGTTCATTGCCAGAGATTCCATTATCACCTAGAGAAAAAGAGATTCTGGAGTCAACTAATTTCGCTACTCCACCACCGATCCCTTTTCGAACCGGTTTTATCGAACATTTAAATCATTCCTTATCATCAGATAGTATACTAAATGGGACATTAGAGAGTTTCTATTCATGTGGTTCGCCGCCACCAAAGCCACCGCTGCCTGCGATCGAGGGTCGGCCATTGTCAGTGAGTGAGCTAATTCCATGTGATGATCAAGGGGTCCTTCCGCCGCCTCTACCACCAAAAAAGTACCCACGCTCTGCTAGAGTAATGATATCGCAAACATCCTTCGATTGGTCACATTGTCAATCATCAAACTGCACATCTAATTGTAATTCAATTGATTCGTGTCTCAACTATTCCGGTCTCAATCATTTATCAGCTGATGATCTGTTGTCCATGTCTAGGAGTGAAACTAAGTTTAGCTTTGAACAGCATCGGTCAGTGTTTGATTCGTATAGTCCTATCAATGGAAGTCCTCGTATCAGGAGTTACGAGTCTTATTCGGAAACCAGAACAACACAAAGAGTTCGTTATATGAGTAATCATTCGAATGAAGTCCCAAATACTCCCTTGACTGCATCTCCATTTCAAACCAATCGGATCGATAGTTTAATTGACCAAATGAGAACATTTAATACTAACGGAGAAGACACAGTGGATGGCGGACCACCGCCTCAGTTACCGGTGAAGATGAGACCAAAATTAAGTACATCCAGCTATCAAAGTAAATCTAACTCTTATCAAAACCGGCCGCCATCAGAATATGACAATATAAGTAATGACTATTTAGTCGAAAGTCCCAATTCTAGTCAACAGTCAGGTCACAATTCTGGGCATGAACTAATACAATGGTACCCAAACAATAATCACGTGAACACGTGCCCGCATTCGGCTTCATGTCCACATTTCATGAATAAATCGTCGAACTCCGGTTCAACCGATAGCGACGATTCAAACAGTAAGCCTCCGCCTCTACCGCCGAAGAAGCGCAATGTAATGACTTACATGCATGTGGTTCGCAGCTATAACGGACCGGTCGATGCGGAGTTTTACAGACATTCAGTCCATACCCACCAACTGGTGCAGAGCAATTCGCAACAGGTCGAACTTTCTTTCATTGAGCAAAGATCCATAACTAGTTTTGTCTCCGCCAGTTCTGACGACTCTGTCTTTTCTTATGACACTGAGGCCTCTTTAACTCCACCGCCGTTATTGCCGCCCAAGAAGAGTAAGGCTTTGATCGCTCCGACCAGTAAAGCACCGAATTCACCAGAAATTCATCCGCGAACCAGTACTCCGTCTAGTTTAGTTCCATCTTCAGAAAGTGGTATTAGTTCTCAATCAGAACTGACTCGTGTAGAGCCAGAAGAATTGCAAGAGTTGTCAGTACTCGACGAGCTCGATGTTTCGCGTTATATAATCAACAAAAACCCATTAGAAGAAGGCCCTGAAATTCGTGGGGGAACTATAGACTCACTAATTGTGAAAGCGACTGAAGTTTCCAAAAATGGTAAAAGCAGTGGAAAATTAGTTTCTAATTAATAGATAGTTGTTTTGCTTATCTAATCAGGTCGAAAGTTTATATCATATGATTGGTTTAATATAATATATATATATATATATATATGATTGTTAGTGAGGAGACTTGTTATTTAGTATTTGAGTATATGTTTGGGTATCTGTTGGGTATCTGAACATCTGTTTGGGTATCTATTTAAATATCAACATTAATCTATGTATTATAATCTGTTCTAGATTTCATATTTCAAGAGGCGTTCTTAACAACATATCGCACTTTACTCACGCCAATGGAACTCATTAATAAACTTCTTTACCGATATAACAAGTTTATTCTGATGTCAGATATCAAAGAGCAAAGAGCTGCTCGTAATGCGTTTGCACTCCTAGTCCGTGTTGTTGATGATATGTGGTACGATTCTATACTATATTTTTAGTATTTGTTATTTAAAAACTTGTTCTTCGCTCCTATTTCAATCTTTTGATCATTTACTATAACTCGTTTTGTGATAACAACAGTTTATAGTTTTGTTTCTCCTCTGACTCAATAGTATTGGCGATTGTAGTGATAAAGTACTTAAAAATTTGATGGATTTCATCTATCAGTTGGTAAATAGAGGGGATCTGGCGTTAGCTCGAGTGTTGCGATCCAAGTGTATGGAAAAGATGGACCAACGCAATGTTGCATTACAGACTTCCACTGTACTCTTACCCTCAATTAGTGTCACTATCAAACAATCTTCTTTACTAGACTTCAAATCTGAACATCTAGCCGAACAGATGACTCTTCTTGATTCTAAGCTGTTTTTGAAGATTGAGGTATTTCAAGCTGTTTTCGTATCTTAATTATCTTTCTTTGGCTCTTATATGAGTTTACTTTTTTAATAAGTTATTATAGTAGTGATTAAAAAAGATTAATTTAGTAAAGTTATTCGTTTGCGAAGACTAAAATTGTAATTAAATGTGAAAATGTCTTAAAGAAATTAATCCATATTACTATTAACTATTCACTTGAGACTCCAATTAAGATATTCTATTGAATAAAATTTGAAATAATTAGCATTTATCATAATAAGCTTAAAAGATTGAAGTGATGTTTCCTAGATTTTAAGCTCTCATTGCATAGAAAACAATCAAATATTGAGTGATTATCTTTAATTTGCTATGCTTCATTTTCATACAATTGTCTCGTCAAAGCTTTCAAGGTATACTCCAGTTAACTTCAAGCTAACTTTCAATACTTCAAATGCTAGCTAATTAGTTTCAACTATTTCAACTGTTTAACTATCTCTTCAGCAGTGGCGAAGGCTGTGGGGCTTTCTAGTGGTTGGGCACCCCAAGTGAGCCCCCCACTGAAGCTCCAACTGAACTCGAAATGAACCTCCAACTGAAACTCGAACTCAAATCTGTCATTAACTTGACGAAAAAGTAGTGTATTTTTGAATATGAAATTCTGTAATCCGTTATAATAATGAAAGAATAAAGTAAAAATATCTCATAATTTAAATTTAAAGTTATAGCACAATAGGTTTTAATCAGAAAAGTATATATTCAATCAAATTGGATGTGATTCATGACCTCACTCGCCACTGCCCTTAAGATACTCAACACTAAAATCATTTAATGTATAGACTTGTGCTCTGATTTCAAAATCTAAACAATACTAATGAATAGCTATTATTATAATTTAAAATACAAATTATTTTTCATTGCATTTACTTTTATCAGATCCCAGAAGTACTGGTTTGGGCTAAAGAGCAGAAGGAAGAACTAATACCAAACCTGAATACGTTCACAGAGCATTTTAATAAAATGTCTTATTGGACACGATCACGAATTCTAGAACAAGAAGAAGCCAAAGAACGAGAGAGACTAATATTGAAGTTTATTAAAATAATGAAGCATTTGAGAAAATTAAATAATTTCAATTCGTATTTGGCGATCTTGTCCGCACTCGATTCGGCACCAATACGTCGTCTTGAATGGCAGAGGAACATCACTGAAGCTCTCAAAGAGTATAGCGCTTTAATCGATTCTTCGTCGTCTTTCAGAGCATACCGACAAGCCTTAGCCGATACAGAGCCTCCGTGTATACCTTATATGTATGTTCGGTTTTAATATATGACTATTATCACTGTTGTTGTAAACTATCATCGCTGTTGTTGTAAATCTTGCTCTCTCATGATACTTCGTTAGTTTCGGTTTAGGTCAGGTTAGCCTATCCTGACATTATCTAAAATTATATCTGAGCCTCGTTTACAGCAATAGCAGTTGAAGTTTGGCGACAAAGCCTGCAATAGTGTTGAGTTAAAATTCTAATTATTTATCTTAATCTTTACAGTGGTCTCATTTTACAAGACTTAACTTTTGTTCATATTGGAAATAATGATTTTCTACCTGATGGTAACATTAATTTTGCCAAACGATGGCAACAATACAATATTCTCGATCAGATGCGACGCTTCAAAAATTGGTAAAACTAAACATACCTAAACTTTCCTTACTTCTCGTTTGTTTGCTTTTAAACTTGAAGTAAAGCATAATTTGGTACTAATTTTAGTTATTATTACGTTTTTATCTTTCAGTCACTACCCATTCAAGCGAAACGAACAGATAATTGGATTTTTCAACAACTTTGACAACTACTTAAGTGAAGAAGCGATGTGGCAAATATCGGAATCTATTAAACCGAGAGGTGTTACCAAAAAATGATGTCCAATTAGGCGAATCATCTCTCATTTCTTACTATCTATATGATTCTCTTTAGTTAAGTCATTATCATATTTTCGATTGTGGTTTAAATGCAAACTTTTTAAATGCGTTTTTCTTAAATATAGTCATATAATTAAGCATTTATTGAAAGATTTAATTTATCAAATACATGAATATTTTTTGAAATGAAATTATTTATTACTTGATTTAGACAAAAAAAGGCAGAAATTAATGTTTTAAAAAGTTTGCATTGAAAAGAAAAGTGATACAAGACTGTAAATTAAGTCCTAACTTAAGTTAAGTTAACTAGAACTTAATAGCTTTACTATAATTTTATACTAACTGGAGTACAAGTGGTAATTGTCAATATTATACTAATTATAATTTTCAAACCTTCAACTCAATTGATTCCCAACTGAATCATTTCTCAGAACATCTATAGCAGACCGGTTAAATACTAATTATTTGCACAAATGTTAATTGATTTTTGTTTTATTTTACTCAAAGCTCACAATTTATAGCTTTTACTTAGCCTTTAGTGCGTTATAGCCCTAATTCAATATACGGTAATTTGACATTTGGTTATTTTGTATTCAAATATAATCACTAATCCTATTTATAATAAGAAAAGTGCCGTTTTTTTGCTCATCAATCAATGTATTAATATATATATAGATAGATAGTAGTAATAACTTATTACAAGTTCCAGTTGTTGTTGAGAAAGATTTTTTAAGCAAAGTATACATATACAATTCTAAGCGATGTCACAATCAATAGTTGTTATAATCTAATGAAAATGATGAACCCAACGGGATGTCCCAAACAAAAAGTTGATATAACTTCGCAATACTTGTTAAGAGAAGGGTTTGGAAAAGTTTCTAAAAGATAAAATTAACAAAAATTAACAAAAGTCAACAAAAGTCAACAAAAGTTACCATAGGAAAGAAGTAAAGAAAAACGTTAACAAAAGTTTGTAAAAGTTATGTTAATAGAATTTTGTAGACATTTATAAAAGAATGTAATACTCAACAGATTGACGATTAAAGTAAAACAATTGAAATGATATAGTAATAGAAATTTACTTAAACATATAGATAGCATATTTACTATTTTGAAAACTATCCTTTTTTAAAGTGCAATCTCTTTTCAAGCTTGACACTAAATCTTTTATAGAATTGTTTTCAAATTCTTATAATCAAATGATTTGCTTAAAAACATTTATGTTCAGTAACATTATAAATCATGTGCAATCTTTTCCACTATATTTCATGTTCACAATTGTGTAATCATTTATGTTTTTCTGTATATTTTTGCAACTTGTAAAAAGTGAAAACCATTTCAATTGTTTATGAAAACTAAGCACAAAGTAATTGCTAGTGATACGATATTATAAATAAAACAAACTTAAGAATAATGCTTGCAAACTTAGTGTTTTTAGTGTTCAAACTTAGTGCCTAAGTGTCCAAACTTAGTGCCTTAGTGTCCAAACTTAGTGCCTTAGTGTCCAAACTTAGTGCCTTAATGTCCACACTTATTGTGTTTCTAAAAGAGCGTAAAACTATTTCTGTTCAGCCAATCAGATAACCAAACAAACCAAATATGTGGAAATACGCTTATTTATAACTATATGTCCATATTATACACTTTAGCATATCTACTAATCGATTCTAAAGTAAATATTTAGTCATATAGCAGCTGAAGTAAAGCAAAATCAAGTCTATTGAATTGAACACAAATATAAACTGTAGTGACGGGTCAGAAGAAACTTTCCTATCTATTGATTAACGACTTGAAAGTGTTGCTTTTTGTGATTGATGTCATGGGATCTGAATCCCAATTCGATTAAAAGTTGTTCAAGTTGAGAAAAGGATAAAAAATCAATAATTCAATCTTATGGACACCTATTTTCAGTATTGAATTCAATTTTGACTCATACATTTTCGTAGTTTGCATTGCAGGTAAATATCGATAACTTATTTAATATTTATATAGCTTTCCTACAAAGATATGAACTATTGACGAGAGGATCAAAACTTATGCGTTAGTAGAATATTTGATGTTAGTTGAGTTCAACTGTAAATTGGTTTATGAGGGGGAGAATGAAAATCAATAAAATGACTCCCAAATAGTTTTCAACTGATCTCACCCTCCAGTTTGATATCTATGACTAAATAGTTAAGTGATAGTTATAATGACACATAAAATTGCCCCAACTATTGATGCAGTATTATAGCGAAAAGAGGAACTAGAATGCTATTCATTTATTTAGTGTTAAGTAGTTTTAGTCTTAATTTTCCCTAAATTACATAAAAACGGGGTTTCCTTATTATTGCTCTTTGTTTTGGTTTGAAATGATACATGCGGAAATACTTTAATACATTGAGCTTTAGATAATCTAAGTTTATTTTCAACAATTTTAAGTTGAACACAAAAAAGTTATCTTAAAAATATTCTAAATTACTACTAAAACTCTAAAAGACAGTAAAAATTGGCTAAATTTGCTAATGAGCAATTAATAAGATAAATAAACTATAATAACAGATATATAACCTAAGTTGACTGTACTTAGTAAAGATCCAATAGTTGCTATAACAACGCTAACAAAAAAAGATGACATAAGTTGTGAGAGAAACAGGTAGTAATTCTAGAGTAGTTTTCAAAGAGAAGAGAGAAAAATCAGACAAATGCAGTACTGCGAGTCAGACAGTTGGCTGTTACAGTGCAGACTCAATTGGCAGCTGTTTAATAGAACAGTAGTGGGTCTGGTCTGCAGTTAGACTTTAGTAGTGGGTCTTCTCTCATAGTTAGACTCTAATCGCGATTAGAGCACAGTCTCAATACTGAACTAATCCACAATCTATTCATACTATTAATGTATTTAACGTTATTGAGATTGTGTTTTGTAGTTATATGAAGTGAAAATGAAATATAAATTATAAATATCTAGCTGAAATGTGTAAAACTTGTGTAACTTGATATACGCCAAAATATCAGTTGAAGTATTAAATGATTTAACGGATTTAAGCTGGAATAGTATGAGTATTTATGATATTTGAAAGTTTAGTTTTCGATACACAAGCAATCTGCAAACTATTGTCGAGTCACATTTCTAAAGAAGAGCTCAAACCAAACTCCAAACCAAACTCAATTGTGGAGTTCATATGAAAAGATTGATTCCATAATTACTGTAAGTGATTGAAATATATTCTGATTTATCCATTAATTATTAAAATAATATATTAGTAGTTTCACCTATATTGCATTCTATTACTATAAGTGCTCTTAAATGAAATTTGCTATTGTATTAATAAAATGATAGTTGATTCTGGAGTAGAGAATATTGTTTGCTTCTAAGCTGTTGTGTAATGATTTTGTGTGCTAGCAGTCAATCTCTGTATGCATTGCAATAAGGGCTGAAGCACACATTGGTAAGATTTTCTAATAAAACACACCTTGTCTATAAAAATGTCAATACTTTTACTATTGATTGAATAACTAATTATTATTTATTTGCCCTTAATTAGTGGGGTAGATTATCATAGTGTGGGTAGGACTGAATTGAAAATCAATGTTATCTCTTATTAACGATCAAGCATTGATTCCATTATAGCCGAAACACTTACTCTATATATTCCTCTCTTTATTGATTAGTCTATGATTTGACCCATTTTATAGTTTCAACTTTTTTCTATCTGTTTCACTTGAGTTTGTTATAATATACGAAATATTAGAATTTTTTACAATAATTTTCATAATATTTTCCATTTGTGACCGATATATAAGCTATTAAACGCCTCTTCAAATTTCAAATATTCATAAGACCATTTGACATAAAGAAAAGCAGATATATATTTAAAAAGATTTATAAAAATTGATTTGAAATAATAATTAGAGGTAATAGTAATTGAAAATATGTTATCCTTTCTCCTAAAAGACACAACTATGTTTTATCAATTATACTACTTATCAATATTTTAGAATAAGGAAACTGTTAGACATTCATTACGATAATTATTGATTAAATTTCATAATAAACATGACAGATGTTGTTTATATTATAAATCAATAGCTAATTAGATGGTTTATTGATTTGTTTTCAATCAGATAAACAGCTAATTATTTTGAACCTACGAGCTATGTGTATCTTGGTCTCTAATGTATCTTGGTCTTTATAATATATCTTAGTCTCTATAATGTATCTTGATCCTTATAAATGTTTTAGTCTCTGAATATACCCCGTACCTAATTCTAGTTTAAATTCACAAATGACTTGTTTGATAACCTAAACTTAATGATGGTTTGTCATGTTGGACCGTATTGATAAATGATAGCTTGTTTGGAAAGAACCTATTGATTTTTACGGTACTTATCTCTTATCTTTAGCTTAATATATATTTGAAAGGATGGACTTTTATAATATTTCTTTTTTTCATCTCATATTTTCATCCATCATCTCTCAATTCTTCAGACATTTTATCCTTTTAGTTCAATTCCTCAATCGATATGATCCTCAATATTATATGAGTTAGAATCTAAGTATATTTGTTTTAAATTATGAAATTGTTCTATCGCTTTTTCCATTCCTCTATTCTCCTTCACACTTTCAAACAAATCTGCTAAGTCCAAGTCAAGGTTTCGTTATGTATTGAATAATACTCGTTATTGTTCTGCTAGAGAAAATACTGAAAACAATCACAAGTTTCTACTGTTTAACAACAACTCAACTGATGTTTAGAATCATTAAAGCATAGAGAATTGTTGTATCGAAATGAGATTTGATCTAAAAAAATATTTATATAATGGAGCATTTTTTGTTTGAAACGGACCAGGAGTATATTATGTATTAATACGTTTTTTTTATGTGTGCAGATGTTTGAAAAATACGTATTCAATTGATTGCAACTATTGTGGTGGGGAGTTTAGAAAATAAGATATTCGTTCATATTTATTATGTTTAATCATACGTTAGATTTACTCACGATTTAGTGACCCATTTGGCCATATAAAGACAACCATAAATTGAACCACTACTAGTTAGACGCTATCTTCACTTTTGGTCAATAAACACTTGTCGTTTATTACAATTAGTTCGACTACATTTCTCTCTCGCTCATCTTGTCCTAATGTCCCTAAATTATATATTTATGCGTTTTTTTCCAAATTAAATTATCATACTTATTCCGAAATGATCATACTTATTCTTCTTGTCTCTTTGCTGATGTCCAAAACAAACATATATCTTCTAAAATTTGTCTTATCTTAGATGTAAAATAAAAAGTAAAACAGGCTTGACATAAACATTTTCCTTAACCCAATAAAAAGTCTGAATAATGCAATTTTCAGATGATAGCTATCTAGTCTGAACTCCTAGAAATCAATGAACTCAGCGACAGACTAGCAGTTAGTTGACATGACGGTTTTATAATTGTCTCTATGATTATCTTTTGTGACTATTTTGTTGGAGTAGAAAAAGAGCGTTTGATTTGGTCGATCACAGAGAGGAGAGGGAGAGAGAGAGAGAGAAGGAGAGAGACAAAGGGAGACCAATGCAACGAATGCTTGATTCTCATCACTTTGATTAACATTAATACATTGTTGTGGTCTCTTTGACTTATAACAGGATGTATGAAAAAGAGCCGCGAGTCAATCACTCATTTCCGTCATAACTCTCTTATAAGTTAGAATTATTTTCTCTCTCACGACTTCTATTACTTTTGGACATATTGAGCACTTATTTGACTTACTCAGTACTTATTCGACTACACGGAGTAGTTAAGAAATTGAAAGTTTTCAGTCTAGCGATCAGTGCCTTTGGCATTTGTCACGCATAACACATTTCGATATAAGTGGTCAAAACTTAATAACAATTTTGTGACAATCAGTATCAACAAAGAAATGAAGTATTTTTTCAACTTTTTTGGATAGAGTTAAATAGTTTCTTGACTGATAGAGTGAACTCAATTAAATTTGTTTCATATAAGCTTATTTCCAATGCTATCAAACCTATGTTTGAGCTAAAGTGACAGCCAAATAGTTTTCTGACAAGTAGTTACAAAATGACAATTATTTTTATGACAGAAATGAGTTCAAATTGAAAATGATAGTTAGATTAGTAGTGTATATAGTTTAGAAAAGTTAGATTCTAGACGTTCCTTTTGAGCTAGTATCTAATAACTAAATAGTTTATTAAAGTATTTGAGTGTGAAACCTATGATTGGTGTAACCTTGGTGTAAATACCTCTTGAAAGGAGCGCAAATGTAAATGTATAGCCTAAATATGTTGACTATTAAATGGTTTCAATTTTAATGATTTCCGGTTTTCTTTTTTGCCATTTGTTTCTCATAAGAATCCCTAAGGATTGGCTCAGATTTGTGATCATTATTCGAATGGCTTGTATTTGACATAACATATCTAACAAAGAGATGTTTTCATATAACAAGCATATACCAAAAGGATGTCTGATCTGTTTTGTTTTTTGGCTTAATTCATAAGTGTTCTAAATTAACTCATCGCATTGTTGATCTAAATTTTTGTTCAACATGAGTTCGCTTAAGTTGAGCTTAAGTTCAGTCAAACCCTAATCTGATTGGTTTAAAACGAATGGATTGTTAAAAACTAAATTATACTTAGCATGCTTCCTTAAAACAACTGATTCGACAAAATCAAAGTAATTCTATTAAATAGATATTGTTTAGATATATTTTTAGCAGTTTTTAGTATCTGAAAATTGATGTGAAATACAATTTTCAGTTTCAGAGTATAATAAATGTAATAGTAAAAACTTGAGCAAATATTTATATCCTCACGGTATATAAGTCTGAATTAGGTAACCAGCTGTCTATCTTTAGACTGGACATATTCGGTTAAGAAATTGAGACTACAATAACTGAGATTTTAAGGCATTTGCATTGAATTGGAAGTGGAAATATAAAATTATCTTTTATATTTTATGTCCAGTTTTCCAGCTGGCTAGAGCTGGTTTCCCTATTCTCAATACATTTATTCAAAGAAAAAATTCAATTTTGTATCAAAGCTGTTTCCAGACAATAAGCTAGAGCTAAAAGAGTATTTTTAATGTTGAATATGGTAATTTTAGAGATAGAAATACATCTATTTATCAATAAGAGTAACGTTGTATTTGCAAATCATTTTAAATGATATCACTTTGCTTGAGCATTAGATTAAGTATTGCTAGAAATGACACATTACTTCTCTAACTTAATCACTACTCAGTCTCTCAATCTGCTTCATTGAATTTGACAAGCGTTTTAGATGAAGCATTTATATCGGATTTAGGTCTGATTTAGGTCCGATTTAGGTCCGATTTAGGTCCAATTTATTTGAGCTAAATATGCATGAAAGTTGATGGCAGCTAAAGTATTTGAGATTAACTAGACTAATAAGCAATTATATGATTCGTTTATAGGAATGTGACCTATCGTTTTAGGCAAAATACCAATGCTTTGTCTGTATTTTAATGAATAATAAATTTACAAAACAGATGATTTCTATCAACTTGTCATTTCATAATAGAAATTGGGATCGCTATGTCAAACTAATTAGTCTTCCTGAGTGTTTTGCTTAATTTAATGCATATATATGTTCCCATAAACATTCTATACATTCCAAGATTAGCTAACAATCTATCCTAAATTTGTCTTATCCTAAAGTTTAGTACTTATCCAATAGATTTATTTGACGTTTATCATTCAATTAGACAAATATCGGATAGATCCTAACACCTTCCTTGAGCAGTAATTCAAATAAAAGTTGATTACCTTTAGTAAAATGTTGATGGCCTTTAGTAAAAAGTTAACTGTCTGCTAGTCTGTAACATAAAACTTGAAATTATAATAACTTGCAGTACTTGTTTTATGTTTTATAGAATCAATGAGAAATTAACATAATTCAATCAAATCGTTCTTTGTGTATAACGGCAAACTTGTTTCAAACTATAAAAACAATCAACTCTAAGATAGAATACAATATATGCAACTTCTAGTAGTGTAACTTAAATCAATACAAGTCTGACCAAGATTTGGGTTAAAGCAAAATTTTTAGTAAGAACTAAGGGGGGATAAACATAGAAATAGCACTGTAGAAAACACAAACATAAGGCACTGTACGGTTTGGACCGGTGTTTAAAGAACTAGACCATATAGTAAATAGAAAAGAGCTATTTGGGCCTCTACATTCCAGATGTTATTTTACATAATAATCTACTGTCAACTATTAAACAACTATTATTTTCTGGTCTGAAACCAAACAGAAAAGCGACAAACTGAAATGCTTGCTTGCTTAGACTCGCTAGTCAATTCTCTATGTAAGACATCGATCATATGATAATAGTATAAACTGGGATCACTTCTAAACATTAGTTCATTGCACTGTTATAGCAATACATGTTGACGTTTTCTCTCTGTTTGTTTGGTGTGACTTAAAAACTTTGCTCCACAGTTCACCCTCTCTACGGCCCACCCTCTCTATAATGAAATTAGGATATAGTTAACTATAAATTATAATGAACACTTTCTCAAAAATGATTTATTTCTAAGATTATCCACACCACACCGAATACAATGAACTCTTATTATAATCAATACATTGGCTTGTTCACTATAACCAAAAGTGACTGTATAACATTTAAGGAAACGATCATTTCTTTCAAACATCGGGTGTTAACCATTTGCGAACATTTTCGTAAAAGATTGTTCCGCTAATCATTACTTTTTACGGACTGACTTACTATTTATAAATCTTGTTTCTCTTAAATAGTAACCAATAATACTACTTATGAACTCGTCATAGATCTTTTAGTCTTACTGCTCTTTACTCTTATTTATGCGTTTTATTCTTATTTATGCGTTTTATTCTCTTTTATGCTTTCTATACTTTTTGTACTTTTGTTCCTATTCTTCCTATAAATTATAGTTTTTTCAAAATTATTTTGCTCCAAGAGTGAGGTTATAGTTGAGCCTTAAAAAAGAATAAAACCATAATCCGAGTTGAATTTGAAATTTATGGAAGCTTTCATAACTAGTTTCTAATGCAGTACAGTATATTGAAAATGTTAATAGCTTATAATAAGGATATTATTAGTAGCAGAAGTTCCTTGTATTAAACGTTCTTCCTTTATATTATAAAAGTTTTTTTGTTTTTCTTCACTATTAGATCCTTAACGATAAGATCAATATTATGATAATGAAGTATTATTTTAAGCATAGTTTTCACTCATATCTATATTAATAACAATTTGTTTTAATTGTAGCCTTAATTTGCAAATTTTTCTTATTAGTTATGACCTTAACTTATAATTTATATAATGAATCCAATCGCTAATAAAGTTAATTAGATTTTCTAATAACCAACTCGTACTTGAGATATAAGTAAACTTAAATGATTGTCTGCTATAGCAAGTATAAGAAAGCAAGATGAAAACTTACAGAACAAGTTTTCCTAAGGTAGAAGTTGACTTAATATGTACGTTTCGATTATTGTCTGCCAGCTACAATCATTTGCTGATACCATCTGTTATTCCAAACCTATTAATTACAGGATAGATACTCAATCTTCTAATTATTGCTCAATTCTTGTTTCTATCTTTCTTTCACATCCTATTAGTCTGACGTGAACGTTTGTTTCCATTTGACATCTACTTTAAATAATCAATATTTTGGGTCTACTTTATGCAAAACTAATCCATTTGTAGTTGATTTAATAGGATTTAGTTTTGATTTCAGGTCTAGTGATCGTTAAGTAAAAGTGTTTGGCGTCGTAGTGCACTTATCGCAATAAGTGATAACTAAAAGCCATATGCCTTGCAGTTAGTGTCCAAAGATTGTCAGAAAACGATTAGAATTATAGTTATTTAAAGTTAAGTAATACTAGAAATATTGTTTTATTATCTCTATTGTGATGCATGAGTGACCTCCGCATTATGTGAATCGCATTATGTGAATCTCAAACTAAAGCGGCAAATAACTAATTTCTCTCTGGTTCTACTTTCACTACCGTTTGGCTTACTATTCATTCAAATATGTTCATTCGCTGTATTCATTTGCTATTCCTCTCTAGCCAGAAAAGGTTTGATTATTTAGCAAAACAGTGTTTGAATGTTAAAGAGATGCACTTAAATGGATGATTCATCCGAAATATTATTATTTCTTCCTAACAAAGACAGTAAATTATATTTTCATTCTGTTTATGCCCCATAGCCATCAACTCAATTCTTTCTATACCTTTTGTGATAAAATATTTGAATCTTTGTCTAAAATTTAATTTTTAAGTTGAATAACATCTAAATATATAATTTAGTTTTTCTTTTCTAAATGTTGAACATGTTTGAAAAATTGTGGTTTTGTTGTGTATTTCTTTTCAAACGATTCAATTGATTGTTAGAAAGTGAAAACTACCATCAACATTGAATTATTTTTAATGCAACATTAATCAATGCTTAATAGCATTTTAGTTTATTCACTTTACTCAAACTAAGCAAACCTTCATTCCAAGCTAGCTTACAATTGAAGCAAGTTTACAGTTTAAGCTGCTTTACAATTTGTCATTAGGTAAATCAATGGTTTGATCCAATTGTTCGTCCATAACAAGTCATCTGTAAGAAGTTGATCTTGTGTTTAAGACTAGTCCCTAATTTAGTATCTCTTTTGTTTAAGTTATTTAATGGGTGTCTACTATTGCTGACTTTGTAAAAAATCAATAACTTGTTTAGTACTTGATTTGCATTCTACAACATTTTGCATTTTATAACCGTAAAACCCAGTTGAAAATAACTATTACATCAAAGTCCCAATTCACTTGATTGGTCCCGATTTAACTACAATTCTTAGAATTGGTTCAATTTTCTTATAATGATTGTTTTGCCAATAATTTTGTCATATTTTTCATTGATTTGATTCGAAATAGACAGAAGATTGAATTGAATTAAATGGATACTCTCTACAGATTTAGTCGAGTAAAAGATAGATTGAGATAAATGGAGACATAACCTAGAATTGAATTGATTAGAAAATGATTTTTGGTTAAGCTCAGGTTTAAATGAGTATACATTCAAAATGAAAGGAGCAAGCTAGCTTATCGTTAGAAATAATTTTTATTAATATTAAAAGTTGATAACTCTAACATCCTATTTGATACATTAATCTTCTAAATATAAAGCTGAGCATTTTTGTCATCTTCTCAAGGATTTGGGATAAGAAGTTCTAATTTGGAACCAATTGGTTCCATTGAGAACTACTTTACCCTTAGTTGAAGTGTAACACTTGAGTCTAATCTCTAAACTTGTAATATGTATTTTATGTAATTTTTGACATTGAGATAGTGATAGAATAGTTTTCATGTTAGTTTTGATACATTAATAAATGTTTTTCATTCTAACTGAATAACTAAAACATGATTATATCTAAATTGAATAGCAGTTTACATTTAGGACATATGATATAAAATATTAGATCTATCTTTCAAATATTTCATTTTCATCTATTTCTAGTATTGTTCAGCTTATTGAGTATCTGTTCAGTTACTGTGATGTAAGTGCAAATAAGTATTTAATTTAGATAATTATTTTGATTTGAAGATGATGATTTTTCTTGCCTGTTGACTAACGATGCAAATGATCTATTCCTTTAGGGATTAGTTGATAAGTTGAAACGAAAATGATTTTCGAGAGTAGAAAACAGTATATAAGTTCTCATCTGACCTAACGTAATGATGAGAATCTGTACAATTAAAATGCTGATACAATTTGTGCACAATAAACATGTAAATAGAATTTTCAGCAATGATTTGACGCTGAAGTAATTAAAACAAATTATAATTAATGAGAATAAGTTGATCGGTTAACGGAAGCTCAAAGTAGATAATCTATTAATCTAGAAGTGTGTAACTTATTTATCTTGATTGAAAATGTTTTCAACTCACATCTCTAATTAAGGTATTATAATTTGATTTTCTTCATTCACACTCGTTTCCTGCCTTTGATTTTAAAATATTCTTCTATTACTTCTCATCTCAAACGGTTACCACTCTTTTGATCTGTAATAAGCAAACTAAGTGCATTTTCAATTAAATGTCGTTTCTCTTAATTACTGCAAAGCTTTTGATTGGATTCCGTAATGTTGCATTAGTTAATAAATATTTTGGATTCCGTAATTTTGCATTAGTTAATAAATCTTTTGGATTCCGTAATTTTGCATTAGTTAATAAATATCTTTTGGACATATCCCTAACGTGCATTTGGGTGTTACAGTTAATTACAAAGTCAATTTCTATTGTTTATTCAGACGTACTCTTAGCATAACTATTCATACAATTCTATAGTTAACTATTATTTCAGTTACTCTCTCCTAAACTTTTCTCTCAATTATGTTAAACACTGTATTACTTATGTATAAGTTTGAAAATTGATCAATTATTACTAGTAATTGATTATTCAAATAAGTTTAGAATATTTTAATTTAAAATTCAGTTCTCATTAAAACTTGATTCCTATGCCAATATTCATATCAATTGACATAAAGAGTTTTATATTCGTAGAGTATGTCATTTAAACGCCAAATTGATTGCGTAAGTTGCATAAACAGCTGAAAAGTTTGCGAGCAATAATCATTTATTCAACTATTTACACAAATCTAGTCCTTAAACCATAAAACTATCAATTTTTTGAACCATTTTTTAAATGATTATCACATTTCAGGCCAAAACTAAATGAACAAAAATCAAAACGTCAATGAAATCAGAGAAAACAATAACAGAGCCGTCACACCTGATGATCACAT
The DNA here is from genome assembly GCA_018873245.2 of Archegozetes longisetosus. NCBI lineage: Eukaryota > Metazoa > Arthropoda > Arachnida > Sarcoptiformes > Trhypochthoniidae > Archegozetes > Archegozetes longisetosus. The sequence continues at coordinate 14,709,620 of JAEMBT020000001.1, read as the reverse complement.
CATCTCTAATAAAATGTCAAACTTGACCATAAGCGCAATTAACATTGAAGTGGAAACACTTTCAAACACTTCAACGACTGACAGAACAAACACAACAATCACTTCAGCCACTACTACAACCACTACAACCACTACAATGTCTTATATATCATTATCAAGCACGACATCATCAATGAATATAACTGCCACGGATGGAACAATTGATTCAATAGGACCATTTGATATATGTTACAGTAGTCCAGAAGATTACGAGCTAATACAATCAGTAATGTGTTCGACACTAATAGTATTGGGTATAGTTTACCTATTATATGGATACCGATGCTTCAAAGCTGTTATGTTTTTGACTGGTTTCGCGTTTGGCACAACTGTTATCTACATAATATGTATGGCTGAGAACTTATTGCCCGTTTATGGCAATGTTAGCGTTTCTCTGGTAGCCGGCTTTCTCTTTGGTCTTATCACCATGCTAGTCACTTATGTTGGACTCTTCATGCTTGGATTTCATCTTGGATTATTGTCCACTTGTGCCACTCTCATCCTTTTGTATCTCTTACAACCTTTTCTTAATTCTGTTCAACCTCCCAATTCTGCTTGGATTTTTTTTGCTCTTTTTATGGCTTTTGGTCTTACTGGCGCTTGTGCTACACTTTATTTTCAAAAAGGTATGCATTCTTTTATTTTTTTTCTTCCCCTTTTTTCTGTCTTATTTTCTATTCTTTTACTTTTTCTATACTTCTCTTTCTCGTTCTTTCATTCTTTTTGATTCTTTTTGGTTACTTACCATTCTTATGACTCCTTAAGATTCTTAGGATTCTTCTAATTCTTAAGATTCTTGAGATTCTTTACGATTCTGATGACTAAGATTCTAATTGTATAGCATTATTCCGATTGTTACACTGAAAAAAAAGAGGAAAAGAAAATCTAACTTATACTTAACAGACACTACTCCTAATCTGACATATTTGTTTATTTCTTTATTCTGATTGAGATGAGTGTTGGCAAGTATTTTCTCATTACTTTACTTAATTTGCCTTTCACTCTCTCTTTTTACTTATCAATACTTTCTCTCTTCCCTTTTTTTCCATCTGTTTATCGTTACATGAGTATTGACAGATTTGTTGATTTAATATTTGATACTTTGTTTAATTTTAAGATCAATTTTACTCACTTTTAATTGAGTGCTAGAAAAAAGTCTTAGCGTTTAATTCCTATGCACTTAACTCACTCTAAAAGTGTTGATAAGTGCGAAAAATAAATTGAGTCAAAAAATCAAACGGAATGTTAAGAAATAAGGAATTTTTGAACTAATAGTTTTTTATATCTATTATTTATTTATGTAATCAATAAAAAGGATGTACAATAATAGCCACTGTGTTGTACGGAAGCGCTTTGACTCTAAGCTGTTGCGATTATTTCATTGAAAACTTCAAACTTCTCTATTGGTTTCGTGACAAACTCCGTGACGGTCAAGACTTGTACGACTCAGTCGGCACAACGACAACTACAAATCTATGTCTGGCTTCATGGATCTTGTTGGCTCTTTGGCCTTCGACTGTGATCGTTGGACTTCTGGTTCAGTGGTGCATCACTTCTAAAGGAATTAGTTATCGTAATGATTATAATTATGGTGTTGTCACTTCTACCACTAGTCATAATTCTGCCCAACTCAATCTTAATCGTTTGAGGCTTGAAGATCATAAACTTCAGCAACGACATAGGAAGTATAGATATTTATATCAAGTCAGAACTGCTCATGGAGATGTTATATCACAGGTTTTGTTATGTTTGTTGCTCTCTCTCTCTCTCTCTCTCTCTCTCTCTCTCTCTCTCTCTCTCTCTCTCTCTCTCTCTTGTTAAAAAGTTTAATAATTTTTAAACTTTCATCTGACTCTCTCTCTCTCTCCCACAGCAATATATTGAAAGTTTACAAAAGAAGAAAGTTTGTCCACCAGACGATAGTCTAACTTACAATTCAGATCTAAGCAGCCACCTAACAATAATTCCATCAGACAGTAGAACTACAACAATGAGCATGGCTTGAAAAATGAAATATTTAACTATCACTTATAATTTGAAGTTGGACATCTAATCATCATATTGGTGTTTAATTATTAATATTAATTAATCTATTAACTATTATTAACTATTTTGAATTTTCGAATCATCACCCACCATGTATTTCAACTGAAATGTTAATAAATTATATCACTGTTTAACTTTCTGTTTGCTTTTTATGTTTTTATACCAGTAAAGTTATCTTAATTTTAAATTGTTTTACTTGAATCTTTAGTTCTCTAACCCAACAGGTCCCCAGTACTAGTCTAACTAGAAAATCGATTCAATTCAAATAGCTTAGTTCTATCTCTTGATCTCTTAATTTGTAACATCAATTTATATAAATGGCTACCCTAATCTTATAATTATTTTATAGTAGTATCTTTTTTATTTTTCACCTTTCAACTATTCCTTTCCTTTCACAACTATTATCGTAAACTTTTTATTCAACCTTGTTTTGATTATATCACCACTAGTTCTTCTGTTACCCTAAATAACTATTCAATTTTTTGATCCGAAAATGGTTTAACTCGAAGAGCTCCGAGTGCCTAAAAAGTAAACTTTTTTAGAGAAAACTTTTGCGCTAATTCCACCAAACTTGAATGTCAACTTTACTCTAATTCCCTTACTATTTTATTAATAAAAATAATTATACGTTTCATTTGAGGAAACATTTCTTTGAAGGCACTTCAAACTAATTCTGAATATTTTAGTTTTGTCCACTTCAAAATTTATTAACTGATTGTGAAGAACGTGAATCAAGTTTTTCAAACTTAGTCAAAAACTTTAAACAACCAAAATAAAAAAGCGGAGACTGTTTTAAAAATATAAATCTTCAAATATAAAAAACTATTATTTTGATTTTCTGAACCTAAGTCTGAAAAAAATGCTCAGATTTGTTGAGGCATACACTAATCAATATTGAAATATCTATTATTTACCTAACCTTTCAATTATGCTTAACAATAAGCAATCAAATAAATACAATCTCAAACGTTTTTTTCATTTTATTTTCGGTACTGACCTATATTAGGCTTTTGAAAAAACGTCCAGGGGGCTAAAGCCCCTTAGTCCCTGCTGTGAATGCATTTTGTGAAAATGCAAGCTTTCAACTGTTCAGAATGGATTTAGAGCAAAACAAGCGGTTCTCTAGGGATTTGTTCCGCATCTTCCTATCTTCGAGCAGAGATTATCTCTTATAAGGAAATACTGGCATTCACTCATCATTTCTTGTTCTAGCAAATATGTTTCATTTATTTTCTAAGCGTTATTCTTACTTAACACCTAAAGCTTTGTCGGAATTTAGATAAATCCTTTTGGCTTTGAAAATCAACTCATTTTAACAGTCGATACAAGTCTTAATTCATGGATTATCGTTAGAGAAACTTTAATCTATTTCTCAATTCAACAAAAATCATATTAAATTCAATCGTTTTACAAATTTAATCATCATTTAGACGATTGCAATAATTAATTAAATTTCATGATTTATAAAAATAACTTAAAAATCAACTGGAAATAATTACAAATCCATAAAAATAATTAATCATTAAATGATTAAACAATAGTAGCAATTGAAGAGAGTTGAGAAATTAATTTGCTTGATAAATTATTGAATTAGTTTACATTTCTTGGGTCGGCCTCTTTTTCGTTTGATTTGCGTTTGTTCTGAACTATCATTTGATTGAACACTATTTGATACATGACTAGTATGACTGGTCATAGCTTTCTCTCTTATTTTTCTTCTCCTGGAGCCAATATCATCATCAACAAGGGGTAAATCAGATTGATAAAGCTCTTGATTGAATTGATTCTCGAATGATTGTGTTTCTTGGGAAGGTCTCTGATTTGCGAACTCTTTCTGTAAATTATCCATTTTTGCTTTGTACAACTCAAATATATTATCTTCTACTTGATTTATAGTATTCATGTCTTCTACTTTATCCTCAGTTAACGCATCTTTCATAAACCGATACTGTTCGTGAATGTGAGATAATTCGTCCACTGATGGATAGACTGAAGACTATAAACACAAAATAATAGTTTTTTAGTATTTCAATTGGGCAAATCATTAAATCAAATGGAAGTAAAGTAAAACATGATTCGAGACTAAATCAGAAGTGAGAAAAATCCTAAACTCAAGTTTTAAATAAAACTTCGGAAAGTATTTCATCTCATATTCAAAACTTATAACAAAAATCATCTAAGAATAGCTGAAGAAGCAATCAAAAGCAGAACAAAGAAGAATAGAAATAATAAAAATGAAATAAACCTTAAATTGATCAATGAGAAAGTCGGTGTAAGTCTCAGTTTCAGTAGTGACTCGACTGTTGCGTATATAATAAGGACCCATAAGTCGCGAGACATGAACAAAATCAATGGCACCTAAAGACAACAACTTATACCAAACATAGCAAACGTCAAACTGTTCCATTTGCTTGGCTCTGGACACCAACTCTCGAATGGCTTCCAAATATAAGTAATTAATACGTATTTTCTGTAGATTTGAATTAGTTATGGGTAGTTTGGGATCAGTCTTAGGTAGATTAGGATCAGTTTTAGGTTGTTTAACAAAAAGAGAATATAAGAGATAAAGACTTGAAACGCGTCTCTCGAAAGGTTTATCAATTGTCAACTGTGGTAAGACTTCCAAATAAATCTCATCAATGAGTTCTCTTAATTCGTTTTCGTTGAGTCTCGCCTTAAATATTAGTGAGAAACTGAACTGACGCCACACTCGAGCAAATCGTGAGTATCGTAACCGAATGGTTGGCTCTTTTTTTTCACTTGAATCCGTACTCCCGTTCTCCTTCGTGTCTGGTTCCTCGCTATCTATAAATTTGCTGAATAATGACTCCATGTCTTGCCGAAAACCTGCGGCGATGTATTTGCGGCTCATTTTTGGCTATTTATTCAATTTATAAGACGTTTAAATTTGGTTGTTTTAGTTTGTTTTTGTTTTAGTTTATTTTAGTTTATTTTATTTTTTGTTTTGTTTTGTTTTATCTTTCAATACGTTCAATCACTAACGCCTGCTATTGGCTGATAATCTAATTATATTTTCTATCAAAAAACATATCATTTTTAGTTTTAAATTTCACTTATGACCAAATTCAATATAAGATAAAATTGTTATTTATTGATACAGTTAACGGATTTTAGTAGTTATTTGTGTTTAGCCTTATTGACAAACTCGTAATCATTAGTACTGCTATCGACTGATTGGTTTAGCTCAACTTTCAGTCCTATGTGTTGCATAGATAATTATGCAGTTTAGCCTTGATCTTGTTGTTAGTTCAGTTGCAATCTCCTAATTGTATTCCTAATTATAAGATTATAATATATGATATGTGATTTCCGATAAAAAACATTTAAACTAAAACATTGCACATGATTAGTATGCAAATAAGTTTATAGGCTCTCGAAACAACTCTAAAAAGTATTTCGTCTTAATTTTCAAGAGATTGCTCTTTAAAGCTATTGTTTAAAATATTAGATTATCTTTTAAATGTTTAATAGATACCTGTTACCAAAAGTACATTAATTAGGGAAAATTTAACAACAAAAGAATAGGCACGGGTAGGAAAGAATAGAACAGCTTTAGAAATATCGATAAGGATTAATAAACTTTAGATTAGTAAGTTGATTGCAAGACAAACATTACATAAACTCATATGTTTTATCAAATAAGTATGAAAAACAATATTCTCATTACTCTATCGTGTCAGATATAACAGTTTAGTCTATGCAATTAAGCTTCTACTTCACTATATATTGTCTTACTAATAAGTCCAGTTTTGATTTGTTGAATCCGTCTAAAGTAGATTATATGTTATATATATATATATATATATTGTTGGATCGAGTATTTTTCAAATCAATCTTATTTAGAGTATTAATACAATATAATAAAATTGTGTTAAAAGTATAGACAAATGCATGAACTTTAATAACAAAAATCGAAACCAACAAGTAAGTTTTCAAGTAAACATGATTCCATTGTTTTTGATTATCAAAACGATATCTCAAGTTTATAATATTTGTTGATTGCCAACACTTATTTGTCCTTAATGGGGTATTCAAAATTTTATATTCTTATTAGACGTAACTTTGTTTGCAAACTCCATTCCCGACAAGTCGGACTTAAGCCTTCGGGTGTCATCTAAGTTACAGTATATGAGAAAAATGTCTACACTTAATATGATTGTAATTGAGAGACAAATTAGTATAATAAGTAAAATATAATGTTAAAAATAAGAGATTATGCTTTCGATTGATTGAGTGCTGCCAGAACCCCTTCAGGTGTCTCAGGGATGGTACCAAAATAGTAACTTTTCTTAAGTTCCTTAGAAGTTCTATTGCCCTATGATTCAGTTACAGAGCTCATAAGTAACAAATTATACTCAACATAACATATGCTTTTCAATATGTATAAGGAATGGTTTCAATCTGTCACCTCTAAATTCGGTATCCTCTCGTGAGAAACAGTTTGATGCTAATCTCAATTTGCTTTCGGAGTTTTGTTGCTTTAAAGTAAACGTCAGTTCAGTTATAGATCTTATGGTTGATTTGTTTCAATAAATTGTCTGCAAAAATCAAACTTTTAACTTATAGTTTACTTATCAGATAGGATTTATTGAATTTATAAAAATATATTTTATAAACAAATTAGCAAATTTATTAGCTTGGTACTCTAATTATTTTTCGAATAAAATATTTTGTTAATACTTTGGACCTTTTTTAATCTGATACTCATTCACCGACACTCATCTGACACTCAGAACTTCGATAGAACCGATCTCTTTCTCAGATATCAATAGGAAAAATTAAATCAATCTCGATGCTTCAACTATCACTACTTCTATCTTAAAAATGGCCAAAACTTATCGGAATGTTTGTAAACTAAACTATTTGATGGAAATGCATGCTTTAGATTATTTATGTTAACTCTCAAAGACTTTTCATTCACTCTTTTCAGTTTTGATTTTTACTTTGAGGTCAGATTGAAAACTAAAATACGGATTAAACTCAAACAGAAAAAATGTTAAAAATCATTTGATTGGCTTATATCCAAAAGTGAAAACTTTTCGTTGAAAACCATTCCTGTAAAATATAACGTTTTATTAGATTTTAAGGAAGATATAAATGACTAATCAAATTGAAATTCAATTTGCGTTTGTTTTAAGATATGTTCGTTATTTTATTTTCAAATTCTTCAAATCATAACTCACTGAAAACATAAGTATTTGTGTTCCGACAACAATCCTTTGCAAGACATTCTCGGAGAAGTCGGGACGAGTATAACACTGGCTATAGCTCGAATACTAAGCATACTGTTCAATATGGAATCTGCCAGAGTGAAACATTCTTATATTTAACGTTCAATTTTTTCTGCCTTTTAAAGGTTAATAGGTCTGATCAAAGAGAGAGGCTATTCAAACGTTTCACACAAAATTAAGATATATTTTCAAGTTTATAAGCAATATGTAGAACAAGTTAACTACTTGTTTGTAATCATGAAGTTAACCTTGTTTTAATTTTCATTTAAGGCACTTATTCTAAATATATTGCTTTCAAAACTTGCAAATCAACTCAAATTTGAATCTTTACAAATAGATAATAAACAGTTTAAAACTAATGATAAATAAGGTCAAAAGCATTGTTTTCAAAAAGCATTTATTGATTTATACAACTTTATAATCAATAATCATTTAATCGATTTAGAAGTAAATCAAAACTTATATTAAATAATGATTGGATTAAACAAGAAATCGTTTACAAATTAACATATATTGAAATTGATAATCAATAAATTAAGAATCAAAGAATAGATAGAATATAAACTTTTAAAACTTTTATTAATCATAAACAAACATATTTTGCATATTATAAATGATTTGTTTATGTTGAAAAAGTTTGTTCTGATTATTACTATTATTATTAATTCTAACAAAACGACTACCACTAAAATGATTACCAAAATGTATAACCACCACTACTTCCGCCCTCAAGAAATGAACTCTTCTTTTGTCCCACCACTGCGTTTTGTCCCTGCATTACTGCCAGTTGTGCTGCGTTTGCTACTGCTCCTGGTGGTGGTGGCTGTTGGTCAAATTATTTTCTTATTAGTTAATTGCTTTATGTGTTTTCTCATATCTTATGCTAGTGATCAATAGTTAAACAATTGTTTCCGAAATAGTTATTTGTATTATATCTTAACTCATTTCTAGTCAAATAAATATTAAGTTAAAAGTTATTCATGTGCTCAAAGCTTAAGTAGCTATAATTTGATAAAAATGAGAGAATATTGGAAATAAAGTATTGAAAATAAAATAATATGTAGAAAATCTAAGCTAATTTCTAATAAAAGCTCAATTTAGGTCAATTCTAAAGGACTAGAAGTTCTAAAGAGTATAATAAACGAATGAAGAACAAAGTGATGGAGTCAAGACATACGGGAATGACAGGTCTAGCAATTCCGTCAAATCTGGCTCCAGCATCGAATCCTTGAGGCATAACAACAGTACTATTTGGCGGTAAACTTGGGTAAGGATTGTATTGATAGAGACCTGGGGTCTGATATGGATAAGGATTGGGATAATTAGCCGCAGGATTCGGTTGAGTTGTCGGCTGCGGTCCAACCGGAGGCAAAGTAACGTTCGGTCCCATATACTGGTTGGGATAAGCCATTTGTGACATGTACTTCATGTGTTGCTGTTGTGATTCGGCGTATGGCGTATACGGCGGCGGAGGTCCCAAACCCTGACCTAATCCCTGACTTAACCCTTGACCTATTCCTTGCCCTAACGGCTGGCTCAATGCTGCTGACATTTGTTGGTATTGTTGCATTTGTTGCATGTGTTGTATGTGTTGTAGTTGTTGCTGTCTTTGTTGCTGTTGTATGTGTTGCTCTTGACCTGCGTTTAGTGCCATTTGTTGAGCTGGTAGTTGTCCTCCTTGTTGACCAGCATTTAGACCATACATTGGGTTGTATACTTGTGGAGCGTTTACTGTGTTTGGAGATGGTGGTTTACGTTTGTTATTTATTGATTTTATTATTTATACCTTTCTTTTGTTCCCACATTCTTCACTAGTCTTATATCTTCTACTTTTCAAATCTGTAACTTTTCAAACTTGCAAAATAAAAATGATAAAAATGATTATAATCAATAATAATAATAATAAATAAATAAATAATTACAAATAAATTGATATTTTCATTTACTTCTTTTTGAGTAATTATTATACTTGTGTAGTAGTCAAAGATGGTTGACACATTACTGCTGTTGTCATGCAATTCAAATAAATTCTACTAACAATAATATAAACATTTTATTGAGTGTGCCTTTTCAGTAGTCGACCTCTTTCTCTCTCTCTCTCTCTCCCTCTTTTATTCACTTCTTTTTCTTTTTCATTTACCTTACTCTTAACTTTACTTATTTTCCTTACTATACTCTTTTTTCCTTCTTGCTCATCACATCTTTTGCATTTATTTTACTGAGATTTTAGTTTCACCAAACTTTATTTATTGTTAAATTTACGGAAATTAATATTTCAGAAAATGTTCAAGTTTTCGTTGAAAGTTCTTATCGAAAGTTTTATCGAAAGCTTTATTACTTAGTAACTACATACTAGTTAAAGATAACAATATTTCAAATATCTGTTCCTTGGTCTTATAAATAATCAACTTAAATAAGAAAACAACTATTTATTAGAAACAAAAACATTCGAATAGTTATCGACCAAATCCCAAACCAGTTCCTTGACCGAAACCTACGCCAGTCGCTCCTGGACCAAATCCTGTACCGAAACCAGCACCAAAAGCTGTAGAACCGAATGGTCCACTACTAGCGCTACTGATCCCCATGCCAGTTCCGCCGAACAGTCCGCTACCTGTCATCAGAATTAGATAATTAATTAAAAACATTCATAAAGCTTTTTAACTCAATATATTTTCATAATAAAATTATAAAAGACAAACCCATTCCAAATCCAGTTCCACTTGCAAATCCTTGTCTTTTTTGCCTGAAAAGTGTTGGTAAACCATTTGCGATATTAACCAATATGATTGTAAACATTAAAGTCAAAAAAAGTTTAGTCAAAATATTTGCCATCTTATAGAACTAGTTTGAAAGTAGAAGAGTATTTGGAGGATAACTAATTGAAGCGTACTGATCAATAAGTCGACACACAATGATCGTTGGAATTGAAGCTGATTTTTGTTTTTATACTTTAGATTTAAAGCTAGTGTCCAGTTCTGGCCAGTTGATGTCTAACCAGTTGACGGTCAGTGGGAAATCCCTTTGAAGGTCAGTTTGGAAAAACTATATCTTAAACATCCGTCATCTTTTATCAATGTGTGACGAAACAATGGATTAACCTGACTAAGGAATAGTTAGGAATAGTTTGAGTTTTTAGTCAAGTAAAACTTGCTAATATAGATTTTTGGGTATTTCACTACTATCTTCAGTTTGACGCAAATGGGATTAAATATATCAATGATTTTCTAGAAAACGCTTTCGGGCAAATAGCTTAAGATTACTGACCATGAAACTAACTCTTCTTTCTTATAAAGTCATTATTCAAATCTGTAATTAGAATAAACTGACATTTCAATAACTTTAATGATTGATAATTAATGAAATTATATAAGAGCTAAAAGTAGTATCAACAAAAAATTGTTTATATGTTCAACATCATCTATAAAAGTTACATAAGCAAGAGTTTGCACAACATTGAAAATGTTAGTGAACTTTTGATTTGAATCTATGAAATTTTTCAGACGTCTTTTACTAAATACGACCATATGAGCGAAGCTTAGCAGAACTGGTCGACAGACGAATAATTTAACAATAATTTAATCAACTATTTGTGTAAATACGCTATAAACCCCTTAGAGAATAAATAAATAAGATATAAAATATGCCTTAGAGAAACAACGTTCATAAACAAGTTAGAGATTTTAGATTTTGATAATAGAAATACTAAAAACTTTTGCATCTCTTTACTTCTTTAGCATTTAGTGAATAGCTCACAACTCCTCAAATTGCCACAAAATGATCCATAAGCTAAGTTTGATAATCTGTTCTCTCATTATAATACAGTGCTCCCATTCTGTTCCGTTGAGTCAACAGGAGATTGAATATGACTGGAGTCCGTTCCGTCAACGAAGACAAATGTCAATACCATTTCATGACTTTTTCAATTCTATGATGACATATCCCTTTCCATTTCCAGTAATGCCAATTTATCCAGGTTTCGATCAAGGTAAATGTCTTTAAATACACTTAAGTGGCTTTAAAAATCAATATAAAAGTTTCATAGAAAAATACTACTTAATTGTTATTGACTTTGATAAACCACTTAACTGCGTGTTTTACTCTAATTAAATTTCAAATCTATGCTATAATTATTATATAAGCTGTGACTCATGTGAGCCAAACTAACGGAAATCTGGTCTCAGCTCAAGCAACAAGTTTTGAAAGTGGTGGTCACACGTCAGCATTCGTGTCTTCTGTCAATCACGAAGGAACGCCAGTCCATTCAGCAGTTGTTTCAGGATCAGGACCTGCATCAGCAGCTGCAGCTCATGTGGACAGCACTGGAGTCCAAACTCACTTTGTAAGCATCAATCCAACAGATTCGCCAAATCCAACAACACCTTCGCCTTAATTGTTTATGGCATCAGTTGATAAAATAATTTTATCAGTGCTTATTATTATAATTTATTTGAAATTGGATTTTGTGATTTGTCTAGAATTTGTCCGGTTTGTTTTTAGCTTCGGGATCAATTAATTTGTAATGATTGAGATTATATTTATTAAATTATTCTAATTATCAGTAAAGAAGTAAGTTTTATAATAGTTTTATAAGTTTTAAAACTATTCCTTAAACATATGGAAACTTTTATAATAGTTTTAAAACTATCTCTTAAACATATGAAAACTTTTCTAAATTGTAATTTATTGAAGTGAAAAGTGAATGGATTCTATTAAAGCAGTTTGCAACGAGCCAGAGTTCTAAATGAATTAAAATCAAATATTTAACAACTGTTCAATTGTTGGAGGTGTCAATTGCTATGACGTCTGATGATCGTAGTTAGCAATAAGTACTCATAGAGAAAATCTCACTTCTGGTTAACTAACACGTTGAGGTTAGTATAACTTTAAGTAAGTTTAACTTTAGGTTAGTTTAGTGGATGAATCAAATATTAGCTTATTGTTGAATGAGGCGGGTAACATTCAATTATTTAGAGTTTTAGAAACTTTGATGAGGTTCTATATAAATAACCGAACAATTGAATACCGAATATCCTTATTGCTGGTGTTTTCGTTTCATCACCATATAAACGCTATTTATATACAGTATAACTTCCTTATATTTAACAAAAACAATCGCTTATTTCTTCTCAATATATTTAGCTCTCAATAAACTCTAAAAAGTGATCAAGTGTTAAAATAAAATAAAATAAAATGAAGCGAATAGTTAATTAGACAAAAAATGATTGAATTATTATAATAAATTTGGTTGATGGTAAGTTTAACTAAACTGAACTATATTAGATTTTTGGCGCACATACCCATTGTAAACAAGTGAACTGTTAAACTGAAAATTCGTTAAATCATTAGTTGTTTTATTATAAACTTTAGATTTAATTACAAGTTTTAATTAAATTAAATAATTGAATAATGGGAAAAGTCAGTCAAAAAACGTCTCCATACACGCAAAATGGACCTAAAATTTTCGACTATTTTGTTAGGAAAGACAATAAGACAGGTACTCATTTCAAAACTATTTTATTTGCTAATTGTTTTTAATTTAAAATAATATTTTTTAATTTAAACCATTAGCCAATCAGTCAACCAATTCCTCAGCTGAAGACAAGTCGGACCAAAATAATGAAAAGTCTATTAACCAGAAAACACCAAAAACAAAATCAACAAAACGTAAGACTGAATCAGAGGAAGTCGAAGAAGTTGCGAATTCGAAGAAGAGACAGAGAAAGTTGATTCTTTTGAGCGATAGTGAAGAAGAGGTGATTAGCGATGAAGTAAAGGATAGGTCGAAGTCTAAAAAAGATAAATTGAAAGATAAGAATAGATCAGATGATCAAAAAGAAGCAAAGGATAAGAAACGAACAACAGAAAAATCCGAAGAATCGATTGAAGAAAAGGCTGTGTCTGAGAAGAAGAAATCAAAACTGGACAGTCCACAAAAATCTGTGAAAAATGGTGTAAAGGGTGAGACAGCTGAACAAAAGCCTAAAACGCCGCAAAAGCCTAAAACGCCACAAAAACAAGAGAAAAATGAATTAATTATTGAGAAAAGTGAACGAAGGAGTCCACGAAAATCATCTGCAAATCAAGTAATTATGGATAAGACGAAACAAAAGACCAAAACTCCACAAAAACAAGAGAAAAATGAGAAATCTATTGGCAAAGCAGAACCAAAGACTAAGACGCCTGAGAAATCAGATAAAACTGAGCGAAAGAACAGAAGTCCACAAAAATCTGAGAAATTAAATAATGAGTTGAGTGGGAAGCAAAACACTGGTGTGAAAACAAGTAATAATTTTAGTACAAAAAGAGAGCCAAAGGCCGAGAGGAAGCAGTTAGAAGAGTCCGATATGTGGGTCGATAAGTATAAGCCATTAAGTGCTAAGCAAGTTATCGGACAACAGGGAGAGAAAAGTTGTGTCAATAAATTGATTAAATGGTTGTCGAATTGGCACAAGAATATAGATAAGAAGCCAGGTTTTGGTAAATTTGCATCAGATGATGGTAGTGGGTTCAAAGCAGCACTACTCAGTGGCCCACCAGGTATTGGAAAAACTACTTCTGCGCAACTGGTCTGCAAAGAGCTGGGTTACGATTATTGTGAACTCAATGCTTCTGATGCAAGAAATAAGAAGTCATTGGAGCAAGAAGTGAAAGAATTATTAAAAAATACAACTCTTAGTAGTTATTTAAATAATAATAGTAGTGTTAGTAGTAAACATGTTGTTATTATGGATGAAGTTGATGGTATGGCTGGTAATGAAGATCGTGGAGGTGTTCAAGAACTCATTCAATTGATCAAGACCACCAAAGTGCCTATTATTTGTATTTGTAATGATAGATCACATCCTAAAATGCGATCACTCGTTAACTATTGCTTTGATTTGAGATTTTTTCGACCCCGAGTTGAACAAATCAAAGGCCCGATGATGTCTATTGCATACAAAGAAGGCATTCAAATAACGCCTAATGTTTTGCATGAACTAATTGTTTCCTCAAATCAAGACATTAGACAAGTGATGCATAATTTGTCGCTGTTGAGCACTGGTACTAAACGTATTGATAACTTGTTGAGTGATAGGTCTATAAAAGATGTCAAATTGGTATAGCTGTTAATTTAGATTTTGATAATTCATTTATTTATTATTTATTTTCTACCGAAGGGTCCATTCGATGCGATCAGAAAAGTATTCACGAGTGGCGAAGAATATGCGAGAATGAGCTTTCAGGACAAGTCTGATTTATTCTTTTGTGATTACTCAATAATGCCTTTATTTGTATTTGAGAACTACATAAGTGTGACGCCTACCACAAAAAAGTATGTCTTATATAACCATTTACTCAACTGTTCTCTACAAAAGTCCTCAATAACTAATTATTTCATTCTTAAGGGGAAGTGAAGTCGAAAAACTGAAACTCGCGAGTAAAGCGATCGATGCCATGACTTTTGGAGATCAAATTGAGAAAGAGATTCGATCGAATAGTAACTGGAGTCTACTTCCACTACAGGCTGCCTTTTCTAGTGTGATGCCGGGTGCTTACATGTTGGGGCATATGGGGCATCAAATACAATTCCCGGCATTTATGGGAAAGTTATCGACAACTAATAAGAGAAATAGACTGTTACAAGAACTCAAAATGCATATGAATTTAAAAGTTAGTGGTAGCAAAACTGCTTTGAATCTTGATTATTTAGAAACTTTAAGAGACTCTATAATTGGACCCCTTGTTGCCAACGGAACCGGTGGTGTCCCTCAGGCTATCGAAAAGTTAGAAAATTATTGCCTGAGACGAGAAGATATTGAATCGATAATTGAGTTGACTCTTTGGGACAATCAAACAGACCCTATGAGTAAAGTTGACGCCAAAACTAAGTCAGCTCTGACTCGAGCTTATAATAAGGAGGGATTTTGTTTACCTTATTCTTTGGGAACCATTAAGAAAGGCAGGAAAGCCAATAATAACGATTTTGATCTCGGACTTGATGGTGAAGAAGATATTGATGATATTGAGGAAGATAACGATGATGACAATATCGATTTGGATGCTATGATTAAGGCTAAGAAGAAGACGACGAAGAAGTCGCCAAAGAAGGAGGAAGATGGTGGCAAACGTAAAACTCCTGCTAAGAAGTCGAAGAAATCTGAGACAGAAACTGAACCCAAGAGTAAAACTAAACGTAAACAAAGTGAAAAAGGATCGAAAGGCAAAGCAAAATGAAATTAATATATCAACTGATTATATACTTAATTATTAATCAATTATTTAATGAGCCAATCACTACTTGTAATTTTGTTTTGCATGTCTTTAATCCATAAAATAGACTAATTTCATTTTTGACTTCACCTTAGTTTGAATTTATTTAAATATTCAATTGAACCAATTACACATATTTTTAATTTTTACCAAATAAATGATTTTAACTGAATATCGATTGCAAGTTTTTATTGCAAGGAAGTGACAATCTCAAAGTCTTTATTGTGTCAAATTAATAGTCAATTAATTTTGTTATCAACTCCTTAAGTTTTAATCGAAATATAAGTATAAATCACAAATATGTAGAACTTGAATGAGGCATAAAAACTACATTTTTTCATTTGCTATCAGTAGTTATCATATGATTCTGAATAGTTAATTTGTTACTGTCTAGGACTATGTTCGCTGCAGTATCGAATTAACGAAACCAGATTCCAGAAACCAGAGAGTGAGTCAAATGTCAAACTTTTATTTTTCATAAAACAGTAAAAGGCTTTTTAGAAAAAAGTTTAAACATAACGTTTAGTCTCTTAACGAATAAATATTTGTCTTTCAATTGTTGTCTATGAGATAACATTACATGAAATGTTATGTTGATTTCTAACAATGGGTGCAATACTATTGAGATATGATTGCATGAGATTTCAGTATAACAAAAACCATTCAATATGACTTAGCATTGCAATACAATGTTAAGCCAGATAATACGGTAGTATGATTACTGATCAAACATTTAACCCAAATTTGTTCGAACTTCATCGAGAAAACGAAAGTTTAGGTCGTATTTTTGTCAACCAGTATAATGGAAACGACAGTCAGCTGAAATTCGACGTTATCATTAATTGTTTCAACAAAATAATAAGCGAGCAATTTTGATGATTAATAAAATTTTTTTATTGATTTAGTTTTCGAAAAGATAAATAGATTATGTTAGGTTCTGTACAAATCATTTTATAGTTTGATTGTAATGTATGAACACTATTTAATGAAAACTAATAAAACCATTCAAAAACATTGCTGTTTGTGAGCCAATCGAATCAAATTATGAGTCAAACTTTAGCTTAGATTCTGTTAATCGTTTACATGTATTTTATCTTTTGAGATTGTCTCTCAAATTAAATATGGATCAATTAAATAAAGATATGAGACGAGAAGTGATTAGTGCTTTCTATAAAGCAAATAGAGTAGTGTTTACGAGTCGATCAGTGGGAAGTATTCTAAAGTTATCCAGTTTATTCAAAATATAAACAAAGTTCTGAGCAAATCTTCATATAGACAAAACTTATTCAGGGAAAGTACAGGATTATTGCTTCCACCATGTCCTGTTATCACACGCTGGAATACTTGGCCAAAAACTGCAAAGGAGAACCCACGTTAAGCGATTGTGCATGGGTAATGACTTTTGATCTTGTGATTCGATGGAAAATATACTCATACATCTTTGACCAAAATATTAGATCTTTGTTACTTCCGGTTTTTAAGAAACAAAATTTTCTTAACTAGAATTTTCGGGAAAACTTCTGTCTTTTCTAAAATTTAGTTTAAATTTAGGGCGTTTTCAGGATTTTATGGTTTTGTGCCACTACTGGTACTGTTAGGTTTGAGACTGTCCTTTCTTTTTATTTAGTTGTATCCATACTACGGTTTGAAAGTTAATCGGTTCGCACGGGTATAAATTAGAGTTTCCTTCCTCTAAAGGGTAAATTCTGGGTCAGGTCCATTTCCGAAGCAGTCAAAGGTTTAAAAAATCTTTTGATCCAGGTGGAATTCAAACCCACGCCCTCGAGTCCAAAGATCGATACAATAACCACTGACCTGTGCCGACTAGCGGAATAAGAGAGAGTTTTTAGTCTTTTAAGTTTAATATCTTTGCTACTGAATATGTTAACTGAGCCATGAAAAAACCATAAAATCCTGAAAATGCTCTAAATTTAATCTAGCTTTCAGAAAAGACAGGGGTTTTCCCGAAAATTCTAGTGATTTTACCAATCTCATAGGAAAAATATCTTATTTACAGAATGAAAATTCCCCAAATTATCATAGCTCTAATAATACTGAAAAATTTCTAATTATTTTTGAAAATTCTTAGGGGTTTACCTTATAACAATAGGGATTTAAACTTTTCTAGAATGAAAATTATTGGGAACTTCAATTATCGATTTTACTATGTTCCAGGTCATAGTTCCAGGTCCTATATAAAATTTTCCCAAAATTATTTCCTTATTTTTATTGATTGTGAGCGAAATCCTAAAGAGAAACTAATGGAAGGTGGGATCAAACAATCAAAATTGAGTTTTCTTTCATAGACGTAATGTTAAAAAGTTAAGAAATTTTTTCTCTGGAACCGGAAGTAACTAAGATCTAATATTTTGGTCAAAGATGTATGAGTATATATGCCATCGAATCACAAGATAAAAAGTCCTTGCTCACGCACAATGGCTTAACGTGGGTTCTCCTTACCACATGAAAAGCTTTATGAAATTTGAAGATTTCGTTGAAGAGCTTAATCCAGATTAAAAAGCTGCTGAAACTGAAAGGTCTAATCGTTCAAAGTGAATTGTTGAAAATTCACGATTTTATGTTTTTTGGACAAAAATAATAACAAACTTGAGAGGCAATTGTATTTTCTATAAGAGACCAGATTCTATAAAGCTAACAGATTTTGCCAAAAGAAAATTGGGAATTATCTTGAGTAAAAATCCTGATTTAATAAGCTTTACGGGAAATAGAGATTCATTAAAAGAATAACAATTTCTATGCTCCACTTGTATCCTTGGATGTCGAGCGCTCATTTTCAAAACGTAAGCTTATACTTAAATGACAGCCGACATTTATTATCGACTGAAAGTTTAACAAAGATAAATTGTATACAGTATAATAATTTTCTCAATCCTAAATAATAAAAGTTTTGATTGTTATTCCATCAAATTTCTTTTAATTACAGTCTAATAAACTTTTTTAACTGCAAATTTTGAATTATTGTACTTATTTGAACCATAGGAAATTAATGTCAAATCATCGATTTTGCAATTTTTAGCTCTGAATTGCCTAATTTTTCTGTATCGATTATTGGCCGGTTTCCCTAGTTTTTAGCATCGAAATTTATCAGCTTCGCTCATTAACTTTTGAATGTCCAAAAAATGAACAGATAGGTTATTCATAACTTTATTTAACCCTACATTTAAAATGACTTGTTTCCATTTGGGAATGGTAGTGATGACATCTTGAAAAATAACTAGGTCATTAATATTTCCGTCAATCATAACCTAACCTTTACTGTAATATTACTGTATTATCAATCTTTAAAAGTGTAAATCAGAATGTAAAACTCTATTTATTGGTTTTTGTGATGCAATTAAAATTTTATTAATCAAATGTTGAATTATATTATATTAATAACATACTATTATTAATATATTTTCTACTACTTATGGTAGTTTACAATAATATCAATAATTAGATTAATTAATTTTAACTCGTTTTAATAAGATACGCATCGAATTCTCTGGTTTGGATTTAAGCATTTTATTGATTGCAATACCAATGATGGGTACAATGTAGAGCACCACCACCACCAGCATAACAACACCATCTTCCCTTACTACAGTAACAGCTCGCTCTTTTCAATCTTGCCCCAATATCAGAGCCTCCTGGACCAAATTCTGAGTCATCGTCATCTTGTCCAAAACTGGTGTCAAATAATGAACAAATGAGCAGCAAAACAATAATACAAGTTACTGTATACTTCATGTTTATACACTTAATATTTCTACAATTAAATGGCTTGTAACGACTTTACAAAATTCGTTTCTCATTTTATATGCAAAATTGAGAACCAAATTCCGGCGAAAGCTTACTGTAGTCAACTCACTAACGGTTAATTTATTGGAATTTAACTTTTTTAAGGATATTCAAAAACGTCGCTATTTTGCAAGGAAGCTGATAAGCGTTTTTGGATTAAGTTTTATATTAACAGTATAAAAATAGTTCTAAAACCTCTTTAACTTTATATTCAATTAGTGAAATGTACAGCTATGCACTATTAGGATATAATATGAGAAAAAATCTTTAAAAATATTTGTTAAATACTCTTAAAAATATGGACTATTGGCGTAATTCATGTTAAGGCAAGCATTGAAAGAATAGAATGAAAATTGTAATCCTTCATTTTAATTAAAAACACCAAAGATAACTAGCATATTCTTAAATATTATCATAAATATTTTGTATTAAGATAAGATATAGATATCTTAGTTTTATTTATAAGCACTATAAAAACGGGATAAGGGGTTTATGCTTTTGAGAATTCAACTAAAAGTTTTGTATAAAATGGTTTGTTGGATGGGCTACAGTTCCAGATCCAAGTCTATATCCCTAGTCATTGTTCAATTTTTTACCTCCGGTCTTTGCATCTGATGATGCTACTGACTGCTGAAGTTAATATAAACCATAATGAATAAGTGAATAAGTTTTTTTTAAAGTAATTCACTTTAGAGTATTCATTTGAAAGATTTCAAAAAACGTGTTAAGTCACTTATTAGAAATCGCCATAAGTTCACTGATCGTAGGCTGAACTAAAACTTTCAAATCTTTAGCATAAACACTAATTTAATTTTGAACTTCAGGTCAAGTAATTCAAATCAATATTAGAAAAAATAATAAAAATTTTCGAAAGTATGGATCAAAGTGTCATAAAGTAAAATGAAAATCAAATGTTTATGGAAGTAAGGTTGAAAAAGCTATTGAAATAATATCGAATTGACGAAACTAGATTCCAGAAACCAGAGAGTGAGTCAAATGTCAAACTTTTATTTTTCATAAAAACAGTAAAAGGCTTTTTAGAAAAAAAGTTTAAACATAACGTTTAGTCTCTTAACGAATAAATACTTGTCTTTCAATTGTTGTCTATGAGATAACATTACATGAAATGTTATGTTGATTTCTAACAATGGGTGCAATACTATTAAGATATGATTGCATGAAATTTCAGTATAACAAAAACCATTCAATATGACTTAGCATTGCAATACAATGTTAAGCCAGATAATACGGTAGTATGATTACTGATCAAACATTTAACCCAAATTTGTTCGAACTTCATCGAGAAAACGAAAGTTTAGGTCGTATTTTTGTCAACCAGTATAATGGAAACGACAGTCAGCTGAAATTCGACGTTATCATTAATTGTTTCAACAAAATAATAAGCGAGCAATTTTGATGATTAATAAGATTTTTTAATTGATTTAGTTTTTGATAAGATAAATAGATTATGTTAGGTTCTGTACAAATCATTTTATAGTTTGATTGTAATGTATGAACACTATTTAATGAAAACTAATAAAACCATTCAAAAACATTCCTGTTTGTGAGCCAATCGAATCAAATTATGAGTCAAACTTTAGCTTAGATTCTGTTAATCGTTTACATATATTTTATCTTTTGAGATTGTCTCTCAAATTAAATATGGATCAATTAAATAAAGATATGAGACGAGAAGTGATTAGTGCTTTCTATAAAGCAAATAGAGTAGTGTTTACGAGTCGATCAGTGGGAAGTATTCTAAAGTTATCCAGTTTATTCAAAATATAAACAAAGTTCTGAGCAAATCTTCATATAAACAAAACTTATTTAGGGAAAGTACAAGATTATTGCTTCCACCATGTCCTGTTATCACACGCTGGAATACTTGGCCAAAAACTGCAAAGGAGAACCCACGTTAAGCGATTGTGCATGGGTAATGACTTTTGATCTTGTGATTCGATGGAAAATATACTCATACATCTTTGACCAAAATATTAGATCTTTGTTACTTCCGGTTTTTAAGAAACAAAATTTTCTTAACTAGAATTTTCGGGAAAACTTCTGTCTTTTCTAAAATTTAGTTTAAATTTAGGGCGTTTTCAGGATTTTATGGTTTTGTGCCACTACTGGTACTGTTAGGTTTGAGACTGTCCTTTCTTTTTCTTTAGTTGTATCCATACTACGGTTTGAAAGTTAATCGGTTCGCACGGGTATAAATTAGAGTTTCCTTCCTCTAAAGGGTAAATTCTGGGTCAGGTCCATTTCCGAAGCAGTCAAAGGTTTAAAAAATCTTTTGATACAGGTGGAATTCAAACCCACGCCCTCGAGTCCAAAGATCGATACAATAACCACTGACCTGTACCGACCAGCGGAATAAGAGTTTTTAGTCTTTTAAATTTAATATCTTTGCTACTGAATATGTTAACTGAGTCATGAAAAAACCATAAAATCCTGAAAATGCTCTAAATTTAATCTAGCTTTCAGAAAAGACAGAGGTTTTCCCGAAAATTCTAGTGATTTTATAAATCTCATAGGAAAAATATCTTATTTACAGAATGAAAATTCCCCAAATTATCATAGCTCTAATAATACTGAAAAATTTCTAATTATTCTTGAATATTCTTAGGGTTTTACCTTATAACAATAGGGATTTAAACTTTTCTAGAATGAAAATTATTGGGAACTTCAATTATCGATTTTACTATGTTCCAGGTCATAGTTCCAGGTCCTATATAAAATTTTCCCAAAATTATTTCCTTATTTTTATTGATTGTGAGCGAAATCCTAAAGAGAAACTAATGGAAGGTGGGGTCAAACAATCCTTTAAAATTGAGTTTTCTTCCATAGACGTAATGTTAAAAAGTTAAGAAATTTTTTTCTCTAGAACCGGAAGTAACTGAGATCTAATATTTTGGTCAAAGATGTATTAGTATATATGCCATCGAATCACAAGATAAAAAGTCCTTGCTCACGCACAATGGCTTAACGTGGGTTCTCCTTACCACATGAAAAGCTTTATGAAAGTTGAAGATTTCGTTGAAGAGCTTAATCCAAATTAAAAAGCTGCTGAAACTGAAAGTTCTAATTGTTTCAAAGTGAATTGTTGAAAATTCACGATTTTATGTTTTTTGGACAAAAATAATAACAAACTTGAGAGGCAATTGTATTTTCTATAAGAGACCAGATTCTATAAAGCTAACAGATTTTGCCAAAAGAAAATTGGGATTTATCTTGAGTAAAAATCCTGATTTAATAAGCTTTAAGGGAAATAGAGATTCATTAAAAGAATAACAATTTCTATGCTCCACTTGCATCCTTGGATTTCGAGCGCTCATTTTCATAACGTAAGCTTATTCTTAAATGACAGCCGACATTCATTATCGACTGAAAGTTTAACAACGATAAATTGTATACAGTATAATAATTTTCTCAATCCTAAATAATAAAAGTTTCGATTGTTATTCCATCAAATTTCTTTTAATTACAGTCTAATAAACTTTTTTAACTGCAAATTTTGAATTATTGTACTTATTTGAACCATAGGAAATTAATGTCAAATCATCGATTTTGCAATTTTTAGCTCTGAATTGCCTAATTTTTCTGTATCGATTATTGGCCGGTTTCCCTAGTTTTTAGCATCGAAATGTATCAGCTACACTCATTAACTTTTGAATGTTCAAAAAATGAACAGATAGGTTATTCATAACTTTATTTAACCCTACATTTAAAATGACTTGTTTCCATTTGGGAATGGTAGTGATGACATCTTGAAAAATAACTAGGTCATTAATATTTCCGTCAATCATAACCTAACCTTTACTGTAATATTACTGTATTATCAATCTTTAAAAGTGTAAATCAGATTTTAAAAATCGATTTATTGGTTTTTGTGATGCAATTAAAATTTTATTAATCAAATGTTGAATTATATTATATTAATAACATACTATTATTAATATATTTTCTACTACTTATGGTAGTTTACAATAATATCAATAATTAGATTAATTAATTTTAACTCGTTTTAATAAGATACGCATCGAATTCTCTGGTTTGGATTTAAGCATTTTATTGATTGCAATACCAATGATGGGTACAATGTAGAGCACCACCACCACCAGCATAACAACACCATCTTCCCTTACTACAGTAACAGCTCGCTCTTTTCAATCTTGCCCCAATATCAGAGCCTCCTGGACCAAATTCTGAGTCATCGTCATCTTGTCCAAAACTGGTGTCAAATAATGAACAAATGAGCAGCAAAACAATAATACAAGTTACTGTATACTTCATGTTTACACAATTAATATTGTCACGATCCTAATTATACTTTATTTAATATAAAGAATGTAAAACACTTAACATGAGATATTAACTTATGTTTAAGAGTACCACAAAAGCTTTTCACTTATTTGTCACTCTTGATCACAACAAGAGAAGAGTGTATCCTAAAGCTTAAAAGCCTAGTCTTTATATACCAACAGATTTTGTTTACAAAAATTTATCAAATTGACCATCACATGCTTTTATGGTTAGAAATTATAGTTAAGTACAATGGTTTCTAAGACAAGTCAAGGATTTAGGAATGGTCACTAATTTATGACAGATGAATAATTTGGCTCATGTCAATATTTCTATAATTAAATGGCTTGTAACGACTTTACAAAATTCGTTTCTATTTTTATATGCAAAATTGAGGGCCAAATTCCGGCGAAAGCTTACTGTAGTCAACTTACTAACAGTTAATCTATTGGAATTTTAATTTTTTTAAGGATATTCGAAAACGTCGCTATTGCAAGGAAGCTGATAAGCGTTTTTATATTAAGTTTTATATTAACAGTATAAAAATAGTTCTAAAACCTCTTTAACTTTATATTCAATTAGTGAAATGTACAGCTATGCACTATTAGGATATAATATGAGAAAAAATCTTTAAAAATATTTGTTAAATACTCTTAAAAATATGGACTATTGGCGTAATTCATGTTAAGGCAAGCATTGAAAGAATAGAATGAAAATTGTAATCCTTCATTTTAATTAAAATCACCAAAGATAACTAGCATATTCTTAAATATTATCATAAATATTTTTTATTGAGATAAGATATAGATATCTTAGTTTTATTTATAAGCACTATAAAAACGGGATATGCTTTTGAGAATTCAACTAAAAGTTTTGTGTAAAATGGTTTGTTGGATGGGCTACAGTTCCAGATCCAAGTCTGTGTCCCCCGGTCTTTGCATCTGATGATGCTACTGACTGATGAAGTTACTATAAATCATAAAAAATATGTGAATAAGTTTTTTTTAAAGTAGTTCATTTTAAAGTATTTATTTGAAAGATTTCAAAAAACGTGTTAAGTCACTTATTAGAAATCGCCATAAGTTTACTGATCGTAGGCTGAACTAAAACTTTCAAATCTTTAGCATAAACACTAATTTAATTTTGAACTTCAGGTCAAGTAATTCACATCAATATTAGAAAAAATAATAAAAATTTTCGAAAGTATGGATCAAAGTGTCATAAAGTAAAATGAAAATCAAATGTTTATAGAAGTAAGATTGAAAAAGCTATAATAAATGGCGGAGAACATGAAACTCATTATGCTAAAAAGATATTTGAAAACTTTAAAAATATACAGTTTTTGTAGAAAGTATGATAAGTCAATTAACATAAACTATTATCATTCAGAAAATAGATTTGATAACAAAATCAACTCGAATAACCTATCACTAATAAACTTTTTCTCTTATAGCAATTAAGAGTTTAATGAAATGCAAGTATTTTGTTTGAAATGAACTACTTGGAAAAAATTCATTCAAGTAAAAGTCTACTACGTTCAAAAATACATGACTATTCCCAATAGCCCCTTAGAGATAATCATATCCAATAAAAGATTTCATATTAATTGACATGACTTAGAGTTGAGAAATAATACAACAATTAATGATTAATTTTGTTAACCTTGAAGTCTTGTTTCGTTAAAACTAATTTGTTGCGCAAAAGATAGTCTTTCTATCAGAAGATGTTTTAAAAATGTCGTCCGGGAGAGACAATTGATGTAATAAAAACAATCGTATTTTTAGCTTAAACTGGTGCCCAATTCATAACAGAAATCAGTCTGATGGTTGACAAAGACGTTCATTTAAACTATCCAGCTAATATTAAAGTCTAAATTTATTACTTTTCACCGCGATTTCAGTTTAGCTAATTTAACTTCTAATTGAAAAGTTTTTAAGCCATTTTACTATAATATTAATGCTTCTCAGAACGTGAATGATTCTAATGTTTGAAAATATAAACCCAACTAGCTTATCAATGGATGAATTGTGATAAACGATGATTTAGAATTAGATCTAAATTTGATTTGAGAGTTATATTTAGAAAAATTGTATTAACTTTTCTTATCATTTTATTAGACAACTCAAACTTATCAATACTCTAGTGCTTTAGATTACATAATATCAGCTCATGATATTCAGACTTATTTAGGAGAATCAAAGTCTAATTCTTGTATTTATGCATAGCTTTCTGACTGAAAATGCGATATTTGTTAGATTTAGCAGTTTGTCTTCTTCCTGTTTTATACTTAGTTCTAATAAATATCTTTTACTTCAATCAAAAGTTCTTTCTTATAAGTTCGTTAGAATTGAAATTCGAAGCTAAATCGATTGATGAAAATGTGAATATTTTCAATTCTTGCACACATATTGTTACTACAAGTTGTGGAAAGATCAGAGGTTGTGCTCAGTCGGTCAAGAATTCGTTGATAGATCAGAAGACTGTTATTGTCTACAGTTTTAAGGTATGTTTTAAAAAATATATTCACATAATTATTCACAGTGTTTATTTATAAATCGAAATAGTAACTCATATAGAGATCACTATTTGAATAAAACAAAGCCAAAAATTAGAGCCTGATTAACTAAAATTGTGAATATTTGCTGAAGTCATGAGTTAGACATGTGAACAAAATTCTTGATAAGTAACAGCTCGACATTGAAGTGGAATAGCGCTGAATGAGTACTATGAATGAAACAAAGATTAGATAAAGTTCCGACTGAAAGTGAAGGTTAATAAACTTTAGATCTAAATTAGATTCAAGATATCTAATACACAACTTATTATAAGAGTTATTTTTAGAACTTGAAATCTTTGTTAGCATAAGATTTTGTGGAGATTAAGCTTAAGAATTTCGTAACAATTCATATCCGTTTAACTAAAACTAAATTAACAATGATTTTCACATTGAGGGTATACCATATGCTGAACCTCCTGTCGGCAAACTAAGATTCAGGAAAACAGTACCAAAAACAAGTTGGGGTTCAAAAGTGATCGACGCTACTAATTATAGATCTCCATGTATGCAACCGTTGCTTCCCGATTGGCCCTTTCCTTCAGGTATTCCATCAGAAGATTGTCTATTCTTGAACATATGGACTCCAAGACTGGACAGGGAAGCAAAACTTCCAGTTATGCTCTGGATTCATGGGGGCTCATTCTTCTCAGGTTCTGGCAGTCAATACTTACCTTACGCGGGATTAAGTCTGAATAATATATATGACGGAACCCTATTAGCGGTTAAAGATGCTGTGGTTATTACTATCAACTATCGATTGGGTGTCTTTGGATTTCTTTATGGTAATAGAAGTGATGCACCTGGAAATATGGGTTATTGGGATCAGGCTATGGCTCTTAATTGGACAAAACAAAATATTCATAGATTTGGTGGCGATCCTAATCATATCACTTTATTTGGAGGAAGTGCTGGAAGTATGGCCATAAGCAATCTTATTGTTTCTAATGTTACCAGAAATTGGTTTCAGAGAGCGATTTTACAATCAGGTGCCAACCACACAGCTAAGTGGTTTCTAAAAACAATACTAAATAAGTCTTCATTTTCCATGAATTTAGTCTGTTTTAAAAAACCACTTAACTGCATGTTTTTATTTTATGTTTAGCTTAATGCAAATAGATAATAACTTCATATCATTTATAGGAACTGCTTATGTGAAACAGTTTTCTAAAGACAAAGACTATGCATATCGTGTGGCTCGAAGTTTTGCTTCCAATTCAACTATATTTAAAAGTGGTGTTTGTGATAATGACAACGATTGGATCGATTGCCTACGAAACAAAAGTGCTTTAGAACTGATTGCAAGACAGACGACTTGTTCGCTTTGGAATCAAGTGAAGCCCTGGTACGTCGGATGGTTGACACCATTTCTGCCGATTTTCGGAGATGAGTTCATACCAATATCGGTGAATAAAGCTGTGAAAGAAGGCAATTTCAGAAGTGACATAAAAATACTGTTAGGTCACACTGAAATGGAAGGACTTATGTTCACGTTCGCTATTGATATGATCCGAATTTTATTTGGAAGATATTCTCCATTTTTACCTGTATCTACAGCATTTACGAGAGATATTGTTTACAATGATATCAAAAATTTATTTATTGATAATCACACTATTGGAGCACTTATTGCCGACAAATACACTGAAGGATTTTCCGATGGTCTGCTCTTTAATCAAAACGATATCCGAAGATCTGCTGTTTATTCATTCAGTGATTTTTACTTAAACTGTCCGACAGTTTTATTTGGCGGACATATTTCTAAATCGAAATCCTTTACTGAAAAGTATATCAGTATAGATTCACTTATACTAGTTCTCAATCTATAAGTAAATTAAGTGTTTGGTCAGAAGCCACACACAACGATGAATTGCCTTTCGTTTTTGGCAAACCTTTTCAGTCGATTGAATCGATGTTTTGGTTTAGTAATGATAGGATAATGAGTGATCTTATGATAAATATTTGGACTGATTTTGCTAAATATGGGTTAGTATTTTGTTATCTATTTCATAGCAAAACATTTGATATGTTATGATTCATGTAGAGTTAGAGTATTAGACACTTATTTGATTACCATACAAGCTTTTCTTAAACTAACTTATCTAAATATACTACTTAGTACAGTCATTGTCTATTATAGTGAACGTGTCGATGCAGCCAATAGCATTCACTATTAGCAAGTATTATTAATATGTTCACTACTGATGGGATTGACTGTACAAATGCCACTATTTTGATAAAGTTAGGTTGGTCAAGATAAATGGCACGTAGGTGAAAATTATGTGGCAGCCACATGAGTGCCTAATACTCAAACTTACTTGAACCATAAACCTATGTACAACCAAATGTTTT
The DNA here is from genome assembly GCA_018873245.2 of Archegozetes longisetosus. Lineage (NCBI taxonomy): Eukaryota > Metazoa > Arthropoda > Arachnida > Sarcoptiformes > Trhypochthoniidae > Archegozetes > Archegozetes longisetosus. Next base: position 14,681,021 of record JAEMBT020000001.1, on the reverse strand, counting down.
ACCAACTTTTAGAGTTTGTGATCCTTAATCGTTAATAATTATTTTCGCTTTTTAATGATTGATGAAAAAATATCTGATCTTACTTTAGTTCACTTCCTAAAGTCAATGGTAACGAATGGCCCGAATATAGTGTGAATTCTGACCAAACAATTAACGCAAGCTTCTTAGAACTTCATTCAGAAAATGAAAGATTGGGTCGCATTTTTGTCAACCAATATAATGGAAATAATAATCAATTGAAACCCAATGTTATCAATAATTGCTTCAACTTTTGGGACAAAATAATAAGTGACCAATTTTGATAATAATTAAGATTATTTTTTAATTGATTTAGCTTTCGATAAGATAAATAGGCTAGGTTAGGTTCTCTATAAATTATTATATAGTTTGATTCTTCTATATTTATTCTTATTTCTATTTAGTTATAACAATTGATTCTTCGATCATAAATATAACCTTCACTGAGATTCTGTTCTAATAGATAAAAATATTTTGATAAAAACTGATTTATTCATAACTTTGGCTGAATTCAGAGTGAAATAAAGTCTCTAATTTCTTGAGTCGACAATCTTCCGGTTTAATTTGATTACGTTCAAATTTTCAAACATTAGAACCATTTTAATACTGTCTAGCTAGATAGTTGGAATGAACGCCTTCGTCAACTATCAAACTAACTCTTGTTATGAGATGGGCATGAATTGTGACCAAAAACGCGATCGATTTTGCTACATAATTAGCTTATCCCGGGCGAACTAATGGTGTCATTTTTGAAAACTACAGCTAAAATATATTCTGATAGAGTGGCTCCTTTTTGCGCCAATGGATTGGTTTTAATGAAACAGAACTTCAAAGTTAACAAAATTAATCATTAATTCTACTATTTCTCATCTCTAAGACATATCAATTAGTTTATTGAGATAAGTGGTATCTTTGACTTTTGCTTTTGCTACGCAACTCAGTGAATAGTAGTAAGGTGCTGATAAGACAAGACATTCTTCATCGAACGGTCTGCTTGTTGTCGTGTCTTGTTGCTAGAGTAACCGAATGTCTATTCAAACTTTTTCATTGAATATGATGTAAACGGACGTAAATATACATTCCAATTTCTATCAGTTTTTAGATCTATGTTTTTAGAATAACACTGATAATTTTCTCTCTTTAATCTGGGAGAGATTCAGCTAAAACGAGCTCATGGTAATTCACACAAGTAAAAAATTTAAGAATCAAGTAAAGAGGTTGTGCATACTTTGATTCGCAATCCACCCCCATCTGGTTATGACGAAAAACGGTGAGGGTATTGAGGTTCATTAGTAAAGTATATTGAAGGTTTCATTTCTTGCAAATATGCTGCAGGGAGCGCCCAAAACACTCAACAATTCAAATATTCAATAGCTTATAACTCAGAATCTGTTACATATACCTTAATGAAAATTTGCATACTATGAGACAATAATGAGCTGTGTTCGATGATAGCATGAAGTTTACATTTTACCCTTTATAAGCGGATAATTTAAAAGTCTAAAAATTTCAGACATTTTTTCGGTGTGTTGGCCTTCAAGATCGGACCCAATCTCTTTTGTTTGCTTCTACGTCCAAATGTCGTCCTAAAAATGTCGCCATCAATAATGTCGCAATACGAAGAATGTCGGAAGTAAACATTATTTTTTAATTACTCATAGGAATAGAATGAATAAAAGTTGAAATCAACAATTCTAAAATCTACTTGTCAGTCAATGTAGATATTGTGTTCTTAAAAGTCAGTGACTTAAATCATTTAACTGCAAATCTTGGAAATACCTTTATAGCGAACACCCGATACAATTGAATTCTATCGAACTATGATTAAATATTATAGCTTTTAAAGAGGAAAGTTCGAGACTATGTAATAATCGATTTCAAAAATATTTTTATGGCATAAATAACATGTCATATGTTCAAAAAGGCATATAAAAAGACTGACCACTGTTTAGTTTACTTACAAGTTATGACCACTCAAAAAACGATTTCCTATGGCTTATTACTATTGATTCCTATGTATTTTGCTTATCAAATATGTACTTTAATTCAGTCAAATTACTCAACGGATGGCAATAATATTGTTAATAAGGAAAAACTTCAAATCATTTTGAACAAAAAGAAAGATAATCTGAAATTTTATATCTAAAAGTAAGTTTCTATATATCAATAGTTCCAATTTTTCGTATCTATCATATCTTCTAAATTCAATGGATTTCTAAAGAAATTTCTTAGAAGATATGATAAATACGAAAAATTAGAACTATTGACATATAGAAACTTACTTTTAGATATAAAATTTCAGATTAACTTTTTTCGTTCGAAACGATTTGAGTAATCTGACTGAATTAAAGTACATATTTGATGGGCAAAATATATAGGAATCAATAGTAATAAGTAAAGAGCGGATTCTTAAGGAAATCCCTGTATTTTTTGCTGCTTCTAAAGATAGGGAAACGCTTATAAATATGACTATTACCGATAGTAAGACTACTTTAGACGCACTTTATTTTCCCTAATTTCCCTAAAACGAACAAATTTCATTGTATTTCCCTATTTTCCCTAATTGCCTATTTTCTTCCCTAATAGACAAACTTTTTAAATACTTTACATAAAAATAACCAAAAAGTTACTCATTATATGGTTTTACATTTTCCTCCTCCTATTAGATTAATAAATAAAAGTATCATTTCATTGAACAAAATATGTCATTGACTTTCGTTTATCTCATATTCTTAAATAAATTAAAATGTCTAAAAAGACAATAACACAATTAATTAGTGATGCAATTAAAGGGAAGGAAGAATTTAAAAAAGAAGGCCATCAAATTATTTGTACAGTATGTTCAGAAAATATTAGATTTGATCGGAAACACGTAAAAAATAGAGTCGATCAACACGTAGGCTCTAATAAACATCAACAAAATTTATTATTAAAATCAAAACAATCGTTGTTGAGCGAATCATTTAAATCAGCCGAACAAAAATCTGCAAAACAAAATCAATTTAACCTAAAATTGGCGAAAGCGTTAATTGGGTCTAACATCCCTTTAAAGAAATTAAATGATCCACTTTTTAAAGGATTTCTCGAAGAAATTAGTGGTAGATCTATTCCGGATGAAAGCACATTACGAAAGTATTGCGTTACACATTTATATGAAGAAACTATTGAAGAAATTAAGAGAAAAGTTGGCGATAATTTTGTTTATTTTATAATCGACGAAACAACAGATTCGCGTAATCGATATATCATTAATATAATTGTTGGGATTCTGGACGGAAGTCCTCATAATCCAATGTTATTGTATTGCAAAGAAATTGAAGAAACAAATAGTTCAACAGTATCGCAATCATTTATTAAGGCCTGCAATATATAATGGAACGGAAATATTGAATTTGAAAAAGTTTTGCTTATAGTGACAGATCAGGCAAAGTATATGTTAAAAGCTATCGATTCTTTAAAACAAACTTTCACTAATGCCCATCATATTACATGCTTAGCTCATGCATTGAATAGAGTTTGTTGTGCCATAAAAGATAATAATTATGAGTTAGATTTATTTATTACTGGAATGAAAAAATACTTTTAAAATCTAATAAAAGACGAAAATTGTTTAGGGAACTGACAAATTTACTGTTACCCCCAAAGCCTATTATAACAAGATGGGGTTCATGGCTTAATTCGGCCATTTATTTTACTGATAATTTCAATAAAGTTTCTGAATTTGTTAAAGTATTAAAAAATGATAGTAAGGCGATTGTTGAGATTAAAAAATTAATAGAAAATCCTTCACTTCAAAACCAATTGGTATCTATTCACGAGTTTAAGTTTATTCCAACAGCTATTAAGCAGTTAGAAGAGAGAAATCTTAAAATACTTAAACAATTGGATATTATTAATTCTGTTAGAGCGAAATTAGATGGCTATGCATCAGAAAAATTGCAGAAATCCCTATTAAAAAATCCTGATCTGGAAACATTCAAATCAAAGGGTGACGTCGAGCACAGAATAAAGACATTGTATACTCCTTTGGTTTCTGTTGAGGTTAAAAGATCTTTTTCTAAATATAAATGTATTCTAAGCGATCGCAGATACAATCTTACTTCCAATAATATTGAAAAATATATTGTTATTCAAGTTAATAACGCTCCAAATTCTGATGATGACTGAAATGAAGCCTATTTTATGTAATCTTTGTTTGAAATCGAATAAAATTTTTAATTTTTAAGAATACTTTTGTATTTTTATGTTTTCTAATAGTTCTTGAGATTCCCTAATAGTTTCCCTAAAATTGGCATATTTTGTTCCCTACTCCCTCCCTATAAGATAACCTCTAAGTCCTTAAAAGTCCGCTCTATAGTAATAAGCCATAGGAAGTCACTTTTCGAATGGTCATAACTTGTAAGTGTCTAGCGGTCAGCCTTTTTTAATATGCCTTTTCGAACATCATATGACATGTTATTTATGCCATAAAAATATTTTTGAAATCGGTTATTACATAGTCCCGAAATTTCCTCGTAAGATATGATAAATTTAAGTAATTTTTTAATTGATCATCTATATTGATAGTTTTGTAGAATGAGAACAGTTCAAGCTTTTCATGCATTATATCTTCTGTAATTATAGGCAGTACTGCAGTAATGATGTCAAAGGTAATTATATCTTAATTTTGATTTTCATCCTTCCGGTCATTTTAATTGTGAGGCGAGCAAACGTTGTCTATGTCAGATCTACGCGTTGTTTTAATCATTAGTAGTTCTGACACTTTTATGTACTAACAAATATATAAACATTTCTAGAGTTCAGATCGAAGTCTAATGGAATTACAGTATATAACAGTAGGCATTATGAGCCTTAAGGGACTCTGTGAAATGTATTAAGTATGAGAACACGTGTATGAATAAAGTATTGTTTTATTATGTAACTTTAAATTATTTTGCTTTGTTAACTGCACACTGGCACGCATACGTTCGCTGAAGAATCTCAATTGAACGGTTATACAAAACCGCCATAAATGTACTTTTTTAAGTGGAATCCAAATAGGAAATCAATTGTGCTCTATCTCATATTTTTTTACTGCAGACCCCTAGTAAATCATCATTTGGGACGCTGTATATCCTCAACCTTTACTTGCAGCTTATTCGGCCACTAAAGCTTATATCGATTTTCTATCACGTGCATTAAGTACGGAATACAAGTCCAAAAGTAAATGTTTAATGCCTGACTATGCTTTGACACCAATGGCAGCTATGCGTCAGTCATTATTGTTAGTGACTGAAGCTCATCATTTTATTGATAATGCACTGGCAACTATTGATATTGGAGAACAGGCGCAGGGATATTGGGCTCATAAGTCGTATTTATACAAACAGGTGATGGCTATAAAATGAGTATTTATTTGATGATAGGTTGGATTAAACATGTGAGAAAACAGTATTATAATAAAATGGAAAGAGAAAGGGCCAAATTATATTCTAATCTAATAGCCTTGTCGATGTTGCTCATGATTAAAATTTTATTGAATCTATATTTTGGTTTTTATTTAAATTTTTTCATACTTAAATTTTCTTATTTGTAATACTTTTCATGTGTTCTATATTTTTGTTTAAACCTTTACCGACTTCTACAAACTTTTTGGAAAGTTGTAGTCATAAACTTTTGTTTGACAAACGCTAGGATGTAATGCTTTCGCGCATTCAATTATGTGACTAGATATATAAGATTTTAAGTTCTTAGACATTTTAAATTATTTAACGTTAGAAATAATAATTAATGAATGAATCAAAGTTTTATTTTAATGACAATATTGTTGTCAATAAGACCTAACTGAAGACAAATTATTGAAATAGTGAGGCCTCGTCCTGATGATGCTACTGATTCGAGTGATACAGACATAGATAAAAGTCGAGTCAAAATTATATCTGGATAAAAGTTGAAAATCCCTCAAACTGTAACGCATTGAGTGGTGTATTTGAATTAAAGTATATTTAGGTTGTTTAGAGGAGGTCGACAATAGCTATTATAATGTGCTAGGGAAGTTTAAGAATCTGATTTTTAGAAAAAAAAACCACCCAAACAATCGCTTAGTTCTGGCTATTTTGCTAAACTAATTAGATGAATCAGGTTCCAATTTGAATAATTTGCATTTCTTGTATTTTAATGAATAAGAATTTTAATATATGAAAAAATTTATTACGATTCTCGGTTACGACGAACGCTTTTTGCTGCATCGACCTGTTCGCTATAAACGAGTTTCACTGTAGATAATTTTACAAATGTCTTATTGATTAAATCATATCATTTAGATCGAAAATTCGAAATCGACCATTAAATGTTTATATGAAAATAATGTTTTTGAATTCAATAATAGTCATGATGTATTGAAAATGATATTCATTTGGCATTCCATCATTTATTGATTTAATACTTATTTGAAGAGCAATTCAAACTTATGAGAATAGAAATCAATTAGTTTATTATATTTTTGCGATATCTTTTAGACATTACAGACATAATTGTTTTATCGAATAAATAACTGAAACATAGAAGTCGATATGAGTCCTGTATTCCTATTGAAGTTGAAAATAAGATATGTTCTAAGTGCAATCAATAAAATTTATTAGATATAATTTCGTTTACATTCGGAAGCATATTGCAATACAATTGTGTTTAAGCAACTGATTCAAATGACAAATTAGTAAATACTTATTAATAGTAAAGTGTGTATTTAACATAAGTTTAAAACCTGTAGTGGTCTAAATGTCATCGCAATAATTAACTCACTTTTGAGAATCAAACTCAAAATGTTTGAACAATGTAATAAAGTTCAAAAAACTTTTGGATCAAAAATAATTCAAAAAATTGTGCGTTTAGTGATTTTAATATTGTTCATATATCAAACAATAGATTTAACTATAAATTATTTGAATTATGAAACAGTTATCGATTTGAAGTCCAAACATATATTACATGAGTTACCATCCATTACGATATGCAGTAGAAAATTTTATGAAACACAGTCAAATAAATATGATAACAGAATATATTCAACTGAATTTAACTACTACATACCGTGTACAGTTCAATTCAGAAATAAATCTAAGAAATATTGTTATGAGTTATCTAAACCGATAATAAGTACAGCACCGTATTCACGATTGTGTATCACATTTTTAAGTAAACTTTTCAATGATTTTGAAGCGAAAGATAATGAATTTGCTACAGTTTTGGCAGTGAAATCGAAAGATTTAAATATTTCGAACATCAATGTGAACATTCATGGAACTAAAACACCTCCAAATATGTTAAATGATTATATAAATTTGAGAGATGGCTCCGCATACGAAATGGAATTGGACTCCTTTCATGAAATATTACTACCACATCCATATAAGACCGACTGTCAAGATTATGATTCATATTCTGGTGTAAAGAATGCACCGAAATCTCAAGAAGACTGTATTGTCAAATATATGATGAAGAGGGAGTCTAAAAAGTGTGGATGTCACAAAAAATGGTTTTATGGTGATCATTTTTTCAATAAAACATTCTGCATTGAAAATAGTTGTAACATAAAGCTTGAAAGAAATGTGTTGAAAGAGATATGCAAAAAGGATTGCAACAATATATACCACACCAAAACAATCAAGAGTAGTGGCAGTAATTATCTTTTTCTTAAAGGATCGATATTAGCATTGTTTAAGAAAACATCTGAAGAGGAAATGTTTTATATTCATAGTCCAAAAATGGATTTAATCGGATATTTGTGTTCGATCGGGTCAATACCTTCGATGTGGTTCGGAATCTCTTTCTTTCACTTGACTAGTCAATCATTTCTGAAGATTTTCCACATAATTAATTCACTTCTGATAAAAATTGGTGTCAATTTATATTCTGCTATTGAAATTCGACTACAAATTAAACTTCGATTCGTAATTGTTTCTTTACTTAAGTTAATATTTTTTAGTCTTATGTTGTATCAAGTGAATGAAATTATTTTAAACTATCTTAATGAAGAGACAATTACTCGTTTGAGTATAGAACAAATCAAAACTTTACCAAAATTAGTTATTATGGTACATATTTTCAGTCAAGAAACGCTCGAGAGAATAGAACGCAATCACTTTAATAATTCATTCCATATAAATAATATCAAAGATATTCACACAGAACGTCCGCCGAAGGATGAATTATATTACAATATTTTCTCTAAAATATTGAATGAGAGAAAATTTGGAGAATTCAATGGTTATTTAAGTTATGAAAAACTTTTTAAATCATGTGAAATTCAGATTCACAATGAAAAAATTTTATGTCCAGAACCTCAATTGAGATTACATAAATCTTTACTTCTTATGGGAAATTTCTATTTTGGTAATTTAAACGATAGCTTCAAACAATTATTACGCCATATGGATATTGGAAAATGTTTGGAGAAAATTAGTTTTCGTTTTCCAACCAACTTACACTTGGGTGCAGCTATTGTTGGTTCGTTCTCATCGTTTAACTATAAATCTATTTTTGTTCATCCAGAAACCAAAACCAATTCATTTTACAGATCGTATTCTCTAAAATCATTGAATACTAGGAAAGACTTTTACAATTCTTATTATAAAGATCAAATTATTTACTCTAGTCATGAATCAGAATATTGTCGATTTAATTGTCTGATCGATGTTTTTATCAGGGAATATAAATGTTTAACTAATGATGATGTCAATCTGTTTCTTGATTTAGAAGAGCATTTGAAAAGGAAAAATTTTAAATTCTGTAATTCATACATTGTTTCCAATCAATACTTTTTATCAGAAAGTATAGAATACTGTGAGTTTAAATGTGGTCGTGAATGCAATTCAATTCATTTTAATTTCATCAGTAGATCATATAAAATGTCGAACTCAACAAATTTCAATTTGATTCCAATCAGTTCTGATCATTTAAGATATACAGAAACTTCGAAGACAGACATCAATGGATTGATTTATAATTTGGGTGGAATCTTAGGCCTATGGTTTGGCTTATCTTCTCTTTCTATCTATGATTTAATTACGCTAATCATTAAATTTTCTCAAAAAGTTCAACGACTATTGTATTAATACAAAAAATTACTTAATTTTGAGAAAATTTGCTATAAATGACACAATTTACCTCTATTTGCAAAATTCATCGATAACTTATTCTTACATATTAGAAGCCATTTTAATGTGCTCTTTAATTCTTTCTCATGAATTAGTTATAATTTAAAACTGTGTTCATTTATTTGACTACTACTTAAACTTAAAATTCTGTTTAACTTGATATTAAAGATCAAAACTGAGATATGTTACAAGTTTTCTAACTTTTTTTCTAACACTACTTCAGAATAAACACTATAAGCTAGTTTCTAAGTCATTTTTAAACGAGTAGATAATTTTTACTGAGATATCTTAATACCTTATAATAACTTACTAATGCTTTTGAATTTGAGTATTATTTACATTTGATTGAAATGAAAGCAAAAGTTAAGACATTTCGGATTTATGTTTAGGATAGCTTTAAATGTAAGATTAATAAAATTTAAACTGATGTAAAGTTGATTTAAGAGGTCAGAGAAAAATACACACAACATTTGTTTATAACCTTTTAGTTGGTGAATGAACGGTCAATGACATAATTTTTGATTATCGACGTGGCTGGTGGTCACTTTCAGCAACCATAATAAGCTATTTCGAACCCACAGGTCACGATGAGTGTAATGGTACGAATATTTGGTGCCTATGAGCACAACAGACTGAGCCTTTAAGGTATCATACAAACAAACAGATACATAAAAACATTTTATGGGTTTATGTTAGTTATAAATTTGTTACTCTTGAAATATTTGGATTCATAAATATTATATATACATGTTTTGAACCAAATGAAGGATAAACATATATTCAAAGTGAAAATTTTCACAAATATTCAAAATTCTATCTAAACCTTACATTCGGCTAAATATTTGATACCGAGTCTTTGTAAAAACGAATACGCATAATCCATAAACCGGCCTATTGACGTCTCCTAACAGTGACCCTCTTAAGTTGTAACCTAGAACAGGAAATTCAATTAGGAAAAGAAATTTTGAGATCGGTAAATCGCTCAGAAAGTAATAGGCTAAAAACCAATGAAATATCACTAGCGAAAATACTTAAAGATTTCATTTAAAAATATAAATTAATTGCGGATATATAGCAAATAAATATGTATAAGAGCTTGGGAATGTGTAAAAATGTAAAATATTTGATAAGTTATGAAATAATTAAGGTATACTTGGATTATTTGAGTGCAAAATATAAGAATGCCAAACCGCATAGACAGACGTTGCTCACTGTCAGTGGATTCCAGAGTCACGCAAATCACATCTAAGGATTCTGCTGGACTTGGAACTCAGATATGTGCCACGCATATCCGAGAAAACAAAGAATGGTCATAAAGTGGGCATAACACCCAATCGTTCTCAAGCTACATTTGCACTGATGGCGGTAGTGCAAGATGGACTCAGCACCGCGTCTGGTAATATCTGCCAAAACGTAGATATGATATTGAAGTGGAGCGGTGCCGGGTGAATTTAGGGGTATCACCCGAACTCTCCTTGCCGCTAGCGGATGCTATGCCAGCGTAACGCGGCCCAGAGCACTTAGCCAAGCCTCTCACACCCGCCTACTGCCCTTCAGCAGCATTTGGTAGATGGCTCCCGTCGCAACCGCTAGTCCGTTCCGGTCCTATCGAAATCTACTTGTTTTTGTTGGCTATAACTCTTGAACAGATTCATCTATTGACAAAATTCTTTCTACTTCTGAAGTAGGTCTTGATCCTGTGTAATGTCTCATATGTTTCATTAGAAGGGGCGTTTGGGCCATTTTGGACATACTACTCTATAACTAACATAATATGTATTAGTGTGAAACGGTAAAATCAAACATATTCTATAATATAAATAATTTAATTCGAAGACTAGTTTAATAAGCTATTTTGTGGAAAGTAGGTATATTTGGAATCAATAACAATTTATTGCATGATTCTGAATGAACTAAAGTTAGATAATTCGAGTGAAAACAACAAAAATTGAAAACTGTTATGTTGAAACATTACAAATATAAGTGATAGCTAAATATATCTGTTAATGAAGAGCGTTTTTAATCGTTAAATATATATATATATTTAGTAACATTTGAAGTTTTTAGAGTCATCGCATCAATCATTTAATTAATATGGTCGGAAAAAAAAGATTTGCACAAAATTCAATTGTTTATATTTTTTTTACAAATGAATAATAACTAAAGATATTTTACACATAATTAACGTGATAATAGATCAATAATCTTACAACGAAAGCTTCCCGAGTGACAACTTCAGATTTTAATGAAACTCACATCATATTTACTACTCATAGAGAGATGACTTGTGAAAGAATTAGCGGCCCATACGCATTAGCTTATGAGATACAATCAATTAAAGATACATACTGACTCACATATAAAGTATATATGTACAAGCAATAACAGCAGATAATGAAGTAATTACGCTTGTTAACTACATGATGCAACGCTACTTTTTATTTGAACACAAAAAGAAGTCAAAACATCTGTGGTGATCATTTTAATAGATGTTTAAAAGCAATAAGATACTCTTTAAACTTATCTTCTAATAACAAAAGTAAAGTATGAGCATTTAAAAACCATATAAGGCATGAAAAAGCATAACAAATAAGGATCGTGATGCTATATAAACATTTCATTAGACATTTAAGTGAAGTATTCAATAATTGTTGGTCATCAGCTAGCTTCCCGATCTAGTAAAATGCAATCTAATCATATGCAAGTTTATAAAGATGAAATTTTGAAATTTGTGAATGGAAAAGCTTTGATTGTTCATGATGGATGGAGAGGTCAAATTAAAAATGATTTATTTCAAGAATTCCCTGAAATGGACAGATTATTCATACCAGACGGTTGCATAGATAAAAATCAATCTCTCGATTTGGTGGTTTTCTGTCAGTGGAAATTATTGGCAAAACTATGTTTTTTGAGGATAACTGTGGATAAATTGCATTAATGTGATTTGAGGAGTTGAAATGATGCTCTCACTCTTCAATCATTGATATTTAATCAACTATAAGCCACTTCATTCAAGGCAATGGTAAGAATACTTGGAGGCGATATTTCGATGATGCTGATCACGATTTTTCAACTGTAAATAATATTTGTTTCAAGGGTCTGCCATCATTTTGCGATTCTGACAATTGATTTGTTATATCGTTCATCCGATGCGCTCATTGTCATAAAATATTATGTCTTCCATGTTTCTTTATGTCTTCACATCTTCATGGTGAATGATTAACTATTATTTTTGATAATTATCATTTTTGGTAACATTATTATGTATTATTGATAATGAGTGGATATGTATCTTTAGTTGATTATATCTCATAAGCTGATGCGTATGGGCCGCTAATTCTTTCACAAAAGTCATCTCTCTATGAGTAGTAAATATGATGTGAATTTCATTAAAATCTGAAATTGCCACTCGGGAAGTTCTCATTGTTAATTTATTAAATTAATGATAATGGCTCGTTGTCTACAGCAATGAGTGTTTTATTTTTAGTACATGATAACTAACTATGGAAATAGGCTTCTGATAATTTCTTCATTTTTCTTTTTATGTCTTTGATCAATTTTTCACCTGATTCGGCTATGCAGCCCTGAGAATATGCATCCCATTTTAAGTGAACCCAGAACATCTCTATATTTCTAAGTTGTGACACAATTGAGAGAGTTTTCTCCCATTGCACATGGTTAATGCCCAACTAGTTCAAATGATGAGGTTATTTTGATTGAGTAATAAGAACTGGCTAGAAGTAGTCAGAAAATCTACCATCAAAATAGTATTTCTAAATAAATCTAATAAGTATTTTTTGGTACTTTGATCAATATAACTATCTGATTTAACCGAAAATCCTTTTTTAAGCATTTTGCTTTTACTTTGATTTTCATTAATATTCGAAGCAGCTTTTATTTTGAGCTTTTGATTCCATATATAACAAAATAGCGTTTAGCAGTTTTAATTTAATTTTTATGCTATTTCATACAAGTTTTACATAGCGTGTTGACATTTTTATCGAGTTGTAATTTATGTTCTCTGATATTATTAGAAGAAAATTTAGTAATCTTGGAAGGTGTCTCAATTTCAGTATCTAATCTTAAGTCGAAGAGATTTTTAAGTTAAAATAGTAGAAAAATAAATGAATAAAGTTTCAGATTAGAATTTATTGATGAGAAAGTACTAAAACAACATTAAAATGGCCTGAATTGATCTAAATAAGTTTTTTCAATAAGCTTTTACAAATAATGGTAAATTTTCGCAAGATGAGGTAATTTTTGTATTTACGCAGTAGTCGCTTCATTTTATGATAAAATCCAATGATTAGCGTAATTAAATCATAGATAGAAAGAGAAGATAAGCCAAACCATAGGCCTAAGATTCCACCCAAATTATAAATCAATCCATTGATGTCTGTCTTCGAAGTTTCTGTATATCTTAAATGATCAGAACTGATTGGAATCAAATTGAAATTTGTTGAGTTCGACATTTTATATGATCTACTGATGAAATTAAAATGAATTGAATTACATTCACGACCACATTTAAACTCACAGTATTCTATACTTTCTGATAAAAAGTATTGATTGGAAACAATGTATGAATTACAGAATTTAAAATTTTTTGTTCTCAAGTACTCTTCTATATCGAGGTACAAAATAACATTATCTCTAGTTAAACATTTATATTGTCTGATAAAAACATCGATCAGACAATTAAATCGACAAAATTCTGGCTCATGACTAGAATAAATAATTTGATCGTTAGAATAAGAATTGCAAAAGTTTTTTCTTGTACTCAATGATTTTAGAGAATACGAGCTGAAAAATGAATTGATTTTTGTTTTTTGGTGGACAAAAATTTTTTCAAATTTGAATGATGAGAACGAACCAATCAAAGCTGCGTCAATCTGTAAGTCTAATGGAAAATGAAAACTAATTTTTTTCAAATTTTTACCAATATCCATATTTTGTAATAGTTGTTTGAAGCTGTCATTTATGTTACCGAAATACAAATAATTAAACTTGAAAACTAGTTTAATAAACTACTTTATGAAGGAGGTTTTTTGGAATCAATAATAAATTATTATTATGAGATTTACGCATGTTGCGTAACATGTGGAATGTGGGACATTCGGTGGAATTCATAACGAGGAATAGTTGATTCATGCATCTCATGAAGTGGAAGCATCATTACATTCTCAATGCAGCGGCGGTTTGTAAGGTGCATGGGTCCGTGATATTTCTCGTGATAAATATCCGCCGAATGTCCCACAACTCACACATATTGAACTTTTTTAGTTTTAATTAAAACAGAAAGTTTACAAAAATGTATGGGAAGCAAAACATAACAAATAATTGGCCAACAGAATCAAAGAGAAACATCGTCAATTCAAAATTGAGCACCTTCGGAAACTTATGGCCCGCGTAAAGGCCGGAGTCCAAAACTATGATGCAGATTCTATTATCGAATAAATGATCTTTTGATTGATATAAAATTATATCTAAGAGTAATAAACTTGTTATTTTTCGATAAATAAAATCTTTGCATCCTTTTGCTAACAAATAATAATTATATACTTTACTTTTGTTACTTTAATTTCCATTAATTTTTGGGGTAGGCTGAGATACTTTAAATATACGAATATTCTAATCACAATTTCCTTGTTCAATCATTAAGCTTACTATTGAATTTTTAAGTGGTTAAGTGTTACATAAATATAATTTTAGGCATAATGAACTAAATTTTGAAAATCACGCTAAAATCAATCATTAAAATCAAACGATTCATTTTGCGATCAGCTCAACCGTTATATCCCTTTTCGACTATCGTTTAGTACGTACTTAGTCTCAGTTTTAGTCTGAATTTTATTTTAAATCGGTTTGATGTGATCACAATAACGCATTTTTTCAACTGTCTCTTTTGTTGTCGAATTTGAGGCTAATCAATTTAATTAAAGTTTATAAATCAATAACCAACTGTTTATTAGTAAATGCCAGTTTAATCGATGATTACTTCATTTTTCAATCCAATAGTAAGTTGAATAGCTGAAAGCACTCGTAGGCAAATTCATCAGTTTTTCTAACTTGATAGTAAAGGTTCGGAAGAGAGAGAGAGAGAGAGCATGTGATGTTTCAGTTGATTTATTATAGCGAAAACAGTAATAATTAGTATAAAGATATGGTGTTCTTGCATGCTTTTATTCAATTCAATAATAGTAATGTCATGCGAAAAATACTGTATAATATTCGATTCAAATTATCTCATAAATAAATTAAATATTTATTTCAAAAGCAATTCAAATTTATAAGAATAGTAATTAATTTCTCATATTATTGCAGTATTTAAGAGACATCACGCGCATTTCTATTTTATTTACCGAATAGTTGAGACAGAATTTGATCAGTCTTGAATTAAAGTTGAAGTAAAACATACATTTTAAATGTAATCGAAATAAGTTATTAGATTTAATTTCGTTTATTTTCTAAATCATATTGTTATATAATTGATTTAAATTACAGATTAAAAATACTTATCAGTGTTGAAGAATGTGTACTTTAGATAAGTTTAAATCATATAGTTACTTAAATGTGACCACAATAATTAATTCACTTTTGAGAATTAAACTCAAAATGTTAGAACGAATCAATCAAGTTCTTCAAATTTTTCACTCAAAGCAAATTAAAAAAATTATACATTTCGTCATATTAATACTGTTCATATATCAAACAATAGATTTAACTATAAACTATTTGAATTATGAAACAGTTATTGAATTGAAGTCTAAACATATACTACATGAGATACCATCCATTACGATATGTAGTAGAAAATTTTACGAAACAAAGTCAAATAAATATAACAAAATATACTCACCTGAATTTAACTCCTACATACCGTGTACAGTTCAATTCAGAAATAAATCTAAGAAATATTGTTATGAATTTTCTAAACCGATAATAAGTATAGCACCGTATTCACGATTGTGTATCACATTTTTAAGTAAACTTTTCAATGATTTTGAAGCAAAGGATTATGAATTTACTACAGTTTTAGTAATAAAATCGAAAGATTTAAATATTTCGAACATCAATATAAACGTTCATGGAACTAAAACACCTCCAAACATATTAAGTGATTTCATAAATTTGAGAGATAGCTTCGCATACGAAATGGAGTTGGATACCTTTCATGAAATATTACTACCACATCCATATAAGACCAATTGTCAAGATTATGATTCATATTCTGGTGTAAAGAATGCACCAAAATCTCAAGAAGACTGTATTGTTAAATATATGATGAAGAGAGAGTCTAAAAAGTGTGGATGTCACAAAAAATGGTTTTATAGTGATATTGGTTTTTTCAATAAAACCTTTTGCATTGAAAATAGTTGTAACATAAAGCTTGAAAGAAATGTGTTGAAAGAGATATGCAAAAAGGATTGCAACAATATATATTACATCAAAACAATCAAGAGTAGTAGCAGTAATTACTTTTTTCTCAAAGGATCGATATTAGCATTGTTTAAGAAAACATTTGAAGAGGAAATTTTTTATATTCATAGCCCAAAAATGGATTTAATTGGATATTTGTGTTCGATCGGGTCAATACCTTTGATGTGGTTCGGAATTTCTTTCTTTCACTTGACTAGTCAATCATTTCTGAAGATTTTCCACATAATTAATTCACTTCTGATAAGAATTGGTGTCAATTTATGTTCTATTATCGAATTTCGATCACAAATTAAACTCCGATTCGTATTTGTTTCTTTACTTAAGCTAATATTTTTTAGTCTTATGTCATATCAAGTGAATGAAGTGATTGTAGACTTCCTAAATGAAAAAACAATTACTCGTTTGAGTATAGAACAAATTAAAACTTTACCAAAATTAGTTGTTTCAGCACTTCTTTTCAGTGAAGAAACGCTCAAGAAAATAGAACGCAACTACTTTAATAATTCATTTGATATAAAAGACATTAAAAATATTTACTCAGAACGTCGATCAAAGGAAGAATTATATTTTGATATTTTCTCTAAAATGTTGAATGAAAGAAAATTTGAAGAATTCAATGGTTATTTAAGTTATGAAAAACTTTTTAAATCATGTGAAATTCAAATTCAAAATAAGAAAATTTTCTGTCCAGAACCTCAATTGAGATTACATAAATCGTTACTTCATATGGGAAGTTTCTATTTTGGTAATTTAAACGATAGTTTCAAACATCTATTGCAAAATATGGATATTGAAAAAAATTTGAAGAAAATTAGTTTTCATTTTCCAACCAACTTATACACGGGTATATCTATTGTTGGTTCGTTCTCATCGTTTAATTACAAAACTATTTTCGTCCATCCAGAAACAAAAACCAATTCTTTTTACACATCGTATTCTTCAACAACATTGAATACAAGGAAAAACTTTTGCAATTCTTATTATAAAGATCAAATTATCTACTCTAGTCATGAACCAGAATATTGTCGATTCAATTGTCTGATCGATGTTTTTATCAGACAATATAAATGTTTGACTAGAGATAATGTCATTTTGTATCTTGATCTAGAAGAGCATTTGAAAACAAAAAATTACAAATTCTGTAAATCAGAATTTGTTTCCAATCAATCTTTTTTATTTGAAAGTTTAGAAAACTGTGAATCTGAATGTGGCCGTGAATGTAATTCAATTCATTTTAATTTCATCAGTAGACTATATAAAATGTTGAACTCAACAAGTTTCGATTTGATTCCAATCAGCTCTGATCATTTGAGATATACTGAAACTTTGAAGACGGACATTAATCGATTGATCTATAATTTGGGTGAAATTTTAGGCTTATGGTTTGGCTTATCTTCTCTTTCTTTCGTAGATTTAATAACATTAATCATTGGATTTTATCATAAAGTTAAACCACTGTTGTATCAATACAAAAATTACTCTATCGTACGAAAACTTGCCATAAAAAAGGCACAATTTACTTCTCTTTGCAAAAAATTATTGAAAAACTTATTCAGAATGATTAAAAGTCACTTCAATATCTTATTTAGTACCTTCTCATGAATAAATTCTAATCTAATGCTTTATTCATTTATTTGTCTACTATTTAAACTTAAAAATGTGTTCGACTTAAGATTAAGAGTCAAAATTCACTTATGTTACAAGTTTTCTAACTTTTCTTTTAATAATATCTGGGAATACAAATTGTGAATGAAAAATATTTCTTTGCATTCACATATATCTCTTATTAGAATGTAAAATAGGGCGCAACCTCTAGTTTTAGGAGAAGCGATCTATTCTGCGAACTTAAGCAACAAAACTTCATAGCTTGAGCTCAAGTGTAGAACTATTATGGGATCAGTTGACAGTAAGTGTCAATTCATCGGAATTAGTCTAAAGATTTTTGAGGTCAATCGGTTGAGACTAGGGTGACCAATTGTCCCGCATTGTGCTGGATTGTCCCACATTTAAGAGTTGTGTCCATCATACCGTATGCGCCCTTTACGGACGGAAAATATCATACATTTTAAGATTTATTTTAACAGATTTCCACTGTATGTTTTATTTAATGCAAATAATGCAATTTTATTGTTAGCACGTTTCTTATCGTAAAATATGTAGAAGTCTTTAGATAAAAAGAGTTTTAATCCGTTTATCTGATGCCTTGTTTTCATTTAAATCGTGTGTGACTCTTATAAAATGCAGTTCTCAATAAAACCTTTAGTTTATATTTCACATAATTGTTATTTCAAACTGTGACTTGTAACTTCAATCAGATTAAAACTCTTTAAAATTTTTATAAGGGGGCCAAAATATTTTTGTCCCGCATTTAACAGTTTTTGACTTGGTCACCCTAGTTGAGACTAACCACTGGTTGAAATGAAACCATGGACATGAGCCAAAACGTTTGGTCACTGCCCTAAACTTTTGAGTATTTAAAGGCACTCACAAGCCATACTCTGGGCTGATAAACAATTAGTTTAATCTACTTCTTATCAGACGTCTTAGATATCTTCACTATCTCTACTCTGAGATCTTTGCTTGTATTTTGTATCTTAAAATAAACTTTAGTTGAATATCAGCAAGTGTTTTGGTTAGTTTTTTTTTTAATAAGTTTGTCTATCTTTTACTGTTTCTTTAATGTCGCACTTGAGGCTACCCGAATTGGCAAGTACAGCAACAATATTACAACTCGACTAAAAACCTGGCAGTAATCGAGAGTCTTACAAACTAAGAGAAGTGAATCAATAAATTGAACGAAATGCGAATAAAACGTGAACACAACTTTTAAACATTTGTAAAACTGGCAAAAGAATTAAATGTTTGCGATAAAACTGCTGTGTTATTTAGTTTAATATAGGATCAAAAGCTCAAAATAAAAAGCCTACCACAAAAATTAATGGAAATTAAAAACAAAAGTAAAGTATATAATTATTATTTGTTAGCAAAAGGATGCAAAGATTTTATTTATCGAAAAATAACAAGTTTATTACTCTTAGATATAATTTTATATCAATCAAAAGATCATTTATTCGATAATAGAATCTGCATCATAGTTTTGGACTCCGGCCTTTACGCGGGCCATAAGTTTCCGAAGGTGCTCAATTTTGAATTGACGATGTTTCTCTTTGATTCTGTTGGCCAATTATTTGTTATGTTTTGCTTCCCATACATTTTTGTAAACTTTCTGTTTTAATTAAAACTAAAAAAGTTCAATATGTGTGAGTTGTGGGACATTCGGCGGATTTTTATCACGAGAAATATCACGGATCCCATGCACCTTAAAAAGCGCCTCTGCATTGAGAATGTAATGATGTTTCCACTTCATGAGATGCATGGAATCAACTATTCCTCGCGATGAAAATCTACCGAATGTCCCACATTCCACATGTTACGCAATATGCGTAAATCTCATAATAATAAATTATTATTGATTCCAAAAAACCTGCTCTCCATAAAGTAGTTTATTAAACTAGTTTTCAAGTTTAATTATTTGTATTATAGAATATCTTTGACTTAACTGTTTCGTATTACGTTAATAATTCTTACGACAAAAAAATCCGTAACCACATGGCATATCTCGAAAATTAATTTTTCCGACCTCAATCTGGTTAGAAGCTTGTGAAGAATAATAAGGGATATTATTGAGAAAGATGAACCAAAAAAAGTTTAACTGTGGGTCACTATAATAAACAATATATGAGACAATTTATGACTAGACGTATAGGAGTCGTCTTACAAAAGTTTGAAGAAACGCATTGAAAAGCGCATAGCTGCAGAAGGAGACCGAATTAAATCATCATTTCATTTTAGTTGTAATAATTGGGATCAAATGCATTCTTGTGGTAGATTTTATGTCAAAGTATTGTAATTTTCGTTGAGAACTTTACATTTACTTTTTCCAGATATTTTGTCGCGAAGTATATTACATGTTATGTTAGTTATAAATTTGTTACTTTTGAAATATTTAGTTTTATAAATGCTATGTATCTACATGTTTTCAAGTAATTGGAGGATAAACATATATTGTGAGTGAAAACTTTCACAAGTTTTCAAGTTCTAAACCTTACATCTGATAAAGTATTTGGTACTAAGTCTCTATAATTTTCAGCTTTAAATTTTAATTATAAATTTTTTATGTTCATATTTCGAAATGCCATTTCATCCTTTTGGTTGTATTGGTGAAAGTCTATAAGATACCTAATGAATTGGACATTAAATTATGAAACTCGATAGCATGACTTTCGAAGCATGACTACATAAAAAATGAATATAAAAAGACTTATAACTTACTAGAGTCCTATAAATCTTTATCATTGTATGAATAATCATTAATAACAGATTGTTCACTATCTATGCATTGTCCAATAACTTGAGTTAGCATAACTTATAATGTGAATATTCTGTATATTTTTAGATCATTTTAGAGAATTAGTTTTGTGACTGTATAGTGACTAAAATTATTGAAAAACTTTGAGCTTTATATCAAACTTGATTACTTTGTGATAATCGATTTACTCTTTACATATCATCTATAAAACTTTCATTTTTAATACGTCTTCACACAGGTACTATTTGTTCATATAATTGTTTGAATAGAGTTTCAACACTATTAACGTATAAGATAACATTCAAGTGAAATTTGCATTTCAAATGTTAGAATTACAGTAAAAGCCTAACATGTGGTTTAGTGATTCTATATTATTTTTTAACAAGGAATTTGAGTGTACGTAAAAGTTACACAGGTTTTACTGTATCAACTTTGAATATATGAGTTAAAAGCCTTGAATTGAATACCTTTGTGTTGAGAAATACAAGACAGAAGCTATGGATGTATTACTAACGAAATCTTCTGGTATTAATGGTAATTTTGTCTTATAATGAAAGCGAGCAATTTTTAAGGATAATTTGATTGTTTGGGAGAAAAAAATTACACTCTACTGTACATTAATGCTGAAATTGTTTTGAGGACAAAGTTAACTATCACTTATAGCATAGTATTATATAAATCTATTTTTAAAAACTATTTCTATACTTAATTATTTCGAAACTATAATCGCCTAATTGTTATTTTTTATTTTCTCAGAAATCTGAACTTTACAAATTTGAATCTAAAATTCTGTATAAAGCTTGTCATTAGATTAAGACTAACCTAACCTAAGTTAAATTCGGTATTAGATCATAGGTTAATATTAGATAAATTGATTCATTTTGCTATATCTACTAGTATTATTTTCAGGACAAAACTTTATGCAAAATATCTTCTCACCAAAATAGTTAATTTTACAAATGTCTTATTGATTAAGTTATAATGTATAGTTTGAAAATTCGAAATCTATGATTGAATTTGTATACGAAAATAATGTTTTTCAATTCAATTATAGTAACGATGTGATGAAAATGATGTTCATTTGGCATTCCCTCATATATTGATTTAATAGTTATTTCAAAAGCAATTCTAACTTATGAGAGTAGAAGTCAATTAACTTATTATATTTATGCAATATTTTTGAAATATCATAGATATAACTGTTTTATCAACGAATAATTGAGGCACAAAAGTCGATATGAGTATTGCATTAGTACTAAAGATAGGAACATGATAAATTTTAAGTGCAATCTATGTAAGTTAATGGATCTGATTTCATTTACTTTCTAAGTCTTATTGTCATACAATTGGTGTTCAAGTAACTTATTCAAATGACAGGTCGAAAAAATATTTGTTAGTAGTAAAAAATATGTAATTTACAAAGAATTGAGTCTTGTTATAGAATAAACGTGAACGCAATAGTTAAATCACTTTTGAGAATTAAACTGAAGTTGTTCGAAAGATGCAAATTCAACATAACTTTGGCTCAAATCTAATTCAAAAAAATTGTACATATCGTGATATTAATACTGTTCACATATCAAACAGTTAATTTAACTATAAATTATCTGAATTATGAAACAGTTGTTGATTTGAAATCTAAGCATATATTACATGAGATACCATCCATTACGATATGCAATAGAAGATTTTATGAAAAACAGTCGAATAAATACGAATATAAAATATTTTTAACTGAATTTAACTCTTATATACTTTGTGAAGTTCAATTCAAAAATTATACAAAGAAAGCTTGCTATGAATTGTCTAAACCGATATTAAGTACAGCTCCTTATTCACCATTGTGTATCACATTATTAAGTAAACTTTTCAGTGACTTTGAAGCAAAAGGTCACGAATTTATTACAGCTTTATCAATAAAATCGAAATATTTAAATATTTCGAACGTCAATTTAAATGTTCATGGAACGAAAATACCCCCAAATACACTTGGTGATTTTATAAACTTGAGAGATGGCTCCGCATACGAAATGGGATTGAATACTTTTCATGAAATATTACTACCATTTCCATATCAGACTGATTGTCAAGATTATGATTCATATTCTGGTTTAAAGAATGCACCGAAATCTCAAGAAGACTGTATTGTCAAATATATGATGAAAGTAGAGTTTAAGAAGTGTAGATGTCTCAGAAAATGGTTTTACGGTGATGTTCATTTTTTCAATGAAACCTTTTGCCCGGAAAGAAATTGTGACATAAAGCTTGAGAGAGATATATTGAAACAGATATGCAAAAAGAATTGCAATAATATATATCACACCAAAGCAATCACAAGTAGTAGCAGTAATCACATTGCTTTTCAAGGATGGATAATGGTATTGTTTAAGAAAACATCTGAAGAGGAAATGTTTTATATTCATAGTCCGAAAATGGATTTAATTGGATATTTGTGTTCGATCGGTTCACTATCTTCGATTTGGTTTGGAATCTCTTTTTTTCACTTGACTATTCAATCATTGCTGAAGATTTTCCACATAATTAATTCACTTCTGTTATCATTTGGTGTGAATTTATATTCTATTATCAAAACTCGATCACAAATTAATCCTCGATTGATATTCGTTTCTTTACTTAAGTTAATATTTTTTAGTCTTATGTCATATCAAGTGAGTGAAATTATTTTAAACTATCTTAATGAAGAGACAATTACTCGTTTGAGTATAGAACAAATCAAAACGTTACCAAAATTAGTTGTTTCAGCACTTCTTTTCAGTGAAGAAACGCTCAAGAAAATAGAACGCAACTACATTAATAATTCATTTGATAAAAAAGATATTAAAAATATTCACTCAAAACGTCGATCAAAGGAAGAATTATATTTTGATATTTTCTCTAAAATATTGAATGAAAGAAAATTTGAAGAATTCAATAGTTATTTAAGTTATGAAAAATTTTTTAAATCATGTGAAATTCAAATTCACAATAAGAAAATTTTATGTCCAGAACCTCAATTGAGATTACATAAATCGTTACTTGGATTGGGAAATTTCTATTTTGGCAATTTAAATGATAGCTTCAAACAATTATTACACAATATGGACATTGAAAAATATTTAGAGAAAATTACTTTTGAATTTCCAACAAACTTTAGTATTGGTGCAGCATCTGTTGGCACATTTTCAACGTTCAACTATAACACTATTTTTCTCTATCCAGAAACAAAAATTAGTTCATTTTTCAGCTCGTATTCCCTAGTATCATTGAGTACAAGAAAAAACTTTTGCAATTCTTATTCTAACGATCAAATAATTTACTCTAGTCATGACCCAGAGTATTGTCGATTTAATTGTCTGATCGATGTTTTTATCAGAGAATATAAATGTTTAACTAGAGATAGTGTCATTTTGTATCTTGATTTAGAAGAGCACTTGAAAACAAAAAATTACAAATTCTGTAAATCAAATATTGTTTCAAATCAATCTTTTTTATTAGAAAGTTTAGAGTACTGCGAGTATGAATGTGGTCGTGAATGTAATTCAATTCATTTTAATTTCATCAGTAGAACATATAAAATGTTGAATTCAACGAAATTCAATTTGATTCCGATTAGTTCCCATCTTCTAAGATATACTGAAACTTTGAAGACGGACATTAATCTATTGATTTACCATTTGGGTGGATTTTTAGGCCTATGGTTTGGCCTATCTTCTCTATCGTTTGTTAATTTAACTACACTGATCATTGAATTTTCTCTGAAAATAAAGCATTTTTGTATAAATAAAAAAATTACTCAATCTTGGGAAAACTTGCCATAGATAGGCACGATTTACCTCTATTTGCAAAATTCATTGAAAACTTATTCAGACTTATTAGAAGTCATTTTGATATGTTATTTGATATTTTCTCACGAATAAATTCTAATTTAAAGCTTTATTCATTCATTCTTCTACTATTAAAACTTTAAAATTTGTTTGACATTAGATTAAAAATCGAAATTGAGAAACGTTTCAAGTTTACTAGGTTTTCGACAGAAAGTCGATGGTCGAGAGCCTAAGAGATCAGAAAAAGTGAAAAAGTATGTTCGAAAAATTTGAACACGATTTGTAAACTTTTGCAAAATTGGCAAAAGAATTAAACGTTATCGACAAAATTGCTATAATCTCAAGAAAAAACTGTTCAAAAAAATGAAAATAAAAAATGAAAGCAAAGTTTTTAAATAAGTTAAGAATGAGCGCACTTAAACCATCATTAATTACATTTATAACCATAGACGACGAAAGTTATTTCAAAATTGATGATTTTAATAATTTTGGCAGTGATTCTTATTTTGTGTATCCATCCCTTGAAGTTGAAAATCAAATCAACTATAGATTTAAAGAATAATTCTAAACAATGCTCTCGTTTGAATTGCTGTCAGCTCAGCCGCTCATTCAGAGCCATTGATTTTTATTATAAAAGGATTCGCGATAAAATAAAGTAATTATATTGATTAATGTATAATTAAGAGATTTTCCAATTTTATTCGGAAACATTATTTAGATGGTAATTAGATTTTCTTACTATATTTAGCTAGTTCTGATTATTCAATCTAAATAACCTCATCGTTTGAACAGTTGGATATTAATTATGTGAAAAGTGAGGAAATCTCAAACGTGCCACAACTTAGAAATATGAGGATGTTTGGACTGCTTAAGAAGAAATGTATATTCTGAGGGCTAGATAGCCGAATAATTTGAATAATTGATCAAAAAGAATTAAAAGAGAAATAAACATATTGTCAGAAAGTTAAAATTTGTTATCACGTAATAAAACTAATAGACCTAGCCAAATGATCTAAAAGGAGGTAATATAAAAGTTATAATTCAGTTCATAGGATGTACTGTATATAAGTTTGAAGAAATATATCTGTAGTATGAGATGCATAAAATAATTTATTAAATGGACAAAACAATTTTTGATGATCAACAAATGTTTAATATAAGGTTATTATAAGTACGAAAAACTCTCATGAATATTAACATCATATTCGATGTTAGCAGTGTAGTCCGGACAAATGGATCTTTAAAACAAATCTATATTTTTTTAAATATGATTATATGATTAGTGAATATTTCCCTCCTGTCTGGTTGACCAAAGCCCATCGCAGTGGGACGTGTCTTGTACAAGTGGCGGCTCTTTCGACATTTATCTCATGTATAACTCGACCATACACTGCCCAAAGTTGAGTCTGATTAGCAAATCTCTTATGTTTATTTGTCCTATTTATTCTTGCAATACCATCAAAGTCTCAAGGGTTCAAATCAGGACTGTAAGGGGGTGATTAAGTTCCCCCTAACGATGTCGATTAAAGAATTCTTTGATTTTCTGGTGTTTATATAGTCTAGCATTGTCGTGCAAGGTAAGTGGATTATGAAGCCGGTGGTTTTTACTTCTGAAAGAATTATATGTTCCAAAAAATCAATTTATACTTGAAATTTGATATTTGTATTTTTCGGTAAAAGTCGACAACCAGATATCTGATCTTGATGAAAAGCAACAATCATCTTTCAGTCATTTATCGTTGCTCTTGTTTTGGTGGGTCTGCTATATCAAATATGGCCGCTAGGATAATTTTAGTTTTCTAATATTTCAAATCAAAATTACATACGGTTCTTGTCCAGGTAAGTGCCATTGACGTGAACTAAATGGATACTTAGGGTCATATGATCTGATTCAAGTTTCATCAATTGCGATAATTCTTTCCAGGAATTTAGGATCATTATTATATCTTTCAAGATGTTGTACACATATATCGATACGCTTCTGTTTCTGAGCAAGTATAAGTTCATGAGGCACCCACCTCGTAGTTATTTTTTAGCCCCGACTTCTTTCGGAAGTCTTATTGTGCTTAAATAACTGACTCCTAAATTTTCTACCAATTCAAAGGTTCCCAAATTACGGTCCTCAAGTAAAAGCTCTTTGAGTTTTTCTTAGTGATTTTCATCGGTTGCCTCACAAGGTTTCCCTTCATCAGGAGCATCTTCGCTTATTAAACGGACTCGTTCTTTAACTCTCCTTAAAGTTCATAGACTCGGCTTCTACTCAATGCTTGGCTTCGAGCGATTTCTTCAAGCATTTTATAAACTTGAGAGGCAGACGTGTCCAGTAACACATGAAACTTGATAAATGCTCTCTGTTCTTGGGTTGTAATACTGGCGCGAAGTGGGTCCGTTTTTGGTCCACTTGTATAAATAATTAATTCAAGAGCGCAAATTACATAAGATCATATCATCCAGTATATATTACTCTAATGTGTAGTAAAATAGCATAGACATGTTTAAATTCTTTATCAAACTTGAGATATGATTGTCCGGACTATTCTGCTAATATTTAACAGATGTCATACTATTTTGTACACTTTACTTATATTTAATTTGATAATACTTGTAAACTTTCGTTCCTATCAAATAGTTATTTAATAACAACTGGAAATGAAAGGGCTAAGTTACATTCTAACAGCAAGTTAATAACCTTGCCATAGGTTGCTCATCATTAAGTATTTTATTATTTTTATTTCTTGGTTTTTACTTTAAACTTTTTTCACTCTTATATTTCTTATTCGTAAAACTTTTTATGTGTTCTATACTTCTATTTAAACTTTTGCCGATTTTTACAAACTTTTTGAAAAGTCATAAATTTCATAAATTTCTAGTTATAAATCTTGATTATGTTTAGCAAGTGCTAGAATGCAATGCTTTCGTGCATTCAATTACATGACTAGATGTATAAGATTTTAAGTCTTTAAACATATATAAGAGATAAATACTGAATATTAGATACTTGCTTAGCTACCATACAAGCATTTCCTCCTTAACTAACTTGCTAACCTCAATATACTACTTACGAGTTAATACAGTCATTCTCTTTTATAGTGTACGGGTTGATGCAGCCAATAGCGTTCTCTATTAACAACTATTATTAGCGTATTCACTATTGATGGAATTGACTGTACCAATGCCACTGTTTTGATCAGATATAAGATATATAAAATACACATAAGAGTTACTCACCCGATTATTTCAGCGCCGCTAAGGGATTAGTTTTGAAACTTTTTTGTGTTCTCCTTTTTTGAAATGATTTTTTGCTCACTTAGAAATATATTAGAATATAATTAAATTAATTGTCGCTAAAATTAATTAGAATTAGGTTAAATCTTCAATAAATTATCAAAATCACATTTGATTGATTCGTTTGAATTCACAAATAATTAATCGCAATGAATGATAAGGAATGTGCTGTTAATGAATGCCAGAATAAAAGAATATCAAGTTCTGATTTAATTTTTCATTATTTTCCAGTAAAGTCTAAATTACGGTAATTTCTGAAATAAAAATAACAATTTTAATAACTTCTTTAAATAGAATAATATACTTACAGTTATCAACAATGGATTGAATTTTGTGAAAATCAGGAAATCATAACTTTATTTTCTAATGAAAATTTCAAAACTTTGAGACGAAGAGTAATTTGCTCAGAACATTTTGATCAATATAAGTATATCAATCCTTCTAAAAAGATTAGACTTATTGCTAATGCGACTCCAACTATACGAAAAACTTCGAATCAAACTACCATTATTTCCATTTCACGTACACCGACGGATTCTTTATTCCAAGATTCGGTCGAAAGTGATATCCAAATAAGGTCAAATGATAAGGACTCAGTTGAAAGTATTATTCGTTTAAACGATCTTCATAAAATAAAATTTAGGGTCAGATTATTAGTGTGTGATATGGGAAGTTCCAATCAGAAATTATTCAATAAAATAATAGGAGTTACTTCAGAGAGACCTTATATTATATTTGAGAATGAATTCAAAATATTCGTTGCGTATGATTTTTGCCATTTGATTTAATTAGTTAGAAATAATCTCAAAAAATATAATATTGAATTCGAAAACAATAAGGTAGCTAAATGGATTATCATTTTATATCGATAAACTGAATAACCCAAATTATGTAAAAAATTAACAAATCGACATTTGCATCTTGATAAATTTTCAAAACAATCTTTAAAATTGGCTACTCAGCTTTTAAGTAGAACTGTTTCTTCTGGGCTATATATTTTGCGTTTGACAGAATTTAATTTCGTAAAATTCAGTATTTACTGCGGCATTTATTGAAAGATTTGACACAATATTTGACTGTTTAAATAGTACTCTAACTGAGAATACAAAGAAACCATATAGAATCCAGTTACAGAAAGATAATTTACCGTTTAATTATTTGAAAGATTCCAGAAAATTTATCCATAGCTTAAATTTTTTTGATAGAAAAAAATTAATCCAGGTTAAAGACTCTCCATTAAAAATGGCTTTATGTTAAGCATTAATTCAGTATTAGAGCTTTGCTGTCAATTGAATGAAAATAGTTTAGAATCACTTAAAACTCAAAATCTCAATCAAGATTTAGCTGAACATTCTTTCAGCATTATGCGAGAAAAAAGTGGATGTTCTCACAGCTTAACAGACAGGCAATTTAAATATGCTTTTAAGATATTACTTGTTCACCTAATGTATTCTGCGTCTGAAAATGAAAAGTGTAGCTGGGATTCTGATTACCTTTTAACCTATGTTTATAAAGATTCGAATTCAGAAAAATGATCCAAAGTCAAAGTAAAATTTCATTCGATTCAGATCATATTGAAAGCACTAGTCTTAGAAGTGATGAAATATTAAATATTGAAAATACTTTAGTTCAGAATTCACATAGTTATTTAACTGGATATTTTATCTCTAGCTTGAAGGATAAATATAATTGTCTAGGATGCTCAAATAGTATTATTCAAACTAATGATGCCCTAAGAACTGACACAATTTTTCTCAATTACAAATCAAATAATGATATTAATAAAACCCATATAATTCCATCAGAAAGAGCTGCACAATGTATCTCTCGAATGATTAGCATTATAATAGTTCAATTAAAATAAACTAAACAAACAATTGGTATCAAAAAGAAATTGAAAGATAGAATTTTTCGGGAAGTTAACTTTGATTGGATACCCCAATGTCATAAAAACGTATTCATTCAAAATATCTTCGATTTGTTATTTTCTGTACTAATTCACTTTCAATTAAAACTTCAAAACAGGACTTTCGAAATCCCATTTAATATTCAAAGGAAAAAATCGAAAACTTTTCTCATTGATGCGATTTATATACATTTAATTTACTCGACAAAAAATCAATTACTGATATAAAATTACCTCATATTCTAGAATTTATATGTAAGATGGTGTGTTTATTTATTCTACATCATGATCCATATTCTTTATTTTGTGTTATACTTTAGGTTATTCTATCTTAAAAATAGTTAATTATTTCTGAATATCAAAGAAAACATTCAAAAAGTAAAAGTATTCAAGTCATGGAAATAATATTCATTGCATTTCTTGGTTTTAAAGTGCTATTTGTTTGAGAAAATTTCTTTGTATTGTAAATATATTAACGAAGTCTTTTTGGTCAACTTTCAATCTGTATATCAATTAGTATATAAAATGACTACTTGAATATTATATTCATATTTGCCGCACTCAATTAACGATAATTTTCTTGCTTTGAGTCTATTGATTGTCTCAACTGCAACTCCAAAACTAATCCCTTAGCGGTGCTGAATTATGGGCTGAGTAACTCTTATGTGTATTTTATATATCTTATATCTGGTTTTGATAAAGTTAGGTTAGTCAAGATAAATAGCACATGGGAGAAAATTATGTATTAACTACATGGGTACAATTGACGCCAACAGTTTTACTTTAATCCCTGACGTGTAGAGATAAAAAGTTAGTGACAACATAAAAACTGTATAGTATCAGTAAAGAACTATAGTTAAAATGTTAACTCAAATTTTGATAATAAAAATCAGCACCTGACTCACGATTGGTAATCATAATTGATATTCATTGACTCACGCGTAGTGAATAAGTTATACAAAAAAAGATACAAATCTAATATTAATTAATCAATTATTAAAAGCTTAACGATCATAAACTTGAAATCAATTTATTTTATACTTTGAAAAAAGAGGAAAATCCGAAAATAAGTTCAATCATAATATTAAGATTATTTGTTATGACTACCAGAAAAACTTACAAATACCTAAAACTAATGATAGTCTTAAGTACTATTTAAATAAATTTCATTCATATAATTTCGGAGTACATGATGTTCTATCTAACCACGTATTCATACTCTGAAAACTATGCTCGAAAATCCCCAAATGAAATTATTTCTTTCATGAACTAAGGACTTTAAGTCATAGTCAGCTTTTTATTAGAGTTTCTTAAATAAATTCGATGTCATTGATTGAGATAAATTTATTAAAATTGTATTTACTTATTCTATAGATAAAACAGGATGTTTTATAAAGCATGAATACACAAAGAGCATGTTGAACAAAGAAGTACTTATAACTTACTAAAATGTTATAAATCTTTATTATTGTATGAATAATAGGGTGACCAAGTCAAAAACTGTTAAATGCGGGACAAAAAAATTTTGGCCCCCTTATAAAATTTTTTTAGAGTTTTAATCTGATTGAAGTTACAAATCACAATTTGAAGTAACAGTTATTTGAAATATAAACTAAAGATTTGATTGAGAACTGCACTTTATAAGAGTCACACACGATGTGAATGAAAACAAGGTATCAGATAATCGGATCAAAACTATTTATATCTAAAATTTCCAGATATTTTAAGATAGGAAACGTGTTGACAGCAAATTTGCATTATTTACATTAAATAAAAATATACAGTGGAAATCTGCTAAGATAAATCTCAAAATATGACATTTTCCGTCCCGCAAAGTGTGCATACGGTATGCGGGACACAACTCTTATATGTGGGACAATCCCGCACAATGCGGGACACTTGGTCACCCTAATGAATAATCATCAATAATAAATTGTTCGCTGTATATACTTTGTTAAATAACTTTAGTTAACCTAATAGTTGTTTCCATCAGGATTAATACTTGTAATACTAATAGAGTATATTTGACTATTATAAACTTACACTCCATTTCAGAAACTATTCTGATGAAAAATTCTTTGTTGATAGTCATTATAAAGTATAGTATCCTCAGTAAGAATCCTTAGTAATTCAGAAATAAGTTTGTTGAACTTCACTCAGGCAAAGGACATTAACGTTGCAGTTACTCAAACTTATTATCGATTTTATAAGAAAAATGTTGTTACTTCAGGAAGAACTCAAAATATGAATATTCTGTATAATATATCATAATATAGAGTAAGTTTTATACCTGTTTAATGACTAAAATATTGAAGAATTTAAAGCTTTATATCAAATTTGATTGCTTTGTGATAATCCATTTTATTTTACTCTTTACATATCAATTTTAAAAGTTTCATTTTCAATACAATTTAATGCATGTACTGCTTCTTCGTATAAAAATTTCATTTTTATGTGTTTATTCTTAAATAATTCTATAATAAACTGATAAAAAATTTATTGCTTAGATAATAAGCATAACTTTTATATAATGATTATAACTGTGAAACAGAGATCATTAAAGTGTAAGGTGTCCAATAAGCTTGCATCCAATGAGAAGGCAAACTGAATCAATAATAAGACTGCAACTGAAAAATTGCACACGACATGCAGGATATTTAGTTAAAGCAAATTGAGAAAGTTCATTTCTGTATACTTTTGAGAATGTTTTCAAGATTTATGTTTATGAGATAAGAAATCAACAGATTTCTCATATTTATGGGATATTTTTGAGATATCGCGGATAGTCTTATCGAGTGCATAATTAAAACATAGAACTTGATATGAGTATTGTAATAGTATTGAAGCAAAAACACGTTTTAGGTGCAACCAATGTAAGTTATTAGATCAATTTCGTTTACTTTTTGAATTTAATAAATCTGACGCAACACAGTTATTATAAAATATAGTATCGATGCCAAAAATGGATACCTTGAACAGATCAAGGTACAATAGGGAGCTTTGTAGCTCGTATTTGAACTTAATAGTAATTTTAATTAGACTTACGAAGAGCTTATCCGGATATCTATTGAGTGTTGGCTCCCGGTCGAGTTCGGACACGGTGACTTTACCAATACATAGAGGTGGTCCAATGAAGCATAATAGCACCTGAATTTTTTCATATCTCATGTCAGAAGATGTAAAAGCACAAAAATCTTTAAAACTTTGGGAGCTTAAAACTCGAAAACTATTAAACATAGAATCATAAGATTTGGTATGTTGAGTTACAGCTATCAAATATATTCAATAATACAATGAAACTCACGTTTTGTTATTGTTAAGTGAGTTTTCTAAAGATTGAAAATCTTCAATCGTTAAACTCAACGTTTAACATCAACTCGACGTTCAAGTCGGAACACTTTATGTTAAGAGTCGAAAATCCGCGAAAACTTTTTTTCATATGTAAGAGTAATGATTGTACTAGATGAGTAGATAAGAAATGGTATTTTAACTGATCAAAAGCAATGATTTCAGCTGATATATGACTCAAGGGTTTACAAAGATGTAACACACTTGTCCATATACGGCAATGTTAACGGTTTTTTGCCTACAACTTTTAAACCTACGGACCAATTTCAATCTGACCAGCAAAAATTTTGCTCAGCTCGACGAGAGCTTTCGATTGATATATGACATGATATATTTCACAGGGGCCAACTCCTTATAGGATCTTCGGACAACCTCTTTTATGCAAAGTCTTTATCACAAATGAAAATCTCAAACTCACTAATTATAGAAAATAATTTTATTTCATCTTTAGTCAGTCATTTTTTCTCTTAGAAAGCATAGCTTTAATTTAGTCACAAAATACGATAAATTCTATAAAATATTGTTAATTTCAAATACGATTTTGTGAAAATGTGTTATTATATCATCTGAACACAAAATTGTATTTATAATATACAATTGATTGAAGAATTAGAGGGTGACTGAGGGTGTGGTGGTCAGTGAGTCAATACTAAGGGCGGAGGTCCCAGGTTCGAATTAGCGTCCGAAATTTGACTCCCGATGGACGGGAGTTCCCCGGAAATCCCGTCCAATTTATCAAAATGATCGGGAGTGGGAATATATTTTTTAGTGACGGGAGTAGACGGGAGTCTGCAGACTAAAGGTACTCCCGTCATTTCCCTCAACATTAGATGTCATTACAAATATAGTAATTAGCAATGAATCAAAAGTTTGATATACTGTAATAAAAGCATAATTTCATGAAAAAGTCTGAAACAAAGCAAAACATGTCTTAAATGTGTTTTAAGTAATGATATAAATAATGATTTAAAAATAGATGAATACAATTATAGTTCTGAGAGAAAAAGACAAAAAACGATTAATGAATTTTTGGTGACAAATCGAGAGAAACAAATGTATTGCAAAATAATCAAAACGATGATAAAGATGTGATTTTTTCAATGATTTTATCAAATAACCCGAAAATCACATATAAAGATATTGAGACAACTGTTGATTATATTAAGTCGTTTCAACGCATATTAAATGATAATAAAGAGACCAATTATGTTAAGTGTATTAAGTGTGCAGTTATTGTGAAGTACAGTCCTGGCAGAGGTTGCAGGGGAACTAATAGCATGAGAAGACATAAGTGTGGTGTAAGTGCTGTAAAATCTAATGAATCAATTGTGAGACATCTATACATTCCTTCAAACAATGAAACAAATATTAAATTTGAATTAACGGATGCTTTAGTGCTTTTCATTGCCAAACACATGAGACCTATCAATGTTATTTATGGTGACGGCTTTAAATTAGTGGCTCAAAAACTTATTAATATCGGTTCAAAATACCCTAACATACCTTTAAATAACGTTATGCCAAGCGATAGATCGGTCTCTAATCGTATAAAACCGATGTATGAAATTATTAAATCAAAACTAATTAATAACTTGCAAATTATTGACACAATTGGCATAACTTGTGATCATTGGACACACGAAGTATATAAGACAAGTTATGTAACTCTAACTATTCAATACATCAGAGATTATAAGATTATAAGCAGAGTTTTAGCGACAATTAAAACGTCAGACAAGACAGCGGAGACTACAAAGAGTGATGTAATGAAAATTTTGTGTGACTTTAATTTAGACAACAAAAATAAGTATTTTACTACTGATAACGGGCCATCACTGGTCTCAGCCTTTAAAGAGGAGGAATGAATTAGTTGTTCAGCGCATAATATAAACTTAATTCATAAAAATTCATTTAAAGCAATGAAAAGCGAAAATCCACAGAATATTATTAATCAAACTATAACTAAATGCAAACATTTGGTACGTTATTTCAAGCAATCAGGTCTTCAGCAAGAATTAAAAACAGTATTAAAGCAATCGCTAAGTATTCGCTGGGATTCGAGATATTTAATGTTGGAATCAATTAATAAGAATATTATTGATATAAAACAAATGTCATTGAATAACAAGACCATTTATGATATAATGGATGCCATTGATGAACAAATTTTATGTGAATTAATTGTTTTTCTGAAGCCATTATATGAACTAAGAATGTCTTTATGTAAAGACAAGAAACCGACACTTGACCACGTTTTGCCCACTAAGCAGAAAATGCTGTTATTATGTAATGAAACCGAAAGTGACTCAAATTCGATGAAACAATTAAAAGCAATTTATAAAAGAAATGTAGAAAAATATTTCAAAATCTCAGATAAACATAAAATCGCACTTTTTTTATACCCGCCTTTAAGGCAATTCAAGAATTTGCTTACACTTGAAGATAAAAATAAATTAATCGTGAAAATTTCACAATTAATGAGCGAATTCAATACGACTTCAGTAGTACAAGCAAACAATGATATTGAGAGTGTAACAGATATGGATTTATGTTTAAAAGACTTCATTGATGTCTCATTTACTCAGCAAAACACATCACGTCAAGAATTAGACAAATATATTTTTTCTAGTCAATTATTTGATTTCAGTGATGGTGTGCTTAAATATTGGGCTAATAATTCATCCAAATATCCGCGACTTCACCGAATAGCTCAAAAACTGCTATCAATACCTGCCACTAACCTCACGATTGAATGTAACTTTAGCGCTGCCGGCCTTACATTAACCGATAATCGCTCAAAACTCAGTCCGGAATCAGTTAATCATTTACTTTTTATCAGATCTAACTTTGATTTGATATAACCTGTAACACTAGTATTAATAAAAGCATAATTTATTAATTAAACTAATAGTTAGTTACTAATTATTATTGACATCACTGCGATAGTGGACGGGAGTGAACGGGAGTGGCGGGAATGAGTGAAAATTTAGACGGCGGGAGTGGTCGGGAGCGGGAATGAACTTTGAAAGGTCGGGAGTGAACGGGAGTGAGATTTGCCTCATTTTTCGGACGCTAGTTCGAATCTCGTGATCGCTATACTTCTTTGACGTGCTGGCTCGGTTTAGTGTCAAAATAACGCGGCAAAAATAACGCCGCAATAATAACGCTAACAAAAATAACACCAAATCAAAATAACGCCAACGAAAACTACACAACAATAATAACTTTTATAGATTTTTAAAGCGTTTTTAATAAAATGTATTGCTTATAATATTAGTATTGATTTATATTACGCGAGAAATTTCACATATCTTTAACCTACAAATTTAAATTGTAATCCTTACGACAAAAATACCCATGGCATGTTTTAAGAATTAATTTTTCCAACCTAAACCCGATTCAACACTTATGAGGAATAAAATAAGATATTGTTGAGAAAGAAGAACCAAAAAATTTTAACTGTGGGTCACGAAAATAAATCAAATATGAGATAATTTATAATTAGAGGCATAGGAGTCATTTAACAAAAGTACGAAAGAATGCATTGAAAAGTGCATAACTGCAGATAGAAATCGAATTCAATCGTTATTTCTTTTTAGTTATTATAATTAGAATCAAATGCTTTCTTGTGATAAATTCGAGGTCAAAATATTGTAATTTTCATTAAAAACTTTACTTTTACTTTTTTCGGATTTTTTGTCGCGAGGTATATTTACAATACTCATTATTTTTATATACTTATGTTAAACATTAATGTGTGTGATATTTTTTATAACTTCAATAAATTAAGAGTTTATACCCATATATAAATTATTTTTAAATACTATTTTCTTGCTCTGTTTTTGCTAGGATCATTTTGTATTGGCGTTATTTTTGCTAGCGTTATTTTGACGCGATACGTGCTGGTCCATGTCACCGGTTATAACTGCCTCTGACCCTTTGCATATACCCCGATCGACCGTCCTAGGCGTAAACTCACTCTGTAACAGGGCTTGAGTTATAAGAGTTGAAAGTACCAAAATGAATGAATGAATTAAGGAATTTATTATATATTTATGATTGAATTAAAGCTATGCTTTGCAAGATGAAAAATGACTTAATGAAGATAAAATAGAAATATTTTCTATGATCTGTGAGTTTTTGAGATTTTCATTTGTGATAATGACTTTGTAAAAGATTTGTATGTCTTATCAAAGTTACTATTAAGTTCAAATACCAACTTAAAGCTATAAACTTACGTTACTTGAAAATCACATTAGGATTCATTTAAAATACTTAAAATTTGACTCAAAATTAATGATTGTATACTTTCTAAGTCTTAGATTGTATACTTAGGTCTTGGTATCTATTGATCATTATTATAACTAAAAAAATAATTATTTGTGTGAGGATATAGTGTTTCATTTGCTTGTTTATATTTAATTCAACAATGGTAACGATATGTCGAAAATTATATTTGTTTAGCTTTCCCTCAAATATTAATATAATACTTAGTTCAAAAACAATCTATGTAAATGAGAGAAGAAATCAATTGATTTCTCATATTTATGGATATTTTTGAGATATCGCGGATAGTTTTATCAAGCGAATAGTTGAAACATAGAGTTTAATATGAGTATTGCATTAGTATTAAAGTGAAATGCAGTAGATTTCAAGTGGAATGAATATAAGTCATAAGGTCCAATTTCATTTACTTTCTGAATTATATTGTTATACAATTGATATTTCACCTATTAATTTAAATCAGATATTAATATACACTTAGTAGTTAAGAATGTGTATTTTACGTAAGTTTAAGTGTTGTAATTGCTTAAATGCGACTATAATAATTAACTCAATTTTGAGAATCAAACTGAAAATGTTCGAAAGATACAATCAAATTCAACAAAATTTTCGTCCAAAACTAATTCAAAAAATTGTACGTTTCGTCATATTGATACTGTACATATATCAAATAATTAATTTGACTATAAATTATCTGAATTATGAAACAGTCATTGATTTGAAGTCTAAACATGAATTACATGAGATTCCATCCATTACTATATGTAATAGAAAATTTTATGAAACACGTTTAACTAAACATGATTATAAAATACATCCAACTGAATTTAACTCCAGTATAGTGTGTGGAGTTCAATTCGAAAATGGATCTAGGAAAGATTGCAAAAAATTATCTAAACCATTAATAAGTTCAACACGATACTCACCAGTGTGTATCACATTGTTAAGTAAACTTCTCGATGACTTTGAGGCAAAAGATCATCAATTTACATCAATTTTAATGGTAAAATCAAAAGATTTAAATGTTTCGAACGTTAATGTGAATATTCACGGAATTAAAACACCTCCAAATATATTAAGTGATTTTATAAATTTAAGGGATGGCTTTGAATATGAAATGGAATTGGATACTTTTCACGAAATATTGTTACCATTTCCATATCAGACTGATTGTCAAGATTATGATTCATATTCTAATGTAAAGAATGCACTGAAATCTCAAGAAGATTGTATTGTCAAACATGATGAAAAAAGAGTTTAAAAAGTGCAGATGTCACAAAAAATGGTTTTATGGTGATATTAATTTTTTTAATAAGACCTTTTGCACGGAAAAAAATTGTAATGTAAAGCTTGAAAGAAATATCTTGGAAAGGAGATGCAAAAAGAATTGCAATAATAAATATTACATCGAAACAATCAAAGGTGCTGATAATCACTTTTATTATAAAGGATGGATTGTGGCATACTTTACAAAACCATCTGAGAAGGAAATGTTTTATATTCATAGTCCGAAAATGGATTCAATTGGATGTTTGTGTTCAATAGGATCAATATCATCGATGTGGCTTGGAATCTCTTTCTTTCATTTTACTAATCAATCATTTGTGAAGATTTTCCACATAATTAATTCACTTCTGATAGCAATTGATGTGAATTTACATTCTATTATCAAAATTCGATCACAAATTAAAACTCGAGTCATATTTGTTTCTTTACTTAAGTTAACATTTTTTTTGTCTTATGTCATATCAAACTTATGAAATTATTGTAGATTTTCTAAATGAAGAAACAGTTACTCGTTTGAGTATAGAAAAAATCAAAATATTACCGAAATTAATTATTGGTGCACCTCTTTTTAGTGTAAAAACACTGGAGAGAATAGAACGTGATTATTTTAATAAATCATTCGATTCAAAAAAATGTTAAATATATTAACTCAGAACATCTACAAAAGGAAGTATTACATTATGATATCTTCGCTAAAATGTTAAACGAGAGAAAATTCGAAGAATTCAAAGATTATTCAAGTTATGATATACGTTTTCCATCGTGTGAAATCGAAATTCAAAATAAGAAAATTGCATGTCCTGAACCTCAATTAAAACTAGATAAATCGTTTCTTGGATTGGGAAAATTTTATTTTGGTAATTTAAATGATAGTTTCAAACAATTATTACATAATATGGATATTGAAAGAAATTTGAAGAAAATTAGTTTCTACTTTCCATACTTATGCAATGGCTTTGTTTATGTTGGTTCGTTCACATCGTTTTACTTTGAAAGAATTATTTTCTATTCAGGAACAAAAATTAATTCAATTTTCAATTCGTATTCTGTGAAGACATTGAATACAAGAAAAAACTATTGCAATTCTTATTCTAACGATCAAATTATTTACTATAGTCATGAGCCAGAATACTGTCGATTCAATTGTCTTATTGATGTTAGCATCAGAGAATATAAATGTTTAGCTAGAGATGCCATTTCATTTCTCGATTTTGAAGAGCACTTAAAAACCAAAAATTTCAAATTCTGTAAATCATATTTTTTTTACAATCAATCTTTCATATCAGAAAGTTTAGAATATTGTGAGTCTAAATGTGGTCGTGAATGTAATTCAATTCATTTTGATTTCAACACTAAATTATATCAAATGTTTAACTCAACAAATTTCAATTTGATTCCAATCAGTTCTGATCATTTAAGATATACCGAAACTTTGAAGACAGATATTAATGGATTCATTTATAATTTGGGTGGATTGTTAAGCCTATGGTTTGGCTTATCTTCTCTTTCTATCTATGATTTGATTACGCTAATCATTGGATTTTATCATAAAATGAAGCGACTATTGTAAGAATGTAAAAATTATTCAATCCTGAAAAATCTTGCTACAAAAATGACTAGACTTAATTCTATTTGTAAAAATTTATAAGAAAACTTTTTCGCACTGATTAAAAGTCCTTTAAATGTACTTATTAATACTTTCACATGAATAAATTCTATTTTAAAGGATTAGACTTTGTATTGACTAATTTTAGAATGGCTAATCCCTGTTTTAGTTTCCCTTATAACCGATTACCAGAATGAGTATCCCATTTTTCATATTTTGGAACCAATTAGAAAAACTTTTAATTCAATTATATTGGAAATTCAAATGACTAAAGGTGTTCAAAACATTAAAATGGGTTTACTAATCCCTTATCATTTGTAAAATAAATTCAATATTTGAATCTCTAAGAAATATTTTTCTAACACATTTTCAAAATGAAATTTCAAAAACGAGACAACTAATTGTCCCGTCGAGAGTTTTGGTGTGACGGGATTTCTGTCTTTATCTTTAAAAAGACTGGACTGTCCCATCAAAAATGGAACGAGTGGTCACCCTAACTGCATAGCATTGCATTAGAAGTCATATAACTTTACTTTAATTGTGAATTAGTAGTTATAGAATGTGATACTTCTGATGTAGAGTAAACCAATTCTTATTCAAATTGTTTAAATCAAGTTTTTGGACAAAGAAGAAAAGCCAAAACCCTTAACATTTAGCCCCGCTTTGAGCCCGAGCGCCACCTATATTTTAGATACCCCTCTCCTTGTACTACCCACATCTAAAATATCTTTCAAAAGTACGAACGCCCAAGCGAGACATAGGCAAAATGTGTAAATGTGTAAAATCCAATTATTTAAATATTTTTAACATTTTAATGACTTATTTTACAAAAATATAGTAATACTAAGTATTATACATAAATTTAGCACATAAAAACAAAAAAAAATAGGAAAACGTAAAATAAAATATTTAATTTTAACAGTAATTGATATATTGAACACAATAAAACACACTTTCCCCTACATTGAGCCACCTCTTCGTGTTGTGAGGGAGGCAACAAGCTTCGGCTCGGCGGACGGCTCAAAAACTATGGCTATGAGTTTCCAAAATTAACTGAAAACAACCTTTATATAATAGCCTGCAAATCCTATCAACGCAAGCTATATAGCTCTTACTTTGCTGAGCATAGTAAGAGCGATGGTCGTTTTGAGGTCCAAGTGTGCAGGCACACTGGGCCTCTGGGGTTATCCTCGGTCAATATTCAAGCCGAGGACCCCATTTTAATCCGCGGGCGAATTCATTCTCGTTTTACTAACAGAACTAAACACTTAATGTACATATTAGTTGATGTTAGCAAAACGGGAGTTGATTCAATTATTGAATATTGCTGTCAGTGCAAAACAGGCCTCAGGACTATCGGATGCTGTGCACACGTAATGGTAGTTCTGTGGTATCTCAGACTCGGCAGGTACGAGTCCGAGGTAGCAAGACCGGCAAACTTGCTGGACGGGTTTTATGTCGATTTTGCTTCTAATAGCATTTACAGCGAGTAGGGTGGGAGGGTGGTATACTATAATTATTTTCTATTTATTTTATTTGTTTATTTTGAAACGAGCTAGTGGAATCCCTGTCGCCATCTTCCGGCAACCGGTGTCCAACAACTTTATCAAGTGTTCAAAATTTCTAAATTAATAATTATCTTAATTATAATTGATTTAAACAATACATCATAAATTCATACATTTAAAAGCATTAACTAAAACATAATAGTCACTACCATTGTTGCACTTGTGTAAATATGTAAATTCATTGTATCCAAAATTAATGTTATTGTGATTGTTAACCATGATGAGATATATATGTAAACACCTTAAGTATTAATCCGTTTAGATTACCAATCTGTCCATGATCTATCACGATCGATATCGTTATCAAATTAAATAAACCTTTAATCTTAACGAGTAATCTTTATAACTCAGTCCCTCTGATCCACTGAAGCTGTACCGTGCTTAATCGAGCACGTACTCTTCAGTCCTTATCCCTGTCCACCACCCTATAAAGCAGCGACACGCCGGTATCTTCATACTTAATTTGGAGAACCGGTCAACGGGGCATCTTAGCCACCAGTCCCGTTTCAATTTATTTTATTTATATTATTCTTTTTGTTTTTAATTTTTTAAACTCTATACTTATGTGTGATACTTAGTATTACTATATTTCTATAAAATAAACAATTGTAATGTAAAAAATATTGAAATAGTTGCGATTTTACACACTTTGTCCTATAACAAATTTTGTCCTATATCTCGCTTAGGTGTTTGCACTAGTGTCAAATATTTTAGGCGTGAGTAGTACAAGAGTAGAGGTATCTAAAAATATAGGTGGCGCTCGGGCTCATTGTAGGGCGGGTTTGGGCTTACTTTAAACTTTTTATTTAGACAAAACTCTCGCTCAACTTTGAATGAATTTTTTTCTATTTTATTCATTAAGCTACAACCGGTTACTACTCTTTGTTATTCATATACATATTTTCGTCGGCAATTTTAATTTTTATTATAACCGATCCAGTGGACAGAAATAAAATTTTAGAAGTCAATTTTTAAAAGGTATTACTCTTACTTTCTTGATAATTAATTCAATCAAAGAATATAGTAGAGCATTAGAAAAAAATAGTTTAGAATTAAACATCCAACTCATGGTGGCATATAGAGACACAAATGATTTTTTAGGTTACATTTAATTCTAGCTTAAAATTATATTAACATAAAGGTAAAATTGAAGAGTATTGAAAAAAATATTCAAAATATTTCTTTCTATCTTTGAAACTATTGCATTCTTATTTAACAATTAGAAAGTAGTGGCAGAATTGATAAAAAGGCATTCCTAAGATATTGTTGAAATTCTTTGTTTTCAGATTTGCATTAAAAGCTCTGTTCAACTTTTAACTCACTCTCGTATTTTTGAGTCTGATTTAGCTTTCAATAATAGTATTTGCATAAACTCTCAAATTAAATCAATTTTCGAGAGAATAGAAATAATTATATATTTCAAATCTTATTTTCGAATTTTGATTTTTCTCTTAAAAGTTTAATACACAGAATCAATAAAGAAAGTAGTATTTTCTAAACTATTAGTGATGACTAGGGCTTCAAATTTCATATGATCACATCTTTTTAGTAGTAAAAGATATCACAGTGAGACTTAATATTTACACGAATCAAATGATAAGGGGCTTGTTTTTAGATTTTAGAATCACTAAAAAACACTAAATTTATAGTTTTTATCACTAAATCACGTAAAATCACTAAAATATCAATTTTCTCACTAAAGTTTACTCTAAAACGTAATTAATTTGAACTCTATCATAAACAATACGAATCTCACAAACAGTTGCTATTAATGTGACCTAAATATTTGCATTAAATTGTGATCAAAACCTAGTCCACAGCCATTAGAAAAGTATAAAGGATGCCGAAAAGCCTGAAGCAGCATCTCTATGATTTAGTTCAAAAGTATCCGGGGCTTCAAACCGACGGAAAGACACTTACTTGTGGTTTGTGCGAAGTTGGGATCAAATGGGATCAACAACATGGAGCCTCTACTGTTTTAAACCATGTAAAAGGGAAGAAGCATCAACAGCATTTAGACAATAACAAGAAGTCAGCTCAG
This sequence comes from Archegozetes longisetosus, assembly GCA_018873245.2. Taxonomy (NCBI): domain Eukaryota; kingdom Metazoa; phylum Arthropoda; class Arachnida; order Sarcoptiformes; family Trhypochthoniidae; genus Archegozetes; species Archegozetes longisetosus. Next base: position 14,636,911 of record JAEMBT020000001.1, on the reverse strand, counting down.
CTTATCGCTCCATCTTTAAAAAGAGCAAGTCTTTTGGCTCAAAACACTCGTGATCTCAATCAGTTTATAACTCAAAAGTTGGTCGAAGCTGACATTCCATTAGCTAAATTAGATCACTCCTCGTTTAAAGAGTTGTTGGAAACGTTGAGCGGGAAGACTTTACCTCGAGCTAATACTCTACGATCTCATTTAACCCCGACTTACGATATGGTTATCGAAAAAGTTAGACAACATATTGGAGACGATGATATTTATTTAATTATCGATGAAACTACTGATAAACTAGGAATATATGTCTGCAACGTAATGGTTGGTCCACTTAATGGCTTAGTTCCTAAGTCTATGCTCATCGCGACTAAATATTTAGAGCAAACCAATAACAGGACTATTTGTCAGACGACAAATCATGTTTGCAGTACGTTATGGAACGGAGATTTAAAATACGAAAGGCTTAAACTAGTTGTCTCTGATCAGGCCCCATACATGATATTAGCCCTAAAAAACCTTAAATCTTCTGAATTGTACCCAAATCTCAATCATATCACTTGTATTGTTCATTCTCTTCATAGAGTTTGTGAGATGATTAGAAATGAAAACAATGAGGTGAACGAATTGGTGGCCTAAGTCAAGAAGGTTTTATTGAAGTCTCATCAACGAAAACTGTTATTTTATGAAAAGACAGGGTTACCTCTACCCCCGGATGCAGTAATAACAAGATGGGGAACCTGGTTCAACGCTGTGTTTTATTATGGAGAAAATTTTACTAAAATTAAAACTTTTGTCAATGAATTAGATTCTAAATCAGCTGCAATAGCGAAGGTGAAGTCTATCCTAAAGAACCATCAAGTTAAGTCTAAACTTCTAGATCTCATGGACTATAAATTTCTTCCTGAAGCAATAAAAAAGTTGGAAAAGCCAGGCCGTAAAGTAAAAAATCAACTTAAAATATTAGAAGAAGTAAAGGGTAAACTGATAGGAAATGCTCGGCAAAAGTTGGATAAGTCTCTCAACAAAAATCCGGATCTGTACTCATTTACTAGCGAAACACTTGAAATGTATAATATTGTGCCTTTTAACTCTTTCTTGAACCAATCATGTGGTAACTAACAATTTTTAAAGCTTTTGATGCAATAAACAAATTTTAATGCAATTGATCATAAAGAATTCAGTATCGGTTTGTCTTAAACATTGAAATGAGGTATACATTATCTCAAAAATTACCACTAAATTTATTACTAAATTTTTAATTTTTTACCACTAAATCACTCACTAATAAAGAGTAAAATCTATCACGTAATTTTGAATCCCTAGTGATGACTTTTTAACAATTTTTTAAAAATGAGCCAATATGTGGAAAGTATTTATAGTTCAACAGAATCCCCAAATAGTGATAGACATAAGCTTATTTTCATTGAGCCTGAGCCTAGTATCTCACACATCAAGTTTCATTTCACATTCATAAAGTTAAATAGTTTTTCAACTTGACCCAAAACTAAATCAACTAAACTTGAATTTTTGTTTTTATTACTTATTGAAGACATCATTTAATATTATAATTGTAACATGAAAAATGATATAAACTAAAAATTTTCTTAAAACTAAATGATTGTTAAATATAAACCAATTTTTGATTAGGTAGATTTAAACTGGAATTGCATAGCATTCAGTCATTGCTATGTCTTAATTTAGTTAAAGCTAAAGATAGCTCAGATTTTCAACGAAATATTTGCTATTTGATGTTCACACAAATCCAAAGCATGTGATAGGTTACATTCTATTAGTATGGATATTGAATTATCGTTACTTTAATGAAATTTCTTTATAGAGCCTCAACGGGTTTAGATATTAGCCTGATCTTCGAGCGTGAGGCTCAGGCTACCCAATATCTGTTATTATTTCGAACCGACTCAATCATTATTAACGACCTCCTTAATTCTCTTCTATGAATTAATCTTCGACAGATGAAAGAGAATGCACTTGATGAACTAATTGATATTTTCAACGAATTTAATGATGATAATTACGATCGTAGTAAAGTCATTTATGGTGAAGATATCGTAAAGTTTGCAAGACTGGAATATGAAACAATACAATTAAAATTATTGAGAGCTGGGGATAAAGATATCCATCAACAGTCGCATATTAAAAGTCAAGTTACTATTAATGGTGAATATCTCAAAACCATTGATGGGAAGCCATTCATACTGGCAGAAGATGGTTCTGAGGATAGTTATTTTGGGACAATTGAATTTTTAAGAAAGGCTGGTAATGGAATGAAATTGATGATGGATGGAACTTTTAAAGCATGTCCTAAATTTTTCTATCAACTTTATGTAATATATAAAATGGGAGACTACGGAGGTTCGGTAAAGAAAATCCAGCCACTTACTTATATTATGCCTGATAAGTCTCAGAGTACCTACGAAAGAGTATTCAATATGCTCATTAAAGAAGATATGACTTACTATTTTTTTAAATAGTGCAAAAATTATTAAGTTAAATTAGATTGGTTATGGTTGGGGTGGGTTAGCCTAGCTTATGTTCGGTTAGGTTAGGTTAGTTTAGTTTAGTTTGGCTCAGCTTAGCGTAGGTTGATCTAGATTAATTTAATAGGTTTACCTAGCTTAGCTTAGGTACTATGTTAGGTTAGGATTTTTGATTAAGTAAGTTATTTTAGCTTAGTATTGTTTGGATATATATTTTATCTAGGTTTATTTTCGTGTACGTTAGATTATTTTACATTTGACAGGTTTATATGATGCTTTCATTACGAAACTTTTAGTGGGATTGAAGATTAGAATTTTTAATATTTTTATGAAAGATTTGATTAGCTTTCTAGTTTTAATATTTTTATTAAATTATCTTAAAATCTCTGAAAAATATTCAAATAGTGTGAAATGTAAAATTAATCTATATAAGTTATCATTATTAAGCAATAGACTAATTAAGAAATGTTTTATTATATAATTGAAATAAAATTTATTATACTGATAAAGTAATAGATAAAAAGTCTATTTTATCAACAATAAGCTCTCTTTCAACTTTTTACTTAAAAACATGTTTTTTCTAAGAAAATATCGAGAATTATGTAAACTTTAGTTTTAAGAACAAGATAGAACACAGAAAAGGTATATAAGCAGAGCAGGAAAGTGTATAAGAGAGAACAGATAGAGACATATAGTTTGAATAAGTTAATAAGAGTGTAACATGCAAAATCATATTATCAAAATAAAGTTACATTAATATCAATAGTGAAAAGTGTGTTATGTCATTAATTCATCAATACGACGCATATTACAAAGTAAGTATGGAAGATATAAATTAAAACACAAGTCCAGCCTGACTCTTACTTAAACGAATTGAGATCTCACATTGAGGTCCCCGATCTCAATTTGTTCAACTTGCAAACAACAAAACAAAATAATATAAATTGTTTAATAAGAATCCTAAGATTAATTAAAAAAGATCCCAAGTCACAAAATAAACATGACAATAGTATTAATTTTAAAACTATTTTACATTTTTACTAAATTTTTATTTATTTTTAGCTCAAAAGAGTAGTTTCCGTTTTCTCTGAACTCTATTCAAATTGATTATGAGAAAATACTTTTTGCAACATTCCAGAAATTATTTCCTGACTGTGAGTTCGAAAGTTGTTTCTTTTATTATACTCAAGTCATTTGGAGCAAAGTTAAGTAAAATTCTAATTATTATAAAAAATAAACTTCAGGTTTTCATTAATCGATTATTTGCTATGTCTCTTTTGCGAAGTGAAAGATATTTTGTTGAATTCAGATGTGATTTTGAAAAATTACTGCCAGATATAAATCATCAAACACATTCCTATTGTCATTCTCTACTTGATTGTTTCGAAACATGATCTTGTGAGAATGAATCTAGGTTTCACAAAAGTATGCGGAATCAGTAATCCTTACGACAAAAAATCGGAAACTCATGGCATATTTTGAGAATTAATATTTTCGACCTCAACGTGATTGGAAGCTTATGAAGAATAATAAAGGATATTATTGAGAAAGAGGAACTAACAAAATTTTAACTAGGAATTATGTAAATAAAGTATGAGGCAATTTATAATTAGAGATATAGGTGTCGTTTTACAAAATTTTGAAAAACGCATTGAAAAGCGTATATCTGCAGAGGGAGACCAGATTAAATCTTCATTTATTTTTTTGTTGTAATAATTAGAATCAAATGCATTCTTGAGGCATATTTTAGGCCTAAATATTGTATTTATCATTAAGAACTTTACAATTTTTCTGAATTCTTTTTGTCGCGAGGTATATTTCTTATAAAATTAGAAACAATTAACAATTAGCATTGACTGATAATAAGTCAACCTATAAGTGAGAATACTAGCCTTCACTCATATGAGGACCTAATAATGCTACAACTATTCATTCCAACTGTAACTCTTACAATAAATATTTTATTATAATTGTTCTTACAAGAATTACTATTCTGAAAGGGGCCAAATTTAAAAGTTTTGCTTAATTATTAAGCTATACGTAGTTTAATGAATAATTTATTCGCTCATTAATATTGAAAAGAAAATTTAATTTTTTTCTTATGTCATAAGAAGTAATACATTTTTGGCCTTTAGACATAGTATGGATTGTATGGTAAATTATCATATATAATGTTATTACTCGTCCAAAAAGAAGATGCACAAACACCTCTAGAGTTAGAGATCTTAACAAAAAAAAATGAAATTTACACAAAACTTTTTAACCAATAAAAAAGCACTTCAACATAAACATTAAAATACTGTATTTATTACATAAAATTACACTGTGATAAAATTGATTTAATTGTGATTAAATTATGAAAACTTGTGGCAAAGACAATCTGAATGTGGAAAAGGGGTTTATATTACGTCTCAACTGAAAAGAGTCGTAATTAAACGATATAATGAATTGACTAAAGGAGTGCCAAAGATGAAAAAAGGCGACATAATTGATGATATAATGAATTTGACCAGAATTTCGCGGCGGTCTGTTTATAATATTTTGGCAAATGGTTGTGAATCGCCGAAGAAAAAAAGGTATTTCACGCTAGATTTAACTATAATAATGATGATTTTGGCAAAATTGATGATATTATAAGCGATTTCAATAAAGAAAAAGTTTTTCTATCTATAAATGACGTCTTCCAAAAGTCAAAATCTATAACTGAAAATCCCCTTTCGTTCCAAAACTGTGCACGAACAACTTTTTTTTAACTTGTTTCGCAAAATGGGTTATAAATATCATAACACAAATAAAATTATTAGATCTGAACTTATTAATCAAATTGAAAACAAACGTAAGAGAATTAATTATTTAATAGAAAAACGAAGACTAGAAAAAAATTCTCCAATTCACTATTTGTATATATTGATGAAACTTTGGTACACAAAAATTACGTCAAGTACAAAATTTTAAGACCACTTAATAATTTAAAAAAATTAAGATTACAATTTCAATTGGCAAAGGAACCTGTTATTCCATCATTCACGCGGGTTCTGAAAATAGTTTTGTTCAAGGAGCAGAACAAATATTCATTAATGGCGAAATTAATGGCGCGAAATTTGAGAACTGGCTCCAAAACAAACTTTTCCCAAATTTGCCCCCAAAATCTGTCATTGTATTAGACAACGCCAGTACTCATTCTAGACAGTACAATAAACCCCCGGTACAGTGTGATAATAAGATAAAAATTAAAAAGTGGCTTATTTTTAATAAAATTGAATTCTGTGAAAATGCAAAGAAATGTGATTTATTAAATCTAGTCAAAGAAAATACTTTTGCCAAAAATTTTAATGTCGATAACATAATTTTCAAATCTGGTCATAACCCCCTTCGTCTGCCCCCTTATCATTGTGAGCTTAACCCATCGAATTAATTTGGGCTCAACTTAAAAAATTGTTTCAAAACACAATTTTAATAATAATTAGATGGAATTTTATAAGTTTATTTCTAATGCCTTTAAAAAATTGATCACATTTTTTGGCAAAAATGCATTAGATATGTAAAAATTGAATCAGACTTTTGGATTAAGGATCAAATAATCAATAATGAATTACTTAATGAACACAATTATTGTACAAATTTCTTCCCTAATTAAAATATTGTTATTAAATTATTAAATATTTTGTAATATGTAAATATGCTTTCTTGTATTTTTTCAAATTTATTGCTTAATTAATTGTTCAATTTCTATTGGTTATTAAAGTTAAAGTTTATATTTTGTTAAGACCTCTAACTCTAGAGGTGTTTGTGCATCTTCTTTTTGGACGAGTAATAATATTAATATCTTTATCTATTTGACCAACTCATATCTACCAAACTATCATTTCGCTTAATGACTAATATTGAAGTAAAGATAAATTATCTACTCATAAAAATTAATTCAAGCTACAGACACTACATCAACAACTGCGTGTCTCGTTTGAAAGCACGCCTTTTATATCTTATTATTTCTAAGAAGGGGTGACATTAATGTCAAAAGTTCTTAGTTCGTTCATTAGTCGACGATTAACTTTTCAATAGTTGAGTAGTGTCAGACTGACTGGCTCTTGAGTCAGGGTCAGATCACTACAATATATAGATAAATGTGAATTATGTCACAGCCATTTCTATAATCATAATAATAATATTTAGCTGTGAATATAGAGAGTATACCATTACATGAAATAATAAGTTGTAAATGATGTATCTGATGTATACTACAAAAAGGAGTAAGGTTAACCTTAACTTTTCTTTTATCACTGCATATACTCCGAATGCTAGTATACTAAATCGTGATACTAATGTTCCGATTATAACCAAACTGTTCATTTCTAGTTAATTAAAGTCAATTATTCATACTTATTCATCATAATTCATTTCCAAAAGTACTATCCGTTACTTGTTAATAAATTTTCCAATAATTAATATTTATAACGAAAGGCTTTAAGTCGTAATTACAGGTTTTTTATTAGAAGTTCTTAAATCAATTCAATATATTATTGAGAAAATTTTATTAAAATTACATTTACTTATCCTATAAACAAAACAGGATACTTTGTAGAGAATGACTACACAAAAAATTCGAACATAAAACACTTATAACTTACCAGAATCTTGTAATTCTTCATCATCGTATGGATAATCATTAATGATAATTTTTTCGCTGTCTATACTTCTGTTGAATAACTTGAGTTAACATAATAGTTGCTTCCATCAGGATTAATACTTGTAATACTAATAGAGTATATTTGACTATTTTAAACTTACACTCCATTTCAGAAACTATTCTGATGAAAATTTCTTTGTTGATAGTCATTATGAAGTATAGAATTCTCAGTAATTCAGAAATAAGTTTGTTGGACTCCACTCAGGCAAAGGACATTAACGTTGCAGTTACTCAAACTTATTATTGATTTTATAAGAAAAATGTTGTTAACTTCAGGAAGAACTTAAAATGTAAATATTCTGTCTATTATTAGATCATTTTAAAGAATAAGTTTTATAAATGATCAGTGACTAAAATATTGAAGAATTTGGAGTTTTATATCAAATTTGATTGCTTTGTGATAATCGATTTTATTTTACTCTTTACATATTTTAAATCTTATTTTCAATACAACTCAATGCTAGAACTATTTCTTCGTATAAAATTTTCATATTATGTGTTGATTGTTAAATAATCTGATAATAAATTAGTAACAAGTTTATTGCTTAAAAAATAAATTTAAGCATGACTTTAAGGTAATAATCATAACTATCAAAATGAGATCCTTAAAGTGTAAGGTATCCTATAAGCTTGTATCTATTAAGAAGGTAAACACAATTAATAGTAAGTCAGAAAAATTGCATAAGACATGCAGCATATTTAATTAAATTAGCTTGAGAAAGTTCTTTTCATAAATTTAACACAAGTATTATAAAATATAGTATTAATACCAAAAATGGATACCATTAGCAGATCAAAGTTCTGTATTGCAAATAATAAATCGATCATATCCTACAATAGCACTTATTTACATATACAGATTGTCCAAAATACAACTAAACTTGAAGCAGATCGAACTAGAGAAGAACTTGCTGATAAATTTGGTAAAAAAGGATTAACAAATGTGATTATAATTGACATTAATAGCATTAATAAGCATATGTTGTAGAGAATATTTCTAAACACTATTTTTGTAAACTACATTAGATCAGTAAAAGTTCATTTTGATAGATAAAGTTTTCAGTATATGAGTAATTGATATTACTTGCGATTAAAATATCAAATTGTAAAAGCCTTTAACTGCTTTATCTGAGTTTAGTTTTATTTTGGACGATCAGTATTCCTTTAAGTACTAATAAAAGGAGTAAAGAGTATACGAAAAATATGCATTCGGTTCGATAATATATCAATTAAATGCATATTTTGTGTGCATATTAATCTTTACTCCTTTTATTAGCACTTAATAGAGAGTACTGATTATATATGTAAATAAGTGCTATTGTAGGAGTATGATCGATTTATTATTTGCAATACAGTACAATAGGGAGCTTTTCAGCTCGTGTTTGAACTTAATAGTAATTTTGATAAGACTTACAAATTTCTTACAAAGTCTTTATCACAAACGAAAATCTCATAAATTCACTAATCATAGAAAGTAATTTTATTTTATATTTAGTCAGTCATTTTTTCTTTTAGAAAGCATGGCTTTAATTCAGTAACATAAACATATAATAAACTCTTCAATCAATTGTAAATTATAAATACAATTTTGTGTTCAAATGATATAATAACACATTTTCACAAAATCGTATTTGAAACTAACAATAATTTATAGAATTTATCTTATTTTGTGACTAAATTAAGGCCGTGCTTTCTAAGAGAAAATAATGACTGGCTAAAGATAAAATGATTACATGACATTACCGCGCAAGCAAGACTACGCTCAAACGACAATACCACGCAAACGACACAACCGCGCGGTATTGTCGTTTGCGTGATAATGTCGTACGCGGTGTTTGTTCGCGCTGTAATGTCGTGTTAGGAGATAAAATAAAATTTTTTTCTATAAGTGAGTTTATGAGATTTTTGTTTATGATAAAACTTTGTATAAAATTTGTATGCCTCATCAAAATTACTATTAAATTTAAATACGAGCTAAAAACCTACGAACCGTACGATGCTTAAAAACCATACTAAAATTCGTATAAATAAAACTAAAATTTGACTTAAAAATTATATACTTTCTAAGTCTCTTCTTAAGTCTTGTTATCTCATGATCACTACTACAACTAAAACAATAATTATTGGTATAATGATATGCTGTCTTGTTTTCATGTTTGTATTGAATTCAATAATAGTGACAATATGTTGAAGATGATATTTGTTTGGCATCCCCTCAAGTATTGATGTAATACTTAGTTCAAAAACAATCTATGTTTATGAGAAAAGAAGTCAATTGACCTCTCATATTCATATTTATGGATATTTTTGAGATATCGCGGATAGTCTTATCGAGCGAATAGTTGAAACATTGAACTTCATATGAGTATTGTATTAGTATTGAAGCAAAAACACAATATGTTTTCAATGCAATCAATGTAAGTTATTAGATCGATTTCGTTTACTTTCTGAATCATATTGCTATACAATTGGTGTTTAACCTATTAATTTAAATCACAGATTAATATACACTTATTGGTAGTAGTGAATGTGTATTTTACATAAGTTTTAGTGTTGTAATCGGTTAAATGTGACCGCTATAATTAACTCTTGAGAATCATACTCAAAATGTTCGAACGATGCAATCAAATCCACCAGATTTTTCACTTAAAACTAATTCAAAAAATTGTACGTTTCGTCATATTAATACTATATATATATATCAAACAATTAATTTGACTATAAATTATCTGAATTATGAAACCGTTGTTGATTTGAAGTCTAAGCATATATTACATGAAATACCATCCATTACGATATGCAGCAGAAAATTTGATGAAACACAGTCAAATAAATATGATTATAAAATATACTCGATTGAGTTGGACTTCAATATAAAGTGTGGAATTCAGTTAGGAACTGAAAACAGGAAACGTTGCCATGAATCGTCTAAGCCTATAATAAGTGCAACACACTATTCACCGTTGTGTATCACATTTTTAAGCAAACTTCTCAATGATTTCGAAGCAAGAGATCATCAATTTCTTGCAGATTTACTAATAACATCGAATGATTTAAATATTTCGAATGTCAATGTGAATATTCATGGAACTAAAACACCTCCAAATATATTAAGTGATTCTTTCAATTTGAGGGATGGTTTCGGATACCAAATCGAATTGGATGCTTCTTATGAAATATTACTACCACATCCATACCAGACCGACTGTCAAGATTATGATTCATATTCTGGTGTTGCGGACGCACCGAAATCTCAACAAGACTGTATTGTCAAATATATGATGAAAAAAGAGTTTCAAAAATGCAGATGTCACAGAAAATGGTTCTATGGTGATATTCATTTTTTCAATAAGACCTTTTGCATGGAAAACAATTGTAACGTAAAGCTCGATAGAAATGTGTTAAAAAACACATGTAAAAGGAATTGCAATAATATATATCACATCGAAACAATCAAAAATATCATCAATAACCCTTTGCTTGAAGGATTGATATCCGCATTCTTTATTTAAAACATCTGATGAGGAAATGTTTTATATTCATAGTCCGAAAATGGACTTAATTGGATATTTGTGTTCGATCGGATCAATATCTTCGATGTGGTTCGGAACCTCTTTCTTTCGCCTGGCCAGTCAATCATTTGTGAACATTTTTCGCATGATAAACTCACTTCTAATATCAATTGGCGTCAATTTACATTCTACTATCAAAACTCGAACACAAATTAATCTTCGTTTGATATTTGTTTGTTTACTTAAGTTAATATTTTTTTGTCTCATGTCATATCAAGTCAATGAAGTGATTGTAAACTTCCTAAATGAACAAACAATTACTCGTTTGAGTATAGAACAAATCAAAACATTACCAAAATTAGTCTTTGTTGTACCTCTTTTCAGTGAAGAAACACTCGAGAGAATAGAACACAATTACCTGAATAAATCACTCGACAGAACAACTGAACAAAATATTTACTTACAACGTCTACCAAAGGATGAGTTATATTTTCATATTTTCTCTAAAATGTTAAATGAAAGAAAGTACGATCGATTCAAAGTTAATTCGAGTTATGAACAATTTTTCAAATCGTGTGAAATTGAAATTAAAAATAAGAAAATTGCATGTCCTGAGCCTCTATTACAATTAGAGAGGTCGTTATATTATTTGGGCAATTTCTATTTTGGTAATCTAAATGATAGCTTCAAACAATTATTACATAATATGGATATCGGAAAAAATTTGGACAAAATTAGCTTTCAACTTCCGACAAACTTATTCGAAGGTTTAGTTTATATTGGTTCTTTCTCAACCTTCAAATTTGAAATAATGACTTTACATTCAGAAACAAAAGTCAATTCGTTTTACAGATCATATTCTCTAAAAGTATTGAATACAAGAAAAAACTATTGCAATTCTTACTCTAACGATCTAATTATTTACTCTAGTCATGAGCCAGAATATTGTCGATTCAATTGCCTCATCGATATTTCCATCAGAGAATATAAGTGTATAGCTAAATTAAATATTATTTCGTTTCTCGATCTTGACCAGCACTTGAAAACGAAAAATTACAAGTTCTGTAAATCACATTTTCTTTATAATCAATCTTTTTTATCACAAAGTTTAGAATATTGTGAGTCTAAATGTGGTCGTGAATGTAATTCAATTCATTTTAATTTCAACACTAAATCATATCAAATGTTTAACTCAACAAATTTCAATTTGATTCCAATCAGTTCTGATCATTTAAGATATACCGAAACTTTGAAGACAGACATCAATGGATTCATTTATAATTTGGGTGGAGTTTTAGGTCTATGGTTTGGCTTATCTTCTCTTTCTATCTTCGATTTAATTACACTAATCACCAAATTTTGTCTAAAAATGAAAAGATTGTTTTATAAATGATTCAATGTTGCGAAAACTTACCATATAAAAGATACGATTCACCTCTATTTGTAAAAATATATCGAACAACTTTCACAATGATTAAATATGATTTTAATGTACTTTCAATACTTTCTCATGAATAAATTGTAATTTAAAACTTTATTCCTTCATTTGTCTACTATTTAAACTTAAGAATCTGTTTGATTCGAGATTAAAACTTTAAACTGAAATATGTTTTAATTGTTCTAACTTTTAATAATATTTCATAACATAGTTATAAGATAGCTTCAAAGTTATTTTTAAAACAAGTAAATGATATCTACTGACATATCTTAACATCTGAAAAGAACTTCATGACATCTTCGAATTTGAGTCTTATTTAGATTTAGCTGAGCTGAAAGCAAAAGTTAAACCTAAACAACAGTAGGAATGTGTTCGCATACAACTGGTGCCATATACAACTAGACGTAAACCCAAAACGTAAAACGTTTCAAGAACTAGAAAATACATTCAATTCAGGAGAAATTGAGGAAAGCAATGATGAGTGAAGGATAAGATATTAGGATCTCATCTTGGTAAAATGAAAAAAATCAAATCCTGGGTCTTGAGCCCAATTTTTACATTTTGCCATTGGAAATCTTCAAAAAGTTCAACCATCCATTTGTACATGTTCCTGGTCTTGTATTACTTTAAGGCTTTCCCAAAATCATCCCCTTTTCGTTGATTTTTAAGCCAAAACTCGAAAGATTTGCAGTGAAAGTGGGTATAAAATGATCTTTTGAAGGTAATTTTTTCCACATAGACATAATGTTAAAATAATGAGAAATTTTTTCTTCTGAACCACAAGTAACAAAGGTATAATAATTCGATCGAAGATGTCACCCAATTTGCGATTGAACTGCAAGGTCAAAAGTCTTCACCCATTTTTACCCGCGTACAATAGCCTAATGTGGAATCTTTCTTCTAAAATAAATCGATAGAGCACATCAATTTCAAAAGTAAAAGGCTTTGAACAAACATTAAAAACAGTATCTTTTTTCAATTGACTTACTTTCAATTACTTATCTTTAAGCTTAAGTCAATCTTTCAAAGGACAGAAAGTGGCACACAAACTTGATATCATGTAATAACTTGAGTAGAAAATAACAAACAGTTCGAAAGAAAACTCGAAAATGATCGAAATCTTAAGAAATCATGAAGAGAACTGGAATAATAAGTTGAACAAAATGTATACACAACTTGTAAAGTTATGCAAAATAAGGTAAAAAACTGAACGTTTGCGATAAAATACATAAAGTTATCTAGTTAAACATAGAATCAAAAAAGTTCAAAAGAAAATCTGCTCAAAGAGTAATCAAAATCGCAAACTATAGCAAACAAAGTGTTTGAATAAGTTAAGAATGTATACACTTAAGCCATAATAACTATAAGGAGTGAAACTTTAATATTCGGTACTGTATGCAAATAGGCGACCATTTGCTTGTGTGTACGCATTTTATGATTTTTATGGTTTGTATTCATATTGTGTGCATTTGTATTATCAGCATAGAAGTTACAAATTAGCGCTCAGATGTTTAAACATTAATAACTAGAAGCAATATAACTGTAATTTTAGGGATGAATACACTGTTTATGAGAAAAATAAATTTTCACTCTGCTGGACATTAATGTTGAAATTATTTTGAGAAAAGATTGACTCACTCATAGTATAATATTATATAAATGTATTTTTTAAAACTGGAGCATTGACTGCAAGAAGAGCCTCTTCTCTATCTTCAAATATGAAAAAGGCTTCTCAAAACGATAAAACCTAAACCAAAACTTGACATTCAATATTAAGTTTTAGTCATTTAGCCTCATTGACTATTGAATATTTTTTTCAATCTGAACCTTACGTTTGCAACTAAAACACCAAAACGTATACATTAAGACGTGTAAATTCTGATTTAAGTAAATTATTCAACTGTTAACTTACAGTAAAATAATATAGAGATTTAAGTTTAATAGTAAAGAAACAAAAATATATAAATCATTTAAATACTATACAAATGATCATTGGTACAAACTCTCATTCATATAAAACTGTATTGAAGTCAAGCTAGAGATGATTACCATATCAAAAGTTGAATTAGTTCTAAACGATTAATAATATGAATTGCTTTTCAATTTAAAAGTGGTCTTCAATACTCAATCTCGAACTTGAAGCTCGGCTTCAAAAATGATCTGAGTTAGTAAATTTGAATGACGATAGCGTAAATATAATAATAAATACTAATGCCTAAATAGTTAAGCCCTTTTGATATTTTTTGATAGAGAAGAGGCTCTCTTGCAGTCAATGTTCCATATAAAGACTTATAAAATATTTGACTTTTAGCAATCAAATCGATCGTCACAATGAGAGATGCAAAGATTCCCAATAATTGAAGTAAAATAAGAATCCATTGCATTACGTATGTTTCTAAAGATTTATAATGTGATCTCCGAGAATAACCATTCAGATTATGAATTATTATATTTTCATTAACTATGTTTTTAGTGTGATCTTTAATATATTTTGTTCTACTCATATACACATGAGGACTTTAATGCTTGAGGCAAATTCTCTTCAATTTTAAGCTGAAATAAAAGGTTTGAAATGATTTTATTTACTTAATAAGTCTCAAGCGTTTAATTGATATATATTTGATTGAGATTACAATTATTGAGTATTATTCAACTTGAATTTACTTTAATAAATGACTTTTCAAAAGTATAGGTCATGTAAATATTGATCTATTAAGTATATATAATCGACTGAAAAGTGCTTACGATTAATAGAGGACATTAATATAAGTTTACTTTAAACAAATATAAATTTCACCTTTCATTCAAACACTAATATAGAGAGAATTTCTCTCAAGCACTAGAATCCTCACATGAATTGATCCAATAAATATGTAGTTATTTCAGAATAAATTCTTCCAGTGAAATAAAGTTAACATCTTAGGGGTTAAATTTCAACTTAAAAAGGTGAATTAACTTGAGCCAAGTGTAGCTTCTGCCCCATCAATGATTAACGTCTATGTGATTGCAAAAGATATTTACAAATAGCTGGTTATGAAGTGATTAGATGCTTCTTTTGTTAGTCATTGAGTACATATTAGTCATAATAATTTGATTTTCATTCGAATTTTTAGTGTTTTGGCTTTGATTAAACTTTTTAAAAACTTATATTTCTCTGATATTACGCATTGAGTGTTTTTAATGAAATAAGGATTATTAACTGCCCATCAGTAATTGACTGGAATCATTTATTCTGACACAACTGTACAGTATATGATTGGAATAGCGGTAATCCACTTTTTGGTCACAAATATAAGTCAGTGACAATAATTGACAGTACATTTTATATGAAAATTTATTTATTTGTAGAACACTAAAAATAAAGTCAACTTTTTATGCGTTAAATAATCGATGAAAACATTCTCGTAGTAGTTGAATTTAAATCTAAACTAAACCGCAATACTAAATCAATAGAAATTATGTAATGTTTCGTTTAGCCTTAATGTATTCGTAAAAATTTGGCAAAACGTTTATGACAATAAACAATTTTAGGCTTTTTCTATAAAACCGCACATCTCGGGCAAAATCTTTATAAACTCACAAAAATTTTTGAGATTAAGCGCGAAATCACAGACTCTTTCAAGTCCGAGACTGACCCTCCAGAACTCCTACGGCTAAGATTAAAAAAAATTTGATAGAACAGTTTTTACATCAAGATTTTGCCCAAGATGTGCAGTTTTATATATAAAGCCTAAACTTATTTCTCTTACGTTCATTATTAGTAGGTATTCGATCCACATCGGAGTTTACGATCCACAATCGTTAATAACTATATTCACTGTTTTATGATTGATGTAAAATATTTTATTTTATGTTCACTTCCTAAAGTCAATGGTAACAAATGGCTCGAATATTGTATGAATTCTGACCAAACAATTAACTCAAGTTTCTTAGAACTTCATCCAGAAAGTGAAAGATTGTCAACCAATATAATGGAAATGATAATCAATTGAACCCAATGGTATCAATAATTACTTCAACTTTTGGTACAAAATAATAGGCGAACAATTTTGATGGTAATTGATATTATTTTTAATTGATTTGGTTTTTGACAAGATAAATAGGCTAGATTAGGTTCTCTATAAATTATTAGATAGTTTGATTCTACTATATTTATTTTTATTTCTATTTAGGGGTGAATCCGGGCTAATTGGTCTAAAGGGGTTCTCGACCTCCACTCCCAAGTGTGATACATCATTGGATTCAGTTCATCGAGCTGAACATTTTGATACCATACTTGACCACTGACCCGAACCTGACCACTTCTGGTCACCCGGACCTACCCTCTCGAAAATGGATAAACTTAGCTTTACCAAGTTATAACCCAAACCAAATCTGATATTAACTAAGGTATAATAAGTTAGGTTGCTTCACGACCTAACCTATTCTCCTTTAATTTGTAGGTTTATCCATTACGAGGTACTAAACCAAACAAAGATGAGTATCTCGAGAACTACTTGTGATAATTGACCAAGTAAGGCATCAAAATGCTCAGTTTGATATCCTGAGTCCAATGACATATCACTTGGTGTGATCAGCCACTCCCATCGGGAGTTGGCCAGGAGTGGTCAGGTTCGGGTCAGAAGTGGTCAAGTGTGGTATCAAAATGTTCAGCTCGACGAATTGAATCTAATGGTGTATCACACTTGGGGTGAGGGGTTGGAAACCCCCTTAGACCCACTGGCCCGGATTGATCCCTATTTAGTTATAACAATTCATTCTTTTATCATAAATATAATCTTCATTGAGATTCTGTTTCAATAGATTGAGGTAATTTAATAAAAACTGATTTATTCACAACTTTGATTAAATTCAGAGTGAAATAGTCTCTAATTTCCTGAGTTGATAATTTTCTTGCTTAATTTGATTGAAATGCTAATTAGTTACTAGATTAATGTTGATAAAAATATTGGCTGCCACTATTTGTCGATTTTGCTGGTCATTCAAGTTTATATTTCTATAACCTATATTAAGATTAAAGTTTAAGTATTTTCACTCAGATTTTCAAATATTTTTGCAATACCTTCAGATATAGCACTAAATGGTAATACATATTGTCCGAGCGTCAAGTCTTTACCAGTTCCACAGTGATCTTTGACAGCGAAATATATGAAAGCTAGATCTGGATACATGATCGAAAATTCGCATTTTTCATCCCATATTGGATTGAAACCTATTTTCATATCAATATTGATCAAAATATTTGATAAAACATCTAAACATCATCCTCACCATTATTTTTGACAAATTTCGTTTCGAACGTGTACTTATCGGAAGAATGACCGTAAACTTTAAGCTTAACATATGGGTCAACAACTTCTCCATCTTTTGCCTGACCTGGTTTTGGGATATGTTGACCACTGATTATTGTTAAGATCACTTTTATTGGTTTGTTTATTTCAGATTTTGGGTCATTTTTTCTCAAGAATTCAGGTTTTAAGACATAACCACATCCGCCATTAAGTGAAAAAAGTGCATCATTGAAGAGCATAGGTTTGGAATATGTCTGATAATTGAGTGCCACTAATTGTGAGCCAACATTCCAATGAGGTATTGGGTTGTAATTACTTGAATCTGTTCTCAAGCCTTTCGGATAAATGCGAGACAAATGTTTTCTATTGTATTCAATAAATTCTTCATTTTCAGTTTGAGCCAAATTTTCAGACTCTGTCTCCACGAATGAACTCATTTCATAAAATTTCCCTGAAATTATGGAAATCCAGAGAAATGGTGTTGTTTGAATTGACATTTAGATAAATATCGTTATTTGAATGAAAAGACTCACAATTTTGGTTACAATCTTCAAAAGAAGCAAACTTTCTCGCAACACAATAAACTGTTATGTCTGATAATTCTATAGCGATGTTATGCTGTGAATTAAAAGTTATGTATCAATATCAATATTGAATAGCATCTAAAAATTTCTAGAATTCATTACTCACTTTTACAGATAACCAATTCATCTGATGAGATAATTTGATAATCGATGAATGGTCTGGAAATTTTGCAAAGATTGAAAATTTAAAATAGTCAGAGAGAATAAAAGTTTGCTAACCTTTAATTTGTTGGAGCTCAGAAAGATTTGACAAATCATGGGAATCAATGGCCAACATTGAGTTTCCAGGCATTTCAATAGATGGCAATTTTTTACCCTTAATAATAATTTTTCTCTTCAGTGCTTCAGGCGATGGCCAAATAGTCTCATCTTCGGATAATGGAGTTCGCAGTAAATAATCTGTAGATCGAACAGAACCGACATCGGGTATATTGTGAATTATATTGAAGTACAAGTGTTTTACTAAATACCTCCTAAAATAGATGTCATTATCGAAGCCATTTGTTTCTGTTGTTCAAGATTGCAATGATTTTCAATCGATAGTATGACTGGATATTCAGACGCTTTGAATGCATAATCTCTTATTAATTCTATGATGTCTCGAAAAACAATTCTCTTGGTTAAGGTGTGGCCATGATATACAACTGGTTCCCTTTCGCCATCCCATACATCAACTAATCAAATGAATCATGGATTGAGTTATGAATGTATCAATAGGTTTTGAAAATGTTTTACGTTCAACACAACGACATCCTTTGAGAAGTGCAATTCTATATCCTTCAATACTGCTATTCCCATATAATTGTCCAGTAAATAGATAACTGAAATTTTCGAATCAAATATATATTTTAATTGAATTTGGAAGAATCTTTAATTGAATTTTTTATTTGAAAGAAATTCACTATCGACATTGGTTGTAAAATTTGAAACGTCAAAGATCCTTACGTGTTATGCGATGAAGCGATATAGTAGTGAGAAAGTGGTTGTGACATATCCTGACACACATTTTTATGAGTTATGTTGAAAATATCGAAATCACTTGAGGATAACAATCTCTGGAAGCCTTAAGAAAATAGATTCAAAATTTAAAATGCTGGTTATTCGGTCATTTCCTGATGATTAAAGATTATGCTAAAAGCATAAAGCATTAATGTAGCTTGCTCAATTTTTCATCCTGTTGTCAATGGCGGTTTTTAACGCTCGTCAAACGATTCGACAAGCAAGCATAAAAAGCATAAAACCTGCAAATTTTAATTCAAAATTCTTCATCTCTATTAGCCATACCTTTATTTGATAGATAACTGAATACTTGATTTTCTTCCTGTTCAAATTTTTTGATAAGTTCTTCGCAATCATCTAAAGTGATTTCTGATATCTAAAGCATTCATAATTAGATTATTGAAAATTTCATCTCTTAATTTGAATTTTCTAGATACCTTTTGTTCCTTCTGGAAGAAGTTCATTAGTTGTTCAGCGCCCATAATGCTTGAATTATTATAAGCATACCTAAAATTGGATTTAATGATTTGATTTATTAATAATTTAGGGATATTCTAAGTTTTAGAGCGATCAGAATTGATCAAAATTCAACATAAACTTAGAAAAGTCAGAATTTGTGGAAACTAACCGTTTGAATATTTGAGCTATTTCAGGTCTTGATGTTAGCAACTGATGCAATTGATAGAACTCGTCCTCATCGAGAAATTCTTCAGATTTGGTTTGGTTTTTACGAAAGTTAGCACTCTAAAAATTAATCAAAATTCCATTAACACTTTAAAATACTCCTAATATTTCTAAGCTAACATCAAATAAATATTTCACGTGTTTTGTATCCAAAGAAACATTC
The DNA here is from genome assembly GCA_018873245.2 of Archegozetes longisetosus. Taxonomy (NCBI): domain Eukaryota; kingdom Metazoa; phylum Arthropoda; class Arachnida; order Sarcoptiformes; family Trhypochthoniidae; genus Archegozetes; species Archegozetes longisetosus. The sequence continues at coordinate 14,617,067 of JAEMBT020000001.1, read as the reverse complement.
AATTGATTAAGCAATGTTAAAACTTCCTCAAAGTTAAGACTTCCATTTTCATTGCGATCTGCATCCCGAAATTGTTTCTTCAACCAACTAAATAAAATTTCGATTGAAATCATATGGGGATAATTGAGAAAAGTAATGAATTATGAAGTAAAAAATTACAATTCGGTTTGATTTAGTCTCTTCTGATTTTTGTGTTCAGCTACTAAAAAGTCTATTCCTTTAACCCATAAATCTCTAGTTTTGCTATTAGGAGCCACTAAGTCTATGGTTTTCGTATCATTTTCAAACACAATCGAAAAACAGTTGTCTTCTTTAATATTCAACGATCTCTTAAGATTCTGTTTACGTCTGACTCGAGATTCAACTTTGTTGAAAGTGTCAGACTTCCAACCAGTTCTAACTTCAGAAATGTTATCCAAATCAACTGAAAAATTCAGCCCGAAATGAATGAAAATTTTTATAATGCTAAGCTTTGGTCTTCATTAAGAGTATAATCATAATTTTTTCAATCAAAAATACTAATACTTTTATCTGTAAGACTAGTAAACGGGAATTCACTCCATTCCCTCAAACTATATATCTTTGCACTCTGCCTGTCAAGATGAGAACATCGGTACCCGGTCTGATCTTGTTTTATAATCTTTGGCCTTTGACCCAGTAGATTAGTCCCGTTAAACTTTAAAAGTGCTGACTAATCCAATAACTTTTATGAATAGTGATAGGACTGTGACCTCTAACCGATGCAATTAATTTTTTGTTTTTCTAAGAAAAATATACTCTCATACTTTTAATGAAAGTTGAAGCCATGAGGCTAACCTAACCCAATCATGGAACGTTGACTCATTTATGAAAGAATAACTTTAAAAATATGTAGGAAATCTGTTGAACAGAACTAATGAGTTAGTACAGCTTCGGATATGTTGCAGAGCAATTAAGTTTTAGTATTTCTATAAAAATTGAAAGTTTCCGGATGTTCTTATCAATCATAAAATAATTAAAAACAAACTTGTAAAGAATATTAAAAGACAAATTAAGCAATAAATTACCTATGTAATCAAATTTATTAAGAATTACAACTCATTATTTGCAACAAAACCTAACTGATAAAGGTTGTATAGTTGAGGAACAACTTTGTTATATAAATAAGTTTTAGTCAAGTCGTGTTATAACAAATATATTGCGTATATTTATTGCTAATCAGTTAAAGAAGTGACTCTAATCTCTACATCGATAACGGAAACTAAAAGAAATTTTGCTATTACATACGAGAGCCTAATTTACTATATAAAGCCTTCAAAACTAATATTTCTGTATAAATAATTATTTTAACTTCACAATCTGCCACTTGATTCATCTCATCAAGTAGAATATTAATATTATAATACCACTCTTCAAAGAGAACAACAGTTGGTTTCTTTGGCATTTCTAGCGATCGAACCAAACACCAATTACTTTATTGTAACCTAACTCAATTGTAGTGGTATAATTGTCATGCTACTTGAGGTTAGGTTACACTGATGTTAGTTGATAGGTCTATAATGGGGTTGATTGAGTATCGTTCAACTCAGATCACTCAGATAAATCTAATTGTACCCAATGTATGAGAGTGGGTAGCCGGGCTGTTCTACTGGGTCAAAGGCTAAAAATCACGCAATAGAGTCAGATTAGATATTGATGTTCTCATGTTGACAAGTATAGGTGCGCGGGTCATGGGTTTATGTGACCCAACCGGAGCCGCGAACCGCTTTTTAAAATATTAGACCAGACCCGAACCGCGTTTACCTGTGAGTCGAACCACTACAATTACATAATATTGAAACTTTAGCACAAACTTATGAAACATTAATTCACGTTGAGATTATTAATAGCTTTGATGAATAACACTGTTTCCAATTAGTTATTTATCTTTATTACACTTTATCTCCGGTTATTTTTTGAAGTTTTCATACCTTTTGAAACGTAATTTGAGATGATTTGAAACGTAAAGTATTATAATTAGCAGTTAAACCTAAAGTAACGCATCCTGTAATATGATACTAACATAAACAGAAATCTATTCATTCAATGAGTCATGTATCTTGATATATATTCGTTTGTTTAAACTCGTTTCATATGCGGTTCTAAGCAATAGCCCCGACCTGAAACCGCGGCTTACCCACGGATCGAACCGCTCAGCGGTTCACCCGCGCACCTATATTGATGAGCAAAGTACAAGCGAGTGGAGTGGTGAGAAACTTGTTAGTCTTACAGAGAAAAAAGTATTAATTTCTTCAATTGAGCGAATGTTATGTTTATACTCGCAATGAGGAGCTTTAAATCATTATATATGTGATGACTAATTTACAACATAGACTACTTTGTAATCTAATCAACTAGTTTGCAAAATATTCATCAACAGTTTATAAATTAGTTGGCTAGTTTACAGAGGAGTCAATTTTAATCCTAACTAATTTACAAACCTGGTGACTACTTTGTAAAATATTAGATTTTGTATATCAGTCACCGCATATATAACGATTATCAACAAAGTCCCAGACGGACAGCCGAAAAGTTGTTGTCAGATAAGAATTATTTTTTGAAAATTATAAACAGAATAAAAGATTTTAAAATTTTAATAAAGTTAAACCTATCTAACTTGAACATATGAATTAGTAGTTTTTAAAAGACAATCACAGCTAAGCCAAATTTCTATGATATTTTTATATTGTTTTCCAAAACCATTTAAGTCAATATTAAAGCTAGACAGATTTTACTGTATTCAATTTGCATACCGTTTGGAATACTTTTGCAGAAGTAGCGCTTTTGTGAGGGTCCATACGACAGTTGCATATTATTTAAGTCAAGCTGATATTTTCGCCGGTAAAACCTACTTGAGCCACGAACTTTATGGAATCGTGTTCCATTTGTTAGCTGAGCGATCACTTGAGCTGTTGAGATTGTCGCCGATTCTAAAGAATAAATCCCATCAATATACAACCATTCTTAATACTAATGTTCTTTACCACACCTGAAATATTTAGATTCATTTCACAGATTGTTGGCTTTCAGAAATTTGTTAGTAACTCAAATTGTTTGTAAGCAATTCAAAAGGAGAAAAACTATAAACACAATCAAAATTGATTTTTATTAAACTTAATTAAATTACTTAAGAAGATAAAAGAAATAGTTGAGTTAAAAACTGAAGGTGAAATCAATTGAAGAGATATAAAAAAATGATTTAATATATCCTATTAAGCATGTAACAGTATACTCATTATGTACATGTCATAAGTTGTAGATTGGAAACAAATCAGTAGATTACAAACTTAATACTAAATGACTTGTATTTTTGCTCCACAGGCAAGCGAGTTATCGCATGGCAACTTTTCAATGACAACTACATGCAGTATTTATCTACCACGTTATATCATAAAAGATTACGTCTTCTATACCATTCGTTTACATTCTCGAGCTTATCTACCATTATATCAAAAATAGGTTTTTTGGCTCTCTAACTACAAAGTCATTTCTCTCTCAAATATTAGATCATTTTACACAAAATCACTTTTATTATAGTTAGGTAGTTCAAAATGCTTTTATACAAAAATAGCTCAAACTAAAATATATTCAATACTTAGATTTTAAAAAAGCTTAAATTGTTTTTTGGAAATAATGCATTAAGTAAATAATTAAATGTCAAATAAGTATTAATCTTATAGCCTAATAAGATTAATATTACTGAAGATTATTCAGGAGACCAGTAATCACCAACATCAAAAAACGAGACGTGAACGAAAATACTAGCTGGTATCAAAGGCTGGTTCTGGTGATCAACCAAGTGCACGTGTCGATAACCTTTCAGCATCAATAATTCAAATTTCAGTAACTTTTCATTATTGATTAACAATCATTTTAATCTACTCTATAGTCTCTTTCAATCGTACTACTTTCATATCAGTATTTTTGTTATCAATTTCTTATTTAAGATAGTCTTAAAATAAAACTTCTTAAACACTCGTTCTTTGTGTTCACATCCTTGCAGCTCAACTCAGATTTCAATTGAATTAATATAGAATAAGATTAGAGCTAAACTAACTTAAACTTATTACTACTGTTACGAGCGAACTGCAAGAACGTGACGCAAACATAAGTATTTAAAGCACTATTGAAAAGATCTAAGATTTGAATTGTGTTAATAAAAGTAATGCTTTAATTAAATATTTTGATACCTTCCATAATAGCTTGAAATGGAAGCATATACTGTCCAAGTGTCACATCCTTTCCAGTTCCAAAATGATCTTTGACGCAGAAGTATATGAAAGCCATTTCTGGTAAGCGGATTGTAAACTCACATGTTTCCTCCCAAATCGGGTTAAAACCTATCAATCAATCAAAATATTTTCTAAAATATTACAATCTGTATAGAAGAACAACTTAAAATAGCTCTAACCATTGTTTCTAACTGTTTTCGTATGGAACTGGAACTTATCAGCAGAATGTCCATAAACTTTGATTCGAACGTAAGGATTAATTATGTCGCCTTCCAATGAATTGCCGAATTTTGGTATGTGTTGACCACTAATTATAGTCAATTTTACTCTCTTTGGCTTATTTGTGGGCGAGTTCAATACAGAACTACGACCACTATAACCGTACTGATGACCTTTACGAAGAAACTCAGCTTTTAAGACATAACCACATTTGCCGTTAAGTGAAAAAAGTGCTTCATTGAAGAGCATAGGCTTGGAATGTGTCTGATAATTGAGTGCCACTAATTGCGAGCCAGCATTCCAATGAGGTATTGGGTTGTAATTACTTGAATCTGTTCTCAAGCCTTTCGGATAAATGCGAGACAAATGTTTTTTGTTGTATTTCACATAGTCGTTGCCTTTAGTGTTAGCCAAACGTTCGGATTCTGTCTCAACAAATGATGTCATTTCGTAGAATTTCCCTGTATTTGATAAGTAGATTAAGAATATTTTAGCTGATATTTTCTAAATTTGTAAAAACGTTTAACTGAGAAAATTGATAGTAATCTAAGACTTACATTTTTCATCACATTCTTTAAAAGATGTAAATTTTCTTGTCACACAGTATGTAACTAAATCTGAAAACTCTTTGGCTAAAGCTATCTGCGAACAAATTATTATATATCATAATTTGGCTATAGTTTAGTTTATGGTTCATGTAGGGTTTGGGTATGAGAGAGTCAAATGTTTACCACTACAATGTTCTCCTATGCCTAGAACGTTAAACGTGTCGTTCTCCTTACCTAACCTAACCTAACTTGATATCTACCAATACAACTAATTTTGGCCAAGTTAGGTTGGGTCGGGTTAGGTTAGATAAGGGTGATAGCTCGTAGCTCTCTACATATTTGAGAACAATATCCTGGCTACGACTTGAATCTCTAATATCCAAACCACACTGTAATCCATATGTTTAAATTCAATCAAACATTTAATATGTTTACTTTCGTTGAAGAACTGGAGTTTGATTTAGTTGACGACTTCTTAGATTTGATAAAACCCATAAAATCTGATTCTATGTCATTTGTTAATCGCTTTGACTTCAAAGTGTCTAAAATTTCAGGATTGGTGTGTTTCCTAATGACTGGTTTGTCTTTAGAATCACTTCCACTTCTCTCATCATCAGAGTCGCAACTTTTCTCATCATCTGAACCACTACATGAATCACAATCAGAACAAGAATCACAAATAGATTCTTCTTCTGCAAAAACTCCATCTGAAACTATATTTGATAAAGTCTTCAATGAGGCAACTTCTGGCAGTTTTTTGCCTTTGATCAGAATTTTTCTGGCGAGTGCTTCGGGCGATGGCCAAGACTTTTCATTATCAGGTACTGGTGTTCGGTGTAAATAGTCTTTAAGTTAAAGAGAAGAATAAGTAGTGTCTAGAATTTATTGGATATTTCATAGTTTGATCACCTCCTAGAATATCAATCATAAGTTCAGCCATTTTTTTCTGTTGCTCAAGACTACAATGATTTTCCATCGATAGTATGACTGGATATTGAGACGTCTTGAAAGCAAACTGTTGTATAGTTTTTAAGACATCGCGTAAATGTATTTTTGTTGTCAGTGTGTGTCCATGAAAGATAATCGGCTCTCCGTCATCACCATCCCATACGTCGACTAATCGAGAATTATTGAGAATTAAAATTTGGATTAAAATGCGGATTAAAATGCGGATTAAAATGCGGATTAAAATGCGGATTAAAATGCGGATTAAAATGCAGATTAAAATACGGATTAAAATTAAAGCATTGAGGATTCTAATGTTGAATACTTATAGTTAAGATAACTCACGTTCGATACAACGACATCCTTTAAGTAATGCTATTCTATAGGCTTCAATACTACTGTTCCCGTATAGTTGTCCCATAATTAAATAACTAATAGAAAATTTCAATACAATTTCACATTAACCTAATTAACTAATCACTAATTTCTGTCAATTCAAGCATAATAGTAAATCATTGCTAAAATAAGATTACGTGTTATGCGATGACGCGATGTAGTAATGAGGTAATGGTTGAGACATGTCCTGACACACGATCCGATGGCTACGATTGAATATGTCAAAATCTATAGCCATTAATAAGTTATGAAATCCTAAAATAGAGTAATTTATTTTAATACTGAAATAGATGTTTAGAAATTAAAACCTTTATTCGATAGGTATCCCGGAACTTGAGTTTCTTCGGGTTCATAGCGCTTGATATATGCCTCACAATCACCTAGAGTTACTCTTGTCATCTATAATCAAATATTGAATTTCAAATTTCATTTAATTGTCTTGTTGTTAGTTTTCATACTTTTTGCTCAATTTTCAAGAAGTTCATCAGTTCATCAGGGCCCATAATAGAAGTATTATTAACTGAGTATCTGCAAGTACAATTTGGGTTTATTTAATTAAAATTTTTTATAATTTTAAAAATTGACTTAATTTTTAGTTTTTGTTAATTTTTTAATTTTAATCCTCTTTTTTGATTGATCAAATAAAGCTAAATTTCTAATAATTAAATAATTTTTCGAATATTACATACTGTTTGAAAAGCTTATCCAATTCAGGTCTAGATATGAGCATTTGATAGAATTTGAGGAACTCTTCCGTATCCAGTGACTCTTCACGTCCTAGTTTATTTTTACGAACATTTGCGACCTATTATTCAAGAATTTAAACTTTTATTGCCTGGACTGCATAAATCACAACTCATTTAAGAATAATTGATTCAAACTCACATCAAACAATGCTTTGGCGTGCTTTTTGTGCATAGATATATTGAGTTGATTGAGTAGATTTAGAACTTCATTGAAATTTAAACATCCATTCTTGTTGACATCTGCTTTACGGAATTGACCCTTGAGCCAACTAATCAAAGAAAATCAAAGTTCGGTTCATTTGATTCTGTAAATAACTAGTTTTGTTAGTCAGTTCAGCTTCAAATACGAGCTCTATATGAATTTGAGGCAAGTTTTCATCAAAATTGATGTTAAAGATAATACTTTTCGGATATTATGATTAGAAAATCGATGCCTATAGTGAATAAGTTTTGCATTGTTGCATGAATGGAACTAGTGCTAATGCCAATACAAAACTTTTCACCATATGTGTGTGCACTTTTCGATCATACAAGTATTATTGCGTGCGATCAATCTAGTTGTTTAAACTAGATTGATTTAATCACTATTCTTGAGAAGTAGCTGGCACGCATTTAGTCACCAGATTGACTAAATCAGAGCTACTGTAGGACTGAATCGATTGAAAGTGCTAGAGAATAGTTAGGGAGGTTGAAAAAATGAAAAGCTGTGTGTGAGTGTGTGTGTGTGAGTGTGTGTGTGTGTGAGTGTGTGTGTGAGTGTGTGTGTGAGTGTGTGTGTGAGTGTGTGTGTGTGAGTGTGTGTGTGTGAGTGTGTGTGTATGTGTGCGTGTGTGTATGTGTCTGAGCTCGGACATACATTAGTAGCATAAGATTAACTTAAAACATAAGTAAATCGCAAACTAAAATAAACTCACTATTCATATTCATTTTCTCTCTGTTGATTCTTACAAGTAGCAACCAAATAACTCAAACCTTTAACCCATAAATCTCTGACGTAATAATTATCAGCTACTAAATCGATAGTATCTGTCCCATTATCGAAAACTAACGAAAAACAGTTATCTTCTTTTAGGTCTGGTAGATTTTTTGGTTCTATTGATGCGTGAAGTCTTCGTCGAAGTCTTGACTCAATTATGTTGAATCGATCTGAATTCCAACCTTTTCTGACTTCTGCCAGATCACATAAGTCAACTTAAGAGAAGTTTCAAGTTTGTTAGAATATGTTATTTCAAGGTTATAAATAATAAATCCAAATACAAAATATGAAGTACTAAAAATATAATTTATTTTATTATTATTATTATTATTATTAAAATCTCAAATATAGTTAATATGACTGGATGAAGATTTAGCTAAAGTTGACAAGTTTAGAATAAAAAATAAATTAAAAATAAAATATTATACCATAAGGAACTTCTCTGCATAAGTACTGTTTGCGTGAAGGCAAATAATGCAATCTCATATTATGTAAATCAACGAAATAACGACGACAGTAGAATTTGTCCAAGGACCGAACTTTATGTAGAGATGTGCCTCTGTTTAACACTGATATGATTTCTTCTGTTGGTGTTCCTGGCTCTACACAAGCATAAAACATTTTATTTATTTGTATAACATATAAATATAAGTTATATGATTTTGTGTTAGGTCATTTTATGTTAGGTCATTTTGTTATATTCTTAAGTTATATCATCATATGTTTCATTCTTATAACTAATCTAACTTTTCTTCTTTATTTCATTCTCCTTTTAATTGCTTCCCGGATATCATATTAAACATCAGATTCAAATACATTTTAATTATGTTATCATGTGGCCAAAGTGTTTTAGTTTGATATAATTAGTTACACTCGAACTCGGTTATAGAGAACGCCTTTGGCTGCACAAACTCGTTCAATATAAACGCATTAGAGTGTACTTATTTATGCTAAGTTTATAGTTAAGGTTGTTTATCTTATAACAAATCAATCTAGATTTCTAATTTTCACATTTGATATTCACATTTATTTATTGTTTTTACGTTTAAATATTTCTGAAACTATTTGAGAAATAGTTTCACTTCATTTTGAACTGATTTACTGTCAAATTATTGTTTTATGGATAATCAATATGATAAACATCTGATAGTTTTTCTCTCAATCAGATCAGTTTAACAGAAGACACCATTAGTCATACCTTCCATTAAATCTTTAATACTTTTGTTTCTTCTTCCCTTTCTTTCTGGAGCTACTGAAATAGGTTGAAAATTTAAATTCAATTATCTTTCGTACTGATCATCAACTCTAACACTTACCATCGAAGCTGTCGAAAGGTTGGATTTTCTCTTTTCTTAATAACTGTTGAGCCGCTTGGTCTCCCATTTATTCAAGCTTAAAATGATTAAACTTATATTTTATAAAAAAATATTTGCGTGCAACCACATAAAATTGGATTAGAAAATGCGAACAATAAACGTTGACTTTGAACAATAGTTGCGTAAATTATAACTAATCGATAAACAAACTATTGATATTTTGAGTGATGAATCATAAAATTGTTTTTAATCTGATCATCCTCGAACAAAACTCTGCTTTTAATTCAACAACTCGTGTGTTTAGCCTTCAGACTAAACAATTGTTATAAATTCAATAAGACCGGTGAATAAACTCCTAAGCGATAGATTGAGCAATATTTCTAGTGAAAAATTTGATTACTCGACGAAATATTTATTAAAACAGGTGGATACAAATGATATCTCAAATAAAACTTAATAACAAATATAATATTAGATAAAATACAACTGAGGACTTAATAATCTAAGATAGCAATAAGAAATGTACCTTTGTCATCTCAATCTGTCTGTGATACACTTGGTTTTGGTGCCAAATTTCATATTAGATTGCTTTGAATATTCTATAAGCTTATTTATATTTGAACACATTGTCATCTAGTGAAAAGCATGCCATCCAAGCGCATCACTCTTGGTTGTTATCAGCGACAATTAAGTTTTAGAGTGTAGTTTTGAGATTAAAATATAAATCATGGTTTGCTTATTAAAAGACTTTTTCCATCGTAATAGAGATAAGATTAGGTTTGTAGCAAAACTTAGCAACGCTTCAGTTAATCTCTCATTCTAATCAGAAATGTATGACTAATTAAGCTGTTGCTATAACTTTTATTATAACTTTTGTTATTACTTTTGTTATTACTTTTCTTATTACTTTTCTTATTACTTTTCTTATAACTAAAGTTATGACAGTTAGAGAAATTAAAATCAACTTTAATTCCACTTGACAACTTCTAGTTATATGTGAATTTCTTAATTAAAGCTGCATTATCGATTGACGGTTATGTAACTATTTTTTGTAGTAAATTTATGCAAACTTGTTCTTACTTATTAAATGACCAGTTTATTACATCTCTCTTACTTTGCTTCACCATTTCTCACTATCTCCTAGTTTTTCATCAGTTATAGGAAAACTTCTCCTCAAAAATCAAACAAATAAAATATTCAATTTTCAATAAGAACAAGCATGAAAATAATTATGAATCACATAAACCATTCAATAGTATATGGATTGAATGTTAATTTAAATACAACATTATATTCTCCTTGATGCAGTCATTGATCCATTTAATTAACACATCCATTATTACGAAATATTAATGTTTGAGACTGTAAACCACACAATAGTTATCATGAACTCTAAATGTGAATAATTGCAACCATAAGGGTTTGATAATTAATATAAATAAATCAATGAATTGAAAACTATATTTTCTAGACATCTGTAGGAAGGATCTTGTTATCAGAAACACTACTACTAACACTTCTACCATCAAATTTACATTAGTTTTTCTTAAACCTTCAAAATATTTAGTACATTTCGCCCCACACGAACTCACTTAAAACTGTAATAACTGAAGCAATTACTGATCCGTAACTAAAGTAACATTTTGGATACGACCCGTCAGCGATATATTAATACTAGTCTCTAGTACAAAGATAACTCAATAAACAGAAAAATCTAAAAATAAGGGTAACTTTATTATATCTTATTTGCGAAAAGAAAGATACTATCGCTTGAAAATTGATAATACTTATCAGTTATAAACAGAAAATATGCTTCAGCTTTCTGACAATTCAGTGCAATACGCCAACTAATATCAAATTACTTCATTCGTGCTCACGCATTTTAATTGGCTTATACCTCATTTTTGAAAGCTTTCGATCTGTTTTTAGAACCTATTAAGTGGTAGTCACGAAGTGGTGTCGATTTTAAAAGATGGAAAAAGTGTTTTTGCCAATGAGGTAGAAAGAGAAACAACTTCCGTCTTATGAGTGCTATATTGTTCACATTTAGTAGACATAAAACTCGGGCGTTACCTATGTTTCAAATTTATTTTCTAATTCACTTCTTATCAAACATTCATTCGTCTGAGCTCTAAATTATGATGTATTCAAACTTATCACCCGCTGGTTCTGCCCCGAGATATCACAATCAACATCGAAGATCATGTACACTATCAAGTCTACCACAACAAGGTTCAGCTGCCAATTCTCTAAGATCGACACAGATCTCATTAAGATCTGGCAACAATTCAAGTTTATTAAGAAATTCTATGGCTAATGATTCAATACCAATCGATCCGATGGTGTCCAACGAAGAAGAAAAGAGCGAAGTGGCAGCCAATAAAACAGCGGAAACAAAAGTTTCATCGAATATATTACCAATTTTTATATTGGAATCGCTATCGCTTATATGTTTAGCGTCTTTGGCATACTTTCTGAGATTGACCGATTCGTTTGGTGTGTTGGTCAGAGGTTTCTTTTGTGATGATAAAACTATTTCATATCCATATAACCCAACGTTTGGCAAGAATGCAACGCCTGTTATGACTGGCTTCTCCCATCAAGTCTTTTATTGTACTACTGTTGGAATTCCTATTTTATTGGTTCGTAAAACTTTTAGTTTAGTTATAGACTTTTTCTTACTTTAAGATGTTTTTTACCTTAAGCTCACTTTTTGATTTACTTTAATTAAGTCTTAAGCTATGTTAAGCTCTACTATTTGAAGGCTTAGATTATCAGGTTTTAGGTTAGATTAGAACTGATGTCTAACTTGACATGTAATAAATTGCAGCTGAAACATATTCATAAGGATCTTGAACAAAATTTGAGCTTTCACTCAAACTGCTACAGAAAAGCTATACTTAATAAACTAGACTTGAATTACGCCCGGTAGAAGTCCTGACTGTGTCAGATATTTCTTGTTAAGATCAAAGCGAACATTTCTAGTTGTGCCAATCAATAGGTGTTAGACACTTAACATAATCACTGCTGTTTGATTTAATTTGGTCTAATTCTCTAAAATGTAATAGACTTATAGACACGCATGAACACTAATATTTAACTAAATCTGATTAACATTGTTGAGGGTTTCTGCAAGCTTAAATGAAAGCTTAAATGAAAGCTTAAATGACCTAATCGAATTTAATTGAGAAATAAATATTTGATTCTATAAGTGACAGTTGAGTGATTAGATTTTAAATAGCTTTGAGCGTTTACTTAAGTATTTCACAATCCTTTTTGATGATAAATTACCAATAATTGTTTTAATGATTTAAAGTCTGATTTTGCAACTTTTTATCTTTCACAACTATCGATAAGAGACGTATAAACAACTAAAATAGTGCTTATGGTTAGATCACTTATTAGTTAAGGTTTAATTTTGGGGAAATAATCTGTTCGTTGAAGCATGATTTTAGTAAAACTATTCATAAGAGACAAAATTAATGAAAGTCAATATTAATATATATAAAGTTAGTTTATAAGTGGATGCACATATAGTCATTAAAATATATTATTGTTATCTTATTTAACTGAAAATCAGCCTGTTTAATAGCAAACACCCTACATCTCAGTTAACCAGTCTATCACTTAAAAAATCTAAATATCAAATCTTTACATAATTTCTGTTACATTAAATTGATGGTATTTTTCTCTATAGATCTTTATTCTAGTCAACAATTATTATAGTATCATAAAGGTTCATTAAACTTGTAGAAAATTGGGTATTTTGCAAAACTGTAAATATTCCACTATAAGCATGATGTTTGAAATCTAAAGTGAATTTTATTATTCAAACCAAATTGTGACTCGGCAACTATTTTATTAAATAGTTATACCATAGTTTAGGTTAGCTCTTAGTAGACAAAATATTCTATTGACTATATAGAGAAACATACTTGCCGTGTAGATTTCAATAAGTGTATCTAGCATTGATTCAATTAGAAGTTTATTAGATTAGGTCATATTCTTTGTACGTTTGGTGTTACATGCAATGAATAACTCTATTCATACTTTACCAACCTTTAATCAACTACTCACTTGAATGCTCCTATCAAATTAATATTATCTCAAATCTATCTCTTTTAGATTAAGTAATATCTCAGTTAAATGGGATCCCAGTTCATCTTCATAAATATCGGATTTCATTTTTTAAATAGTTTTGTTTGACAAGTCAATCAATAGATTTTTATTTCTAAACTTTATCTTCAAACTGTTTCCCTATAAAATAACCATACATATACTGATTTACAGATAATTATTTGCGAAATAATTCGTATGGTATTCCAAGAAACTGACAAAAAGAAAGTGATCGCAGCTCAGAGTGGATGCATTACATGCAGAATTCATATGATTTTAAGGAGAATATTCAGATTCATAGGTAAACAACTGACGAGAAACTTAAAGAAAGAGTTCAAATAGTTTATTATATTTCAGGCGGATTTTTCTACGGACTACTAATAACGAGCATAATAACAGATACACTAAAGTTAGTAACAGGAAGAATGAGGCCATACTTTCTCAATGTCTGTCAATCAATAACAGAAATCTGCAAATCAAGTCTAAATAACAGCATTGGTGGTGATTTTGATAACCAATCGCACACGTATTTTCCTCATAAATGGATAGATCCAAACCAATTTACTGATGAAGTCTTATGTCAAAATAAAACAGACCTTCTTCGTCAGGCTAGAATGTCATTTCCGTCTTCAACCGCATCCATCACTTCATTCTCAGTTTTTTTCATCATATTATATGTCAGTTTTGTCATAAAGTTCAGATCTGGACAAATAATTAGATTGTGGTTGAATTCATGTGCATTGATATCACTATTAATTGTTGTGACTGGAAAAGTGACAAGACACGAGAACCATGTAGAAGATGTAATTGTCAGTTTATTTATTGGGGTTATGTTTGCTTTTTATATTTGCTACACACAATTGAATTTATTTGAAGATAAGAATCAGGATAAGAATCAGGAGCTATCTCAACCTGAAACCAATATTACTTTGAGTGAAGAGGAGGAGAATGCCTGGTTTTGGAAATATTTTCATATACCCAGAGTTAATCTTTTGAGAAGGAGTGCTCGATATTTCAGAAAAACTCATAGTCCTGCTGCTAATGGATCTGCTTTTCTTAATCCTGCCTTTCAACATAAGGAATTTGATAGGGAGTTTGATAGTAAACAAACTGATAGTAACGCAACTACTTCTACTTTTCATCACAATTATAGACAATAGATTCATAGCTAACCATTTGGTTCTTACTTTCATACTGATTTCTAATTTATTGTACTTTGTAAATCTGTAGAATATTGTTCTCTTTTTGAGTATACTGTTTTGGTTAATTTAGTAGATTTTATAGTTTAATAATTATTTAACTAAACAATTCTCCAGTAATTGTCACAGAGTACCTAATAATAGAATATCGATCGACAGATATTTGTTAAATTTTTCCAACAAGTAGTATTACATTAAATTACTGTTTTTAAAACATTACATTTAGTAGGATTTCTAAAACTAAAACCACAAACTTTGAAACACAAATTAGTTCTTACAGTTCTTGACATTCGTTCATTCATTCATTCGTTTCTCACTCGAGCCCTGTTATAGAGTGAGTTCTTTGCCGAGGCGGCCGGGCGGGACATGTGCATTGGGTCAAAGGCGGTTATAACCGGAGATATGTGGCCAACATATTGCCGCCAAAGTATAGCGACTACAAGAATCGAACTTGGCACTTCAGCCCCAAAATTCGACTCGTTCACAGTTACACCACAGTAGCCCTCATTCTTAACACTTCAATGCAGTTATTTGCAAGTCTATGTTTGGAGAATACTTTAATTTTAGATGCACTTATGGATGAATAAAAAACTATATGAAACTATAAATTATACGACTATGTTATTTAGAGTCTATTTTCTATAGAAGCCCTAAGTAGATCCACAAGTTGACCTAGTGGTTTGTATCAAGACCAAGTAACTTAAAGGTTTGACTCGGATCTGAGATTCTGAAGGTCTAGTGTTCGAGTTCAGGTCCAAGTCCGAGCTTCATATACCCAGGTTCAAACCCTTAATATCTTTTATCTATAAAACTTAAATACAAATTTTGCTATTACATGAAATTAGTTAGATTTTATCAAAAGCTTCATCTAAGACTGAAGACACATGCATTGACGTATTGTTTTTCTTAAGTTTGTTTGGTTTTTTGTTGATTAAATAGCCTCACTTCGAAAATACTTTTTATGGTGAAACACTTGTTGCCGGAATTAACACAATATCAAGGAGAATGTCTAAGTAATCTTTTTACAAGTGCTTAAGGAGTGTCTTTTGATAACAATATACTCTCACCTTTAAAACTCATACAGGTACATTGTTAGAAAAAATGTATGTAAGGTCTGAGGATCATAGTCCGTGTTTGCAACTATTGTGCAGATCCGCATTTGGGCCTCAGATTCAGGTTCGGGTTTCGCTATGGACCCTGAGGTGTGGAACTTTGCCGATCGTTAGTTGACATGAAATTGACTTTGAATTATATGATGGACTTATTTAGCCTTCAAGTACGCGATAACGATTTAGATAGTGAAAGTCAACCTAATATGAGCTGAAGTACACTTTGAAAATATTTAGAGCATATTTAGTTCCATGATTTTTACATTTATTTTAAAGTTAGCAATAAATCTAATCAATCTTTAAATCTTCGGACTGAATGCGTATAATAAAATTGGCAGAAGTCGAAGTATTTATTGACTATTTTCGGACAATTTCCAGCAAATGTTATGGCAGAAAACAGAATTGTTTAGGAAGTAAAGTTATCAAACGATAAATCAATAAAATATAATAAAAAATAAGATAAGAAGAGAAGCATATCTAAATTGATTTATAAATTATATAATGTAGGAGCTAAATTGTTTGGTAGCAGTGTCATAAATGTGGAAAGATTGTTAGAAACATATAGTATGATATATAGGCAAATTTAACAGTTTAGATAGAATCACTATTTGGGCTTTGGTACATTCTCCGCAAATTCTCCGATTATGTTTCCTGCTGGCTCGTAATTTGCCACTACTATTATCTTTCCTGTTGAAGTCCTAGCTTTAGCAACACCTAATTGTTGACTATCCTTCCAAACGACTTGAGTAAAATGTCCTAAAGTTACATAAATAGATCCAATGAATTAGTTATGCAATAGAAAATAATAAATCAAATAGGTTAGTTATTCAATTTAAAATATATGTTCAGCTATTATTGTAATATTATATTAATTTAAACTAATTTTAGTTGCTTTTCATCAAACGTAAAACTTAGTATATCTTTCTATTAACACATAATAGAGCTAATACTTTGAAATCCTATACTTAGAGATAAATTCTATAATAGTTTATAGATTTTCAAGTGTTTCGATTGCAACGCTAATGCACAAATTAATGAAATAATTTGATGACTTCTTAAAATTAATCACTAATAGAGATATAATTCATACCGGATTTTAATGAAGTAGGCTCTTTGCCAAATACGTGATCTTTTATTTCTGCGTACCAGTTGTCCACTGGATCTCTTCCTATCATTTCAAACATAATAGTTATTTTCAAACTTTTTTAGAAATTTTTATCATTAAGTAGCTGAGAGAATTCATGTTGTTTCAAGTTAAAACAGGTTAGGTTAGACTGGGTTGGGTTGGACTGGGTTAGGTAATGAAGAATATAATACCTGCTATTTTAAAATTAGGATTGCTTGACCACTTCATGAAAATATTTTCTCCATATGTATTATGAGGTCTGTGTTCCATCATATCTCTCTTTGCTATTTGTTGGACCCATTCTTTCGCATATTCATTAAGCTTTAGAAAAATTTATAGAACGTTAAGACTTGATCGAAAAACAGGGATAACAATCACTAAGACGAAGACTAAGACCAAAGCTAAGTCTAAAGAAGTACTAACTTTAGGTGAAAGCTTCAAAGGCTTGACGCCATGTTTTTCACGATAATAGTTATGCCATTTAAGACATTCTTCAGCAAATTCTTTGTCATCATCAGTAGGTTTAGAAGATGGCTCATCCGCAGAATGTGTTTTAGGTGGGGCTCCCTTTATGGCTTCTTTCTTTTGGTCTTTACTATCTTTACTAGATTTCGATCCTTTAAGAAAAGACTTAATCCTCTGACTAATTCCTTCCTCATCCGAAGACTCAGATGAGGACCCAGAACCAGATTTAGTCTTTTTATCTTTGATAGATTTCTTATTATGATCACTAATACCAAAGTTTTGGAAGTCTTCAGATAGTTGTTTGCCATCAGAAGTGAAGACAGTTCTTTTGGTTGTAGTTACTTTTGCTCCCTGTGTCACTTGTTGAGTCTGAACTACACGCCTAGTTGTCGTCTTCTTAATTATGGTCCTTTCAACACCGTCCTCTCCTATTATTTTCTCTTCAGTGATCACTACATCTTCTGACTGCTCCTCGTTGCCTGACTTACCTCCGAACTCATCTACTTTCTTTGTCTTAAACATTTTGTAACTATTCTATAGTAGAATTAAAGTCTAAACGTTTGTCAAACTAAAGGCTGATATACAGAATGATTCTCTAAACTATAATATGAATAATATGTGTTGACTTGAGTGGAGAATATTTTGATAGCGTTGCCGTGAAATGTCACCAACATTACAAATTAAACAATGATAGTATTGAAACTGTATTATCAGACCACTAGGTCTACAAATAACTGATATCTATTTACAGTTAGTTCTCCAAACTGTTAACTATAGCAACAATTGGGTATTAATAGCGCATATCTGCTGTATTAATAGCGTAAATGTTTAGTATTTGTAAATAGGTATATAGTGTATTCATATCTGATAATTGATTGAAGTTTACAAACGCTTAACTAACATGATTAAGCGATTTAGTATTAAATGATTTCATTTTTATAACCAATACTAATGCAATAAGCGTTAGTTTCTGATACTATATCCTATATCCTTATATTTATCTTTTATATACATTGATAATGAATGACATGTTTAAGTATATTTCTCAGACTAGTAGTCTAACCAAATGTCAAACGGCATTTGACAAACAAGAATGAATGTAGAGATTTATGATTTCATATTTTAATACACTATCTATTGGGTGAGAAATTGTTTACTGCTTACCTCATATAGTTATATATATTAATATAGTTTTATATTCATAAAAATATCATTATCAATTAACTAGATTGACTCTTACTTGATATAAAAGATTTATTTATCTTCATTTATCAACCATTTATACATTACTAATGAACAGAACTTGACATAAAGTATTTGTCAAACTAACTTAATATTTGAAATAATCTTATAATCTTATTATTTTGTCAATGTATTTATTACTGAGTGCGAGATTGTTAGAAAACGGGTTAGATTTGTTGATATATAATCACAATTATTTTATATTTTATTCTATCATATCGTCAAAGTTAGTGCATATCAATTGGGTTGCACTGTATCAACAATGGGCTTCACTTTATAAACGATAGGTTTTACTGTATAAACAATGGGTTTTACTGTATTAACAATGTTTTAGAAAAGAATTTGTTGTTTTGGCACAATTTATATTATTATTATTATTATTAGTATTATTATTATTATTATTATTATTCGATACGACAAATTATGAACGTTAATATTAAAAATTAATAGTAGTATCACATTAATAATTATTGTATTGAAAGTGTTTTAATCATTGAGTACAAGTTTTAAGTCTTATAAGTTTTATAAGTTTTAAAACTCATAGCTTTTATAACTATTATAAGTCTTATAAGTTTTATAAGTTTTAAAACTCATAACTTCTATAACTCCTATAAGTCTTATAACTCTCATAATTGTTACAAATGTTACAACTTATATATTTATAGTTAAACTAAATGAAACACATGAAAACTTAAATTTCATATCTAACAAACTAGTCCAGTTAAGAATTAAGGAAATAACAAATGAGTAAATATATATTAATATGAACTAACAATAAGTATAGATAATAATTTATACAATCATATTAGTCGTTGTAGTATTTACCGGATTGTCATTTATATAAACGGTTCGTTTCCAAAAAATATAGTTACTCTTTTCCAATTAAACGATACCTTTTTTATTACATCAATTTTCATTCTTCTATTCACTTATTTTTATTTTTCTTTTATCATTTCTAATCCATTTAAATTCTAGTATCAAAACATTTCTATTTTCTTCTTTCATACTAAACAGCTCTAAAAGCAGCTCTTATTCAAAACTATTATTCAGTAGCATAAATGACGATCTTCTTAGATCAAACTCATTGCGCGATTTCTCTCTAACCAGAAACTCGATAAAATCTTTATGTGGTGTATTATAATAGGCATGTGCTATCATTTGTGCCACTTGGTCGTGATTTAAGTTTCCTGTACTTCGACCATCTACTTCTAGGATTATATGACCAACGTGTAGATCACCGCATTCGATTGCAGCACCTGAACTCTGTAGATTATTTTGTTTTTATTATTTCTATTTCTAAATACTTTTTATTATTTTAATAGAGTTATCACTTTTTCAAAATACTTTTTATTATTTCAATGGAGTTATAACTAGGTTTGTGCAAAATATGCACTTAAAAACTCAAAATATGCACCTAAATATGCATCTTAAAATTCAAATAAAATTAGATATTATGAATAATTATTTAGGTAAACTAGCGCTACAATGGCTCACAAAATGATGTTTTTCTAAATTACTTAAAATAGCGAACAGTAGAGCAGATTTGAAGATTGGGAATAATGTTTATAAACAGATTTACTATTTGACAGTTTGAAGTGATAATTCACTTGAGAATACTCTACAGATTGAAACTTCAAAGTAATTTGGTATTAAATCAAACATAGCTTTTATCATAATAGAATATTTCAATCTTCTGTCATTTTGTTATAAAGGACAAAATCTAGGTGTCTTTCTAGAGGTTAGGTTAGGTTAGGTTAGAGGTCAAATTGCAACAAATATGCTCTTAACTTGAGAAATGAGGAACATGCATGCTCTTTGAAATGTGACCAAAATATGCAACAAATATGTGCTTTCAAACTAAAACCAATGTTCGGTTATGTAGTGATTCGTAAAAAAAAATTGCATATAGTTAGAGTTAGCAAATAAAATATGATTTTTCATACTAGGCACAAGTCTACAAAAAAGTTATAACAGTTTCAAAAGAGTTAAAACTAATTGAAAATTTCATTTTGTCACCATATAGTTGTAGTTTTAATCAGTTGGAGTGCATGTAAATTAGTAGTGTTAAGGCTAGTCTTAATTATTTTTACAGCCAAAACTCCCTAAAGAACAGTTGCTAACTTAGTCTAATAAATGTGTAGATGCTAGCTTGGTCTAACACACAAGTAGATGCTAACTTTATCTAATACATGTGTAGCTGCTATTCATAATGACAGTTACTGCAACTGTTAAACTATTCATTCTCTACTATTGCATGCATGCTTAAAACTATATACATGCTTAATACTATATACATGCCTAAAACTATATACATGCTTAAAACTTGGCCCTTAAGCCCTACTTCATCTTTAACTAATTTATCCTCTAGACTATCCAACAATATTTTGTCTTAACAAATATTTCCAATTGTTACTTGAGCATAACTTGACTTGAAGGTGATTATTCATTTTAAAAGCAGACAATATTTCAGGAATGAATGAACAGGTACAACATTGTATGTGTTGTGTAAGAGATAGAGAAATTTGGATGTCTGTTATCTAAAATAAATTGTTGAGATATAAATTATGAATAGCATTCATAATCTGTCTAAATGTTTTTGAAGCTTTTCCGCTGTTAGAGTACATACTAATAAATTATGCAGTTACACAAACAATTAAACACGATGAATATTTTCACCTGTATCTCTATAACGCCTAAATTGAATGCTTGCAACTATTAAATTGAAAACTTGCAATTATTTAATTGTAAACTTGTAAATATTAAATTCTATTAATAATCTAGTCTAAACATATGCTCGATTCTAAAGTATAGAATTGAAACACTGAATGATTCTGTTTTGATGAGATTTATTTTAAACAAATTCTGTTTTGCGTTGTCTTAACATTTTCAATGGGATTGGATCAAAAGTAGATCCAATCGAAATCTTTAATACAGAATCACGTTTAAGAATAAGACTGAAAAGATGGATAAATCGAGTTGATAGTTCACCCTTTATCTATCACAAATTTAGACTGTTTGATATCAACCAGAATATATTGTTTGCCTAAATAAGCAGAAAATCATTCAGATGACAGCAAGTCATCACTATATTCATAGAAAAGTTGGTTATATAGTTTCTAAACTTTTCAATCCTGCTCTGAGTCATTGAAGATCTGGTCAGTGGTTTTCAGCGTCAAAATGAATGACAGATCACTAGTACGTGACTGAGGAACCAATTTGAATAAATTTGAATATATTATAAAGATGTGGAAAAGTAGTTGGATAGTAAAGTATTTTGGAACATATAGTGAATATTTAATATTATTTTTAGATAAAGATAACATCAAACATCAGTAAATAAGTTTGTAAACTTGAATATTATAACTGTAAACTTTGTATTTTAGAGTAATTTGTAAATTAATAGTTCACTAATTATTTGCATATCTGTATAATCTTTAAACTTTAATCTTATGAATAATGTTTTCCTCTTAGCTTATTAAAAAAGCATCATAAAATTACTTTATAGCCTTAATAAAAATATCTAATTACTAACTCTTAGCAATAAAGCTAAACATAATTAATAGTCTAATTATTTTAACACATTCAGTTTTGTTCGTTTTTTTATGGTTTATCTCCACAGATATGAAATCAATAAAAACGATTTATTGGCATATTTCAAATTATATTTCAAATTATATTTTTTCAAATCGAGAAGTTGTAGTCAATTATTGTAGACGAAATAATCAAATAATAGTGATTGAGAAAGGAGTAAATAAGTAAGTATAGTCAGCTATATAAAGTTATTGTATTAACTTAAGAGTGCTGAGTAACACTAACTCAAGAACGCTGATTTATACAGTCAAGCCTCTCTATCTCAAACACATAGTTAAGTCCTTTATAAAAAACGATCAAAAATAAGCCTTAGTTTCTTATCAATTTATTCATGCTTTTATTAAAGGACTCAACTTAGCATGAAGAAAGAAAGGTTTAGCTGTAGCAACACGAGAATGGCGACAAACACAGTTTATGAGCATCTAAATGTATTAGTGGTTAGAACGTAGAAAATAGACTTACATGAATACTTATGATTCTAGGCTGATTCTGTGATGGTACATTAATGCCACCTTCGATTGCAATTCCTAAAATTGGTTTCGATTTTTTTACTACTACACGCCATCGACCGTTTGGCTCTGATATTGCGCGATGACTCTTCAAAAGCAAAAATACTTAAATTATAATTTTACTCTTATTACAATATCATTCTTATTAGTAATTTATTTTACTAAATACTTCATTTCTGATATGTTTAGAGAAATATTCTGTCAGCTGAGACATAACATAGATGTAATTGAAGTAATGTCTCATGGTTAGCTCGTGTTTACCTTAATATAGTTGCAGATCACGATCACTTATAATTGTTGATTAGTTGTAGTGAGGAAACTATTATCAAATAATCTAAAAGTAATTCAATTGAAACCTCTGCTTCGCTTGAGGTAAATTAACTGATACTATAGCCTTTTATTCCTTTAATTATTTGAGAGTTGGTTAAAATTAGAGAAATTGTTTAATAATTAACTACTAAACTGAGCTTCATTAAAAACCTTATCTAATTAAAACATTCTCATTTTATTCTAATGCTCTTAGACTAAGTCAAAATCAACTGAAGACGCACGACTCATATCTTTGTACGGATAAAAGATCTTGCAAATCATTTTTGGCATAAGACAGTTAAATACTCTTATATGATATGGTATTAGCGAGCGATCCATTCAACGCTTTATTGAACATAAGTGTACAGTCGCTTCTCGTTATAATAAACACTCAAATGTACTAGAAGTCTGTTGATTATGACGGTAATTCACTGTTGATTATATCTGATATAGTGTACATAGTTTGAATACAAAATAATTTTCTCAACAGTATATATTACAGCTCGTTATTCACTATAATCCGTTATTAATTACAGAGAGAGTTGACTGTACAACAAGTAAAAATTGTTCTCAAAACTTTTTGATCTCTTATCGATTATTTTCGAGTTTGGTGGTTTTCAATGGAAATTTGATTTTTAATATCTATTTAGACATTGGTTTATATTGAGAGATGAATGCAGAATAAGTTAGATTAAGTTTGAAAAGAGAAACCTAAAAGGAGGTTAAACGCATAAACGTATATCAAATATATTACTTTGTTTGTTATTCACTGGCAATATATTAAATCTGAATTGATACGTAAAAATGTTCAATTGAAGCTTATATTAAATTCAATTTGGAAAAGGCACTAAGGTTATTAAAAATCTAATATAACAGCTAAATATATGTAGATTTGTCCTTCACTCTTCAACTATTACCAATTTAATATATACATCCATTTTACCAGTCAATCAATCATAACTAGTACTACTCACAAATCGCTAACCTTGTTAACCACATTTCTCTGCTTTACTTTTCACTTGAGTTGTAAGTTAGTATTTAATTTAATTTTAATATTTAATAAACTTTTTTAATAGTTGTCTTTGCTTCACTTAACAACATTGATTTAGGATCTCATAAACAATTAGTAAAACGGAAGTCGACAATAATTTATAGATTATATGTTTTCCTTATCTTTTATTTTGATAGAAAAATTTACAATTTTATGGCACTGAAAGTCTCGAATTTAGATTACATTTCATATAAGTATAACTTGTTTTAGACTTCTATTTAGATAGAATAAAGTTCACCAAAACCTCTAATAAAAATAGTGTTCAACTAGGAATAAGTCAGAAAAGGGCATGAAAACTTTAAAATTAGTTTAGGATTTCATTATCGTTGCTAAAGAGCTGTGATTTAAACAATCTGAACATCATTTTTATGATTTCCGGTAAGATAGGAGCTAAAAGCACAACAGTCACGAAGTAGTAGCAATCTAACTTAGCCTAACCTAACCTAGCCTAACATAACAAAACATAGCTTAACATAATAGTAATAATTACCACTTATTGAGCAAAACCTAGACAATAAAAGGGTAGAATAAGCGAAAAAGCAAACCAAAAATAAAGTAAAACATGTTCAAAGTGAGTGTATCCATATAAGTAGCGTGTTGATGAATTGTGAAAGCAAAATAAATAATATATTATTTAGATCCTATTTAAGTCATTGGTTTCTAGCGAGCAATCTTCCACTATAAGATTAGTTTGAATACTATTTATTTTACTCTAGCTCACTCTTATACTGATTATCAAATATTTAAAGCTCGAATTATTCTTCTAAACCCTATTACTATTATTACTATCAATCGATCGAAATGTGTGTCTATTACGCTTTTTTGTATTACTCTTTTTTATTCAGATTCTCAATGAAAAACATGTTCTGCTTTCGGATTTCCTATTCAATTATTAAAATTCACATTAAGCTATATCTCACATGAAATATATATATAATTTAAAATTTATGGAAATTAGTTTTGTTTTGCTTGAAAAACTGATTAGAAAAAGAAAAATTCATTAGTTTGAACTCCATTTTGAACTCCATTTTGATGATTAAAAAGATGAGAACTGCATATAATATTTCTTATTCTCTATTCTTATTGTCAATGATTCTCCAAGTGAATCCAAATATCTGATGATAGTTAATAAATTATTAGAACCAGTCTCTTGTAATCTAATCCAACAAAAGTCTTTTCTAAGCTATTTTACCAGTAATGCATTGAATTGCATGACATTTGAAAAGATCTTTTCAACTAAAATTCAGTACAGAGCCCATACCAAATGGTTGAGAATTCTCTATAGAAATCTCAACTCAATTGAATAGTTGTTAAGAACTGCTATTGATTTTTGCTCTGATAAAAACTTATTATATATTTAATTATATAAGTACCAGTTTTATACTCTAATACTCTAATTTCTATCAGTTAAATATGATTTCTATAGAGACTTCTAATTCAGTTTTCATGCTAAAAGACTCTAATTTTGATTTAATTTTCTTAATCTTTCTAATTGGCATGAGTTCCACTAAAGTGTACTAAAGCATGAATATAGTTATGCATGAATATAGTTATGCTCAATAAATACTGAATCCAGTTGAAAATCTGCTAGCATCTTAATATTATGATAGGTTTTTAGGACAAATTTCGAGTTGAAAATTAAATTTCATACTCAATATTGCTCTGAAAAATACTGAAACTGAGATTCTATAATTCTGTTTTGTCATTCCATAAAAAGTTTCAAAAATATCTATGAGAGTAAAAGTCAAATAAGAATTGATTTCAACTTTGGACTCATATCCTTAGGATATAGAAGAGAATGTGAACAAAATTGGATTTCACAAAAGCCTAGTTTGTTACTCATATCTATTTGAATAGATTTGATCAGAACCGATTCGGATTATTTTCAGAATGATTTCAAAAACGTGCAGCAACTCATAGAAATTGGTTTGTTAAAAGAAATTCCAATTCATGGCACTATATGACAAGTGGTTAGAGAGTTATTCTAGCAGTTCTCAGAATCAGTGTTTCTGTCATATAAGTTGACAGGAATGGTATATTGAACGTTTTTAGTTTTTTAGGTTAAACTCAATTTTTTTCAACTTTATTGACCCCCTATTGAGAACTTTTCGATAAACAAGTCAAATGCGAACAAATGAATTCAAGTTCTAGTTAGCATTATAATAAATGTTTGATGAACCAATGAATTATTATAAGATTATTCTAGTCTATAGATGATTAAGTGTGAGTTAATGTTTTATTTATAATTTTCCTAAAACAAATTTGTTGAATTTAAGTAAGATTTGAACATTCAATTCAGTTTTAACTTGGAGTAACATTTGAATATTCAAGCGATTATTTAAAACAGATAAATATTTCAAAGCATTAAACAGAAATATAGCTGATACTAAATATTTAATACACATTTTATGTTTTATTTCCGTCTAGACATCTCATATGATTGAGTTTAGATATTTTGTTTATTACCAGTCTTTAAGCTGACATCAAATAAATTTATGCTTAGGATTCAGTTTTTCACTAACAATACGTTTGGAGAGATTTGGCTCAAACTTCTGGCCAATAAAAGTGATGAATAGCTGAAAATTTGTTCAACTAATTGAACAATATTTTTAGCAATAAATAAATACATAAATAGCTAATAAACTAGTTTTATTAGTACTTAATCAAAATTCAATATCGATCTTAGTCTTCAACTTAGCTTTTACTTAGTGCTTACTTTTATAATTGTTGTCACAGCCTTAGTCAACGGGGGGTAGGGAGGCTATAGCCCCCCAGAGATTTTTAGAAATTGAAGCACAAGTCTGAGACTTGACATAATCTTTGAGACCGTATTTATTTGGCGCATCCATCGACTCTTTATCATTAGCATTAATCAAAGGTTAGAAACAAATTAACAGATATTTGAATATGAATACGCGTCCAACTCAACAAATCAGAGCATTTAATTTTAAACTTTTAACCCCCAAACCAAAAATCTTGGCTACGGCACTGATTACTATCAACTTATAAATATTTAGTACTAATGACTTTCAAATTTGAAGTCGTGATTATCTTATCACAAAATAAATCATTTCTAGACATTAATGCAAAAACTATTTGATTTTTAAGTTGAATAATATAAAGGAACTGAAATTTTCAGATAACACCTACGATTAGGCTTCAATATCTGAATTAGTTTACCATATCTGAGAATAAAAATTGTCATAAAAGCTGTTATAATATTCCACAACTTATGCAAATCTAACGCCATTTGAGCCACGTCTTAATATTTATTTTGAGCAGATTTGGGCGGAACTAACCATTAAAAGTGAAAGTATTTCTGACATTTAGATCTCAAAACATCTACTCGCGGATCAATGATTTAGTTGAAGTTTATTCTGACTAATAACTTTGACAACTAGATCATAGCCCAAAAGATCCTAATACTATTTATATAATACCTCTAGTTGTTTTGCTTTTAGTCTGATCTTTTAGTCAGATCGATTTTTCTAGCTGATTCTAATATTTCGATCTTACGACTATTCAGTTGCAACTCAGTTCTCAGAAAATATCAGTCATATGACACACTATTTCCCTGATTAATAGATAGCATCTATCGTGGACTCAATTTAAGAAGTGATCAGTTATTCATATTGATAAAGCTAATATTTGTAATAAAATTCTACTGAATTTCCTATATTGAATAACTTTGAATTATTAGCAAGATTGAATTTATTGTTTAAAAAGACTGAATAATTAATTTTAGATAATAAGAATAATTAGTTTTTAAATTTATTAATCTGATAACAATTATATGGTAAATAAACAAACACACAAACATCATGTAGAACCAATCTAATTAATCTTATTTATCTGTTCAATCTTGATTTTTTCGGTTAGACAACACAAGTCTGACTTCTTTCTACTTCTTTTGACTTCTTGTGACTTCTCCTGAACTCTCACTATTAATTAACTTATTATCTGATCAGAAAGATTAACAAAATTATGCTAAGTTTTGTTGCAACTATAATTTTCATCTTTAAGCTAAATCAATTTTTATGAGCCTTAAAATCCTTAATTTACTTTAATTGATAACTTGTTGAATAGATTAACAATTACTTGAAATATTCTAGTATAAATCAGACTCAAATTTATAGTAAATTCAATTTTGTAATCTAAGAATTAATTCTTACCAAACTAACCGAAATAAGTCAGGCTTTAAGTCGGAAGTAGTGGATTGTTAAACAAAACAGATTGAAATTTATTCTCAAACTTATTGGATCGAATACTTGAAAAAATGTTTTAGTTGAACTGTTTTGAGTTTTTATGCAAAAAATTCAATCATTCAAAGTCATAGTTGACTAGTTTTCTTTATTAACTAAATTATTCATCGACTAAAATAAGTGCAAAAAACAATTCACATTAACCAATAAATAGGATGAGATTGAGATAAGAGATATTTAATGGGAAAAAGAGAGAAAAATCTAAATAAAATTAGTAGAGATTAAATTGATAGTTAAAGTTAGAATTAATAAAAGGTGTTGAAAAGGATGAAAGGATATAATGTGAAAAAGTGGTTTCAAATCTAATTTGAAAGATGTTTAGAGGAGTTGATGCATAAATGATGTTCTTACATACATGTTTCTAAATATAGCATCTCTTTCTTTTCTATTATATTCCTCACATTCATCATTGAAAATAACTTTTTTCACTCTAAATATTAACTTGGTAATTCATTCTAAATATTAGTTCGGTAATTCATTCTAGATATTACCTTGGTAATTCATTCTAGATATTAGCTTAGTAACTCATTCTATATATTACCTTGGTGATTCATTATAGATATTAACTTGGTAATTCACTCCAAATACTAACTTGATAACTAGTATTTGAAATTTTAAATATAAAAAAGTCGAAAATCTACTTAAAGGATTAGAAATGTGAAGGCTTGAGTAGTCAATTATTAAATTAGTTTATTTTTTATTTTGATTTACTTTCAGAGTTTTATTATAGAAATTTTTCTGAAAGTTATGCTTCAGCAATATGGATCTTTGATTATTAGTTTCATTGATTATTATACAGAAGTGTAAAAACTAATCAAATTTTCAAACTTAAAACAGACTTCAAACTTATAGTAAATTATAGACTTATAGTTTCGATTAGTCCTATAATATAATTAGAGCAGTTCTGCTGATCCAGAAAGATTTCTCTATTTAAAGACATTTTAGGCTGATATGAGCAGACACAAAAAGAGGGGAAAGAAAGAAAGAAAGAGAGAAAGAGTGCTTACCGGGAGCCGAAAGGAAGAGCTCCTGTGCTGATGAGGACTGGCTAGAGACTTAGGATTAGAAAAAGTAGGACTAGGTAGAGAGCGGTGTCTTCTAACTCGAGAATGATTAGTAAATAGAAAGCTAGGATCTGGAGAATCTCCCGGAACATGAAGATGATTACCACTTCCTCGGGTATCGCCCGTAGCGCCTTTGGCAGCGGTTCTCATTTCACCACCACTTGAAGACCGAGCACGAGACCCTTGTTGTTGATAGGAGTTGTTTGAGTAATTTGTCCCCTAAAGCAACACAAATTTACAATCACTATTAATTTAATCATCTAAATCAATTTTGTTTGATTTATATTTCCCTTTTTATTACTTTGTTTTACTTTTTTTTGTAGTTTTGTTTTACTATTTTTGTAGTTTTGTTTTACTTTTTTTGTAGTTTTGTTTTACTATTTTTGTAGTTTTTTTTTACTTTTTTGTAGTTTTCTTAAACTAACTTTTGCTCATTTATTTGTTTAGATATATTTAGTTTTGAAATATTTGAAAACAAATTTTATGCTTCAAATATATCACTACTAATTAAGAGAACTGAATAGACTCTCGAGATATTACTTTAGTCTACAATAAACGTTTAGTATTATGTTTATAAATGAATTGAATTTTCTCTATTCATAGTTTATTATAATATTTGTTATGATAACTTCAAAACAGATATGATTAATTAAAGATACGATCAATGAGTAATTAGAAGAAACTGAAACATCTTAAGGAGACTCTGAGTTGGAGATAATCAAAAAGAGGAGTACTTTATTGGATAAAAATAATTGGATATATCAAATAATAATAAAAATAAGTTCACAAAAGTGTTCAGATAATAAATATCAAAATTAATATCAATTAATATCTAAACTAAAATCAATTTAAACAACTCAATCCAAATGAATATATAATCGAAAACACTCATTATCTCAAATGCATCTTAAGTGGCAGATGTTCTTCTAGTGGCCTGATTCGAGGATTGATTATTCGATGACTGGTTACTCGCACTTGAATTACTGCCACTTTGATCACCATTACAACGAGTCGAGACAATTGGTGAGGCAGTCGAATGACTCGATCGTGAAGATGGCACTAATTTAGGTCTTGGAATACGTATTGGTTGAATGTCCAACCAGGCCTCCATTGTCTTCAGTTATGTTGAATAAGTTGAGTTAGCAGTGGAAGAAGTGTTAAGTTGTGTCGAGTTATACGAAGTTATGTTAAGTTACACGAAGTTATACGAAGTTATGTTAAGTTATTTGAAGTATAGATTTGGGCAAAAACAAATTGACAGGAGAGCAATTGAGACGTTGGAACATAAATGAAGATCACAAATAAAGTTAGCTCACAGTTGAGATGTTGGAACATAAATGAAGATCACATACAAAAGTTAGCGAACGATTGAGAAACCACTTTGAAAATGAGAAATAGGGCCACACCATAAACTATAAAAACCTTGATTCAGATCAGACCCGATACCAACAAATATAGCCTCCAGTCTGAACGCTATTTCTTTGCTAAACTTTTTTTTCTTCTCTTCTTTTTAACGATT
Organism: Archegozetes longisetosus; assembly: GCA_018873245.2. NCBI lineage: Eukaryota > Metazoa > Arthropoda > Arachnida > Sarcoptiformes > Trhypochthoniidae > Archegozetes > Archegozetes longisetosus. The sequence goes on along the minus strand of JAEMBT020000001.1, from coordinate 14,586,109 downwards.
AAAAATCACGTCTTGAGAAAAGTTGTTCCCATCAACATATTAAAAGGCTAAACATAGGCGCGTTTTGAAGGTTTTTTATGATAAACTAGGCTGTGATTGGAATAATATACTCATATATACTGTTCATATACTCGTATATACTGTTCATATACTCATATATACTGCTCATATACTTGTATATGTTGTTCACATACTCATATATACTGCTCATATACTTATATATACTGGTCGTATATGACTATATACTCTTCATATGTCAGTATATACTGTTTATATACTCATATATACTCTGCATATACTTGTATGCACTTTGCATATACTGGTATACACTCTGCCATACACTCTGCACATACTCTCATACACTCAATACATACTCTATAATAGACTCTTACAACAAACGTCAGAGTTCGAGAACGAGAGAGAGGGATAGAGACGACTAGCAGTCTCTTAGTTTGTTTGTATTTGGCTCAGACTTGTGAAGCTCTCCTTCAATTTGGTTGAGCTTGAGATGCAGTCATGTGTCTGATGTGTCAGTTGTGTCCGGTTTGACTAGTAATCGGGTGGAGAAGCGGCAAGTTTTGGCTTTTTTGCGGTCAAATACATAGCTGGAGGGCGAGGGACCGACCACCGGAAATTGTTACATGACGGGGGAGCACATGACGGGGGAGCACAAGCCAATTATTGCCATCACCTGACTATTAACTGACAAGTTTTCCCACGCAATAAATGTTGCCCCAAACAAGTTGCCATCATCTGAATTGTGTCAATGACCCCTTTATATGATTATTGCATATGAAGATCATTGAATTCTATGCACTGATAGAGACCATCACTTGTTTGGCTTCTCTCTCTCTCACCCTGAATGGGGCGAATCATTAAAGCTAAACAATATTTGAATTCTTATCTATTGCTTATCTAACAAAAGAATTAATGTAAAAAATCAATACAAGTCCGCGATTTAGAGAAGAGATTATTGAGTTAAACACTAAAAATTGATGATATTTAACGTTTTAAAACTAATAGTTTCAATATATGATTAGTATAATAGCATAATTTAGAGGTCATATAGCATATTGTTAAGACAAATAAAAGTTTTATTTATATCTTATGACTAATAGAAAGTCAAATTGCATTGGAGAGTAGCAATCGAAATAACCCTAACCTCAATATCTCCACTTATTTCTACCTAACTATTATATTTAGTTTAATCATTGTAATCTTATTTTCCCAAAATATATCATTTTTACTAATTTCAGTCTGAAATATATATCACTAGAAACTAATGATGTTTTTTATCTGTTTTTAAAGCTATTCTTCTTTATAATATATCAACAGTAATAGTATATGAGCTGTACACTTGGTCTCTAAATTAGCTTTAGTGAAAGGCAAAGTCAGGCAACAAGTTTTAACAAACGTCAGACTCAACTCTTTGTTGGTCACCACAGAAAACTCGGTTACATTTAGTCTACATGTGGTCTCTTTTCTACTTTTACGAGCTATAACTCATCCTATTTTATCTAAACTGAAACTGAAATATATTTTAGCTTTCAAAGCTTTATTTCCAAATCAATTTTCAACTCAACTGTTGACGTTTGCTATTGAGAAATTGAAATATTTATATACCATATAAGAGATAGAATTTAATGAAAACGAGATCTAAATTGAGAATTTGATTGAAACCTTTATAACTGTTATGTGGCTTGAAATATTTGAAGAATCCTAATTATTAAACTCTATGAAATATTGCTTCTTTTGAAATAAACATGCTTATAAATCATCTTTTTATTTGTCTAATATATCTAGATTTTCACTTAAATTCACTAAATTTGACGTATTAGTCTTATGAGAAAAGTTTAATATTGACACCAATTTACCTGAAATCTAAAAATAACTCAAATCATAGTCAGACACTTAAAATTGAAGTGATCTCACTATTTCTAATAATTTTCAAGAGAACAATCAATTATCAGAGAAATTACAGTGAATTTTGTCAAAAGGAGGTCAATATCAGAAAATTACTTAGAATTGTTTGGGCGTAAGATAAGTCAACGTGACTTGATTTGTATGATTCAAAACTATGAATAGAGAAAAGTTGAATGAGAGACAAGAGCAAAGTAGGGATGCCAACCCTCCATCAAGTGAAAACTGGACAACAATTTCCAAAGGGGGACCAATAGACAATTTTTGAGAATTATTTCTAATAAGTTTGAAATCAAAGGGGGAACTGAAGATTCAAAATTTTAGCCTTCCGTGAAGGCTGAAGACATAATCTGAAGGGTGAAGATATAATCTAAAGTTGGAGAGTCCATAATAAAAGAGGAGAGTTAGCATGCTTATAGAAAAATAAGTTGACTGACTGAACTGGTATAATAGGCTTCGTGGTCGCCTTGCCGTCTGTTACGGTGAACCCAACAACCTGAGAACGTTGGATAAGTGATGTACTTTTCAGTTTAATCATTTATGCATCACTATCTTGTTATAACCCTATTATTATTTCTTACATCACTTCTCATTTACATTATATGAATATTTCTTTTATATTTGCAAATATTATGTTATCAACACTTAGCATTGGTTTGCTTTCTGTTAGTTTCTGTTCAGACATGATGAGAACAAAATAGAGAAAAACATTAACTGACCAAAAATAAAGTAAAAAAAAAACATTAACTGACCAAAAATAAAATAAACGATTTAAAAAGAACTCAATATCTGGATGTGTGAAAAGGAGATATTTTTAGCAGCAATAGAAAAGAAAAGAATAAATATGAAATAAGTATTTACAAGGTTTATACGAGAGTATAAAAACGCTTTTCACCTAAAATAATACGTCAAAAATAAGCTGCAGATCTAAAAACGTCAGTTTTTAACAACTTATACCATATTATCGATCGACTGAGTGGTAAAAAACAAATCAATAAAAAGTAATAAAAATAAAAAACCCAAAAAACTTAATATCCTTAAAAAGTTGTCCCCAAAAGGTCTAATCCCAAAGTGGATATAGAAATGGCAACTGAAGACTCACCACATGCTGATAATCCTGAGGCACTTCATGTGCAGCAATGCTCCAGCGGCGTTCGTCGGGTGTGGTGTAATTGGTTCCGTTGGTGGTATCCATCAAAGGGGCTTCCGATGCAGAGCTACTGTGACGGCGCAACATCATTGCCCGTCTATATGCGGCCGATGTTCCCACCGACGGGTTAGACATTAGACCATCGCTTCGTGATAGCCTTGAGCGGATTTGCCGCAAAACCAGAATAACAATTACTGCTTAAGTTCTAATTTATAAATAGTGTCTACTTTAGGTTTTTCTTTATCTAAGAATTATGGGCCCTCTTTTTACTAATTGGCAGATTAAGTTATGGCTGCAAAGATGTTATTTTTTTGTTTTTTGTTTTTTTCGTTTTTTTTAATTTTTCATTCTTTATTTTTTATTTTTTGGATAAACAATCAACTTTTAAACATTCTCAACCATAGCTAGCTTGCTAAAAAGCTGTTTAAATAAGATGTCTCGTAAATTATTAATAAAGATATTAGTGTTTTTATTTGCGTTGGGTAATTTTTAGAGGCTCAGTTCAAAGTCAACATTGAAGCTAGCATTACTTCAATTAATAACTTTCTCATGAATTTTCAATGTTATTTAGTTCTGAAAAATAGCAAATATAAGATAAAATACTGCTTTTCAACAACGATTCAACAAAATTGAAGTAAAACTTTAGTTAATCTAAGTTTAATTGAAAAATTAATATTCAGATATTTTCTTTGCCGAGACAATCTAGAGATATACTTGACGTTTATAGCTGTTTTGGTATTTCAAGCAACGAGTTATGTGCCGGCACTCAAAAGTCTTATCTGATTTCTTAATTTATAATAATCTTTGTAAAATAAGCTTAAAGGTCAAACTATTTGAATTCTCGCTCTCTTATCGATTTCTAGCTTGAAACTTCATATTCTACTATTTTGCTGATTAGAATAGCCAGCTAAGTGACTTTCTTTCTATCATAAGCTCAGTCTGATTTCATTTGAAATTTAGTTGTTGGTAATTTTATCATCTAGTGAAAACTTGAGTTCATTTACTGAATAAAACCTATCTATTAATTTAAGTTGGTTTCATTAAATTCAGTTCCTTATTAGTTTGAGTCTATGAAAAGACCGAAAAGCAACTATTGCTTGTAATCAATGAATTTGAGTGTATGTACTAATAATTGGTTATAATCTATTCTAGTGAGAAGATAGTGTGATATAGATGAAAAGTTAACTCTTAAAGCATAATTTATATGTTATTTTCTAGGATAACTTACTAAAATTCACTATTCAATTACAAGAATAAATTACAAACAAATAGAAATCAAAATCTAAATGAGAATGATGCACTAAAACAGAATAGTTGATAAGATTTTATTGATTATGACAGTCACTTATAATATATAGAGAAAATCAATTAAATGTTCCATTAAAACTTAACGGTTAGTATTTGTTGGAAAGCATTATGGAGGAGATTTAAAGAAAATTTAATTATATAACTCAGTCTCTAGAAGACCGATTGCATTTGAAAATAATTGGATTTCAACCAATTTTGTTTCTAAGTTATAACTTAGTTATCTTAATTGTCAAATATGATAAAGCTTGAGTGAAAACCCAAACTTGATTGCAAATAACCTTCTTCTCTCTCTCATGCTCTCTCTCACGCTCTCTCTCTCTCTCTCTCTCTCTCTCTCTCTCTCTCTCTCTCTCTCTCTCTCTCTCTCTCTCTCTCTCTCTTCCCCCTCTCTCTCTAACATTGAATTTCTAGTCCTTCTCTCATCGAACTATATCTAAAACCGGAACTATTCGATTGAAGTTGAAGTTTAATATTTGTTGATAAACTATATCTAATAGAGAGTTAAATTGTGAGAAATATAAAAAGAAGATAAGATAATGAACTGGGAAAATAGAATGTTATCGCTAATTAGAGGAAAAGTGATGGCATGCAAAAGTTGAAAGTATTACTACAGGTATTACTACAGGTATTACTACAGGTATTTAATAATTAATTAGAAAATGTTGAAAATCAATTATCAGGTTATCATACCAACATTTCTATTCACTATTAATATAAGACTTGATTTTTCAAACATTAGTCAATTGAGATTTTCGATCTTTTCATAGAACAGGTTGATAAACACCTGAAGCTATGCATTGAAGTATCTGACAAAGGATCTAAGGCTATAATTGTCTGTATCTGATAGAGCGCCTGAGGCTGCGATTTGAAATTTTAGATTGAAAAAAGCATTTTATGACTTTCGCAGATTGAAAGAACGTTTTGTGACTTTCGCACATTGAAAGAACATTTTGTGACTTTCGCACATTGAGAGACTATTTTATGACTTTCTTATATCTGAAGTTAGAGCGTGATAGGAAAAGAAAAACAAAACCAAATCAAGTGTAAAACAAATATTTACCGTGAATTTCTAGCAAAACTAGTATTATTAATTTGTACTCCACTATCTTCACTATGCTGTTCGTCTCTGTCTTTGGGCACTGGAAGGTACCGTTGTGTTGGTGACTTCTCTGAGTGATTTACCTCGTCTCCATCGTTCTCTTGGTTATTATCTGCATTTGCTTGATTGTCTCCGCAATCAAACGAGCTTTCGCTTGAGTCTTTCTTTCCTAAGAATTGCTTGAATTTGACTGATTCTGGTGCTGTTTTACTTTTTAGCATTGCTTGTTCTTCTCTTTTATATATTAATTCATCAAATTTGTCCAAATCGTCGTCATGTATGATATGTCGTAAACGATTCATTAATGAGTACTAAAAAATAGATTAAAAGTCGAGTAAAGATTAACTAAAGATTAACTAAAGATTAACTAAAGATTAACTAAAATAGAATGATTAAGAATATAAGATATAAAAACTATATTTAGATAATATTTGTTATGCAAATATGATTTATAGTTAAATTATGTAAATTGAGTTCAGTTGTTTTTCAGGTCATTTTCAGGTGAAGTTCTGCTCAACAAAACAAAGGGTCATCACTTGATCATCCTCTGATGACTTGGTCGCTTTTCATAAACCTCTTATAACTTCATAACCCTTTCGTAACTTTATAACCCTTTTATAACTCTAATCAGCTATAAATCATTTACTAAACTCCTAATTATCATAAATATAGGAAAATAAGTTCTTTTCTGATAACATCTTTTACTACATGAAAATGATGAAGCGATAAAATCTGTTCTGTTATATATATTGTGCAATACTCTTATTAAACTATACCATTTGTTAGTTTGCCATTATTCTAAATAAACACTATGCACTAAATTGAGATTTTCTTATAACATACCTAACTATAACTATTGTGCATAATTTAATCTCATATATTCATGATGGCTTGTATTTAAATTTACTCATCACAGGCGTATCTCTTCCTGATCAATTACACTCTTATTATCTTATTGATAGTTTATTTTAGGTAAACTTATCATTTTAAAAAGATTCTGTTCATATTACACCACAAATTCTGTCCATATTTCATCACGAATACTACATTTTAATTTAGTTAACAGTTGCACTGCAGGCAACTATAAATTGTTGAAAGATTTTGTCATGGCCTATGTATCTTGGCCATGTTATGGCCTATGAGAAAATCTTCCTTCAACATTATCAAAATACTATTTAAATAACACTACTCTTACTCACAAACTAATGTGAATAAGAAGTAGAAATATTCTTTAATTTCAGATAGATTATTTCAAATTCAATCAGTTGATGGAAATTGAAATTAATTCAATTGAAGATCTTATTTGAATATAGCTCTCATGTGTATCTTTAATTTGAATTTTTAGCTGTGAATTCCACGAAATTGAGATTAATTTCCATAAATTTCTTACTTATTATGCTAATAACCAGAATTAACAGTTGAAACTCAATAAAATAAGATTCAGACACATTCAGATGTTTTAAAGTCATTCAAACTAACGGTATAAAATTTGTAATGCGATCAGATTCTCTGGTGTTATTTTTAGATTTTTATTCAACTTAATAGAAAATTGAAAAAAAGTTCAAAACAGCTCTAAAAATAAGTTCAAAAAGGTTGAACGATCATAATTTATATCGCCTAATCTTGCAGGCAAATTTGCCATATGACAAGAATGTCATGTGTCACTGACGTCACGTGAATGTCAGATGTAACTGGTATAAATGTCAGGTTTGATTAGCATAATTTACGCAAATGCCTAATATATATCCATATTGAGTAGAAACATTTCTTTATGATAGTTTACGAACAGTTAAGACACAAATGAAGACTTTACACAATGAATAAATGAAGCCTTATCTATAGCTACTTTAGTTTGATTATCTAGAATAGTAATAAAATCAATTTTGCTCCGATTGACGCTTAACGTTCAAGTAAATTAGATTTACATCAATTGGATTCTTATAGTATAAGAAGATGTGTGAAAAGCAGAATATATGGAATACTACTATTTGTAATTGTTGATTCTGCCCATTCCGATCACTCTATTGAAGATTCTGTTGATTCTGTTCAAATACTGAGTCATGATTAGCATAACCAGAGATTAAATCGATTTTGCAATTCCCAAATGAGACGAAAATTTCGTGTTTATCTAATCTAGTGTATTCTGCTTACTTGACTTGAAAGAAGAAACTTTTATTTCTAGATTAAGTCATGCCTTTATTCTTATTCGAATTAAATAATTCTCAACTCCTCAAAACAAATATTTTTCTTCTTATCAATTATTGGTCAATTTTTGTCTCAATCCATTTTTTTCACTCTAAATAAAGAAGTAAAAGAAACTGAATAATGAAAGTTGTGACGAAATACGATAATCTTTCCAAAAACTAATTAAGTGAGAGTCAGCTATAGTGATGTAGAGGTAGAAAAACAACTACAGTAGATTATTATTATAATCCTTGGCTTATATTTACTCTTTGTATATATTTATGATAGAATACAGTCAATATAAATTCGTTTTTAATAATCCATTAGTTAATCATCTCAGATTTGAAACATTGAATTTTACGAAACCATCACCTAAAGGTATTGTTAGATACTGAGAATTACTCAAAACAAATCAATTACTCAAAACAAATCAGCTTTTGTTAGAAACATGATTGAGTGACTAGAAGAGAAATAAACGAGGTTTAGTAGAAGTTAGAAATAGTTCTGACGTACAAATGCATAATTGAAGTAATGAAATGATTTGTAAAAATAACTATCTAATCATATATACAAAATTAATATTAGATGTATTAATGCGATAAACTTATATTGAATATTATTTAAGAGAAGCTATTTTGAGAAGCTTACGAATGATTTATTTATGAATCATTGTTTCATTTGGTCTTATGGTTTAATAAAAGTTATTTGCAATCAATACGACATGACAAAAATGGATAAGCAAAAAGTGATAGACACAAAAAGTCTGATAAGTTATTTACCGTAATATCTCTTATTCCAATCGAACGAACAAAATTAACAGATTTTAGCTTGAGACGAACAAATGCATTAGTACTCTGAAAAGCAATTGATAGACAATTGTACGAAACATAAGCTTATAATGCGTTTATCTATCAATCAGAGAATATGACACAAAATAGAAACTGACTGTGACTACGGATAATGGACTTATTGTTCAAACTGAGCAAATATGGACATAAATCTATATGAAATACAGAATAGAATTTTCTCAAATAAAGATTTGCTGAATATTTCGGAAACTGAAATATTGATTCGGCTCAAGAACCTGAACTTAGCTCAAGAATCAGAATTGAGCTCAAGAATCAGAATTGAGTATATATGAAACTTGTTGAGTAGTAGAGGATTCGATCCCAGAATAGATTTAGGAATTATTTTGAAAATCTAATACTCTGACAATAGTACGAATGCATGTCCAGCAGCTCTGAAAATGTTTATACTTCTGGAAAGATTATTCGTTTAGAGCTGTACTTATTTTAATGAAAGAGGATTTTCAGCAATCAATACATTTTACTTTTACTGCTAGTACAGTCGAAAACTTATTGATCTTCGATAGCAACTAGAGTAAAATGATGCCAAAGAACGTATCCAAAGGGATTATTAATATACTTATTTGAATAGATTTAATAAGAAAAGACAAATTATGTACTGCATTAACAGTTAAGAGTGTATATGATGAAACATGCCCTAAAAGCATAGAAAAAACTCTGTCAGACACTGTTTGTATCTGTCGTTGATTATTGAGCTTCAGAGTGTACTTTTGTGTTTGATTTGTAGTCAGCGTTTATACGGTTTGTTTTCTTTTGGATAAAATTGTCAAAACATGTGAAATAGCAGTTGACAGAAACTGGTTCTAATGCCTGAAAGCAAATGTCATTCTTATTATAGTCATACTATAATAAAAAAACTATTGACAGTCAGTTGAAATTTCAACATTTTATTTATTCACATCAAACTATCTTTTATTTGTTCAGCTTATATATAGAATGCATTGATTTTAATTTCAGTTTTAATCTATTTGGTTATCATTTAAGCGTTAATAACTTCTAAATCAAATCTATTCAACTTTCTTGCTTACGAATTCTTTCATTTATTGCAAGAATTCTTGGATTGCATTCCCAAAAATAAATCAACTTTTCAGTACTGAATATGGAAAAATTGTATAACTCATATTCCTCTAGCCATCGATGAATAATCTTCATATTGAGAATTTGATCTTACGGTCACTCGAAATAAGGTTTGAGATTATTCTCAATTTTTACTCCCATGAAAATCAATTCTTTGATTCAGCTCTCAAACTAACTACTCGTAAGATCAATAGAGATAAAACACGGAATTGATTTTGAGGAAAAACATCAAATTTGATAAACTGCAAGTGCACAAATATAGCTTTAATTGTGCCAAAAGCTGTACTAACTTTCTGGATTATAAGTTCCTCAACGTTATACCTTAATATATTAGTTATTCATCACCTAAATTAAAGTTCATCTATTAAATCCACCGAAGATTAATTTGAAATAAATTAACTGTTGCTAAGGTATAGTGAGATGGGTAGAATTGAGATGGGTAAAATTGAGATAGATAGAATTGAGATAGATAGAATTCAGTGTTTGGTAATGAGACAGGAGTTGTTTCACATCAATTAAATATAAAAGTATATCAATTACACAAGACTTTCCTCGAGAACAGATATTAAAATACTGTTGAATTGAATTGAACTGATTGATTTTGTCTTCTATACTCCAAAGTGACTCCATTGGATGCGATCACTACTTAATGCTTTGTCTCTCACTGTTATCATGAACTTTTAGTATTTAAGCAGTGTTTTGTTTGTTCACTTATACTAAAAATAGTGGCAAATTTACATCTTCTAGGAATCATTTATCAGCTTTCATCAGATTAGAAAAACACCTACAAGGTTCCAAGAAATGATTCAACCCACTTGCACATTAACAAACAGTTGGGCAAATTTCGAGTTTACTTTTTGAATTCTACATAAAATGCACTAAGGAAAACAGTCTCAATAATCAGTATGAGAGCCACTAGTTCTATTATAGCTTTAATACTATCTGAATAACTTAATGGATTTTTAAACAATATAGTATTATTTTCAAGAACATTATTAACTAATACTTCATAATAATATGAGAGTATATTTTTGTTTTCTTTAGCTTCTTTAAAAACGATGCATTTTATTCTATCGATCAATCTTTGTTCATCGAAATCATTAATTTTGAGAGATATTTTACGTAAGATTTATTATATGATTAGATGTTTATCTCAACTGCTAACAATGTCGTTAAAAGTTTTGTTTATTTTTATAACAATGTTCAAAAAGCATAGCTGCTCTTTTATCGATTTTTATGAAATCAAGTGAATTATTGCATCTTTTTATGTGCAATTCAAAGACAAACTTGACATTTCTCTATCTCTAACTGCTTATTGCAGTGGAGGAGACGAACCATTTTTGGGAGCCTGTATATTATTTAAAACTACATTTTGCATAGTCTACAGTCCTATTGATGATTGAGTTGTATTCTAAAAGAGACATAATATAGTCTAGATTTAGTTTGGATTATATTTGTTATTTAAGCTGAAGTATTCACTAAAAGCTTAGAAACAAACTGAAATTTAAGTCGTAAATAATGAATATAGAAGAGAAGTAATAACAAAAAAAGAGTATTTCAAGTTGTTATTGAAGTGAAAGCTAGAATATATATAGTGTTACACTAGTTCAGGTTGATGATTATAATTGTTACTAAAAATATTTATATGTATTCATTCGACTCATTATGGTAATGATTTGAAAGGAAGATTATTATCCCATTTCACGTCATTAACAATTGCTTGAAATATCAGGATCATATATGTTTATGCCAATCCATTCAAACTATCCAGTTAAGTACTGCTAACACTTCGTATTCATTCACTATTCACTTGATTAATGAATTTTTGCCAATCACTCAATTGACAGCAATTTTCAATTGAAACCACTTCAGAGGTTTGATTCAAAGGTTTGTTCAAATGAATTATAACAATAAAAGTATTGATTCGCTTGAGCTGAATTGTTAGCACATAATAGACGTGGAGAAAACATGTTCATCTAAATTCTGATTATTTTCCATGTATTTTTAATTTTTCATTGAATTATTTTCTTTCAGCGAACCGATTAATTCGAATAATTGATTCTCAGACCAAATAGTGTTGGAAAAAGAATCAGAGAATTCAACTAACTCTGAGGGCTATATTGAGAGTATTTAAAACGATTCAGGTCTATAATAAGTATTATTTTACTTCATCACGAAAAGAATATATTATATCAAGTGAAATAACAAATTCAGTTAATGATCCGTGAAATGATTTGTCAAACTAAAATTTCTATTCTATTTTATGTCTATATATTCGCGTAGAGACCAATTGTATCTTAATTACTTTTCCATCTCATAACTCTACATCTACATAAATGTTATAGTACAATCTTCTTATCTTAGATTTGCTTTTTCAAGTTTGATTACGTCAAATATGATAATTGGTTTTGTTTATATTTGAAGAAATAGAATTCAGCTTAAACAATGCAAATCATCATGGTTGGAAAAGGTTTTAAATGGCAATATCTCTAATTCATCAAGCTTTTATGAATCTAGTTATGAAAATCAATTCCTATGAGCATATCATCTGAAAATTTTCTCACTCTAAATCATATGAATTACTTATCCTTTAATTTTATACATTTTTCCAAACTATTTATGTTAACAAAATTGCATTTGTTCATACATCTCAAACTTAATAATACGTGATAGCAACAAGAGAAGACTGTTGCTATGTTAACCAGCTTGTTATGTACATCTATTTGTTGCAAAATATGATTTCCAACTTTCTTCGATTACTATATTGAATATGATGTTTCAAAGTATACTATCGTCTAATGGAAAGTTTCCTATGATAACGCATTACTTGTAGTTGCTATCGTCGATTATTAAGTTATTGAGTGTAAGTCTAGGCAAAAAAGGGGAAACTTGAAAAATATATAAAATATATAAATTATAGTGTGCCTAAAATATATGAAAAGAAACTTAATTTGTTTTAAGATAACAATCTGAATGAATAAATATATTAACTGAACATTGGGTTTGTCGAGCTCAATGATGAATTATACTTACTTTTTAAATAGAGTTCACTTCTAGTAACGCTAAATTAATAGTGTTTTTTATTATGTTTAAATCCTATAGATCTATATATAACACGCATTTAAACTTATATAAACTGTCAGTGAATCTAATCATGAATGATCTCTATTAGAAAGTTATAGATTTTCTCTAACTTTTCAACTATAATTTATTGATTACTTTAGATTTATATGTGTTATACTGTATATACTGTGGTGTAGAGAAAACTCTAGCAATACATTAAGTTAAATAATTAAATTAACTTTTAACGTAATTAAAACAAGTGATGAATAGGAATAGGAGGAAAAGTATAATTAGCTTAAAATAGTTTGCGGGTAGATGTATTTTCAAATGTAGACTGCACTTTCTCCTATAAAACATTATATCATATAAGATCACTTTTTTACGTTCAATCTCAATCTAATTACTGCCACTAACTAATCAGATCGTATCAATTCTTTTAGATTTACCTCATCCATTCTAAATGCTTTCCATAATTCATTTGCTAATGTACTATCGATTTCAAATCTTTCACTATTAAATATACATTTAAAAATTAATTTAATTAAATCCCAAAAGAGAATAGAAATCTATATATGAAAATGAAAAGTATTGGAAAAACATAATTTAAATTCATACCTATGATCAATATTGACATAGTTGTACTAACATATAACATATAAGGTCTAACTGATGAGCTTTGCAAATAAAACAAACTAAATTATTGGAGTAATACTACTATATTGGTGTGTGTGTGTGTGTGTGTATGTGTGTATAGAATGAATCAGCTACTATCTCTACTTTCTATATTGTTTTACCATTACTTGTAACTTTCTCTTTTATATCTACTATGTTTATGAACGCTTGCTAGTACTGAAATTATATTTGACACCATCAAACTTAGTATTCGTTCATAGAAATCACAAGTTATGCCTTCTTATAAGGTGTTTTTCATCAGATCGCAATATATTCATAAGATATTGACTAACTTATAGAATATTTGATATAACAATCAAAGTAAAATAGAAATTAAATTTGATAGTAAATTCATGCGCATCACAGGGATGTCAACAATAGTAACAGTTTCTTCTTGTTGCTATCAACGACTACTAACAACTAAGCTGTATTTCAACAGAATCTACGAGAACATCTGGAACATATGAAAAATGAAAGATAATTCAAATCAGAACTAAAACAATTGTACGTACAAATTTAGTAGAACAATTATGCACTAATTAGTCTAAAAACTGTTCTTAATTAAAATATAGCATTCATATAGTACATTTGCTTTACTAATTACTGGTTTCTCTTAATTAAGTCAAAATCTTTTTTTTTTCTCATCAATATATTGAGAAATAGGAACTATTCCGTAATATGTCCTGTAGAATATTCTTATGATATTCTGTAGAATATTCTACAGAATATTCTGTAGTATATAAAAATAGATTCGAGAAGATAGACAAAAAATGGAAATGTTATCTAGTAAATAAATAGAATTATTTCGATTGAATAAGCAATAGATCAGTTATAAACGAAAATCTTAAAGCAACCTCTGATAAGCATTACTTCTCTATTACTTATACAACCATTTATGAAATTCTATTCTAAATCAATCACTTCAAGGACTTTGTAGTTGAGCTTATCTTTTAAAATCATGATCTACATAACTGGAAAATGATTTTTGAAATTTTTTAACTAATCCCGTTAAGGCATGTTGTAAAGATTAAATATGATCTCAAGTCAAGTGAATGAACTGCTAACAAAGCGAACGATATTAATGGGGCAGATATTTTGCAAGTTTTCAAACTATGGTCTTGTTCTAAACCTCCAGCTATGTTCGCTCAACTGAATTAATCCACTCTTTTCGATTCCATCTCTATTGTAGTCTTGTTCTTCTGTGTCATTTTCAATTAAGCCTATTGAACAAATACTTGTCTAATAGTTATGTCAACCATCCTAAAACAGGATTCATTTTTCACATTTTTCATCTAAATTCAATCGTACTCTAAACAGAAAGTGGATTAAATTTCTATATGATGTTTTTTCAATCCAATCCAATCCGGTAGCGAACATGTCTTGAGAGTAAGAAATACTTAAATACTATCAGAAAACGAAATAACTAATGACTTTGAGTGTTGCAAAATTTAGAAATTAGCAATTATCATGGATATTATTCTTGCTTGTACTCAAGAAAAATGAGTAATAGTAGGTATTCAATTTGGAAAAGCAACAAAATAATCAATATACTATATGCAGTAAAAGTTAAAATTACGATATTTTCGCTACTACAGCCCAAGGGTTATATTTACATCAAATGTTTAATTTCTCAAAATTTTTGTTGTGCAGGTAGTACACGAGGCATAGAGTATGTATAGAAACTTTTGAAAATGAAATTTTAGAATTTTTAATACTGCAGACTATACACGAGGTGCGGGCTATAGTGGCGAGAATAGAGTATTTACTCATTTATGAGCATCAAGTACTATTGCGAATTCATTCATCAGTTAGTTAATCGAATTTCAGGTACAAGTCAACATTTAATTTAACTTGAATTCTGAAAATTCAATCAAATTATTAATAACAATTGATTACTAGCAAATATTGATTAAGTTTCTCTATTCTTCAAGTATGACTTGAAGTGAGTGTCAATTATTAAAAGAAATAATTCTTAGAAGATATATCAAACTTGGAGTTTCAAGCTTAAAGTTAGATTGTATGTTGCCAATGAACATTTGTAATGTTAATAAGCATTTCTCAAATGCAGTAAAGCAGAGCTATCTTGTACTGATTTAGACGTGATCATTTATAGTTATGACCCATTTGTTAGGATAGAAAGTGATTTGGGTTAACCTTTGCAAGATTTAGTGTGAGTAGCGCACGAAAAAGTACATGTTTAGCAACAAAAACGACAAGCAATGCACAGAAAAAGTATTTATTTAGTACCAAAAACGGCGAACATAGATCGTATTTGATAAATAGGAGTATTATTCATTAATAAGTAGAAATATAAAAGTAGGCTTACTTTTTCGGGCGTGTCCAGTAGTTCAAGAAGAAGAGCAACAAAGGCATCAACAGTCATAGCTTTAGTTTCATATTCATTTCTATAGTAAGCGAGAGTAATTCTTTCATTATCATTAAGGTACTTTTGGCATTGATCATCTAAAATTTCTTCATCACAATCATTATCCGTCACTACTAGTGTTGGTGTTCCTCTAGACCCTGACTGACTCGATTGGGATTGCGATGAATGTCGTGGTCGACGCATTGAACATCGAGAGGACGGAATGTGTGCGCAATTTAGCGACTGATGGTGACTGAAGTCGATGTCTTTGATTAGCTGAGCGCAAGAACTGGCTGGCACTTTACCGACATATTTGACTTTCATTGTTAGTCTTGGGGACGATTTGAGAATATCAACCGCTTCGTCGTGTAGAACATCTCGGAAATCGTAATTATTGACAGCCAGGATCTGATCGCCGACCTGCATATCAGAGAATAACATTCTATTGATTTCATACACAAATAGCTACACATTATTGATGTTTTATGAGAGCCAATAGTATATGGATGAATCAGTAACAGAGCCAGTGGAGACAGAGGGTGTAGTGGCACCCCAATTTGAATCTCTTGCTAATCTTACGTAGAAGATTCTACATTTGAAAATTGGCAATTATCTTAATTTTTTGTAATAATTACTACAAAATGAAGTAAAAATATCTTACAATTAAAGCTTAAAATGATAAGATAATAGGTTTCGATCAGTTTGATCTAGTCAAAATCAAAGTGGTCAGTGAGTGCCACTGGAAATTTCTGGCAAGAATGTAAAATAAGGGAAGAGAGAAAGAGATAGAAAAGCAAAAGGAAACAAATTCTAATCGAACTCCATTAGCGAAATAAACACAAAAAGAAAATTTGGTCCCCATTTGCTATTAGACAATTCCTGATAACACGCTGTTATTGGCTCTCTCTCTCTCTCTCTCTCTCTCTCTCTCTCTCTCTCTCTCTCTCTCTCTCTCTCTCCTAATCGTTACCTTAAGCCCTGCTTTTTCTGCCAAAGAGTTAGCATCGATTCCGGTCACGTAGACTCCGAGTCCATATTCAATACCACCTCTGATCATGAGACCTAGACTGATTCCTTTCTCCATAGTTATAGTGACCTAGTAATAATTGAAGAAATAGAAATAAAAATAAAATTATCATACCTATTATCGAACCTATTATTAGATCTGAAGTGAGATTGAGTAAAAAAATATTTAATATATATTTCATTGAATCATCAATAGTTGATATGAAGTATTAGGTTAGGTTAGATTAGATTAGATTAGATTAGATTAGATTAGGTTAGGTTAGAAAAGAGAAATGATGCTTATCATGTATTGTATAGAAGCTATATACTCTAGAAAGTAATAAATGTTCTTAACTAGTAAATGTATACTTTGTTTTCCTATACTAGTAACAAATATATCAAATACACTATCAATTCCCTTGAACATTATGTAACTCTAACTGTTTATCACAAATTCAACTGTGTTATATATTTGCAATATGAGAAAGTAGAACGTGTTTTCTTTTTACAACTAAATCTAATAACTTTTATTAACTCTTACCACAATTCATACTTTAGAATTAAGAATCGTTTATCAAAATCATATATATTCACTGCTTTTTTTGGATTTGTTCATTAACGCAATAGCTAGTTTAACGATTTTTTGGTAAAAGTATTTACTTTCAACATAATCTAAGATAATAATTCATATGTTACTCATAGAAGATATTCAAATTTGATGGTAAATCAATATTCTATAAAGACATTATGAATTAATGACAACAATTCAGATCTGATTTACCAGAACATAGAAACATAAACTAAATTATATTTTAATGGTATTTATTTAACGAAGAAAACAACTTAGCAATAGTTTAGACAAAACGTTTAAGAAGCTGATAGAAATGTACAGTAGATGAGATAGAGAAGGCTAATAAAATCTAATGTAGTTTACCAGGCTACTCTTACTAGATACGCTTACTAGTTACGCTTACTAGCTACTCTTACTAGATACGCTTACTAGCTACTCTTACTAGCTACCCTTACTAGTAATCTAATGTATGAACTCTTACTATTGTTGACTATACCCAAACATGTAAACTATTAAATTACAGTGCTAGCCTACCATATAATGATTAATTGAGATAAATGAGGACGAATCTGAAAACGAGATCATAATTATATCAGTTCTTTATTTAGTACTGTTTAACTGCTCAACTGGTGATTAAGTTAATAATAAAACTGATTCTCACTATATATGATAGACTAAATATTTACACATATATAGTCTAACTCTATTGAACCTAATATTCTATTCTTTACAACCGTCCAATTTGTCAATTAATTCAAATCTACTTTTGTTGAGTTGTAAATGTTTATAGTATTTGCACAGCTGCAGCTAGTTGCAGATAGGGCCAGGCTGTAGCTTCCCCCACTATTATTTTCAAAATTAATGTATAGGCCTGCACTGAAAAGATGCCTTGTAAAAAACTGAAATTCTATTTATTTTATCAACCAACTGATTGCTTGTTGCTAAACATAAATGTCAGTTTGATAAAGAATTAGCTGATATTTTAATGGAATTTAATGTTTGCCTCAATAGAATCTGAGTATTTGACACCAGACTATAAACTAGTATTGGTATCCGCTACTAGAAAATACTAATACAGTAAATAAATATGAAATTTGATATTCTACATACAAATTGAATATGAGCTAGATACTTCTATATCTTATATAGTTTAGCTGGAAAGTATTGATTTTTAGAACTATAAATATTTGATTGAGCAAAAGATATAAGAGTTAAAATAAAAATATAAAACAAAATATGAAAATATAAAACAAAATATGAAAATATAAAACAAAATATGAAAATATAAAACAAAATATGGCATATCGATTTAATTTAAAGTAGTCACACATAATTATAAGTTTACTATTATATCACATTAGTCGTTTTACTTCTTAATTGATCAATTATTCATAATGAAAATATTAATCTATAGATTAAGCTCAACACGCAACAAATACATTCTTCATCAATATATTCTTCACATATTCTACCATAACCATCAATTAAGGCTATGGTATTATTGGCTTATATTATATAATATATTATCAATATAGCTGTATTAGAAAAAACTTATACCTAACATTAACTATGTCACTTGATACAAAGCATAAATAAAATAAGACTCAAATTCAACTTGATTATCTCTTATCAACTACTACTTTCTGCTCAAATTGCATCAATTTATCTAAATTATTTTGTAGTTATCATACATGCACTGTTCTATGAAATTATAACATTTCATAAGATTTCGTAACATTTCATAGCAATTCATAAGACTTCATAAGATTTAATAACATTTAATAAAATCTAATAAATACATAAAAAATAATAATAGCAACTTACTTGTCTGACATCACTAATAGTATTAGAACTGAATTTACGCCTGAAAGTAGTAGAATTAATCTTAGTAATCTGCTGCTCTAAAGAATTGGAATCAGTGATAGGATCCCGATCAGGAGGTGGAGGAGAAACAGGAGTAGCATCAGGATCAATCCAAGCATAACAGTGATGTCTTCTTTGATGAGAAAGTGCCTCATGTCGAGGTAATATATTAAGAAGTAGGCAATCATTTTCACTAATTATTCTAAAGGCTTGCTGACAGGTGATGCCATCAAGAAATGATGTGTAATTTGCTGATAGTATTTGGTCGCCTGGTGTTAGACCACATTTCTCTGCCAGACTGTCTTCTTGTATTCGTGATATGTATATTCCTTGTAGACCTGTCAATTAGTTATTATTTTTTTGAGTTCACTTTTGTCGTTTTATTCTTAGATTTATAGTTCTTTAATCATTTTGCTATTCATTTGTATTTAGAGCTCTCTCTCTCTCTCTCTCTCTCTCTCTCTCTCTCTCTCTCTCTCTCTCTCTCTCTCTCCACACTAACTAAGATTATAATTTCTCAAATAACTAAAACATAATAAGATATTCAAAAGCAATAAAAAAGAAGCAAAAAATAAAATGAAATGAATAAATTAAAATATGACTGTTACTCGTAAAGGGATATGATGAAGTAATGCATAAGTATAATTGAAATGAGAAGTATTATAAATTAGAAAACATATAAAGAATGTTTTCCCAAAATCTGTCTGCACATCTAATTATATAATCATACATTAATTATCACGACAATATAATCAAAACACATTTTTATCAAGCTTCTAGTTATGAAGATTTAATCAGCTTTTTCGAGTGTGTAATCGCTCTTCTAATTATGGAAATTAGTCTAAAAAGTCAAATATGTGAATACATAGTCAATTGGAAGATGAAATATTTGAATATATATGTCAATTAGAAGACCCATGTCAATTAGAAGACTCATGTCAATTAAAGGATCCATGTCAATTAAAAGACCCATGTCAATTAAAAAACCCATTATCAATAATCACTAAACCTCTATTGAAAATAAACTTAAATTTAATAAATCTAACCAGATAAAGACTACAACTATTAACTTCTAAATAATTCAAAATAAATGTTTACTTTACGTGTTAACCATTAAGCATCTACTCACTCAATTGACCTTTACACCCATTGCCATCAATCTCTACTCTAATTTCAATTTTATATTACACTTCATATTCTAAACTACTTCATTTTTAACAGCTTGTCAACTTTTTCGTTACAAATTATCCTACTTTAGTATATTACTTATTTTACATTTTCTGTTTTACTTTCAATATATGATCAATTTTTGTTTCAATCATCATTTATGTGAAGCTTTTACTTAAATCTATTTTCAACAAATTGTTTCCTCCTACCTAAAAATCTATAATACAATTTGCACAATAGACCAAATGGTTGGCTCTAAAAGTGTTGGTCAAAAGGTGTAAAACAGATTTTCTTTCAGAAGACTCAAGCTGAATGACAAACTGATGAGAGATTCTACACAAGCATCTAGATTTAATTAATTAGCACTATAGATGTTTACTAGTAGTCTGAAAATAATCAGAATGCTTTCAATTCTAAAACATTTTTGTCAACTTATTTAACTTTGCAAACAAGATATAATTCAATATTTGATTATATGATTGTCTGTTTTTAGCAGAATTGCAGCTTTAGGCCAATTTATTTCTAAAAGCTTCACATTCAATTGAGAACATTTGAGATAAAACGTTAGCTTTTGTACAATTTGAGTGCTTTTCTTAGCACAAGAGTCTATACAATAGATTGATAGACTGAAATTAGATTTTTATCAAATCTCTTCTAACAACTTCTAATAACTTCCTACTCATTCCACTTCACTTATGATTGTCAGATGAAAATTATAATAATTTCTATTCAGTCTAATTCAGTGCAAATTTAATTCAGATCAATTCGCAGAAAGTTTCACAACAATCTTATCTAAATATAGAGATCAAGTAATTTCTATCTTGCTCAACCATTTAATCTTTGATCTTATGCCTACAGGCTTATACTTAAATTTTCGAAAAATCTTTTAGGGGTCGGGTCACTTCCTTCGATGCTAAACCTAACCTAACTTAAGTTACATCTGGTTATGAAGGTTTAGAAGGATATGAATTTTGACTGAAAGTGATAAGCAAAAAGTTAATAATGTTTCTCGTCCTCATAAGGAAATATTCTAACGTAAGTGTCAAGCATCAAAAGAGACACTATTGTAAATCTAGTATATTACTTCCTTTTATATTAAGTGAGATAGATTATGATAAAATAATCGCTTTACTTTCACTCAACAATCTTCTACTTCTAGTTTTTACTCCTTTTTTACTCATTCTGGCCGCTCTTTCTTTCGATTCTGATCACTCTTTCACTTGATTCTGACCATTCTCCTCATTTGAGACATTTTATTGCAAGAAAATCCTACCGATTTAACTAAAGCAAAGCCAGGCTATCTTTGATAGATAATTAGTTTAGTTTATGACAACTTTGATATCGATTTAATGAGACGCTTAGCAAATGTTTCTTGCGACTTATACAAACTTAAAGCTCAACTCATCCTAATTCAAATGTTTTACTGTAAGATTTGGTAGATACGTCAAAATTATTTTCAAATTGTCTTCAAGTTATTTTCAAATTATTTTCAAATTTAGTCAGTCTCTTTTAGAGAAACAATTGAAAATATATTTGAGATTTGGCACATTGGAGTTGACTGACTATAAGAATTTTCTACAATAACTCATTTGTTTGCTTGCCATATCGTAATATACTAGAGCAATATCTCGACATACAGAATCTCTTAGTTGACTATAGCGAACTATCACTATAAATAGAGCATCATTTGACGAGTCTCATGGGGCTACTACTGCTAGGACTATAACTCGTGTTCACTATATGGAGGTATAACTGTATATCTATACTACATACAGTATAAGAATGTTTAATTGGTCATCAAAAGTTTGGATAGATGTTATCTTGAAAATGAAAATATTAATTTGATAGTAGAATGATTAGTTGAATGAATAGATAATAAGAAATGAATCCTTTAATAACATGTCTCCTTGATTATGTCTTTTTTATCTTATTCTTCATTGTCAGCAAAAATGTTTTTCTTCAAATGAATACTAGATTTTTACTATCAATACAATGAACTGAATAATGGTTTAATTCTAAACTAAATAGACCTTAAACTTGCGGGTCATGCAATATATTGGGTATAATATGCAATTATAAAACATGCAATCGACATGCCATTCATTCTAAGTTCTCTTATGGGTTAATCCATGTCGTCTATTACAACTATGCATAATAACGATATGGTTTTATTTTCCAACATATCTACTTTATTCATGATTTATTCTTTCAATCACTGCTAAATGCCATATACATATACCCGCTCAATTCCTCAAATTCCACTAATTCATCGATCAAATGACCGAGAATTAATACAGTAATTCTACTATATCTTGCGATTGCTTTGAGGTCAAGTGTGGAATCAAAACATTTTGATTGATTAGATGCATGTTGAGAATTATGTTGAGAATCATGTTCAGAGTTATTAAAGTATCGCTTTTTCAATTAAGGCATCATTTTAAAAAGTATTAGAAAATAACAATAATATTCTGCTTCTTTATTCTATATCATTATCTAAGAAATGACATAGATTTTCTCAAAGCTATTCTCAGAATATTCAGTAAGAATGATCTGAAAGAAAATAAGAATATTGATTGATTTGAATGGAAATAAACGGAAAGGCATGAGATTCGGCAGATTTTCTCATATAATCTTAAAGTATAATAACTGTTGCAAGTGATGCTTAAATTGACCTATCGTCAATAGAATAGTATTGTTTCATACAAAATTATATTGACTCAAATATTCTACTATTCTCGTCCATAATTATATCTTAACTATTGGATAGTCTTTCAAATAGATTTGTTTTGTTCGATTTAGTTATTGCTGGTTTTAGAGATAATAAGTTTACATCAAATTCTATAAGTTTATTTTGAATTCTAGAAGTTTATTTTGAATTCTAGAAGTTTATTTTAAATTCTATATTAGTTTACGTGAAATTCTATATGAATTCATATAGAGAATTCTTTATAAGCATATGTAGAGCTTTATATAAGTTTGCATAGAACTATATATACGACCCAAAATTGATTTGTATTTTGCTATTCATCTTAAAATTTTCAATTGCTTAGAGCAGAGTTTGAAAGTATAATTTATATTAGAATAATAGAAGTAAACATTTGTAGTGAATATCAGCCTGTTTAATGCAAACAAATGATATACTATATTATAACACATATTTATAATTGATAATTTTCATTCAAGTTAGTTTGACATTTAAGAAATTCTATTCACAATAGTGATATAGATAATAAATATTTCATATTAAACATCATATAAATTATTTAATATTAAACTAACTAATACTATAATTCAATGTAAATCATTTGTTAGATAACCAAAATATTCATATTAACTGCCTGATCGATGGAAGCTATAATAAACAAGTACAAACCACTAGGAATCTAATCAATTGAAAGACCTGACAAACCATAGGGAAGTAGAGAGAAGTGACCAGTTGTTTTGCATTGAAGGTCTTCTAATAAGAGTTGGGGTTGGATTTGTAGAAGAGAAAATCGAAGCTATTATATATATATAAGAGCAACAAACTAAAAGCAACCTAACCTAGCCTAACACCAGCATAACTATCCTAGCATTAAATTCCTCTCCATATCATAGCTCCCAATAGAGAAATCACATTTTAATGTTAAAAATGCATTTGTGGTAAAAATACCTGTCGGTCATGAATGAGATAGATTGTAGTGTAAGACTAGGATTGATATAAAGATATTCTGTGCATAACATGAATTATTTGGAAGAACACAAGTTATTTTCTAACCATTACCCAACTTATATATATATCATTAATATTGAATTATTATTGAAAGTACTATCGATTGGTCCAAACACTATTATTATGTATTTTACATCATTTATGAAAATATTCTATCAAATATTCTGTTAAAACTTCTACATAAGTAATTCTATAGAATATTCTGTCAAAACTTCTTTATATGTAATTCTATAGAATATTCTGTTAAAACTTCTATATAAGTAATTCTATGAAATATTCTGTTAAAACTTCTATGTAAGTAATTCTATCAAACATTCTATTAAAAGTTCTACATAAGCAATTCCGTTAAAACTTCTGCTTAAGTAATGGTAAGAAATCTATTATACTATTCAAGTAAAGAGTGCAATAACTCATTTATAACATTCATTCCTCTCATGTACTTAATCGAGAATGATAATAATAATAATCACACAATTAGACTCACCGACTTCAGGACCGCCACACAGTGTAATACCAGCTGATGGCTCGTCATCAGAATTCTTGATAAGTCTAACTCTACGGATGGAATGATTAGAATCATCAGCAGAGAAATGCCGGGTGAGTGTTGGACTATCACAAGAAGAGACGGGTGAAACAGATATGTTGCGATGCGATGGACTGCCTGTCTTGCAAGTTGATGGCGAACTCCGGTAGTGAGTCAGTGGCGGATGATGATAGACACGCTTTGGTACGTCTGAATAGACTGATGAATGTGTCGTATGATATGATGGCACTGACGCTGACGATTGTGGCGGTGGCGGTGGCGGCGATCCCTTCGCGCGACTTCTGATCAAACGTTGCGACTGATTCTTAGCCTCATCGCCAGCATTGGACCACATTTCAGGAACTGTCCTCAAACAACGAATCAAATATCAACAGTTAGCCGATCCATTATGATTAGACAGTAGTTAGGATGATATGCAAACATAGTTGTGATATGTGTTAGCTGGAGGTCTGGCAGAGTGGAGCAGTATCTGAGATGTAAGCTAACCACTGCTTGTGATGTGTAGCCTGAAATGTTGTTGTATTTATCGCTAAGGATTTCTCCCATGTTGTTATGCGCGATAGCTATGACCAGAATGATTCTATACGTTACGCGCAGATCAATATTATTCTTATCAAAACTACCTTTAACGTTCTCTACTGTTCAGTTTGTATTGAACTTTTGCTTTTGGTTTATAAGGATTTTTAATAATTTAAAATAACGCAATACACAGTATATCAATCTTCTCTTCTGACAGTCTAATGGTTGCACAAAAATACTTATTTTCATACTACACTAACATATTTTCTCATATTTATATATTTCTCGTATATGTCATATATGACCAAATATTTACTACACTTCCTAAACATTCAACCTTATTCGTATAGTTTTCTTCCACTATTTTACTTTAATCTATAAAGTACCTTACTTAAATCTACCTTACTATATAGACCAAATAGTTACGATCTCAATCTCAATCTCAATCTCAATAGTATTGATAATAAAGTTTAAAGTGAAATTCTACTTTTCAACTATTCAAATATATTATCCATCTATCTGTTATTTATGGTTGTTAGACGTTTTATTTATTACATATTTTCTCTATCTAACTTCGGAACAAATCACTTTGAATATTCTAAATTTAGATATCAATTCTTCTCAATGTAATATTCTTATCAACTATTTTGATGATAATCAATATAGAAATTTATCAAATTTTCTGTACATTTTACAAGTGAGCACAAGCCATATATCATCATATATGTTGACTACCAGTAAAAGCGTTCGCTATGCAGAAGATTCAAAACAAAACTATGAAAATTTATTAGATTGGTTAAAAGCAAGAAACTAATTGAAAAACTAAAATCTAAGTATAATACAGAGTAAAGAAGAAGTTAATTAGAAGCAAAGAAGAGTTAGTAACAATTAAAACAAGTTAACCTAACCAAACCTAAAAGCTAAAACCAATTAAGCTGATAGTTTGAATCAACTATTGATTGAAGTTGAAAGAATTCAAGTTATTTACTTCATCAATAGCTACGTGTTACGTGGTTTAAACGTTTTAAACATCTATAGTATTCGTCTTTTAGATAAATTCATATATTTTCTCTTTTATTATTAATTTCTATTTTAGGCACATGTTAAAAGTGTTGATCTATTGAAAAAGCACCACTTCAAATCACAGGTTAATATAATAGAAACTGAACTAAAACTGAACTAAAACTGAACTGAGACTCAACTGAATGCCTGCTATAGTAGTGAGCACTTGAATTGTGACTTCATTTCTTTCAATGTTTGCTGATTCCATTTGATTTTCTCTTTACTATTAATTTGTTCACTTCTCAGTTTTGTATGTGAGTTACTTGCTAAAATACATAT
The DNA here is from genome assembly GCA_018873245.2 of Archegozetes longisetosus. Taxonomy (NCBI): domain Eukaryota; kingdom Metazoa; phylum Arthropoda; class Arachnida; order Sarcoptiformes; family Trhypochthoniidae; genus Archegozetes; species Archegozetes longisetosus. Next base: position 14,559,683 of record JAEMBT020000001.1, on the reverse strand, counting down.
TAACCAATTCTATTAATTCTAGTTAATTTACTAGACATTTCAGTTCATGCTTTAATTCTTACTCATCTTTTATATACAATTACATCTATTAATGAGAGTTCGATTGGGAAAATGTAGAAAAAGCTTAGGGATAAGTAGAGAAAAAGTTCAGTAAAGTAGATCAAATTACACCGTTAATGTTGCAAGGAAGATGTATTCGTAACTTTTCTTGTTTTCTATAATCATTTTCGTTTTGCTGAGCAACTGAAGCAATATTGAAGAAAATAATAACTATAATTCGTTTGAAGTGTCCAGAGATGGTGGTCAAATAGTGTAGTTATTATATATATATATATAGAAATAAGAAGTAAAGCTAACAATAATAATGTGAGTTGTCGCTTTCATTAGATAGCAAATAAAATAGATGGAATCATAGACTGATGGATTCTTAGACTGGTGGATTCTTAGATTGATCGATTCTTAGAAACAAGTAAAGCTTATATAAGTTTGATTTTTTCTTCTACATCAAATATTATATTTTAAAGTTATTCTTTGTTTCAATAACTGTTTTCTCATCTGATACAGCTTTTATTTAACTATTTCAAAGCTTGTGCTTATTTTTCAAAACAACCTAACGTTTAGGTAACTTTATTTAAACCTTTTTGGGTAACAAATTCTCGACTAAATGTTAACAATTGACCAAAAAAATAGCATTTTGTCAAATAGAGAAAGAATTTGAAGAGAACGAAAGGAAGAAAGAGAAGATAAAATGAGTCTAGTTTTTCTAGTGGTCCTTCTACAAGAATAGACAACTGAGAGAATAGAAACGTTTGGAACTCCCTTTTCAGGTACCTAATATTTCTTTCAATCAATTGCTAGCCTTTCATTTAGAAGTTACAAGTAGAACATAATTAACATCACTTTGTAAACTTATATTAATTTCTAATTGTATTTTAGATTAAATCAAAGGAAACATTTAGTGGAATAATAATAATAATAATAATAATAATAACAACAACAATCAAATCTTTTAGATATAACAGTTTGATAAACAAATTTCCGGAGTTATCAAAAATAGTGAAATTAATATAAATGAATATCTGAAGGAAAAGCTTAATTTGATTATAAGAATGTAGAGAAAAGAGCTACTTCTCAACAATAAAACTAGAGGAAACAAATTGTTAGATCTCAATACTAAGCTATGATAAAACGAGTCAACGCGCATCAGATATATTCCATGAGAACGACACACCATAAGTATAATAGTTATCAAACTTTCTACTAACTCAAATCTTATGCAATGCTCTTTAGGCTCACACACACACACACACACTCTCTCTCGTTCTCTCTCTCCATCTCTGAGATGAGTTCTCTCTTACAATTTATTGATTGAATAGAGAACTGATATAAACTAGCAGCTAACGGTAATACTCAAAGGGCACATAGAACATACAGTAAACATATTGAAGTTGTGCCTAAAGTTGATTTGCATTATGTCGTCATGCAATACAACTATCACTCTCTCGCTCTCTCGCTCTCTTCTATCTATACATTGTAAACCATTATTTATCTTTACAGTATAATTGAGAGTTTGTTCAACATATGCCTGGTTTTCACGATTCCTGTTCACACTATCTCATTGTTTTTATATAACTACTGACCATAATCTTGATGACAAAAACATAGGTTCTCATTAATTATTAACTAACATAACAAGCACTAGAGTAGTCTAAAACTATAAAAAACAATTGACTCACCAGAAAGAAAAGAGAAACAGTACTAGTTAGTAGAAATAAGAAAAGTTTTAGGTATTATAAATAAAGATCTCTACTGATTGTTTACGTGCAACTTTGTCAGAAATATTTTACATAACTATAAACAACTCAACTATACATGTTTGCGACACTTTACGACTCTTTTTATAGACGTTTGTATCCATTATTTTCTATTTTTACTTCTATTCCAACAAGTTTATTATCTTCTATCTTCATTTTCTTTACACCTTCTACGAGATTCATTGATTTAATGTATGATCTTATGTATGAGCTTATGTTTCTGTCTATGAAAATATAATGCTTTACGTTTCAAATCAAAGCTAGTCAAACCATTTGTCTTTATTACGAAATCCCAATTTGTCACTAAAACCAAGCATGGCAAAATTATCTTCAAATAGCTATCATTAGTTCACGAACCAGATCTGTTAGCACTTCTGAGAAAATATCAATTAATTCAATAAGATTAATGAAAGAAACAATAAAAAGTTCATTATTTAATGTAAATTATCAAATAAATAATTGAATGATATAATTAGAAATAATTATATAATTAAAAATGAGTAGCAATTAGAGAATAGTATTTATTAAAAAGAGAAAGGAAAATGATTAACAAACTAAAAGTCAAGTAACATATCTATAATGATAACTAGAAAGAAAATGAGTAGAATTATCAAAAGAAACAATATGTAACTTAGGACCAAAATATTTGATCACATAGTAAGAGCCATCAGCAGGTCTAACAATCTGCATAGCAATTAGTATAATATCAACTAGTTGTCCTAAAAATAAAAAACCTAATGTTGAAAATTTTAATAATCCTATTCCTGGGTAGCCTAAGTAAAATCTATCTGCTCCAAACATTCCTAGGAATATTGATAGTAGCAGTGCTGTCTCGTATGAATAACCATTCGTATGCATACAATCCGTCAACATTTTAAATCTGTTTTCTTTTGTATCTGAACATATTAGTCCTTCACTTAGTGTACAGTTTATTTCTGCTTTATTATCTTTCGAACATCCGTATGGTTGTTGTGTTGATACGTCTATTACTGGTGGTAAACAACTGTATTGTCCCATTAATAATTTACTACAATTTACTGTCAACTTGTTGTTAATGTTGATGTTGATGTTGTTGTTATTATTATTATTATTATTATTATTATTATTATTACTTAATTGATCCTTGATTACATATTGATTTGTATGAAGCATACTAACACCAGTTAACTTATCATTGGAACGTTTAGAAAGTTGAGATCTATAATAACGATCACTATAATACAGATGTTGATCATAATTGGGATCAATTGAAGTAGTTCTAAATGAATTGTCATTTATATCTATTATCTTGTTCATGTTATCACCTTCTATCTTGTTGTTGTTTCTGTATATTAGTTGCTCGTTTGCCACTAAGTTAATCATTATTTTAATTATGAACCATGTAAACATTATATTTTTTAGTATGTATTTTAATATATTCTTCATTTTCTTCTTTTTCTTCTTCTTCTCTTTATTATTATTTATTATTATTTATTATTATTATCACTCTTATTATTGTTGATTGTCTTGTTTATGAGTTACTCTCCTCAATATTCGTACGAATACTCTCCAAACAGACGACTTATTAGACACATAAACGAACTAAAAAAAACAAGGAAACAATTAAACATTTACTTTCTACTAACAATCACTGACTGACTGATGGCAACAATAATTAGATTTAATTTTTCATTTCAAACTAATCATGACTCTTCTATTTCTATTTATTACTCCATATGAGCGCACATTTGTATTGAGATAATTATTTATTTACCATTTCATAAATACACTCTTAAGCTAAATAATCGACGAGAGCAGCTGATGAAGAGCTGGTTTATATGCTTTTAGGGCATATTTGCTTACATGCACTATTGACTATTAATACAGTACATAGTATATATAGTATACTTAATCTACTCAAATAAATATACTAATATACCCTTTAGATGCATCCCTTTGCATCACTTTACTTTGGTTGTCACCAATCATAAATTTATTTTTAACTGTACTTTGTTTTTTAGTCAACATATGTTTTTCACTCTAATACTAACCGACAGAGGACATCACGTTACTAACAAAACTTTTTTACATGAGATCAGCTACTTTGAGATAAAAAATATTTGAACCCATTATATGAATTTAGTGTGAACTTCACACTGTGAAGTATTGATGTAAATATTTATCATCAATTATTCATCGCGTAAAGCATCTAAATACTTGAGCTAACATTTTAGTTTCTAAACTTTTATCATTGAATTAATGACCTGGTACGATAGGATTTAGTAGATACGACAAGGACAACAGGAATATTCCTTAGATTAAAAGTATGAAATTTAAAATCTATTAAACTGCTTTTTTACATTTTCAAAACTGGTTTTTTTCCTAAATACTTATTTGGCTTACTCAGCATATTTCTAATGAGGACTATCTTCTAAACATTTAGTGATAGACTTGTTTCATACTTAAGCAATGAATCATTTATACTAAAAAAGCTTAATAATTGTTGATAGCAACCAGAAGTGATGCATTACGATGGCATACTTTCCATCAAACTATATGTTGAGATATGAACAAACTTATAATTGAGTACAGTAATCGAAGCAAATCTAAAATGAAATTTAGAGACTAATCAATTAGCACCAGAGAAAGATTTACGAAACAATTATTCTGCAACTGCTATACTGCTACAGCGTACTATTAAGTTGTCAAATGTATATATAAAAAGTGCGTGGTTGACAATGAGATGACACACAAACTATGAAAACTCATAGTAAAACAAATTGCTAACAGATAAAACTATTGCAATAATCTAAACGAAACAAACAAAACTATTAGCAATAACTGATCAGTTAAATTATCGATGATTAAAATGTTTACTTGAACTTTTGAGTTGTAACTGTAAACAACATATATAAATGCATTAATATACCTTTTGTTTATAATGATTATTTATTAATGACGAGCAAATCTGTTCTATTTAGTACTTACTAATTAAATCTAAACGCAGAGTCACAGTTAGATTTAGTTGAAAAGTAAAACAATCAGAAATGATTTAGTTAGTAATTTGGAATGCTGCAATTGTGCAAATAGAACTAAATTGATAAAATACTGTATGACAAAATGATAAACTTGATTACAGTTATTCATTTAATTTTAATATTAGCCAATCATAATGTTGTCAGTACAATTGATTTTATGGTATAGTAACTAAATAAAAGTTGTATTTATAGATTAGAATGTTTATCATATTTTAGGCTATATTGTGCACTATCACTTCTTTTTCTTATTTGCTATCTTATTCATAAATACCAATTTTAATAATAGTTTTAAGTTAACTTTGATATGTTTATAGCGGACTATAAACTAACCCTATCAGACTAATATAAGAAACGATTAATTGTTAAATTTGGTAATAAAAAACAAAACAGTCTGTTGTGATTAATAACAGAACTATCAAATAATATATCAAATAACAAATTAAAACAACATTTAGAACATAATAACTTTGACTATCTTACTATGCCTACATATTTATTCAATAGATGGAGACACCGTTCGAGCAAACCTAGCTAAATACTAGTCAACTATTTCGAACACATTTTTCATGTTGTTTAATTTGTTAGTAAATCAAAAATTACTTGCGTTAATTGTGGCCTAGCTAGTATCGGCTTTTTAGTGGTTGGGTACCCTCAATCTCACACCTCCAACTTATTCCTATCACTAACGACACAAAAAATTCGTATATTTTTAATATGAAATTTTGCTAATCTTTTATAAATACCACAAAAAAGCAGAAATACCCTATAGCTCAAATTTAAAATTATAGTAAATAGGTTTTAATAGGAAAATATATACCTAATTAATTTTTGATCTGGCCACTGCATACAAAAAGAACAGATCTAAATTTTCCATAAAATACCAATCAGTCTAAGATTGGACTCGTGAGACCAAGCTAAAAAAGATCTAATTAATATTCAGAAAAAGGAGCAAGTACTAGATTGTAAATGAAAGAAAGAATTAAATAAAATAAAAGAAAATATAAAGAACGAGAGAGAGAGAGAGAGAGAGAGAGAGAGAGAGAGAGAGAGAGAGAGAAATAGTCAGAATTGAATGTTGATTCAAATCTATTAACTAAAGCCCAGCATGTTTGACAAGTAAACAGATATAGAAAATGATAAAGAGAAATAGTCGTGAACGTGTCCTTAAAGCATACTACATCTAATGTTCTATAAGTATTATTACTGTTTACTTTTATTCATTTTATTATTAATTTTATTTTATTCGATTATATGAAACAATTGTTTCTTAAATGATAGCACTATGTGAAATATTATGTTAATTACAAGTTTAATATAATCGAATTAGAATTTTTCAATTTGTTAATATATAAAACAACATAGAGTAATTGCAATCTAATTCTCAGTTTGTTATTGCACTATAAAATCAATAATTAGCAAATATGTCGTTTATTGAACCATTTAAGTCCTATTCTACTTGTTATTATTTATTTATAATATGTTAACTTTATATATATGCTTTTATAAAACATTATTTTACTTAATGGTAAAAACTTATTCTTGTATAAAGATGCGGTTCGGGGTAGATTGTTCAGCTGAGAAACCAGAAAATTTTCAGATCAAAGTTCGAGATGATAACTGCACTAATCACCTCTAATTATAATTTTCTGACTAAAATCTATTGTGCTATAGATTTTAATTTCAATTGTTCAGTAATTTACTTCACATAGTAATTATAACAAATTAAAATAATTTCATACTCAAAACTACACAGCTTTTTGCGTCTAGTTAGAGACTTGAGTTGGGGGTTTCAGTTGGGGGTGCCCAGGCACTGGTTCTGTTTTCTTCTTCCTGACTAAAATTGACAAAAATATTTCTAAAATAATTTGAATTAAAATTGTAAAATTTAGGATAAGTTTCGAGCTTGAGTAATAAATATAAGAAGTGTCGAGTTTGTTTAGATAGAAATTGAAGAAAGAGATATCAATTTACAGTAAAAAGATACTTAAAGTAAGACTCAAAACGGGAATAGGGAAGAAAAACTAAACTAATATTTTATATAAATATGTAGAAACGTATTTTTGTTCGGAACCTTTTTGGTCGTCTGTTTCTCTGTTTATATTAAGTCTATTAAGAATGCGTTAAACAGTAGAGAAAAGTTAACCAAAAAGAGCGAGTGATTTACGTGCCAAAAACTAGCTGTATATCTATTTTACACAAAAAAGTCAGACTATGTTCGCAGACATGGATTGATCCACTTTTTTTCAATCCTAAACTTATTTAGTCTTACTTTCGAAGGATTAAAAAGATGATCGAGACAAATGGAAATCAAGATTAATTTATAATTTTCATAAAAAACTGATTTATTAAGATTTATAATCCAACCTTCTATGAATAAAACTGAAGAGCAGAAAATAGACAAAACAAAAATCTGTATTTGCAATCCAATCCAATGGCGAACATAGCTATATTAAGGCATCGAGTACTGGCGCCAATCTCTTTAAACATGTAAATAATTAAAATCTTAGCAATAGCAGAGAATGTTAGCCATGAATAATTTATTCGAATAATAATTGAATTGTGGGTCGATTTGGGACTAGATTTGTTAACATAGAGCTGATTTATGCTTTATAACACAACCCGACATATAAGCCGACTTTTATATAGAAATCAATTAGAAATACACTACTAAATCTAACTTATACTGTCATTGAACTAAATCTTTAAAGATATTCATATATGATTAACTAATATTTTTTTGTTTTCTTAGTTTAATAGTTTATACCGACGTTTTTACCTTATCTATATGTTATTTAAAAATTATTTAGATGTTCTCTAGAAATTCTTTATAAATTTTTTAGAAATTCTTAAGTCACATGTATTGAAAAGAGTTTAGTAAGAACTAATAAAGTGATCAAAAAGTTAGTAAGATAAAGATGAAAACAGGTTTTCATTGGTTAGCATTCAGTGTTAACATATGATTGGCAATTGATTTAGATGCGGTCTCTTTTCATCTCTAAATTTAATCATAAATGAACATTATCATTAATTATGATAATTTCTTTATAACTATTTTTGCTTCTTATAAATATATTCTACTTTTAATTCTCAGTTATATTTATTTCCTAAAACAGATCTTTACTAACAAAAGATGATTTCATATAACATTGAATAAGAAATAATAACACATGTACCTAGTATAGATAATGTATATAGTATAGATCAATTCAGTTTGAACTCAAATTGTAGTTTTAATTATTAATCAATGAGATAAGTGAATTAAGTTTATCCCACTTACAGATTAAATTTTTATAGTATTAATTAGTCGGAATATTTCTAAAGGTGATATTAAAAAATGAAAATTAAAAGAAAAAATTTCAAAAATCACTTAATAAGCTATCTTACATTTAGATCAATTAAAGCATTAGTATTCAAAGTAGAATTACTATATAGTCAGGTGATTGCCATAAAGTGCTACCTATAATAGAAATCATCTTAGGTGTACAACTTTATGGCACTCATTCGGCACTATAGAGGCCTTACCGTTAATTTTTATGATTACCAATTTTTTTAATTTTACCCTCCAGTTGGTAGATCATAAGTAATTGATTGAAATTCTTGAAATATCATAACAGTATTCAGAAAATTAAAGCATAGAAGATATATTTACGGAAACAAAATAATGGGACGGAAACATTTGGTAATAACTGTTGGCAAATAGTTGTGCCTGCAATCTTCATGTAATCACATTAATAGGTTAAATAAGTTAGAGAATAATATCGCTTTTTTAGAGTTGAATTTTGGTCTAAAGTTCTGGTAAAACAGCAATTGACAAAAGGAATGATCGTAAAAGTTGAGAGAGAGAGAGAGAGAGAGAGAGAGAGAGAGAGAGAGAGAGAGAGAGAGAGAGAGAGAGACTAAGAGTAAAGCAATAATCCTTGAGACTGAAAGATCCGTAAATTAGAGAACGAAATAGCTTTTAAGGTAGTGATGGCAGTTAAGTTAAACTTTTTACTATTTAAATGTTTATTACACTTTTCAATCAAAGTTGACAATAGTTTAGCACTTAAACTGGACAACTATAAATACTATCTCTTTCATTCTACCTATTATTTCTAACTATCATTCTCTATATATCTTTACTGCCAGCTTTAATATGTTCTAACATACCTCTTACTCCTTTCTAGTTTTAGTTCGCTCTTATATCTCTTTCTTTAATCTTTTCGTCCTATTGTTTAGTTAACCCTTAGCTTTTCATATAAATACAAATTTATATATAGATAGAGTTTTTAAAATATGTAATGTAATCCTTTCAAATCTAAAATGAAAAAATCATTTCAAGCAAGTTTCCTTGTATACAACTCAATCAGGGCTAACAGTTTTGAAATTATCTCAAGTCACACTGTAACTAATTTACCATTTATATTTCACTCATACTCATGACAAACTTTTTGTTGGTTTAAAAAAAGAATTTAAAAATTCATATCAGTTTATACGAGCACTAGTTTGAGAGAGAGAGAGAGAGAGAGAAAATTTCATGGATGCACAATTTATTTTTATCTTAAATAAGTCTTTAGAGTGCTGCTGTCCTATCTGTAATTATAACACTACAGATAGAACTTTATAGCACGACCAAACGATCTGTCTTACTAATCAGTTTAAGCATTCTTGATTTTTAAATTTGTTTTGTTTTTAACAGTATAATCTACCGAACATTCTTGAAATCAACTGAACTTTCTTGAAATCAATTGAACTTTCTTGAAATCAACTGAACTTTCTTAAAATCTATTGAACTTTTTAAAAATCTAATGAGCTTTCTCGAAATCAACTGAACTTTCATCAAATCAACTCATAACGTTCTGAAACATAAAACTAATTATTTAATTAGTAGTGAGAGAAAATACTATCCGTAAAGTGATTAATTATATGATTACAGATGAAAATTAGTGTTGGGTTGATAGTTAATTAGTTGTGAACCATATGATAATAATTACTTGGTATGAATGATAAATCACTTCTGTTTCAATCATTGATAACTCAAATACTTGCGACACATTACTATTTTCCAATCTATTTACTAATTGTTTTCTAATTCATTCTTAACTCTTTGATGTGGTTTTAGTTGGCTAATGGAGTTATGACACGCGTCAAGTTTGTGATATTGAAGTTAAATTTGACTGAGGTCTAAGTGTGATTTAGTACAAACGAAAATTAATATAATTAAAAATATAGAAATCAAACTCAAGCTTAATTACAACGACTAATTATTTAGAAAGAGCAAGGAAAAAAGATTACCAAAAAGGAGTAGATAAGGAAAATATAAAAACGAGTAAATTTCTAAATTTCTAATAAGAATAAAAATAAGTTGTAAGTTAAGCTGATACGAGTCAAGTATGAAACTACCGTACAAGCTCTGTACATTTTCAAGACAACTTGAGTTGATTTGCTCAGTTCAATTGATTGATTATTTGAGTAGTCAGCCGACTAGAAGTGTCACATAAAATAATCACTAAAACTAACAATAATAACATTGATATATAAATAATAACATCAAACATTGACTTAATAATTACATTTAGCTTGATCAAATTATAAAAATCTAATTAATTACTGATTTAAATAATTATCAGAAGAGATTAATCAGAAAATATAGATTAAAAACGATATAAGATAGGTAAGTTGTAATGAGAATGTAGATTTGATCTGATCACTTAGTTTGGTTAGAGTAGTGGCACTGTATTTTATTATACAGCAATAAAAATTAAGTTTTATTTGCCTATATTTATTCAACCATTTCCTTAACTGCTTGTGCACAATGTCATACACTTTCTTTAATTGATTCTTATCTTGATTTGCATAACTAATCGATTGTGAAACAAGTTATCTAACGTAAAAAGCATTTCGAATATATTTAATAAATTAAAAGAGTTTACTATTAAAATACTCCTAAATAGAGACATTTTGACGATGATTATTGATGATCGATGTTTGAAATAATGAATAGAGTTTTAGAAGAAGAAAAATATGTACAATGATTAAGTTTGGCTTTTCAGTATGATTTCAGTTCTGAGTAAGATTACTATTCTGAGCAAGATTGCAATTCTAAGCAAGATTTCAATTCTAAGCAAGATTTCAATTCTAAGCAAGATTTCAATTTTCTCGAATAGATAGCTTAAAGAAATGCTTTGCGGCCTAAATCATAAAGTAGTTGAAGCCGTCAGAGATAGCGACTCTTAGAAATTATCATTTAAACACGTTGTCATATCATCGCCAATCTTAATGGTCTAAAGAGGAGCCGATGTTCAGAATGTTCATGTCCAAGGATGGGGTCAGGTATTGAATACTGATTTTCAGTGAAGGAGCATTGATTTGAGTGAAAAAGCATTCATCTGACTGTTTGAACAGTTGGATGAGTTGTGTCGGTGATGATATCTGCACAGGAAATTGATGACATGCGAAATGGGCTAATAAGATGTGTTTCATAGGACTCAACTATTAAATTATTGCCACACATTATATCACTCTTTTTCGCTAGCTATATATCATTCTTTCAGATCTATTTCTACTTTTACTAGTTAGAACTAATCAAATATTTCTATAATTCTGATATTTATATGTATCTTTTATTTATGGTTAGTCTTGCAGTTCAATTTTATTCAATTTGGTTTAGAAACTTATCTGTGCGTTAAGTGTTGAGAAACAATTCATTTGAATGATTTGGCGAATAAAGCGTTGATTAATCTAAAAGATTCAACTTTGATTGTCTTGATGTTAATTGTTCAAGGTATCACTAATACGAAGAGTAAACATAAAAAATAACAGTAGATAGTAAATTATCTAATGTTTAATTAGTCATGACATATAGATTTCAATAAATATACATCAAATCATACGATTACACGAGTAATTGTCAAAATGTTCCTGTTAAAATGTTCGTGCCAAAATGCTCATGTTAAAATGTCCCTGCCAAAATGCTTTTGTTAATATGTCCCTGCCAAAATGCTCTTCCCAAAATGTTCTTTTATTACAAAAACGTTCTTATTTCTAAATTAATTCTTATTTTATTGTTAGGTAGGTGGGAAATTAATTGAAATTATGTTGAGAAACCTTATCGCTTCATTGACAACACACTTCTATGACACTACTGTGTAAACGTTTTTAAGTTCAACTTTAATTCCTGTTTAACATTCGTTTCAAATATAGTCCTATTTTTTCTCACTTATTTCACTTGTTGTGAGAAATGACGAAGACTACATGTTTTAAACGACGAAAACTTGTTGTTTTAAAAGGCTTTCAGTCAATGTCAGACTAGCTATTTGAGGGTAATTTTGAGTTTTCTCGTGCCTATCACTCTATAAGTGGTCGGACATTGTGATTCAAGTCAAACATTTGTAGAAATGTTTTAGAATCTATATAAAGTTCTATCATATTTACAAGTCTATATTAAGTTGTTCAAATATTTCAAATCTATATGAAATTCTTGAAATGTTATATAGAAGAAGAAATCTGTAAATAATAAAAACAAATGCTTAGAGAATGAACAAAAATATAGATATAAAAGAATGATGTACTAAAGAATATTAATTCAATCATACACTAAAGAGTATGTAAAAAGAAGTATTAATTTAATCATACACTAATCATATATGAAAAGAAGCATTTATTGAATTATATACATAAAACAAAATACTACAGATCAGTTCATTCTAGTATATGATTAACGCATTTGAATGTTGAAAATTCATTTTCAAATCATTTACAGGCAATACATCTTTTAAAAAGCGTGAAAAGCCTGGAGTGCGTCTAACCAGTAGTTGGTTATAGTAGTGAGAGAGCCCAAAAATGCCTTCCGGCAATGTGACAGTGGGACCAAATATAGAAGAAGAAGCATTCTCAACATGAAAAGTGGCGCATCAGGTGCGGCAAGACTTTGTGCTATAGATTGTTAGTAAATTATTGACAGGTAGGCGCAAACATGAATACAAGCAAAGAAGATGCAACTGTAAACAAGTATGACAATTGTTTTGGTAATAGATTGCTAGATTGCTGCTACTGCGAGAATAGGCTATGAGCTGTATTTCTTCTATATATTTCTTTTGCTTTAAACATTTCTGAACATTTCTAAACATTTTTGAACATTTCTGAAGCATTTCTGAAGCATTTCTCATCCACAGGCTAGAAGTCAAGACATACCCTGAGGCCTTTTCAGATAAGAAAGACAAAACGACATCAGGCTTTAGCTCGTAATTCATTGTCAACGATTGAAAAACAAGACAAACATTTTTCGTCTCCTCGCCTAACATTGATTTTACAAAATTTGTTTCTATTGTTTATGTACAAAAATATTGAGTAATAATAATAATAGTAATAACAATAATGAGTATACTTGAAGTTGTTTAGAATCTTATTACGTAAATACTGTCGAACATATCTGAATTCAAAATCTTTTTATATCTTACCGATAAGCATAGGAAATACTACTTTTATGTAAAAATCAAACTTTCCAAGTTTTTAAGGTTTTTAGTTAATAGCTTTGGATTAGAAGAACTTTTATATTTCAATTGATTGTAAGTGATGATAAGAAATATTGAAACAAAACTAAGATAGATATACTTGAATATAAATATTTTGAGTGTATATAAGTGAAAAATTGATAAAAACAAATACAAACAATAAAAGAGAAAACAAAAAAGGTAAGAAAAAATAAGTAAGATCTCCACCCAGAAGAGAGAAAAAAGGAGCAAGGAACGAGGAGAGATATGGTAGCGATATGTTAGCATGGATTACAATTGACAAAGTGGCAATTCGGAAGTCAAATGCGGTGTATGGGTAGTAGCATAGTAACCTCCCACTGATCTCTTGCCGATGCCAACACCAGTCATACTGAGTCGTACTAGTGAACGCCAAACCCAATACTCTGATGCTTATACTAAATAATATACTTATTTTTGTCATAACAACTCTCCTATGTTTCTCTCTTCTGTTCTCTCTCTTAGTTTTGTGTGACTCTCTAACTCTCTCTAACTCTCTCTGGTTACTCTGTAACTCTGTAGATGTGTATTCTAGAATGTTGATTGTTGTGGATGAGAGCTAGTAAATACACGAGAACGCGTAAATGCATCAAAACTAGCAAATGCAACAGAGCTAATAAAAATGACTAGTAAATTAAACTAAATATGATATATAATATTATATATTGAAGCAATTATTGAAATGTTCTAAAAGTAAGTATTCTTACTTATACTTAATTCTCCCTTTCTCAAACAAACAAACGAACAAACAAACAAACAAACAAGTCAGTTAAAACAAGTGACTGTTGATATTTAATATAAAAAACAATATACTAATAGTTAAGATCTATTAAATATATGAAGTAAATGATTGATTGTTTTAGTATTAATGCATGCATGTATAAATAACAATTTAATAATGACCAAATTGATTTAACAGTCTATCATGATGATCACTTACTTATTCTTATATGTTAATTTCTATTTATTGAAGTATGTCATATTATCATTACTGTACTTAATACAGTTTTGATGTAACTTAAATGTAACTTAAATGTAACTTAAATGTAACTTAAATATAACTTAACACAACAAAATAATATAAATAATTAGTATAATCAGATAGAAGTAAATAGATATATTACTACTACAACTCGACATAACTATAGGTAACGTTCAATGATAAACTAACTAATCATGATTTAATGTTGATAATTGTCTTTTAAATTAGTAAGTTTATTACTTTTGTTTCTGTTGACAATTTGTTGACGAGACTTATACTAGTGTTGTATAGTACTAGTGTTGTATAGTACTAGTGTTGTATAATTAGTTGGTGTAATAAGTATAAGTTAGTATATACCAAATTAGTATTATTTATTTAAATGGTGTTCTAGTCAAACTTTCTTTACTAAATATTAGATCAATATTTACTCGACTGCGCTCTATAGTGCTCAAATTTTTGCTGTCATTATCATAAAGCTAGACTGTCTCAAATAGAGGTAATATTTGATTAAGAATTACAGTCAAATTAATTATGGTTATTACGATAAACGAGTTGAAATAAATGATTTTAAAAATTGCAATAGTAGAAAGATTGCAATAATAAACGATTGGAATAATAAGGGTGTGAAATGAATTGGATAGAGTGGCTATAAATAGAATGAGTTTCCGTTGAGTAAAGATCCGTGTGTGCAGAAATCATCGAGTACATATACATAAAGATGAAATAAGTATAGAAAAACATCGTATAGAGATCGTATAGAAAAGATGCAAAAGATCGAAACCACATTATATTGATTAGTCACGTATATATAGGTGATTTTCAAAGAGAATCATAAACATTGATCTATGAAGGTTAGCCTTGAAAATGAGTTAGTATGATATAAAAGTAATTAATTAGCATTTAAATGATGCAAATATGTGCAATAAGTTGATATAAGTCTTAAATCTATATAAAATACATAGATGTTTAATATTGAGCGAATCAATGGAGCGTAACGATTAAAACGACAATTTAAATGCAGATCACTAATAAAAGGATCCTAAAAGAGATGAGAATTTGGATGAGGTAATAATTTATAAGAGAGACAATTTAAAGAAAGAATTTGGCCCCAAGTAATATAAGATTAATTTGATTAATATTTAAAGTGTCAATTTCTTTCTTTCTTTAACATTACAACAATCTTAAATACTTCTTAAATTCTAGCTTAATCGTTCAAGTGAAATATTTTTCTACTTCATTTTAGAAATTCTTATCTCTATATTAAAACGTTTTTTCTTTTTAACTTTTTTCCAAAGCTAAACAATAAATAAGAAGATAGTGGAGTTTAAACACTTATACAGTCTACTCTCTTTTCACTTATGTAAGCTTGTGTCAACTATATGTGATACATCTTTCAATAGTTACAGACTTACGGACTCTTTAGGCTGCATTAGGTACAAGCTTGAAAAGATGCATCTTTCAATAGTTACGGACTTACGGACTCTTTAGGTTATATTAGATACAAGTTTGAAAAAGCGAACTTCTAGTACATAATAACGAAAAACGACTGTATACCATAAGCTCTAATAGCGTTGACATAAGTTGCATACAGATTACCAAAATTATTATATCTAACACTTATTTTTATTTCAAATTGTTATTACTTCCGATAACAATATTACCTAGTCTATTCTAAGTTTAATATGTTTCAAGTTTTGATTACCTAGTCATTTCTCTACTTCACTTTGCTTAGACCAACTGTCACTTGATTGAGATGTTACTAACTTTACAATCATTTCTTTAATGTAGTTCGCCTTTTCTCTCTCATTTAAGTCAATGTACTTTAATCGCAGTTGAAAGTAGTAAAATATTACTTCAACATTATATAACATATATATTTGTGATAATAGTAATTCTAAAATGTTTCTTTCTCTACATAATTCTAGTCTATAAAACAACTATTGTATAATTGCTCTTAAATGCAATTATGAAATTTTCATATGCATACTAAAGTAATGCTTAAGATATTAACACTTTCCATGAGCTAGGTGATGCGAGCTGAGTTTGAAATATTTCATATAGAACATTCGATTATCTATCGTATAAGGTATTGAACTATATCATGCATAGTGCACTCTTATAATGATAATAACTCACCAAAACTATCTCTTATACAACAACATAGCAAAAGCAATCTGACAAAAGAGAGAGAAAAAAAATACGAGATATACACATATATATATTATAGAAACCACTATATTTCGAAATGCTTTTAATTTAATGGGTTCTAATTGTGTAATTATCGTCACTAGTGGTATTAACATAATAAAAACATAAACGATACTTTAAAACAATAATAGAGACATTATCTAGCAGAAATAGCTTATAGAGGCATTATCTAGCAGAAATAGCTTTTATTATCCCTATACCTCCTTTGTTTTCCTAAATTACTTAATTTGCATTTTTCAACTTGTTTTCTCAGATTCTTACTTAAGAAGTATTTTTGCAAACAAATTTGATTAATATCCGTAGAACTGATATTATTATAGTTTTTCTTATACCAAATACTATATTAGTTATGAAACCATTAAATTTATGCTTTCTTGTGCAACTTCAAAAGCTATTGGCCTGAAACACTATTATTGTTATTATTATTACTATTAATTTCTGTTTTCAAATCTTTCTCAATTTAACTACTTTTTTAGTTCAGTTCCCACAATAATTCAGTTTAATACACCAAATAAACGTTTCAGTATTCAGTTTATTGCCAAAGCATTAGATCTTAAGCTAAATATTTATCAAATCAATTTTCATAAAAAAATTAACTAGATTTAAAATCAAAATAAAATATAACTAACTATTAAACCTAGTAAACAATCAACACTGATTAAGGTTATAACGACAAACTTGAAGGACAACCATTGAGAATTAGCAGTCAGTCAATTGAGTCAATTGTTAGGTGAGACACGTTGGCAATGAGAGTAACCATGAGGGCGAGAAATAGATGAGACCATTCCTGATAAACGCTAACTATTTATGCATAATTCTGGTTTAATATTCATGTTTGGTGTCATGTAAAACTATATGTTAGCTTTATGTCTAACTTGTTTGGTATGAATGAAATTCTATACTTTCATGCTCATATGATTTATTCTTCATATTTATTCTTCATATTTATTCTTCATATTTATTCTTCATATTTATTCCTCATTAGCTTCTATCTTATATTTTGTTTAAAATTCATTTCAGACAACAATCAATAGAAACATAAAAATGAGTATAAGATTAGAAAAAGAATGAAATAAAAAATAAATAAGAGATAGATGATAAAAAACGAATGATTAACACAAATTAGAATAAAACATATCCATCGATCACTCTAGTCTAATCTACAAGAGCATTAAGAAGATTAGTATTTGAAGAGATGAGAAAGTTAGATAGCAACAACTAGATTATAGCACACTATCTAGAGTAGTGTAACTAAAATTGTTTTCCATCTGAATTTGTCACTTTTTAATTGTGCAATCAATTTTCATATCTATCTACCTTCCACTCATTCCAACATCCCTCTTATGGCCTCTAAACTGAAACCATTCTCAGTGAGTTCAATCTTAAATATTGAGTTTAGCTTTCATACTAACATTATCGACTATGACATATATTTTTATGCAAACTTAATACATAAATCTTAAACAGCATGAAGTATTGAAAAAGTGAATCAATTTCAATATGTATTAATTTGTCTAACAATTGAGATGAAAGTTGAAATGCTTTGAAGTCTCCCGAAAGGGATTAACTGAAAAATAAAAAGACAGAAGACCTAATGAATGGTAGGCTGCACTTAGAGATGAGTTATGGAGATTTGTATAAGAATAAAACTTTCTATCAGTAATTTGATTGAAAGCGAAAACTATTGTTAGGTAAAAAGGTTTGAAATGAAGAAAATATCAATTGAATTAAGTTAAATATCAATTAAATTTAGTTAAATATTATATATATTTGAAAGTGAATTTAAAACAAATAAATATATAAACATAAGAATAAACAATGAAAAGTTAGTTAAAACTAATTAGACAGTAAAAAGTAGTGAAAATAAATAGATGTACAGCGATAAGTGAAAGACAAATATTGGATAGAGGTAACATATGAAATAATTGTATTGAATAATTTATTATTATCTATTAAGTCATATGCTATTATCACTTTGCTTAGTGAAGTATCAGTAAAGATTGTATCTCTTTAATATATATTATTTTACTTATATATGTTATGATTTAGTCATGCATGTATATTTTTTTTTCTAACCTCTTACTTCAAATCTATTTTCTAATGCTTGTGTTTAATCACCTCACCTCACACACACACACACACACACACACACACACACACACACACACACACACGTCATGCACTTCCAAATTATTTAGAAATTTCAAGCAAAACTTATATTAGTTATTAAGAGATAAGTTAGACAACTCGATCATCACCTGTTTCCAATCCGAGCCAATTTAGAGTTGAGATTTTGATCGAATTTACTGAGTCATAGCAACTTATGACAGATTTAGAGATTCAGTAAATTTGAGAATAAGTTGAAATAGTTTGAAGAAAATAAAGTTTTCAGTAAGATAGTTTAATATTCGATATCTGCCGCTTCAATTATGATATCTACCCCTTAAATGACTTCAATTATGACATCTCTCCCTTAAATAACTAGAATTATAATTACCATGCCTTAGTAGTTAAAAAATGACATAAAAATACCAGAAATAGGTTTGCCAATACTGAGTGACATATTTTTGAATCAATGTAAATTAAAGATAGCTTAACAACTTGTGTTCAACAGATTTTAGAAACTAGAATCTTGAGTCTTATCTAAAACGTGTTTGAGCCCAAGTTTCAAATCAGACAAAATGATTGAAAGACAGAGTTTAGAGGAAAGAAGCAAGATGAAGATTGAGAGAGAGAGAGAGAGAGAGAGAGAGAGAGAGAGAGAGAGAGAGAGAGAAATAGCATTGAGCTAAAGGAAGCAAGTACATATTTAGATTGGTTAGTAGCATAAAATCTCTAATGAGCAGTAATTTATCATTTTAGACTAAACTACTAGTCACTGAAATTGAGTGATTGCGTCATCAATGACAATTATTGAACAGCTAAATATCAAATTAACAGTTGATGTTGCTTATTATTTATTTATGAGAATCAATCAATTATTGATCGATTTCTGTTTCATCGCCTAATCTAGCTACTTACTACTTTGCTAGCTACCTACTACTTCGCTAGCTACCTACTACTTCGCTAGCTACTTACTACTTTGGCTAACTTTTTTATCGTTTAATTCCTTTCTATTTTTACGTATGACTGATTCTTTTCCTCTAAATCTATTGCTGTGTTTGTATGAGTTAGACTTATGTACGCAAGTGGAGAAACGAAATAAATAACAGATCAAAGTTTTAATGTATTTTATTTTGCAAGTCATATTTTATCCAAGCAGTTATAGTTGGAATGAGTCATTTTATCCAGTTCGAAGTATAGGATTTATAGTTAAAAGTTATGGATATTTTAGAAGTTACGATAAGTTTTTAGGAGTAATGAAAAGTTTCAAAAGTTATAAACAATCGATAGAAGCTATAGAAAGAACTAACAAATAAGAAAAATGATTTAAAAGAATAAGTAAAGAAAAAAGCGTAAATTGATATAAATATGGATTGGTAGTAAATAAAACAAGTGTTCACACGGGAAACATTAAGATAGTAGCTAGGATTAATTGGAAACGAAAAAACGATGCAGGATATAAGCGGATAATATAGTGATTATTGTTTTGCTACTACTTCATCATTACCATTTCCTTATTATTCAACGTTCTTATTGCTTTTCTATTTCTTTACTATCTTATCTTTGAACCTTTTTTTCGTTCAATCTTCTTTTCAAATCTGTTTTACATCTGTATGTTTTTCTAGTATTCATTTTGTCTTAATACTTTCTCTATTATATTAGCAATCTTATGTGTTTGCATTTTTGTGTTCCTTAGTTTTTTTTATTCATTTCCTTTAATTCATTATAGATTCGTGATAAATTCAATATAGATTCGTGATAAATTCATTATTATTTAGAAAAATCATAATTGACCTATAGAAACACATATGAATTAGCCAAACTTGGAAATAGTTAACAACTTATACATATAATAGTAGGCAATGATTAGATAATAGACAATAATTTCAATAAATAAAGTTGAGATTGATATTCCATAAACAAAAATGATTAACATAAAAATAGTTTTAGTATTATCCAAAGTGATTCTATTATAATTAAAAATTTGTTTAGTTGATAGCTGTCTTCTACGTTTACGTCTTCTTTTTCTCCTCTCTATATTCAACCATCTATTTAATACTCCTGATTCTCTTGCTTGTGATATTCTGCGTCAATGTAAATTCTCTTTCTAACTTCTTTTTTGTTAGTTTTAGAGCAGCAAATTAAGTCAATCCATCAATCTCTCCCTCTCTCCCCTTCTCACTCCCTACTCTCCCTCCCTCTCTCTCTCTCTCTCTCTCTCTCTCTCTCTCTCCCTATTCTCTTGAATTCATTAAAAATGTTCACAAAAGAAATTAAGACTTTTAGCAGACTTGAAAATAATAAAATGCGAATTAGTCGTAAATGGATGTAAACAAAGTGACATTCTCTCGGGAGAGATATGAGATACGATATTTCCTGCTCTACATATTAATATATTAATCTTCATACAGATTATTGAGAGAGTTATGCAAGTGCTGAGGAAATCCTTTTCTCAGTCCTATGAAAACACTTGAAGCCATATACTTCTGATTTGAAACGTGTAAATTCGGGAATCTATGTAAATGTCGGTTCATGGCAGCTTTAGCCATCATTTCTTCTACAATTGCTGCATATTCACCTCTTGAAATCTTTCTCAGAAACTCTCTTTCAAAATGAAAAACTGGATTTATATCTATTATTGCTCTTTCAGTGGTTTTTTTGCGGCAAATATCCTCCGAGTTCTTATAAAACAACATATAAGTAACAATTAATCAGTTAACTAAAAAGTTTTTACCATAAATTTGTGATAGAGATCCGAATATTTGAAGTCGAAAGTGACAAATACATGTTGCATTTGATTGAGCTGACATATATTATCAATTTTGAAAACATTATCGTAATAAATTACTAGACCTAATAATTGGTTCGACAATTGAATTGTCAGTATGAAGAACATTCCAATCCATATAACGATTTGTGATCGCAATCGATATTCTGATAATTTCTTGATAGCTATAATATTCATGTAATATTACATTAAGAAACTTAATAATCGTTGATAGCAATCAGAAGTGATGGATTGTGATTCTAAGCATTCCATCTTATCATATGTTTAGATATTAACAAATTGATAAAATATTCAATATAGTAATCAAATATAGTCAATAAATTGAGGCTAGTATCAGAGAGTTTGACAGCCTTATTGTTGCTATCAGCGATTATTAAATTTTCAAGCATACTTCAATTATTTTCTAGATATTTATTAGTAGTGCATAAATGTACATATACTGATCTTACGTTGTCTTAATGCAGATTGAATCAATCTAAACACATCATCAACGACTTTATATTTATCATTAATGTATGCATTTGTATGAGATAGAAATGAGTTAGATAGTAATGATTTGTAGAGCGATTTAACCAATATATATAGCATCATAGACAAACCAATTGCTATCCAAATCTATATTTGAAAATATGAATCATTAAGAATAGCCAAATGATTATAGAGAAATTACCTGATACTCAAAGCCCATAAAAAGGGTGAGAATATGAGAGATTCGAAATTGCATATTTGTACTACCTGATAGTATAGTTTCAATATGTGTCGAATATATAGATCTGGTTAGCTTTACTGATTTATCATACTTCTCATTTATAGGTATAATAGGAACAAGAGAATAATCTATTTTCTTTAAAATATTAATTAATAATTAGATTACTTAGACACTTATATAGATCAATTTCTGTTTTATACTTCTCTTTCAATCATTGCCATAAGACAAGTTTCTTCAAAGTTATATTGATCATCTATGAGCATATCGCTACAATAACCAGATATTTGTATTGAGAAACTGTTCAAATATGCTTTTTTAAGTCTTCTCATTTCACTTAACTTATACATACCTCAACATCTCCTTCTGAACTAATGATAGTAGTATTTTCATTGTTAGCCCATAAATGCCATGAAATCCGAGATGTTTTTTCTTCATCGGATGAATCAAAGTGAGCGGAGGCCACTTAAGAAATTCATTCAGTTATTTAATTGATTTCTTTTTGCATAAATGACAAGTAAAAAGAAGACAAAGTTGCCTTGTTAGGATCCAGACATTGTGCACCATAAAATAAGAATGTTCAATGTGTAATAGCTTAACTTTTAATATGGGTACATTGTAGTGGAAGCTGGCTCAAGTTAAGTGTCAGGTGGAAAGTGTGTGTTGTAAGATGTTTAGTGAAAAATATGTGGTGGTAAATGTGTAGTCGAAGATTTTTGATGGAAGATGTCTGGTTCAAAATGTCTGGATCTAAAAGTTACGAAAGCTCACTAAATATCCGGCAGCACTTATATGCCCCTTTGCATTGTCAGGAGTGATACCATTGATATAATAAGTCTGGTTTGGAATGAATAAATAATATCCATTTCTTGTTCTATTCATGATTAACAACTGATCAAAAATCAAGGACTACTTATGATAACTATTACACTTTTTTGTTAGATTTAGTATTCTTTTCTCTATTCTAACCTTAACTTAGCTTATCTTCAGATCTGAGTATTTTCAGATCTGAGTACCTGAAGGTCTGAAAGTCTGCAAATAAGAAAATCTGAAATCTAAGAGAAATTCAATTTGAATAAAACAAGGCTTTTATACTAATATCAATAGTATTGAATATGTGAAGTAATATCTATTTATCAAGTTATTACTAAGATAATTTATTCCTAATGCTTCTTTTGACATGTAAGATTGCGAGATAACTAATCTTGTCAATTGAATTGATTTCATATTTAATAAGCTTTTCTATTATTCATGGTTATAATACTGTTTACTTCATTTGCTCAATTTTTGCTACTTTTGTTAGTTGTCTAAGACTTTTCTAGCTTCCAATGGAAATCTTTTTTTCTTCGTTACGCCCTTTCCAGTGTGATTTTAGTTTGAAAATGTTGATCATTTTTCTTAATAATTGTATTTCTCTATCAATTCTGAGAATTAAATCTAAAACTCAATAACAAATTAGTTTTAATAAAAAATAAGAAGTTGAGTGAAAGTTACACTAATGTATGTTATACTGATTTGCTAGGTTATAGATGTTATATTAGATTGTCATAACCTATAGAATGTGTTTTGCTTTTCTCATTATTTCACACATGTTCTGGAATATAAGTTTTGAAATCATAAATATTTTAATTGCAAATATCCAATCAACACAAAAATCTGAATTTCAATCAAAAATGAAATTATGAAATAGTTATAGAAAAATATTTTTCAGTATTAAAATGAAACTAAAATTGCAATTTAAAGAAAACAGTTTCCGGTCAATAAAGAAAAGAATACATAGCAAAAACATTTTCAATAGTCAGCAAATAGTTGAGCAAACTAATCTAACAAGTAATATATTTGCATCAAATTTTTATGGTAATTTAAAGCTAAGTCATGACAAATTCATTACTATATGACATCAATTTTGATTCATATTCAACATTTCCGTTCATATAATTTATGAAGATAGTAGTGTTTTTGTTTAAATTTAGATTTCAAACTTACCAATCTAAGAATTCGTATTGAGAATCTAAGAATTCTCTATCAAGAATCGAAAAATTCTTTATTGATCTATTAATATGATTAGAAAATATGAACAAAATATTTAGAATTATTATGAATCAAAATTGAAATCTTTACTTAAAGTTAGTCCAATATAATTGCTATACATTAACGATTCAGTATCTATAGGCATAAAAGTAAACATACCATAGCTAGAGATAAATATATTTTTATGTTTCTAATGGATTACTAAAACATTCTACTCATTCATGGTATTTAGTGCCAAGACATAATTCTAATCATAGTCTAATTTAGTTAGACTTAATATTAGGATAAACAAAAATAGAGAAAAGAGATAAACTAAGATAATTAAATATCTTCTTTATAGTTAACAATCAAATAGAAAGAAGCATAGAAGAAATGCCGGCAGCAGTAAAGATGCAAAACTCATCAACATTAGACTCACCAGTGAACTACTACTCAAAGAAAGTGGTGTCAAGATGTTCAGGTTGTAACGGAATAATACAAGATCGTTACTACTTATTAGCAGTAGACCGATCGTGGCATAGTAAATGTTTAAAATGTAATTATTGCGGAGAGGAGTTAGAATCACAGATGACTTGCTTCTCTAAAGCTGGATTTATTTATTGTAAATTTCATTACTATCAACTCTTTTCTTGTCATAAATGCTATCGTTGTGCTCTACCTATACAACCTACCCAATTAGTTATGCGTATTAGTATTGATTGTCATAATAGTCTTTATTATCATGTCGATTGCTTCACTTGTGCCACTTGTGGTCATAAGTTGACTAAAGGAGATTATTTTGGTAAACATAATAATAATATCTATTGTCAATTACATTTTCAACTTTTACTTCACCATAATGATGATCGTCATTGTGATGGTCGTGATTACGATGGCCGTGATTACGATGGCCGTGATTACGATGGCCGTGATTACGATGGTCCTGATTATAATGATCATGATGATTGTGATAAGAAAATTTGTACCGATATTTCTGCCGACTCTCGTTCTCAGCTTAAGAGTCAAGTTAGAGGAAGAAAGAAAACAGCTCTAAAGTGTGATAAAAGTAAGTTTCTCTTAGTTTCTACCCTAGTACTAATTCGCTTAATTAAGATTTATTGAGTTTCAAAGACTATAAAAACACTTTGAAATGCTTCAGAAGCTTTCAGAAGCTTTGAAAGGTTTAAAAAAAAGTTAAAATAAAAGTTTGGAAAACTTAGAACAACTTTTAGAAAACTGTCTCTCAAGTACTTTACATAAATCAACAATATATGGCGATTGCGTGCCAGTTATTGATAATAACGGCAAATAATATTTCTAAATAACTTGTGCACATATTTGTATAGAGACATAAATATATATAATATAAGCCGATTATCAGTGGCATATGTTGTGATATCTGATACCGATGCCAATTGGCTACTAGTGCTGATTGGACTGAATAATCTAACAAATCAATTTCACTTTTGTCAAAAAGTTCAGAAAAGGAGATAATCCTCTTTGAGTGGAAGAGTAGAATCGGCTTTTGAATTGAGTGAAGTATAATACTACTACTTATGCTAGAAGTGATGCACTGGTGGCAAGGCACTGGTGCAAAGCATTGGTGCAAGGGACTGGTAGCAAAGCACTAGTGGCAGGGCACTAGTGGCAAGCGAACGCTTATATGTATTTAGTACGCTTTCTATCTATGACTTTTATGCTCCGAATTCTAGAAGACCATCTTATTGTGTAATTTGAACACACACTTTTATCTGATCCGCTTTTGTCGTGTGATGTCGTGTAATCAAAATGTCGCTAGAATTGTTTATTTGAATGATGATCACTTTTAATCCTTACTTAATTAGGGATATGTTCAAACCTTGAATAATAAGCTATATTTTCTCTATTTTGCTTCTAATAGAATCCGGTCTTCAATAGTAAACATTTGTTAGTTTCAGTTGATTTCAGAGCAATTCAGTTCAGTTCAATTCAATTCAGTTCAATCGTTAGGTATTACATAACAATAGGTTTCCTCAATTAAAAGTTGAATTTTAAAGCAGAGAATCCGTTCTTTCAATAGAAGAATATATCTCTTAGGGTGTAGTAATCACTACTTCATTGCTACACTATCACTACTGGGTCTTTGGGGTCATAGTTCGGTTTATGGTTGATTGAGATTTAGGTATGAGAGAGTGGTGTGGTTACCATAATATTGTTCACTTGTGTCTAGCAATCTCCATATCCAACCTGACCTAAATTAGCTGTAATAGAAGACATTTAGTTAAGTTAGGTTAGATAACGGGAAATGACTTGCTTAGCACAGTAGACATAGAAGAGTAGAAGAGCATTGTAGTGATAACCACAAGACTGTCTTTTACCCAAATGCTAGATGAACCGAACTTTGTGTGGGAAAACTCTGGTATAGGTAAATCAATTTTTGAACTAATTTAGATGAACTAATTCTAAGATGTAGGCTTTTGTTTGAATTGAGGGCTAGTCAGAAATGTGATTTGTTGAAAATATGCGTAACTAGCAAGTTTTCAAATTGAAACTAATAATAATTATCATAAACTTAATTATATTTATATAGATTTCTCACTGTTATCATACTACTAGAAGACATTACAGCAAAAGCTATGAAATAAACAAATCAAATAAAAATAGTGTTAAATAATTGAAAATAACGGTTATAGATTCATAATAAAAGTATAGAGGTCAAATAGAATGGATCAAGTAGTTCATATTAGTGATTGACTGAACTAAAGTAAAAAATATATACCAGTTCATAGTTTACTTATATATGAAAAGGTTTGTGTCAAATTTGCTTTCGTGGGAAAAGTAAGGCACGTGTCCCGTATTGTAATCAGGCCCGTGTTCAGTATTGTAATCAGGCCTTTGCATTGTAAGCACGACCCGACCCATAGTGCATAAAATACAATACTACGCATATATGTATTTTCCAGTTATGTCAAAATCAGTCCAAAGGAGAATCGCGTTTGACATGAACTCGAATCTGAACCGAAACTCGAACGGTAACATAGAAATCATTGACATTGTGGTTTTTCACTCTCATTTATAGCATTTGATAGTATTGAGTGGTATTTCATAGTATAGAATTGTATTGAGATGTAGAGAACCGGAAAAAAGCTATAGTGAAGTAGTACAATAACACGAGTGAGGGAACAATTGAAGAGCTTGACAAATGTATAAGTTTTGTCTAGATATTCAGCTAAAAGTAGTTTTTCTGTCGAATAGTTACTCAATGGGGAATCCCGTGTTTGTGCCCTTAGGTTAGTCGTTCTCTCTCTCTCTCTCTCTCTCTCTCTATCTACCATATATTTGACTTATGCTTAATAGTTTACATAATAAATTAACTTATAAATCGTTTTCTAACACTTTGTTTATTGCACTTTCAAAACAAATAACCATATTTCGTTTAATTATCGGGTTTGTTATACTTTCCTTCTGTTGAGATAGCTCTTAACTTTTGTTCTCTTAAATTGATTCTCAACTTTTCTATGGCCTCAAAACTGTTTGAATAATTGATAATTTAACAAACAATTGAATTGATTAAGTGATTCAAAGCACAACATTTAGACACAATGCAACTAAACTTTATTCAAATACAATAGTGATACAATTGAAATACTAATCAATTAAAGTGTTAAATAGCTGGAAAGATAAACAATTCAAATTGATTTGCTTAGAATACTAATCGAAAACACTAAAAGATTTTAATTGAAAAACTTAGCAGGTAATAGTTATAGTAATACCTCGATATAATGAATCGTTGGCGACAGACAATTCACATTCACTATAACGAGGTTTCATTATAAATGTGTTCACTATAATGTGGTTTTATTATAAATATGTTCACTATAACGAGGTTTCATTTTAAATGTGTTCACTATATTGAGGACTCACTATAAGAAGATTAATTATATCAATGTATTACTGTATTACAAATATTTAGTGTCATCTACATCGAAAACCAGTTCGTCGAAAACTAGTTCGCCAGTAGGGTCTCGATCATGTTCGCCTTCACCATCAACAATATTATCATTATCTTCACCATTGAAGAGACCGAAGCGAAATCGGACTTCATTCAAACACCAACAATTGAGAGCAATGAAGGCATATTTTAACCTGAATCACAATCCTGACTCTAAAGACTTAAAACAGTTGTCACTCAAAACAGGACTCTCTAAGCGGGTTCTTCAGGTATGCTAATCATTAAATGAATTTCATGAATAACAATAGCAAATATTCTGTTTTTATTACCATTTTTCAGACAATAGATAAAGTGATAATTAATTGGTTTTATTTATGAAGGAAGCGTTAAAATATTATACAGTTGCCTCTCGTTATAATGAGCTCCCTAATGCACTAGAAGTCGGTTGATTTATAACAGCAGTTCACTATATCGAATATAGTGTGCGTAGTCTGAGAACCAAATAGTCCTTTCTAGAGTGTATATTATAGCGAGTTATTCACTATATCCGACTTCAGTAAAAGAGAGTCGACTGCGCTTGTTTTCAGTTGTTAAACAACAAATTTCATACGAGAAGTACCTATTCCTCCCAAAGCTTAATTCAGCTATCATTCATACGATATGTATATCTAGCTCCAAAAAAACAGATTGACAAAAATTCATTAATGAATACAAAGGTTGGGAAGTAATAAAAGTTATCTTTATTTTTATTGTTGTCTTAATATCGGTAGTAATGCACATAAATCAGATTTAGGTTTTATTCTAATGTTCATTTCCGCCATTAACAATTCGATGACCAGTATTTAATTATATTTATTGCTTAAGGTTTGGTTTCAAAATCAACGCGCAAAGTGGAGGAGAAGTCTATTAAGACAACAAAGCTCAGGGCCTCAAATTGTACAAGAGTCCCAACCTTTAGCTGAACTCAATCAAAGCCATCTAATTAATAATTGTGATGAAGAACAAACTATCATCCAAGAGGAACAAAGTTTCACTACATATACTAATTTATATTGATTTTGATTTGAAATATTTGTATATTTTTTAAATAACTATATTTAACTTAATTATTGTTAGCGTTTGATTTTGACTCCCTTTCCAAATGATTAAATACTATTTCACCCAAAAATATCATATACGATATGTAAACAACTGGCAGGGCTAAACAATTCATCTAGATAATTTAGAAATTGAAATATTCAAGAACACACCCGATATGTATGTTTTAGTTTAAGTCTACACTTACTAACTCAATAGTATTTTATAGCAACTTGATAACTATCTACTTCTAATCTTCATCAATTAGTTGTTTAATTTGATTTTATACTTGCTTCGATTATTATATTCAATGTTCTATAGTTTGTTATGTTTTCTTAATATCCTATATATTATAGTCTTATGGAAAAACATACCATAGCAACTCATCCTTTCTAGTTGCTACCAGCGATTATTAAATTATAGAGTGTAATTACATATTTAAACTTCTGTCCAAAAATGATGGCAAAAATGATGGCAATAGATACTTAATTAAAATGATTTTGTTAGTATTTCCTGCTTGGAGTGCCTATTAAGGTGAACAACAAATTAACAAATTTAGAAATAACTAATTATTTCTTCATTAATCATCAGTTTGAAATACAAATTCATTATTTCTCTTCAATACTATCATTGTATCAAATCAATTTTTCCTCAGATATCCCATTTCTAACCAATTAAATCATTGACTCACTTCTTGTTTATAGAGCTTAGAAGCAAAAATTTCAAACATATTTCGTTTGAACTTTTCTGGTTATTAAGCGATTAATCACTCTATTTGTGCGAATTTTGCACATATTTTAAACTTCTTTGAAATCTTATATGCGAATAATAGTAATAAATCTTATGACCAAAAATCTTATATAAAGATATATAACTTCTTTGGTTCAATACCTAAAATTAAAGCACAACTTGAAGATCGACTTCAAATATTTATGTAAATCTTGCGAAGTCATACGAAGTAATATGAAGTCATACGAAGTGTTACTAAATGTAAAGTCAAATAAAGTCTTATTTAGAGGGGAGTTCTATATCTGGTTTGTTAAGAGAACTAACATTATTAGCCACACGGAGAGCATGGTTACACATATTTGCCTACGAGTTGTTCAACAACAACAGCACGCATTTAGCCATCACCTATCAAACTTGACACCACAGGCAACAGAGAAACTTCTTTGTTCCCTACTATGAATTTTCTACCATCAGCTTAAGAGTATCTGAAAACACGTAACGCACCATTTTTGTCGCTTAATTTCAGGTTTTATTTTACACTTTCTCTCTCTCTCTCTCTCTCTCTCTCTCCCTCTCAAAAAAAGAGACATTCAATGCATGCGTTTTATGCAAATTCATGTAATATTGCATTTTTCGACCACCGATGACTCCCGAAGACCGGATTGGGGCGTGATTTGGATGTCATTTGCGGACTTGTGGACGAATTCCTCTATGATCTGATGAGCCGGAAATTTGAGTCATAATAGAAGGACTTGACTGGACTGAATGGTTCAATGATAGGCAATTGAGGCTATATATCAAAGGGAATGTCAGAAATTGGAATTTAGGCAACTCTTTTTAGGCAAAACTTCATAACTATATTTTGTTACAAGTTTTTCACCTTGTCTTAAACTTGAGATAAGTCTATTCTTCGGATAAGTTTCTATTTGATGAGAAGCTTAATAAATTTGGAAAGATGTGATGAATGAATACAACGATTTCCTGACATTTGAGAGAAAGCTATTGTAGAGTCAAATATCATATACAGTAGAATAGATTGACTGAATCTCACTGAGCATATCGCCAGTGAGGAGAGAAGACATGAAGACGACGAAGAAGGAGAGAAGAGATAGAAAGAAAGCAGAGTTTAAAGAAGTGGAACAAAGTAGGAACAAGAATGGAAACATGTGTATTGTGGACACAGCGTCGCCATCAATGGTAACGGGCCATTGACAATAGAATTTAGCACATATATAGCTGACTATAACTATAAAATATGCAGTACTAAAAAGTTATGAGAAAAAACGTTTTGGCTCTAAACATGTTTTATTTAGAGACTGCTTAACAACTTAAGCTAATTAATTTAAGTGAACTTAACTCAAGCCAATCTAGCTCAAGCCAACCTAACTTAAACCAACCTAACTCAAGCCAACCTAACTCAAGCCAACCTAACTTATGCCAACCTAACTCATGCCAACCTAACTCAATCTAACCTAGCCTAAGCTAATCCAACCTAGCCTAAATGAAGCAAACCTAAAATAAAAGTGAGGATGGCGTGAAGAATGTTTGTGCATATTATAGCGACACATTGAATTATAACTAAACTTTAATTATGTATATTCTCATGATGACAAGTAGTCATCTACATCACTGGCATTCTAAAGACCTCTTAATAATAAACAGAAACGTTTAGTTTGCAATCTTAAATTCAAATCAGTTTTTCTCTTAGTCAATGCTTGTAATCATTGGGAGTATTAAACTATAGTTTTATGCAACTAATTCTTGGTATGCAATCAGTTATCATAATTAAGGCTAAGTTTTATCTCACGATAAACTGGAAACTAGAGATAAACAGCAACAACGTTCAAGTTATACATCATATGAAGTTTAGCTGTTTTGTTATCTAAGACTAAATTGTTTCTGGCATAATGTGTCAAACCCTTTGATGGTTAATTATTCAGCATATATCACATCATGAATGGGCCACCAAATGTTGCCGAGATGACATACCTCTTGGTTAATGTAGTGCATCTTCACTAGGCCACCCAAATGGACAGCCGATTGACGCCAACTCGCCACCACATCTTACTATATCTTCTGATCATTTCCTAATATTGCTACTAATTTGCTCCCTAGTGACCATTCCTTCTGACCATGATGTCTATCAAGTTGGCTGTTTTTTATCTTTTTCACTACTTATCCCATTAGTTGTGTCTCTCAGCTGAAGTACTATTTCCGGATTGATGTTTTTAGCAGACTTTATTAAAGAAATTCTTTAATAAGTTGTTATGAATGTGTGCTAAGCTATTATATATAGTTTTGAA
Source organism: Archegozetes longisetosus (assembly GCA_018873245.2). NCBI lineage: Eukaryota > Metazoa > Arthropoda > Arachnida > Sarcoptiformes > Trhypochthoniidae > Archegozetes > Archegozetes longisetosus. The sequence continues at coordinate 14,527,505 of JAEMBT020000001.1, read as the reverse complement.
ACAACACAAGACTGCTACTGAATTTCTAAATATTTTCAGCATCTCTTTCAATCAGACCCTATATAAATGATCTTATACTCATTTCTATACTCTATTCTACACTGAATTCTATAGTAAATTCTATAGTAAATTCTATAGTGAATTCTATACTCTATCCTATACTCTATTCTATATGTAATCAAAATGATTTTTGTTTGAAGTCTAGCAAAATTGTAATGATTGAATGTTAGAAAAATCAATAAAAATAGAAACGTTGCCTATTATTAAGATAACTAATTTGATAATTGCTAACAGCCAGAAGAGATGAATAAGAGAGAAATAAACATTGAATATTCCAAGGTTGATAAGGTATATAATCTATGAGATGATTTTAACAAACAAATTCTGGCACTGCAGATTCTGGCACTACTTTTTAGAACTCATTCTCTTCAATACTTTCTAGAAGTCGTTCTCTCCAATGCCTTTCTATGCAATATTACGCCACTTTTCAATGTTGTACATGTCATGAAAATCAATGCTCTTTTATAAAAGACGAGCTCATCTCTATTTTCGGCTCTATATTTGCCACTAATGAGCAGTTGGAACGTCAGAAATATAGCTGAAACGTGCTTAAGGCTGAGTATGTTTGGGAGAGTGTGTATGTGTGTGAGTGTGTGTGTGAGAGAGAAGAGAGAAGTACACTGTGCACTACAAGTACAGGCATTACATCTACAAAACTATACAACGTTAGAACTCACTAACGAATCTGATAATATTAAGGCTTAGAGCATGAGAGAGAGAGAGAGAGAGAGAGAGAGAGAGAGAGAAAGTGAAAGTTTGGGATCATATTAGGAGGAAAAAAGAAAAAGAAAGTATATCTCATATAAAGGCTACAGTACTATCTGTTTACTAGTAATCCTTATAACTATTACTTGACCTGCTTATTTATTTGACTAATACTTCTCTCATATTATGATTTTGTTACTCTTTTAACATATGTTTTATCAATTTGATAACTCATACCATATGAGAACTGATGCCGTATGAGAACTAATTGGCGAAAAATATAGCTGAGTATGAAATGAAATCGATCGGTTTTTAATAAGGCGATAGAGCTTAGACTTGAAAAGCATGAATGAGAAGAGATAGCAGTGAAGTGAAAATATAATCCTATCAAATTGGCTAAGTTAAAAATCAAAAATTTCATTTTCAACCATATTTCTCAGCGGCTAAACCTACTCTTATTTTGCTATATCAAAATATACCATAAAGCTATCTCTAAATCGTACCAAATCCAAATTTTGATTTATTTATTTTAGATTTTTTTATTGAGATTTCGATCTGATTCATAGAAAAAACTTATATTTTTACTTAGCTATAGATTTAGAAAGCATTAGAAGATAGTTTTCAGTCTTATCTTCAATGATCAATAGCTATCGCAACCTAGCCTATTCCAACCTAACCTATCAATTACGCAAAACGATGGCATATGAATAAAAAACAAGTGACAAACCAGTGAAGCTGGAACCGTTCTGTCAAATAAACTAATAGCAGTATTTATAATCGAATCTATTATCAAAAGCAGAGATCACAAATTTTTAGCGGAAAAATGATTAATAGCTCATAAGTGGGCTCAGTCATGACATAGACAATAGAGATTTGATATTAATAGCGGTTTGACCTCTTATACCGCAAAATATAATGTATGACTTTAGTCAAGTTTTTATTGTTAGAACATGTCCTCTACCGGAAAACTGAGTTGTGTCGCCTTCTCAGCTCTTTAATTGATGGCCAAAATGCGACTACAACTAATACGTAACTCTATATCCTATTCTCAGATGCAATCGGACCCTAATTCAGAGTTAAGTATATATGCTATGGAAAACCGCGCTCATTAATGCCACCACATCCTTCTCTTGTTATTATGTACTAGTTTATAATAAGCCGATTTAAAAACATAAATTAAGAAAATATAAAGATAATACTGAGTTATAATTTCTTTTACTGTATGATTGTCACGATTGTGCTATAATTTCAAACTAAAATTTAATTGAAAATGATTGCGCTAATCAAGCTAGCTGCAAGTTTGCACTAACCAAGCTAGCTGCAAGTTTGTGCTAATCAAGCTAGCTGAAAAATTTTTTGCTAATAACTCTAGCTGCGAAGAGAACTCATAACATAATATAGAATATATCTAATATAGACTGTCATATACTCTTTCATAGTCTTCCCCCAGTCATCAGTACAGCACAGTTAGCGGTCCTCTAGGGTTGGGGTAAGAATTGATGAGGTAGAGGATGTCAAGTTACTCGAATTGGAAGAGCAACAGACAGAATAAAGGTTCTGTTGAAGAGTATCGACACGCGCTCTACCTGACACGCGGCCATCGATGGGGATCGAGATCTAGATGAAGTTGTAAATGAGGTTTGAGAGATAATGGCATTGAGAGGCATATGGATGAAATCAGCCGAATAATAACAATCCCTCAGTACAATGATATGAGACCCCAATTGGGAATTTGACTTATGTATAGGGATAAGTGTAGTAACAATACGCTATATTTTGCATCTCTCCTTTTTCATATACGACTACAAATCATCTGATAGGGTATGAACTCAGCTTTCGTTAAGCTTTGGCCATCTCTTCTAATAGGACTTGAGTGAATGGTATCTTATTAATTAGCTGAATCGTGTCTTATTAATTGACCAGTAGGAGGCATATAAGCACAGAAAATAAGAGAGAATAAGTTAAAAGTTAGTTGAATATATACTTATTAGTTGATAGCATGTTACGAATGCATAACATGGTATATATTTTTATTATAATTGCAAGTTTCATACTATAAGTTAGTAATGGATTGTTGCCGCTAAACGTTATTTCACACATAAGTTGTATTTGCAAAAACATATTTATGCCAAAAACATAATCTAAAGCCAAATAATCTAAAGCATAGCAAATTGATGAGATTGTCGTTGACTCTTTGTTAAGATGTTTTATATTTGCATAAAACCAGTTGAATCTGATTTGCATTAACCAGTCCTTATAAGCAATAGAATAGATTCTTTGTAGCAAACAATACCTTTTTATAAACAGTTCCTTAAGAATGAATGGATCAAAACGTACTTTCACTTTATTCCCAACTAGAAGTAAGGATCAAAATACAAAGTAGGATTTAAGAGAGTATTCGCAAATTATTATAAGTATGAATTAGTTAAGGATTGTTATATGGTATTGTTATGCATATATATAAATATAAAATAGAAAGAGAGAGAGAGAGAGAGAGAGAGAGAGAGAGAGATAACAGAAATACTTAACATTTGTTAGTGTTAGTGTGAAGTAGTTGCATGTAGAAAAGTTAGTAACAAAGTAGGAACGATTGTGTGTTATAAAGGAAAACATGGCAAATCGGAAGCGCTTCATTGAACAATAAAATTGACTCAATTCTATATACCTATAGTTGTATTTAAATTGTTATTCTAATCGTTTTAAATATTATAAAAGCATATCCACTAAAGCATCGATTCACATATGAATTCAATTATTATGCAAAATAGACTGAACGCCACAAAACTCTATGTCAGACGTGACTTATTATTTATCACATCCTATCTATGGTTTTAAGAACATTTTTCTATTTAGTTTCTTTTAAATTCAATTTTGAGCTAACCTAACCTAACCCGATCTAACCTAACCTAACCCAACCCAACCCAACTCAACTCAACTCAACTCAACTCAACCCAACCTATCTTTAAAAAAATCTAATTCAATACCAAACTCTATTCGTGACTGAAAACAATTCTAATATATACATAAAACTTATCAAAACTGAATCATTTAGTTGAATAGAATAAAAGAAAATGTTTGAAACTAAATCATAATAGAATTTTGCAACTGTTGTTCATGTACCAAGCCAGAGAACATTAATATGCAAAGAGATAAGAACCAGCAAAACAAAGTCAAGTCTACATAAGAGACCACTTCTCTCGCTGCAGTCATCTCAGCTAAAGAATAGATGGAGATGTCCGCTAGTGATAGGAGTAAGACGCAGGTTAGATGATAGTGTCATGCAATCAGAGTTCATCGAAGCAAAGAGAGAGAGAGAGGAGGGGTAGGGGTAGGAGAGGGGTAAGAGAGGGGCAGCACAGGGCTGACACTGCTCAAGACTGCCAATTAACCGCTTTGTGAACATCTACTCTCATACACGACTCACTAATTTGCCGGCAAAGATCGTCCGTCTCCCAGTCTTCTTCGTGTCAACTTTTTATTTTTCATCTGTCATATCCTACAGAAAATGCTCTTAATGTGGTTTTAGGCGATTCGTAGAAGCACTTAATAATGGCCCTCAAAATCAGTGTTTTGGATAAGTTTTTGTCTCCTTTGATAGCTGTTATAATGCTATGAAATTTTGAGCAAATATTATAATTGTTTTGAATAATAAAGTTTACATAAGTGATCGATAGTTGACAAAAATGATCAATAATTAAATACGGGAAGTAAGTACGTTGTTTACTATACAGTAGCAGTGAAGATGAGGAGCACACCAAATATTTTGATTGGACTGAATTTAATAATTTCAAGTACTAAATGATAATATTTTTATGAAGATTGAAAAAGCCTTTGATCTGGTACTGGTTGACAGTATCTATTTAACAAATTCTCACTTTTGGTCTTCTCCATTAAGATACTATATCTTATTTTTGCTTAATTACCAACTTCTAATGCATACATACCTGAAAAAGTATTGATACATATCTAAGATTTGAAGTTATTAAGTCATCTCTATTCAGTTGATACTTAGCGCCAAATTTATAATTTGGAAACATTTTATCTTAAAAATGATTAACATTAATAACTTCATAAATCCCTTAGGGCAAAATTAAGTGTTTGGACAATAAGAGTATCCATTTCCTAATTGAATCGGTTTAAACATTTTCCTTTTCCTAATTGAGTAAACTTAAAGATTTTTTAAAATAGACGACATATGAGACTATGGCTAATAATTTAGTGAACAATAAGGTGGGGGAAGGGACGGTAGGGGAGGGGAAGGAAGGGGAGGGAGAGGTCTGTCGGGAGAGGGGTCGGAAGAAGTGATTAGTGTTAAAAAGATGAAAAGATAAATTATTCGTTACCACAAAACGGGTGACACTATTTCGATGATCTCTCAAATTGGCCCTATATTTAGATAGTAGGCATATATTTGCAAGCATAGATTATCATTACGCAACTCCACTTTAATTTATTCCTTTCCACTTATCCTAGCTATCTTTTCTACTCCTCCTTCTCTTTCTTCTGACATTTCTCTCTTCTCTCTACTCTTGTTCTTGTTCTTCTTCTTGTTCTTCTTCTTCTTCTACTTCTTCTTTTCTACGCATCTCAACTACTGATTCACTCCGTTCCCTAACACAGTCTACTCTAATTTAGACTTCACTTAACTCATGCTCAAACTTCACTACTATTATGTAAATTTGATTCTATGTTAAGATTCGATATTTTTATTCATAAACTTTACGAAATATGATTTCTGATAGAGAGCATAAATTTTATTCATTCTAACCATAAGTTTATTTAAATACATTGTCAATAGTTAATTGAGATATAAGTTATTTTTTAATATAGAATGCAAAGTAAAACTTGTATTTATTGATAAAATCAATCAAAAATTTCTGACAACTACTTCATTTAGAGAAGAGCCTTAAGAAAAGTAATGTAAAAATACATTGAATATAATGTTATAATAGATAGTGTAAGTAGAAAAATGCAGTTTAATGTGTAGCTTGAAAGCAGTCTTAGAATGCAGTTTGAAATAGGGTTTGAAAGCTGCTTGAAATGCAGCTTGAAACACAGTCTGAATACAGCCTGAAATACAGCCTGTAACACAGCCTGAAATACAGCCTGAAATACAGCCTGCAATACAGCCTGCAATACAGCCTGCAACACAGCCTGCAATACACCCTGCAACACAGCCTGAAATACTAAAATACACTCTTAGTATGCAGTCTGAAAAGCAGTCTTTAGTGAGCAGAGCGTCATTCAAATGGTTGGCAATAAAAATATTGCGGACGCGTAAGGCGTATGAATGGGAGGTTCTCTTGCTTGTGTTGCATCGGCTCAATTCGGTGGCGATCAGAATACATTCTATGCTTCTGACACAGCACACAAGCTTGTCTTTTCTGCCCTCTAATCATCTCTACTTTGGTACGAAACTTTTGGAAATCGACTAAAAACTAAGCCATTCATATACTTAGTTGTTGATTCTAGAAAATCAAATCTATTTATTATGCTCAGTATTTCTTCTCATCTATGTTTTCATCTATGTTTTCATCAATGTTTCACACTTGTTAGTTAGTTAGTTTTTGTGTTCAACAATTTGTTTTTGATGATTCGACTAAAGCTCAATATTGACTCTTATTCTCATCTAAACAATTGTCAACTTTTATCTCTTATCATCTTATAATCATCAAATTAGACCCCTTTTAGGCGTGTCTCCGACTCAAATGTCTTCGACTATTGAGAAATGCTCGAAAGCCTCTTAAACTGAAGACTTAAGAAAGAGTTAGGAAATCGTGACAATAGAGGAATGTTTAAGTGATAAGAAGTAAAAAGAGAGGAATATACTGTGATGATAATGCCGGCAATATCTTCGGGACCAAACGGTGAGCTGAAGCCGAATCGTGTAAGTCCAACAAGAACTGAATGCGCGGGTTGTGGGTCTCTCATATTGGACAGATACTATTTATCAGCAGTTGATCGTCAATGGCATGTCCGTTGTCTTAAGTGTTCTCAGTGTAAGATCCCATTAGACTCTGAGCTGACTTGCTTTTCGCGTGATGGACATATTTATTGTAAGGAAGATTACTATAGGTAAGCATTTTATCATATTTATCATATCTGCCATCTCTACCATCCTTATCATCCCTACCATTCCTACCATCTCTACCATCCTTATCATCCCTACCATCTCTACCATCTCTAAGATTTACATACAATGAACGGGCAAAGAAATAATATTGATATATTAAAGTGGAACTTATTTATGTTCGCTTCTCACTTATGATTAATAATACAATTGGTGGCGCAATCTTCTTAACTAATCAGACTGTCATTTGTCACTAAATTGCTTTGAGCTGGTCACATTGAACTTAATCCTCAACTCAGATTACTAGTTGAGAAACTAATATATGGGACGCTTTAAGCAATATCGCTATTGTCTCGAGTAGTTTCAAATTATAAATCATTCAAGCTGTTAGATTTTAGTCACATTATTGTCGAACAATTTAGAAATATTTAGTAGTTTTCAATCCGATAATCAGCTCAATAAACTTTGAGAAGTAAATAAAGATGAAAATATTGGTGATTTAGGTCAGAACTAATGCAACAGTTGAGAAATATTTAGCTAAAATTGATTTATTCTTATCATTGGATCACTAAATTTTCCCCTAAATTTTCTAAATTTTATCCAATGATTAATTCTCAGTCACTAACTTGTATAAAGATTCCACAACTCAAGTAATACGAGTATTATTGCTTTAATTAAATGCTTCTGGAATTCTTAACAATTCTCAAACTTCTCAGTGATTGCCATTAGATTAAAAATTCTCAAACTTCTGAATAATTACTATAAGATTAAAAATTCTGAAAATTCGTAAAATCCTGAACAACTACAATGAGATTAAAAATGAGAAAATCGCAAACAACTGGAATGAGATGGAAATTAGAGAAAATATTTTCCTAACAGTTGCACAAAATTTCTTATGCATCCAATCCAGTGACTGAATTACTGTCGAAATAACTATTGCGAAGTGTAATCCGATAGGCCATGAATTTGACCAAAAATGTAGCACAAATTTTTCTAACATTCATAACCATGCAAAAAAGCCAAGTCTGGAGCCTTTTTCTAACCTCTGGTTCAAACAGGATCTTCGCGATGAAGCGTTGCAGCCGTTGTGGTCAAGGGATCTTTGCATCGGAACTAGTGATGAGAGTTCGAGAGAACATCTATCATATGCAATGTTTCACGTGCGCATGGTGCAACACCACACTTGCACAGGGCGACTACTTTGGCCTCAAAGATAATCTAGTCTATTGTCGTACTCATTACGAAATGCTCACTTGTGGTCATTTCCTACTCACTTCCGAGAACGCTATTCACCCGTCGGCTCAGGAGCGGACATCGGAGCCGATAATGCCCGCCTACGGATCTATATATTCTGCTGGTAATACACCACCCTCTGGGTCAGCAACAACTGTCGGCGTACGTAAAGGTAGGCCAAGAAAGAGAAAAGGGACAGATGGTGGCAATCTTCATGACACTCACTCTCCAGGGGCTGCATCGAGTAGAAGCGCACAAAGTCCTACACTAGGTATACAATAATCACATGACGTACAGTTACCTCTCGTTATGATGAATGCCCTAATACACTAGAAATGCATTTATTATATCGGTTATAGTCTGTCAAGCAAATCATTTATGGAAAGTGTTCATTATAGAGAGAGTTGACTGTATTCACTATAGAGAGAGTTCACTGTATTCATCTCTAAATTATCTCTATTCACTTCTATAGCTAATTCAATTGACACTAATGTTGTTTCAAACCTGAACTCTAATCTCGACACTGGATGTATGAGCGATGGTCAGTCATCCATAAATGGTTCTTCACTCGGCTTATCAGGTCATCCTTCAGGACAGAGGACCAAACGAATGAGGACTTCATTCAAACACCACCAGTTGAGGACAATGAAGTCGTATTTTTCAATCAATCAAAACCCTGACGCCAAAGATTTGAAGCAACTGGCCCAAAAGACTGGCCTTTCAAAGAGGGTCCTACAGGTATTACACGCTTTACGCTAACTCTTTATTACTTCTAACTACCTTTTAGGCTAAATTTCTATCGGTTCTGTCAGTCAACTCTATTTTCAAGTCATGACTTTCAGTTAACTCTGAATAAATACTCTATTTTAAAGCTATTGCTTTCAGTCAGTCTCAATATAGTTATGACTTTCAGTCACTACTAATATAGTTATGGCTTTCAGTCCTCAATATAGTTATGGCTTTTAGTCACTTCTCAATACTCTATATTGAAGTCATTTATGAAACGCATACAATTGAAATACAAGTTGAATGTTAACTTAGGCATTAAATGGTTTCCGACTTTCTTCTTAACTGCCTTTTTATTCCTATTAACATCTAGCTAATACTATCATTAGTCGCAGCTTTTGACTTTTCTGATATTTCTTTTTATCTTTCAAACGATTCACTCGATTAAAAGTAATAAAATACTTATAGAGAGACTATAGAGAGAGACTTATAGAGAAGGACTTATAGACAGAGTCTTATAGAAAGACTTATCTCAAAAAAACGTCATATATTAATGACACAACTCTTTTCCAGAAAGATTGTGAGAACTTGTCCTTAACTTAAAAAATGACATCTGTTAAGATGTTTACACTAATAATTATTCATTCGTTTTTAATCCATTAATTATTTAGCTTTCTCATCAATTAATTACGTTAGATTAGGTTAGGTTAGGTTAGGTTAGGTTGCTTTTATCAATATAGTTAATTATCATTATAACTGTTATATTTTGCTTTTGTTGCTTTTATTTTTACTATTATTCTACATTATCTTAACTATATTTTCTCATTATCTTTACTTTACTTCTATCTTCACAATTGTTGCCATCATGTTGACAAATGTTCCACTAAGTTCATAGTACCTTGCTCATCATAACAATACTGCCATTATCCTAAAAATAGGTATGGTTTCAAAACGCTAGAGCCAAATGGAGGCGAAACAACCTGAAACTATCAGATAACCAAGAGATTAGTATAGGCAGTGGTCAACCACTATTAGCACATCCGTCGACACCATCAACAGGTATCGGTAGTCCGAACGGGTCAACGCGTCCATTCTCTTCGCCATCTCCAGCACTATCAACTAACGATAACCACACGGGTTCCAGTCTGGAGTTTAATCATTCATCAGGACATCCAGAATCTATCATTCCTTTGGCCACTTTCCAAGAATTATTTTAAGAAGAAGTATAAAAGTCAGAAAAAGGTTGTTCTGTATATATAAAACATTCATATGAATTAGTGCAAACCTTATTAAGAGAAACTAATTTCGAATATGTTTATTATTAGTAAATTATGTCATTTTTTCTCTTTTCCTACACTTTCTTATAAATACGCAACAAAAACGCATAATAAGTGTATATTCTATCAAATTCTGATTCTCACGTCTTATGTCTTATGTAATCCTTTGTCATAAGAAAAATATGAAAAAGCGTTTTAAACAACGTTTGAAAAAGTTTGAAAAGTTTCAAAAAACGTTTCAAAAAACGTTTCAAACAAGTTTCACCCAACACATAATGTTTGTGTAAATAATGTTTGCAAAAAAAAAATAACAAAATATCTCATCATTTTTCTCTTCTTCTCAAACAGACCAGTTATTGTCTTTCATATTAGTTTTTATGTATATTTTTCATGAGATTTTGTCACATCAAAAGACAAGCGCCGATGAGTTTTTTCCTGAATGCCTAACTGCATTAGAGAGTATACAATTACCTCGAGTTACAATTACCTTACACGCTAACACAGTAGGAACGAGTTGATTGTAACTGAGGTTGGCTGTATCGGATATAGGAGTTCATTATATCGAGTATAGGGGTTCACTATATCAGGTATAGTCTATAGAGTGTGCAAATAAAATAATAAAATAATATTTTGTAAGTATTCATTGTAAAGAGTAGTGTAAATAGAGTCGACTGTACTATATTCAGCTTGAATGATGGACATGTTGATCAACAGTCAGATTCATAAATAGATGTTTCTCTTTAATACGATATGACATCTTTCAAACTAAACCTCTTCTTTCCCCCTTAAGAATTTCTTACTGTATTCATATTATTTGACTTTATTTCTATATTAGGTCAAATCATATTATTTCCTTAACAATCAACTAATATTTTGACTTATTTTTCTGCTATTCTTAACATATGGTTTGCTTTAAAACAGTCTTCAATTAGACAAACATCAATCTTATTTAATGTGAATTTTATTGATTTGAATGGGACAAAGACTTAGTTTGATTACATTATTGAAAAACTTAGCTTGATTATATTATTGAAATATATTGATAAAAATAAAAGAGAATATAAGCAAAAATGAACTGAAAGATGAAGATAGGAGAAAAAGAAGGAAACAAAAGCTATAAAATAATGAAAAATGTTGGTTTAGCCTGATGTATTGACAAGAGCAACTCATATTATTATCTGATATTTCTTTTCTATTCCTCTTTCGAGAGTACTACTCCGCTCTTGCTTTAGGCATGTATTTGCAAACATTTAAAACACACCATGTTTTTATGCTCAAAGAGTACTTCACTACAGTCTATGCTCTTTAAAAATCATACAATTCAATGCTATACTATTTTATAATATTCTATATTATTCTATATTAATCTATATTATTCTATTCTATAACTATACAACTTAACTAACATAAAGTCCAAAAAACAAATCTAAAAGACAATTGACAAGAAAAAGAGTGGAATACGAAATGAAAATAAGTAAAGAGATTTATTAAGGAGTAGGTAGTGTGTATAAGCAATTTGACCGCAGTCACCGCTCATAGCTATGTAAAGTGAGATGACATGCCGAGAGAGAGCTGAGAGAGAACTGAGAGAAGTGAGTATGTTTCTATTGCCAAAAAGCTTTAGCTACCCTATAAAAGATTGACAAAAATTGTATACATTCTCTACCGCGTGTGCACTCCTCACAATTTTTGACATGCCAGCCAAAATACTGACTGCTATGCAGATGCTATGCCTACTCAATAGTTATTTATGTCTAAATATGGATCTATTGTAGTTATGTAATCTATGATTTTCGTATCTAAACTACTTGAATAACTTAAATGTTATTATTTTTTTATTAGTTTTTAGATTTATTACTTATTTATTCCTTTTGCGGTACTTTTCAACTGAACATTTGCTAAATTTCAATAACTTTTCGAAGCCATCCATATATCACCTAAAAAGGCATAGTTTTTAAAGACATGGTTTTGTCAGTGATCTGAATCGAAACTACATTAAGCGTACATTTGAAAAATCTAACCATTCATGACTGTGTAAACTCAAGCAACCGATTGGCCACATCCGGCCCTCACCACACTTCATAACACTTCTTATTTACTTGAATTGAATTAAGTTTTAAATGAGTTGAATCCCGAACTTGTGCCGGGACTTAGTTGGAGTCGGATACAGTTGAAGTTTTAAAGGAAAGATAAGTTTATCAGAAAATAGTTGGTAGTTGACTATTAAGTTTTAAACACTTTCTATGAGATTACTAGGAACGATATACGTTTAAACGTTTAACGTCTAATTTGATTATCTCTAACTGAGGAAGTAATTCAAACAATTAGCCATTAGTCATATCAATAGATGTGTATAGAATTTTCGTTGTTTTTCTACTCAAAATTTCCTTATAATCCTTCTATTAAACTTCTTTCTGTTAATCATTGTTATTACCAAACCAGGTCTGTTCCTGATACACACTAACTCATGCAAAATCACTGCTTTATAGTGAAACTTTATTATCAGTCCCAACCATTGACTCGGTTGAGGCACTAACTCGATTTGATATGACTAGTCAACAACTTGACAATAATGTCTTTTAAAATTAGTTGTGTACTAGGTTAGATTAACTTTTTGATAAACTAATGAATAAGCATATCGTTTGTTTTTGTCAACTATTGCAATTGATTAGTTCTAGTTTGATTGAATTTTTTGTTTTTCATCGCCACTTAACTTTAGTTTTGCAGTCAGTACTTTGACGGTATAAATCAATGTTTACTAGACTGATACAATTAAACGATAGTGACTGTTGACCAGGCGTAAAATTTTCAATTTTATGCTTTAGTTCTAAATAATTCACAATATATTAGCCTAAAAGAGAGCTATTCATCCACAAAAAGAACAACAGATAACGTAATGTTTCATTGCGAAAACGTATAATACATTAGATAACTATTATTATAAGTATTTCTCTCAATAAATCATTTTATTGACACTTTTATAGCCGATTGTATACACGAAGCTATAGATAGTATTCACGAAACTATAGATGGTTTTAACTGTTTTCATCATCACCTGCACCCAACCATCATCCGGACTGAAATGAACAATCGCATCTGCCTTTAGAGATACCTCCAAAACTGTTCTTATGTTTTGGGTGTTAATTATTTTACAATCAAATCACGTTTAGAGAGAGACCCATTCAATAGTTTTCGTGCAGCCGTTGCATAACTTTGAGTGGATTTAGCGTAGCTCTCAGTGAATCTAGCTCTGAGTCAATTCAGCTATGAGTGAATTTAGCGTAGCTTTAAGTCAATGTCACATAACATATTGCATAATACAATAGAGACAATTATATTGCTGCATAGTTGAATGAATGCGATCCTCAACTTTTATTGTTATTATTATTATTATTGTTTCTCAATCAGTACGTGCTTTCACAGAATTGTCATCATCTGATAATCACGTAAATTGAATGGTGTGTAGGTCTGAAAAGTATGGATGGGTTTAGGGAGCAGCTAGTCTCTGGTCTGAAGTTGAGTATGTGGTTGGAAGAGTGTATTGTATGAGTATGGTGATGCAGGTGCTGCTACTATTCTATGATTGAATGTGATGTTGGCTTTGAGGCTATTTGGTGTGTTTTGAATGACAGTTTGCAAAATACAAGGCGGACGGCCATCAGAAAGGCCGCATTAATAACGGTCTCTTCGAAGTTATTGCCTAAAGCGATTTAAAGTTAAAATACAGTACAATAAACGTTTTAACCTAAACAAAAGCTATCTGACGAACAGCAGCTTTGCTTATAAGATAGCACCAGTCTTATAAGATAGCACCAGTCTTATTAGATTTGAACTCAAGTTTTGTTACTCTATCAAAAAATGATCAAAACTTAATTTATACAAAGAATTTTATAAATCCTTTTATTAGAAATTCAAAAACCTTTTGATGGGCTCTAACAAAAATCAGTTTATGAGAATTGATTGTAAACGTTGACAGAGAATAGAAAAATAATGAGTAAATATGCATAACTAGCTAGAAATGATTAATTAAGAAATAACCATTAAGATAAAAGTACATTACTTAAATTAATTAAGTTGTTATAGCTATGCACAAGCAACTCAATACACGCTTATCAACTTTTATGTATTATTTCTGTGCTTTCTGGTCAACTATCGTAGCTTTCTTACAGCTCTCTTACAGCTCTCTTACAGATCACACACACACACACACACACACACACACACACACACACACACACACACAGCTCAACACACATATCATATCATTTGACTTCAGCCAATTTGCTTGTCAGCAAAAGAGATTGGTTTGCATTTTAAAGACACAAACGGTTTGAAGTGGTCTGTTGTTAAGAATAAAAATGTTTGAAAAGTTTCAAAAACGTTTATTGACATTTGGAACAACACCTACTATGATGTTTAGCCTAAAAGTGAAGCATCATTGAAGAGGAGTGGCTCTCTGGCACCTAATACTAATAAAATGTTTATTGCTTAACAATATAAATGTTTTTTTTGCTTAACTTTGTCGAGATCTTTCGATCTCTCTCTCTCTCTCTTTTTGTTCTTTCTTCTTGTTTTACTGCTCTTTCCTTTCATAAACCACTTTATCAATCTCTATGAAATCCAATGAAATACCTTTCATTTGCATTTAGCTTAACTGATTCTTGTTATGAGATAAGGTTTAATTGAAATATAGATTTAGTTTTGTCTTGGATCAATGTATTTTCTATGGAAACAAACTGAAATAATTTAGAGATTTGCAAAGTTTCGCTAAAATTATAAAAAATTAATAAATTCAAAATGAGATTAACACTCAGGAAAATAGATAAAAAATGTTATCATTAGTTTACAGAATATTAATTTAAGTAGACTTCAACAAATACCAGTAAACAGCATAAAAACTTATGACAATTTTCTGATTGAATTTTCCATTAATAAACTATTTTTCAAAAGGTATTTAAAGTCAATACAGTTCAGAACATTTTACATCAATATCAGAATAGAGACGTTTGAAGAGGAGGTTTGGCAGCTTAAAAATCAACTCTATAGACATTATAATATTTGTTCAAACTTCAAGTCAAACCTCGTGAGAAGTTAACATAAAAAATCATTTGAACGTCCACATGTTCCGAATGAGAAACTTTGATTATTGAAACCGATCATTAAATAGCATAATAGAAATTTTAAAGTTTGGCTAGATCTATACGTCTTTCTTGTCTATGCCTGACATGTTCATGGTGTGTGTGTGTGTGTGTGTGAGTGTGTATGTGAGAGAGAGAGAGAGAGAGAGAGAGAGAGAGAGAGAGAGAGAGAGAGAGACCAAAGCAAAGGAAGAATCCAATTAAATAACGGCAAAATCAGTTAACGATTCAGATCCGTTCAAATTAATTATTGTGACTTCAATTTAAGATAAATACTTTTCGGTAGATTAATGCTTTTGCTGACGGATGCCTTTTCTAATCAATTTTGCACCTAATCTATTGCGCTAACTTTTCTCTAACCAAACTTATTTGAAGTATAGATTTTAAAATGTTATAACAAATTTTAAATAGTTTTTAAAGCTTTATAGAGCTTAAAGAGATTTTTAAAAAGTTTAAAAATTTTCAAATAATTTTAATCGTTTTGAAAAGTTTAGTAAAGTTTAGTAAAGTTTAGTAAAGTTCAGTAAAGTTCAATAAATTTTTAAATAGTTTATTAAAGTCTAAATAAATTACCAGACATTACATTAACTTTTCTGTTATCTGTTGAGAAAACTCTGTTTATATACATTTTTTATTTAGAAAACTATTAAATCAATTTATGCTCAGAATAAATATTTGTTTTTTGCCCAAAAATTCAAAATGAATTTGAGGAAAGCAGATCTTTTGCTAATATTTGGCTTTTGATGGAACTGTTTGAGAAAATACCAAAGCCTGACACACAGCAAAATATTTCGTTAGAGACTTCAGGCCAACATTTGCCTCAATTTCAGTTTGATGTGCATCAACGCCTTCACGATTCTTCTCCTCTTATGCCATATCCAACAAATCCATCAACTTTACTGACATCAGCGCAGGGGTTACGCAACGCTGAATCCCGTATTCATCTTCAATGGATGCCTTCGATGCTTTGTCGAGCTTCACCATCATCTACATGTCCAAAATGCTAAAAACATCTCAACAAACGAGTCTTATTGCAGATAAACATTTTTGAAAACCGTTCCCAATAACTGCTGCTGAAAACCATTCCTGATAAGTACTTCTGAAACTATCAATGAAAATGATTCTTGAAAACTATTGCTGAAAATGAATCCTCTAAACCATTACTGAAAGTGATTCCTCTAAACCATTGCTGAAAGTGATTCCTCTAATCCATTTCTGAAATCCATCCCTGATCAACACTGTGGCTCATCTCCTCTCCTACCCTATTTGACCTTAACTTCGGTCTGTCAGCAAGAACTAAATCGTTTCTGTCAATGATCACTAACAGTATAGAAAACTACTTAACAACTTAGATAGAGTGAATAGTGGATTAAATAAACTTTTGTTGACTAAACAGTTGAATAACTTAATGCAACTCTAGTTATTCTGCCATTAAATTCCTTAACGTCTATGCTAATTAAGTTGAAATTGCAGACAACCTCTACAGAATTGATTAAAATAAAGTTATTGTAAATTGAGAATAGCTTTTAAAAGATCTAAAACCACAGTTTTATACTAAACTCATCCTAAACTGATCCTAAACTACACCTCTGGCTAAGCAATAAACAGCAGAAACCGATCGAAACGCCTAAAACATAAAACTTCGCCAAACTTCGCCAAACTTCTTAAACTTTGAACTAAACCGTCCCAAACGCCAGAGCAAAGCAGAGCAGAGCTTGAGCCAAAGCAATCGCTATCGCACTCCTTCTCAGACCTATTAATAATCTGCAGCAGAGCGCGAACGGATAGCATAAACGACCAAATGATTTATAATCAGGTTTTTTTCTGAGCGAAACCGAGTGAACCTCAACAGTGAGCGATAAAGTTTCTCGATTTTTCTTCAAAATAAGATAATATTACTCAAAAAAGATAAAATGTATTTGAAAGTTATTTAACAAACTATATATCAAATAATCAGTAGTATATACAAAAACAGTAACGTTTGTTGCTTTAAAAGTTAGATTTATATACATTATGAAAATTCTATTTAAGTTAGACTTTTATATATAGACAAATATTTTGCTTCATTAAAACTTTTTAACATCATTTTAAAAATAATAATAAATATAATAACTTGTGATATATATTTATAATAAGATAAAAACATTTGACTTAATTATTAGTTAATACTAAAGTCAAAGAAGCATTTGTTCATAATATATGTATATATATATCAATACATAATAGTATTGAATTGCCAAACAGTTCTCAATAACTCAGTCACTAGTCTATAATTTATTAAACAACTGTAAACAATTCAATGGTCAGTCGAACTGTTGCCAGTTTTTCGTTTTAAATGGATTACTATTACTATTGGTTTGAGTAGGGATAGGAAGTGGTGGTAATAGATTGACATTTTGCGATCCAGTTGTAATTGGAGACCAGTTGATTATATCGTTAAGGGAATCTGTTGTGGTTTGGTTTGTGTTTGTCATTGATAAGGCACTAGTTTGAGCAATACTCTGACCACCAAAATATAAACTATTCTTAGCTTGACTGCTGCTCTTTGAGTTTATACTTTCACCACCAAAATATATACTGTTATTAGTTTGATTCATCTTTGAGTTCATACTTTCATCACCAAAATATATACTATTGTTAGTTTGACTGGTGTTTGACTCAATCGCGAACGGATTGACCGGATTTGGATTGACCGGATTTGCACTACTTGATAATGAATTACTTGAACTATTTGGTGTTAATAATCTTAACGATCTTAAATCGTTATTACTACTACTAACAGTAAGTGGTCTCTGTCTGGAATCACTTTTCTTCTCAAATAATGGATCGAAAATCATTGTGTTTTTGTCATCGTCTGGAGGAGTATCTAATTCAATTAGTGCCACTTCTTTACTATTTTCATCAGCTATTGGTTTTAGTTTTCGAGTCATTTGACTTCTTGGAGGAGGTATTGGTTTTGCTAAAAACTCAACGCGTTATTCGATGAACTATTTGTGGCATTAGATGTCGAACTGCTTTCGCTATTATTGGATTTGTTACTATTGGATGACTCATCAGTGGAAGACCTTTTCTGAAGAAAATCTTTCAGTTCCCCCATCAAATCGATGTCAATTCTATTGAAAGTTAAAACATCGTGCGAATGATCTGAATCGACATCAGAGGCTTCAGGAGAGGCTTCTGGAGCTAACCTATTGGCTGATGACAGTGATGTGACCGGTAGATTGGAAGAAGTATCAAAGCCATTGTATAATATACTAACAGTTTTATCAGTTCTACTATTTTTACCACTTTTACTATTAGTTTCTCTGACGTAAGTGACAGTCTTGTCAGTTCTTCCAATAACAGTTCCACTTACACTCTTTTTAATACTTCTCGGCTTAATTGGTAGAGTTGGACTCGAAGGCTCACTATTAGGCTTATGAACCATATAATTAGCCGAAGGTATCCCTAATTGAGTATTATTTGAATGATAGCTATTACTGCTGCTATTGTTTTGGATTTTAGATCTCAAATCCTTATAGGCCTGTTTGCTCTTATCTTTCACCTGTTTATAGGCAGACTTGACCGCAGGATTCACACTCTTCAGTATAGCTCCGCCCTCTTTCCTCATTGCTCCTAACCATTCCTTGTACTGAGTCTTCAACCGATGTGTACTCTTGTCTTCGTATAAATTGAGCTCAAATTCAAACTCATCGCTAAATCCTTCCCCATTGTTTAACATTTCTAATCTTCCTTCTATGAACTGTCTAAATATCTGCAATTGTAACATCTTCTGTAAAAATGTCTGTATTGATGGTGGACGTGTTGATACAAATGCTTCGTAGTTGAAACTTATTTTCTGGCCAGGTGTGAATCGAAGAGCGTCCCGATAGCCTCCGATTAGCAATACGAGTGCTCTCAAGAAAGAACGAGCCACGCCATCCCCAAGCATTGACATCGGGTTACGAAGACTTTTTTTTAGCGAATGAACCTATGGAAAAAAGACGCTTTAGTTGATTGAAAAATGATTTATTATTCTAAGTCACTCACTATGTCTGTTGGCAACATATGCACGTCATCGAAAGGAGAATCTATTTTGTTTTCATCTGCATCCAGTACTACTATATCACCCAATTCTGAACGCTTTACTCTCTACAAACATTTAAGTCATAAATTATAATTAATAAAAAGTTATTCACTTCAATAATTAATTTTTAAAGCTTGACAAGTCAAAGATCAAATCAAAATACTTAAACACATCCTCTAACTTATGATGAAATTGAAGATATATTTAGTCAATAATTATAGCAATAATAAATGTGTGATGATGTAAAGGATTGTTGGAATAAAACTATATTTTATCTTAATTGTTCGATAAGTAATATGTGTTGTGTGTTATATTATTGAGCAGATATATAGTTAGTAAATGCTAAATGGGTTCAAAATGTATGAAAATATTTATCATTAGTCACATACTATTTTTATCGAGATTTAGAGGACATTTAACTTTTGACATCAGAGACCATAAAGACATTAAGTGTTTTGCTATTATAATCATATACTGCATGTTTTGGAATAATTTTCCTTGTCTGACATTTAGGTAGTTGTAGCTTAATGTACATTAAGTTAATAATTGTCTTTAAAACACAATTCATAACTAAATACGAATATAATCATTGCTAAAATACACATCAAACACTATTAGTGAGAATTGCGGTTAGTTCGGGAAATATAGTGACAAAAGTGTTTTGTGTCGTCATTTCACTTGAATTAATTGAGTAAAGATGTGTCACTGAATTTCAAGTCAAATTATGAGATAAGCTTTCAAGTGAAAAATCACGTATATCTTTTGCTATTAATTGCTTTTCAACTGATATTTTTATGTTGAAAATATCTCTTTACCACTTATTTCAATGTTTTAGCTAAATTTTTACTATTATTCAATTAGAGGATAGTTTTTGAGTTTTCAAACCATTTACTAACTAAACATTCAATTAAAAAATTAACGAAAAAAATAAAAATAATCCATAAATTCACCAAATGCAGATTAAAAGTAAGTAAAGAAGTAAAAAAAAAAGAAAAACAAGGCTTTCAAGGGGTCAAAACAAAAAAGTTAAGAATTGAAATATAGTTTGTGTTAAGATCCTATCAGTTATTTAGGTTTAACTCATTGAAGCTTTGGTAAAGCTGTTCAATGATTATGTGTTAAAAGTCTTTTTGATCTCAAATGTAAAATCTGGAAATAAATTACTTTCAAAGTCTTTAGATTTCTCAACACAGTCTAAGCTTTTAACTAATGATCTGTACTTGAATTCAAGGCTTCTCATTAGCGATATCTAAAACCGAGCCTAAGAGATTTAAAACAAACCAACTGGTATTGCAAGGGATTGAGTCAAACTTGAATAAGAGGAATATAAAGCTAAAAAGTTATTAATTATTTTCAACCTAACTCTAGACTCACATTCATTATAACTTGTGGGACACCAATGAGGAAAGGCATGGGAGCACTCAAATAATCGAGTAAGTGATGCGGTAATACAGGAATGAAAATATGCTGCCAATGCATTGGATATATTAAAGAATTGGCCGCCTGTACGCATGCAGATAATCGACTCAATTTCTTTGAAGTCATTATTATTCTTCTTTCGTTTAACATGTTTGCAAATATTACGATCATATTTGTTGCGTCGATTGCATTGAAATATTCCGTTAGATTTCTCTGTTAAAAATCAAGTAAAATAATTATATAATTATTTAATTATAATTGGTATGATATTACATCTTCTGGAATGCTTGGGATCTTATGATGATCAGGACAGGGAGCGTTGAATTCTTTCACAGTATCATTTATGTAATATGTTACACTTAATTGCAGTCCAGGTTGAGGTACTTCGCTGTTATAAATTGAATCTAAGAATCTTGTCAGAGATGCTGCCTAGAAATATATATAATTATAAATTCATTTTAGTTTAGATATATGTTATACTATTTTATAAGTCTTAGGAAATATTAATTTTGTTATTTTCTTAAAAACTAATACATAATTGATTAATACATAGCTGACTAATTTCTGTTTTAACCTAAATTTTAACCAAAACTTCGTGTTTGTCTTGTGCTAATTTAACATTTAATATACATGTAATTATAGCTTTAATTATTTTTTAATGATAGCTTATTCTATATTAATATAAAATTATATTAAGGAGACAAATGATAATACACTTGTATATCAAGTGACATTGAAGCTATAATTTAGTTATTTAGAAACCAGTTTGAATAAATAATTAAGATTTGAGGTAATCAAATCAATTATTATTACTATATTTGCAAATATGTAATCAATATTGATTTTATAAAAGCTATCATCAACATCATTCTCTCTTAACTTTACTTTGACTTTATCTTCTCTTTGACTCTGCAAATTATTTCTTATCACTACTTTTTTGATTTTATTTTATCGTTTCAATGAACGCATGTTTTGTAAGAAATTTAATGCATTATTATCACATTTAGATATTAAATCTAATCTCTAGCGACTTCTCCCTAAATGTTAGCATGAATTTAATATCTCAATAAGTTGAATGCTATGAAATAAAGCAGAAAAACATATTTAATTCAACAGTTATCTAACTTTGTTTATCACTTAAAGGTTGACGTATCTTTGAATCTGCTGAATGAAAAACTAAATATGTAATAGTCATGAAAATAGTGCGGATGTCACTAGTTGAAGTAAGGGTACTTGTGGGCAAATTTTTACTTAATTAGGTTAGCGAGAGTGTCAATAATGTAAATTAAAAAGCATAGTAATCATTATTTGCATAGTTTAATTTGATGAATAAATTAAAGATAGAACTATTAGCATGTATTCGTCAGCCAAAATATGTTAATACTTTATTACTTTTTTTTAATGAATTCAATTTTAAACCACTTTAGATAATCAGGTCTTTAAGGGAGTAGTAAAGAAAGAATTAATAGTAAAAATAAATAAAACAAGCATAAAAAGACTTACTTTATGATTAGTGAGTTCAGCGCATTGATTTAATATACGAAAAAAAGTGCAATGCCAAGGAAGATAACTTAAAATAACAATACAAGTTTGACTTTTAGGTGCGTGTCGACAAAAACCAAATGTCCATTTCGAATCAATATTTGTCAATACAAATGAAAAATGAGTCACCGTATCACTAATATAAAATATATATTTCTATTAGATTTATTATTATTATTATTTTTATGTTGGATATGACCTCAAATTTGTATTAATTTATTTATGGCAGAGCGTCAAGTTTTCTATTGAAGCATTTAGTACAAATTTAAGTTAAAAGAAACTCATATTTCTAATCTATTTCACGAATCGATTTGCAACTTAGTTAAGGTTCAAATTATTATATACTTTTACTAAATGCTATCACTTAAATCTGACAATAAGTAATAGAGATCAAGTCTAATGGAGCATAAGAGAAGTCTTAAAAGATTTGTATAAAGAATAACTTATAACTTGATATGTTTCCTATGAAATAATTAGACAGTTATCTAATAAGCAAATCAATATTTATAAAGTATATTTCCTGTAATAAAACATAGTAAATATTAAACCATTATAGAAGTGTTCCCTAAAAGATATTTTTATAAATAGATCTTATTTTATCAGCAATATAATAGTTATTGCTTTTTTCTAAACAATATCTTCCACTTGTTTCTACTCTTCTATATCTAGTTAATGATAAATTCAACTAAATTCAGTTCAAACCAATTCACTTATTCGTAAAGATAATTGTTTCAAATGGAATTGAGCCAACTTTTCACTAATAGTTTTGATTGGAAAATAAAACTTAAAGCTAATTGTAAAATAAATTAGATAAACATTAAAGTAATCGATAAAACCGTACACATAATAAGCACACGGATAAGCGAATTGTGGCACACATTTCAAGATCTCTGGAGATGAATATGATTCAGGGTATTTCTGAAGAATAAAAGCTGATTCTGATCCACTATTCGGTGATGCTACCTCACAAAAACATTCGAATATGTGGTCGCTATTAGTTCTGAAATGACAAAAATATAACATTAGTTATCATCAATCGAGATATACCACAAAAAATTCATCAAAAACAACAACAAAACAAATACGGACCTAATTCTCGATCCCATCTTACTATATATTTAACACTAAAATAATGAAACTATATTTTAAATTAACATAAATCTAATCATTTGACTGAATCGTCACTAGAACTAAAACTTGAGTCAAAATAGACTGTCAGTTGTCTTTAATGTTATCTCTGTTTCTCTCCTTATTGAACCCCAACTCTGTATGTGTTAATCGGTTTACTCCCCGTTTAAACGTCTAATTCACACACCCATTAGTCAAGAAGTTTAGACTGTAATATGACCAGAAACCACTTTAAAGGACTAACCCATTGATCAAAAATAGGGGAAAATCTTATTTTTCTGGGGATTAATCAGATGTTTTTCTATTCTATTTAAATCTGTAGTATTTTTTGCTGACAACTCTCAATGATATTCAACTGTAATTCTTCAACAAATATTTTAACTAAAAAACTGATGGGACTGACTTCGTAGAAATTTTTGTAGAAGTTTTAGGTTTATTTTAGATATGAAGTAAGTATAAAATATTGATAGGATTTGTATGTGAACACACGTGTACTGATTATACTAAACGAGAAACATTTGTTGATATGAAATGAAAGTTGTTTCAAGATTTTGTTATTGAATAAAATATTTAAACAATACTGAAACCAACTGAATACAAATAATAATTAGAAGAAAAATTCGTATTATTTTAGTTGAAAACTGAATTTATTTTTGTATTTAATAGAGAGTTGAAAGAGACATTAAGACAAAAATGAAGAAATTGTTATTAAATACATTCATAATAGCATTAATATTAATAGTAGCCGAGAGTCAACATCACAGCCATGGAGGTCATGACCATCACTCTCACCAACATCACAGCCATGGGGGTCATGACCATCACTCTCACGATCATATCGAAGAGAAGCCATCGTTTAAGTATAGCCGAGAAGCGAATGTTGGGTACAATCGTGAAGAGTCACCACATTCTCACGCGAAACAGGATTCAGATGGACACAAATCTGGTGGTTGTCCTTTTGGCCACAGCCATAGTCACTCACATGAAGCGCACACTGACTCACACGGAGGTCACAAACATTCGTCGAAAGAGGTATCGTCTGTTTGGTTGCCAGCCTTGGGTTCAACTGTTCTCATATCTTTGGCGCCATATATTATCCTATTTTTCATACCCCTCGATAACTCTCCCGAATACGAGCCATGGCTTAAAGTATTGTTGAGCTTTGCTTCTGGAGGATTACTTGGAGATGCATTTCTTCATTTAATACCACACGCATTAATGGCGCAAAGCGGTGACTTGGATGGCGATCACGATCACAGCCATAGTCACAGTCATTCTCACTCTCATTCACATTCGCATATCAGCGGCGATGAAGAACCACATGTTCATGACTTATCAGTTGGTCTCTGGGTTTTGGCAGGAATTATAGTCTTCTTAATGGTTGAAAAGTTTGTTAGAATTATTAACGGAGGTCATGGACACAGTCACGGTCACGGTCACGGTCAGTGTTAGCTCTGATTCGAAACCTAAAGAGAAAACAAACGATGATGAGAAAAAGTCTTCTGATAGTAAAAAAGCAAAATCTGAAACGGACGATGACTCAAAAACTGAAGAAGAGAGTGAATCAGATAATGAGAAGAAGTCTTCAGATGATGACAGTCTAGATGTTAGAAGAGTTAGTTCCGACTCCAGTGGACATACAGGTAATAATGAATGTTCTAAACTGTTGTAAATCTATTAAATATGTATTGCTTATTCTGCGTTCCAGTTGTCGGTGACATTAAAATTGCCGGTTATCTAAACTTAGCGGCCGATTTCACACATAATTTAACAGATGGTCTGGCAATCGGAGCTTCATTTCTAGCAGGAAGAAGTATAGGTATAGTAACAACAATAACTATTTTATTGCATGAAGTACCACACGAAATCGGAGACTTCGCAATATTGATACAATCGGGTTGTAGTCGACGAAAAGCAATGCAATTACAACTAATCACAGCTATTGGGGCTTTAACCGGTACTTGCATTAGTCTGTTTGCTGAAGGACTCGGAGATGCAGCATCATCTTGGATCTTACCATTCACTGCCGGCGGCTTTATATACATCGCTACTGTATCTGTGATCCCAGAATTACTACAAGACACAAGTTTATGGCAGTCGATTAAAGAAGTATTCGCTCTATTAGTTGGCGTAATAATGATGGTCTTAATTGCTCAGTATGAATGAGAATTAGCTTTTTATTAATTCTATTCTGTTATTTATACCGTTTTTATCGTTTCTAACTTTATTCCTAATCTCTGCTCTGTTTTAAAACCTTTCAGTGCAAATGTAATTTGATTTTGTCGAGATCATACAAGGCATATATTTAATTAAAGATAGTTGAGTTTTATCTGACCTCTAAATTATTTGTAAAATGTGACTTAACTGAGTTTTAAACACATGTTAATATGAAAAACAGAAGTGCAATCAATGAAAAGTACAACTAGTTAACAGGTAACCACTTTATTTTGAGTTACTGATGATAAAAAACTACAAAACACGACTATATAATATAGAATTATAATTGAATGATTACTTTCGATTTGACTTCATAAACTCAATCATGAATTGTTGCAGTTGTCTGGTCTCTTCAAGAGTCATAGCATTGAAAAGTGAAGCTCTCATACCACCAACAGAGCGATGGCCTTTCAATTGAATCATATTTCTGGCCTTGGCTTCTTCGAGAAACTTCTTCTCAAGTTCTTGATCGCCATTTTGACCTCCAACACGGAAAGGTATATTAACACGACTGCGAGAATTGGGTTTAATAGGCGTATAGTAAAAATCATTAGAAGAATCAATGACTTCATAAATGAGTTTAGACTTGGCATCGCTTCTCTTTGCCATCTCTTCTAGTCCTCCATTGTCTTTAATCCATTGAAGATACAAGTTGCACATGTATATGCTGAAAGAACAATTTGAATATGAATTTTGGATTAGAGAATGATTTGAGTATAAGGTTGAGAACAAAAATGACTTCAAAAATGACTTCAATACAAGGTTAATATAAAAAATAACGAAAAACCTACGGATAAGTTGGTGGAGTGTTATACAGAGAATTGTTGTCATCCATAATCTTATAGCTTAAAATAGACGGACAGATATCCATAGGTTTACCAATCAAGTCTTTCCTAACGATAGCTACTGCGAGACCAGCAATGCCAGCATTCTTTTGAGTTCCGGCAACTATAACACCATATCTTTTGACATCAATGGGACGCGTCAAGAAGTTAGAAGTCATATCGACAGCAACGGGAACATCAGGCAAAGTATTAGGTATATGAGGAAATTCGATACCATGAATAGTTTCATTGTCGGTATAAAAAAGATATTTAGCATTAGGATCTAACTTCCATTGGCTATAATCGGGTACTTGGGTGTATTGACTAGTCTTAGGCGCAACTCGATTAACAGTAGTATATTTGTCTGCCTCTTTGGCTGCTTTATCAGACCAGGAGCCAGTGACCACATAGTCAACAACAGTTGATGGATCCTTAAATTTTGAGCATAAGTTAAGTGGTATAGCAGCGAACTGTGCAGTTCCTCCACCATGCATGAAAAGTATGCTATAATTATCTGGAATACCCCTATAATCAAATTAGTCTACTATTAGTTTGCTATCATTTCTCCTTATCACACTTTTGCAAACTTTGCCTTACATTAGTTCTCTCAACAGCTTTTGCGCGTTGCCAACTATAGCCTCGAAGTCTGCTGATCTGTGACTCATTTCTAAAATGATTAGATATGCCATTCATTTATGAGATAATAATTGGATAATTCTATTAAGTTTATTAGAAATTATGAGTGACTTTTTTAGTTTAAATCATTTGTTTGACAATTTGTATGCATATTATTATATAGACTATACAACACTTGAATTTGTATGTATCCTATTATATACACAACTATAATGTACTTGTTTAAATCTTAAAAACTAATCATTTTCAATTTGAATTTCTATTTAACAAAACAAGATTAAGAGAAAGTTGAGAAATATAGATTAGAAGTGGTAGGATCATGAGAATCAATGTGTACGATTGTGAATGTGTGTGTGTGTGTGTGTGTGTGTGTGTGAGATTGATAGATGTTGTTTAACGCAATTAAGCTAGAAAGTTGCACAAGTATTTCAACTAAGATTATTTAGTAGATATTTAAGATAACTTCTCTTCTATTCATCAATTTTAGTAAATATTTTTTAATATTTTGTGCAAACTTTTGATTAAGTATAAAGTGAATAATTAGGAATTGAAAATATCACATCTCTACTACTGCACACTGAAAACAAAGCCATCAAATATTTAGAAAATTAGAAACTAATCACGTAAGGAATTTATACAGTAATACCTAGATACTAGATACAGAGAATCAGATTGGCTATAAAAAGGTTTCGTTACAAGGACGTTCACTATTAGCTTAAGATTTTAATAAATTTACTTTTTTTGGACAACATTTTCATATAAAAAATTCTCGAAGACTTCAATATGAATGCTAATAATATGAGCAAAACTGAACTTTTCTCATTAAAGTAGCTGTTTTTCTACAATCAAAAATATTTTTTAGAATTATTTGAAGTGATTTTTCCAAAAACGTGATTGGACCATAAGACTATAAGGAGGTGTTGTGAATTACTATTAGTATGAAAATTTGGTAGAAGTTATCAGGAACTGAGAAAAAAATCAATTCGCTAGGAAGAAGTTGATCATATAGAGCTATTACTGTACAAATATAAGATAGCTCGTTAAGTAAACATTTGTAAAATATCTAATTGATTTAAACATGTAAAGATTGATCCTAAATACCACAAAATGAAGCAAAATAGCAAATATAAAGCGTATTAAAGCTTTATTAAGTAAAGTTATAACAAGCATTCTAGAAAGATTTAAGCTTGTTTATAAAGTCTGTTATAAGGAAATAACGATCAATGTTACTAACACTTCTAAAACGCAGGTAGTACAGATAAATAGATAAAAAGATAAAAACAAAAAGTAAATACAAATAAAAAATAAATGAGAACAAATGAGAAATAAATAATAGTAAATATGAATACAATATAGCATATTAAGAATCATACCCATAACACTGATACCAGTGTCTTTATAATACACTAACTCTTCCTGTGCTTTCTTTAAAACCTAAAATCAAATTATTAATTTGATTAATATGATTAATTATCTAATACATTGAACCAATATGATACCTCAGTGGGAAGTTTAGCTGGTCCAGGAGAGAAATTAATAACTTTACTATTAGCAGACATAATGCAATTGGAATGTAGCACACAATTGAAAAGAGAGTTAGATGTAGACTAATGTTCGTCTAGTAGAGCAATAACGTCTAGTTGGACTAGACGTGAAACTTTTAACTAGTTCAACTATCAACACGTTGTCGAAAACAAGACGTCATATAAACGCTTTTTTTCAAGGATATCTAGTTAAGAGACTCAGTTGTTATGCGTTTTGCTTTAAGATAAACGCAATGAACAAATTTAGCGGTTATTATGAATTTTGTTATTAAGATATTTATTATAAGCTTAGTTATGAGATGTTTATTGTATTACATTTTTATTATATCAATAATCAAATGCTAATAGAAATGACATAATCGTTGTTTTTTAACTCTGGCAAACAAATATCTTTTCAGATAGTTCTTGTTCTCAGATAGTGTTGATTTAGTTATGGACATTTGGATTGTTTTTATGCTAACAGTTAAAGCTCTAGATTATGATCAACAAATATTGAATGAGGTGAAACATTTAGTTTAGAATTAATATCGATTATGAAATCACTTATCGTTTTATCAGTTTGTATCGTGTAAACAGATAGGGTGGAAGCCAATTCAATTGCAAGTAGACATACTTTAATCTATTTTTCACTTGGATGTCTCCTCTCTGTCTAGAGGATTTAAATGCTCACTTAGTTTAAACACCTGTTTTCATCTATAACTATCAGATTTACTTTGAATGACTCAATTTGAATCCGCTTATTATCGTTTAAATTATAATATATTCAAATTCAAATTAATTTTTTCAATCAAAATAGTATTTGCATTCATCCAAATCAATAGTAAAATACTTAAGGATTTTTCCATAAAATCTTCAAAATATACACTATTTAAATCTCTCTTTGATCCTCTAGACAGAGAGACGACACCCAAGTATATAGATTTTGATTAAATATATACTTTTCTGATAAAACCTATTGTATAATAGTTTTAAATTTGAACAATAATGTGTTTTTGCTTTATTTTGCTGCAATTATTACAAAAAATTAAGAAAAGTTCATATTGAAAATTATACAAACGTTAGGTCAAGTTAGCGAGATTTGAATGGCAGGTGCCAGTGCACCCTAGACCCCTACTAGCTTGCTCGCTTTAACTCTTATCTTACAGAAACCTCTAAGATTATTTAGAATAAGTCATGAGTTGCTATTGATATGGATTTTAATGAATAAGAAAACGTTTTTAAAATCATGAAACAACTTGATGACGAAAGAACACAAAATTATTGCGTTATAGACAAGTAAAAATTTGATTCTATGAAAATATATACAATTGAAATAGAGATACAGTGTCTCAAATACAGTGTCCCAAATACAGTGTCCCAGTTACTATTGAATACTAACTAAACCATACATTCTTTCAATAGTAACTGTACTTCAATTGTTTCATAATCAATTACACAAACATATTCGTTAAAATTGACTGAAAACAAATCAAAATTCAATTATTCCTATGAATTAACTCAATGAAATCTCTTCGGGTATGTCTTCTTCCAGCCCTCTGCATGACAGCTCTTCGAAACTCATCAAATCTAATAACTGGTTGACTTCTGCGATGCGACGGTGGACTAAATACAATTTGTTGGATAGTGACTCTAGGCAGAAGTTGCGGAGAAGTAGAAGTGACGTTAGACTTGACTCTCACTCTACAAAGAGGACACGTATCATGACTTTGAAGCCAAGGATTGATACAATTCTTATGGAAGTAGTGGTTGCAGTCCAACTGTTGACTAGTACTATCATCAAAACAATTTTCCTCCAAACAAATGGAACAAAGATAGAGACAATTAGGAGCTGTATCTTGAGTAGAAGCATGATTAAGACAATTAGGAGTAGTATCTTGAGTAGAAGCATGATTAGAAGAAAAGGGACGAAGAAGAGAGCCAGAACTAGTAGGAGTAATTTCTTGTAGAAAATCAGATTTGCATATAGAGCATTTAAAATTAGATGAAAGAGAGTTAACTTGTTGTTTGCATTGGTAGCAGTAATAAGGAACAAGTATGACACTATCGTCTAATGACATGATCGATGATCAAATAAAACAATTATGAATTAAGAATCAAATAATTGATTAAACAATTAATGACAATATTTGTTTCAATGCTATTTAAGCGATTAATGATAATGACATGTAGTGAAAACTGCGTATATCGTTAGGTCTAAACATTATTAGATCATTAGTTCTGATTAAGATCTATCAATTATATCGTAGTTTCAAAGTTCAATATATGATTGTTAACATCTGTTACTATTAACAGTTCAGTAATACTAATAAGTGCCTAATATTTCAGTTGTTTGACAGTTCTGGAAAATCTTTTGCTAAAGTTAGTCACACATTAAAGTTTAGACTTGAAAACAGTTCTTAAGCTATTTTTTTCACTGATAGTCATCAGTGAGTCTAGAAAGGGGATTAAACTATTGTATGACAAGAGAATGGTTGCAAGTTTTCATTCACAAAATCTCGTCATTGAAAAGTAGACCTAAATTTTGTCTAGAGATCAACTACTTGTTTAGTTACCCCTTTTTTCGCTACCTATTTCGTTTTTAATCTTTCCAGACTTCATCACGACTATCAGTGAAATAAATAGCTTGACAATTTTACAGACTGATCGCTTCCCAGTTGATGGTACATTGAGA
Organism: Archegozetes longisetosus; assembly: GCA_018873245.2. Classification (NCBI taxonomy): domain Eukaryota; kingdom Metazoa; phylum Arthropoda; class Arachnida; order Sarcoptiformes; family Trhypochthoniidae; genus Archegozetes; species Archegozetes longisetosus. Next base: position 14,496,249 of record JAEMBT020000001.1, on the reverse strand, counting down.
AAAACTCCCAAGAGATTTAAACATTCAAAGGTTATCAAGTCGTTGAAAGTGATAGCAAATGGAGATCAATAGCCTAGTGTTTGAAAAACTATCGATATTGGCAATCTTTGGCAAGTATTGAGATAGTTGGTCAGGTTATCAAAATTCAAATTGAATGAGATTCTTTTATTAAGTTATACTGTCAACTATGTATATGATAGCTGAATTTTTTGCTGAACTTTTTGCTGAACGAGTTCTGCCCAAGCAAATTCCACAGAAAGCAGTTTTATCAATCAGTTTGGTTCATTTTCTAACCCTAAGTCTAATTCATTTTTAGCATAAGGACATTATGAAAGAAATAGTTTTGTAAACTATCTCTCCGTCTACTGACGGTCACTATCTTTGGCACTAAATCGAAATTCATAAAAAGAACGTGAAAATGATCTTAATTAATGAACTAAAGAACGAGATAAAGTTAATCAGAAAAGTGATAAGTAGTTGGAATAGAAAAAGTTGAAATGATTTACTAACATATGTATGATAACTTATAATATTGGAAGTGATTAGTCTTCTATACTTTTGACTGAGCATTTAATAATACTTTAAGTAATATGTTATTTCAAACTTAATGCATATTTTATATGAATTTTTGTAGTCATGCCATTGCATAGTTTAGATAAATGATTAAAATGACTTCAAATTTGAGACTTATTTTAGTAATTATTATTAACATATTATAAGATTAATAAACCTAACTTTTAGTTCTAATCAATACTCTATTGTTACAGTAATACAGAGGTTTATAAAGAGAATAGTCAGGCATTTTTGAAGTTAAATCAATTTTCATAGTATTATCTCAACATAACAAATTATATATCAAATTAAAGCCCTTTAAAATAACTTTAATTTGGCCTATAAGTACAAAAAATAATTGTAGTTTAGATTTCATTTTAATCTTGAAAAATACCTTGAAAAACTAATGTAAAACTAAGTTTTTTGCTGAAACTTATTTTTAAAATTGTTTTAATAATATTTTGCTGTTCAATTCAAAGAAATGTTATTTCATGAAAATAAGGAGAAGATCTTCAAAATAGATTGATTTCAATAAGATTTCACTGTTTAAGAAATGTAAGCTTTGCGATTTTTACCACTGCTAAAATGCCATAGAGTTTCTAACAGAATAAAACTTTTTTCGAGGCATCATTTTACAGTTGAAATTAAATCTAAACTACAATTATATTCCATACTTATTATATATCAAATTAGAGCTATTTTAAAGGGCTTTAATTTGATATATCATTTATTAAATTGAGAAAACTGTGTAAAATATTATTCAACTTCTGTACAACTCGATAGCTTTATATAAGTAAAACTTTTCATTTGTAAATTCGTAAAAGTTACAAAGTTTGTTTGAAAAATATTTAGTTCATTCTTATCTTCATTAATTAAGATAATTATAGCGTTTTGTCACGAATTTTAGATTAAGTGCCAAAGAGCTTTGGTCATAATCGGTTAAGTATCCACCTAAATACTATACTGTTACAAAGATTAATTTATTTTGTTGAAAGGGCAGTCCCCTTATGTGACACCTTATAAGACCATTAGAAAAATAATAATCAATCAAACTTAGGGATACAAAAATCACTAGAAAATCAAGTTTCAACTTAGCTTTGAGTGAAAATGTTAGGAATTAGTTTGTCAATTGTAGTATCATTTGAATTGTTATTAATTGTTATTGCTACTCGTGTTTTAGTCTTAGACAAGAAATAATATCTTATTTGAGAGCTTATTTAAGCTCAAAATCGAATTGATTTGAGTCTATAGGAGTCGAGTGTTTGCGTTGTTGAGTAGTATCCAAAGCGTCAACTTTAGTAGCACTAAAATGAATCTTAGTTAAATCTAACTCATTCCCAATATTCTTACTCCTCCTAACCATTAAAATATAAACATAACCCAAGCCGATGACTAAAATAAGTAATCCATTGCATAGAAGAATCAAATGTTTGGTGAATAAATTAATGCAAATTATCCAAATAGTTAATAAGACGCTAAATAAGGTAGACATGACCACGTTTTCATTTATCGATCCATACAGACCAACAAACATAATAATCATTAACGATATGTAAAATAAAGTTAATAATGATTCAGAAACAGTTTGGTTGTCATATTCAAATCCTAATAAAATATTAAAAATATAAATTACTGCCTATATACTCATATTCATATAAAGACTTACTGTAAAATATTTGACTTTTAGCAACCAAATCGATCATCACAATAACAGATGCTAAGATTCCCAATAATTGAAGTAAAATAAGAATCCATTGCATTACGTATGTTTCTGAACTTTTATGAGGCGATGTCCGAGAATAGCGATTCAGATTAAGAATCGTTATATTTTCATTAGCCATGTTTCAAGTTGTTCATTTCTTATATATATTGTTCAACTTATATACATATGAATTTATCCAACAAATGTGTACACTTAATCATTGGAATACCGGTAATCCACTTACTGGTCACAAATATAAGTCACTAAACAGTCAAAAATAAGCTTCAAATCGAAACAACAGATATGTTTAAACGATCGCATTAACCATATGACCAGAATATTAAACAGAATGACCAGAAAATGAAACAATATTTGAAAATTGTTACGTTAAACACAATAAAAGAAGATAATGAAAGAGAAATACTAATAGTAATAATTTATTGAATATTACAAAAGTTCATAAAGAGTTAAGAAAACTTACTAAAAACGCAGTTACGAGCATTATACTAATAGAATATATTTAACAGAGGTGTAGATAGAATGAGTTATGAAACTTTTATGAAAATTGTAATGAGATAGTGCTTCTCTTTAGAACAAAATTCATACATTTGAAAGCGTGACGAAAATAAAAGTTATATTATTTGCCATAGTATTAGAGTGGAGCCAAAAAATTATTGATTGTCTAAAACTCATATTATAGAAAATAGTAGTAAAAGATAAAGAAAATAAATGCATTATTATATTCGAAACTATCATTATAATTATGAAAGTAAAAATCGATAAATGAATTAATATACAAGTTTCGTTCATGTTTGCTTGGCTCTCATTGGATCAACAAATTTAATAGGTCTTATGTAAAAACTATTTGTTGTTTGAACATGATCATCGACGTGTCTCTATTAGAGACTTAGTCGGGTCAATGCTATTTGTAATGTTATATGAATTAATGTAATATTTGTAAATATTATTTTAGTAATATTTATACTCGCTCACTCAACTAGTTTTCAAATATATTATTTTACTGAACTTATATTTGATTTTGCGAATTGAAATTATATTTAACTTTGTTTTATATTGCTCGAATTTATAACCATTGTACAAACGTTATTTACATGTCTATTCGCCTGACAAATTAAATATATTTATTATTATTAACCTTTAATTTTATTATTAATAAAAAATTGATTGCATCGTAAATTAGTTATTAATATTAATTTTACAAATTAATTACTTATAAATACACTTTAGATATAGATAACAGTGCGTTTACGTTCACGTAAAATAATAAAAATAAAAGTAAATCCGAAGAAAGAAATAAGATTAAAAGTAATCAGTATATAAGAACTAGGATTGTAAATTAATAAAGCAACAATAATGGTCCAGATGTGAAGTGATACACTAAATATTACAATGAATATAATATTTTCAGTAAATGTTGCATATAGACCCATTACCATTACTATAAGTAGATATGTATCCAAAACACCCAATATATTTGCGTCTGTATCTGATTCAAATTAAAGCTTATAAGTTTAAATTATTCATTTTTCATATTTTCTTCTTTATGTCATATACTTTCTAGATGTTTGTGTTAATTTAAGTCTATTCAATTAAAAGAGAACTTTTCCTTGTTTGGTGAGAATAAAGAACGCGCTTCAACAATGAAAAAAGAACGCTCTCCAACAATGAAAAATTCGTTTTAATTTAATAGTAAAGTACTGTTGAAAATAAGGCTGTATTATACAAAAACTCTACATAATATTCAGACTAATCTAATATTTAGAAAACATAGACGAAATAGAAGCTGAAAAATGAAAAAAGTATAAATTACTAACAATAGAAATGTTTACTGCCAGTTGTTCCATCAACCATTAAGATGAATGAATAGGTAATACCAATCACTTGAGAGATTAGCAGCAAATATTTGCAAGCCAAAAATGGTTCACTTTTATCGTTGTACATATCTATTTTATTGTGATTAACTATTAGTTTAAAAGTTTGAAATGAACTGAAACTAACAAAAATTATTAAATAACAATTGACAGTACATTTTGTGTGACAAATTGTATACCTGTAGAACAGTAAAATAAGGTCAACTTTTTATGCATTAAACAATCGATAAAACATTGTCGCAGTAATTGAATGTAAATCTAAACTGAACTGCAATACTAAAATCAATATAAAGTATATGATGTTTCGTTTAGCCTCAATGTGTTCGTAAAAATATCGCAAAAGTTTATGACAATAAACAATCGTTCAAACTGTGCTTATTTATACAGCTTTAAACTCAAAAGTGTTTGACTTTATTTTATTTTTAACTAATACATAGTCTTAGATTCGGTTAACTTACATCTAACACAACAAATTCATATGAAACTATAAGAGATTATTCATAATTTATAATAAAGAATTTAAATTAATATCCTTATGATATCGCCGTTAGATCAATTGAGAAAACATTTTTGTATCTTAGGGAGACTATTACACGATTACGTTTATTATCCCTGTAGAATAATTTCTTTTTCAATACATGCGCAAATATTCATATTTTGTATTGTAAACAAATTCACTACTTATTACATCGACTACTTATTGGATACGAAGGTTAAAAGTAGTCTCTCTTAGATACAAAAAACTTCTCAATTTCTTAATCTAGAGGTCGAAAAACGTTTGAAAGTAATATAAATGTTATTATACGAGTCTTTAAAACTATAATAATTCATATTTCATGCATTTAGATCATTAATTTAGTCAAATTTTGTCATTAATAATCTGAACTTTGAAGTTAACATTTCAATAGTTCAACACTTAAATTGACGAACTTTAAAAGATCAGCGGAGAAGCCATTCAAGATGTATGCAATCAGAGAACTAATAGTCATTGATAGTAACCATAAGTGGTAGCATGCTTTCCATCAGATCACATCTTCGCATTTTAAGAAACTTATATAATGTTCAATATAGTAATAGAACTAAATTGGAAGTATAATTTTGCAACAACCTATGCAAGTCGGAAGGAGATTGACATAGCAACAGTCTATTGACATAGCAACAGTCTAACCTGACCTGCCTGTTACTATTGAGGATTAAGTTTTCGAGTGTAATAATTACCAAAACTGGAAACATTCAAATAAACATTTCAATTCTTGTCAACATTCAATTATTTGGTAAACAAATAGTTAAGAAAACTATTAAACCATAACTTTGAAGGGAAAACATCTGTGATTATATGAGAAATATTGTGATTATTTGTAGTAAAACTTTAGAATTTTGCACAACTGATTAAAGAAAAATTGAAGTATTTGATATGGTATAAGGTGGCGGATCAGGTAGTGGAGAGTACGGCGGAGGCTTATCCATCTCAGAGTAATATCTAGATAGTGGTGAGTCGTATTCGGTAACTGCGTTAGATAATTGTAGATTTTGAAGTAATTGATCAATAATTAAATTACGCTGTTTAATCATAAAAATGAATATGGTAGAGGACATCGATACAAATATTAATGATAAAAGTATAAGAAAATTGAATATTTTCAATTGATCCATGATGATAGATGTATATAATATGATCCATGAGATTAATAGGAAACTAAATATAAGTATTACTGTTGTCTTCTCGTTAATACTCGCATATAAACCCAATATCATAATAATAAGCAGTATAATATTAAATACTACTGTTATGTGAACGTCATCTAAATTAAAGTAATGAAAAATATAATATTATATATATTTTAAACAAAATAATACTAAACGACATACTTCGCACAAATCCGTCTCCTGTTATTCTATCAAACAATAAAACCATTGATGAGATGATCCCAAAGCCTTCAAGCATTATTAGTATATATTTAACAGTTAAAAAAAGTTCTTTACTGACAGACATATTTAGCTGTGAGCTATGCTAGAAACGATTCAATAGAATATATTTAGTATTTTGCTTTTCATATAAATAAATTAACCTTGGCTCATATACACTCGTACAGTAAGTCATTATTGATTCGAGATCAAATAGATTATTAGGCTAGTTTTCAAGTTTAATTCTTTCTGTTATAGAATATTTTCGTTCTTGTTATATGCTTATATTATAACATTATTAATATTTATTATAGAATTTTTACTTTTCAAATGTTTAGTTTTGTAAATGTTTACTCTTTATGTGTTGCAGCACTAAACTGCTGATAAACTTCAATATTGTAAGTGAAAGCTTTCACATGTTTTCAAATTCCATCTAAACCTTAAAGTCAACAAAATTTTTGATACCAAGTCTTTATAACTTTTAGCTTTCAATTTTAACCTCAAATGTTTGATGTTCACATTTCGAAATGCAATTCTGTCCTTTTGATTGTGTGGGACAAAATCTATCAAATACTTAATGAATTGAGCATTGAATTTCGAAACTTATCTTGTAGTCATGTTTAAATTAATTTGAATGTCTACAAATTTAGGAATATCTTATTTAATTTTGATTTTACGGTAAATTATGAGTAGTTTGTCTAAATTTTTCAACTTGTAGAAGGGTAAAACTTTAACCTTCAGTACTGTCATTCAAATGAGCAGACCATTTGTTTGTGTGTATGCATTTTTATGATTTATATTCATTTGTGTGCATTTGTATGATTTGCATCTCTCATTATAATTTGAAACAGAAAACAATTAGTACAGTAGAACCTCGTTATTTTGAGCCAGCTTCTGCCAAGTAATTTTGTTCAAATAGCGAGTTTTCAAAATAGCTGGTATACTGAAAAAAGTCCGAAATAAAGATCTTGCTCAAAATGCAATATTTGAATGATTAACACTAAAATTTGATTTAGATTGAGACTCAGGTTTGAGGTTCGTCCACGAGTCTCTGGAACCTGAACTGCTCAGCAACAAATCTTAATAATAATGATTTTTTGTGAAAATTTGATGCGTTATCATATCTTGAAACTATTTGACAGATATTTCAAAATAAAGAGGTACACAATAATATAGACTTATTTTCAAAATGGTTCAGAATATTGAGTGTCTACTGTATTGACTGATAATTAGTCAACCCATACCTACCCACGAGTCAGAATACTAGCCTTCACTCATATGAGGACCTGATAATTCTACGACTATTCATTGCGACTGTGACTCTTAGAATTCTTTTAAAAAGAGCCTAATTGAAAAGGCAAGTTTAATTATTAAACTATGCATAATTTAATGAATAAATTGTTCGTTCATCAATATAGAGAAGAATTGAATTTTTTTCTTATAAGTTATAGGAAGTAATACACGATTAAACGTTAGACATAATATGGATTATGTGGTAAATTACCATAAATAGTGTTAATATTAATATCTTTATCTATTTGATCAACCCTTATATCTACCAAACTATCATTTTGTTTAATGATTAATATATAGATAAATGTAAATAATGTCGTAGCCATTTCTATAATCATAATAATAACATTTAGCTGTGAATATAGAGAATAAAGCATTCCACGAAATAATAAGTTGCAAATGATGTGTACTAGGTATGCTAGAAAAAAGATTATGGTTAACCATAACTTTTCTTCTATAACTGCATATATTCCAAATGCTATTATGCTGAATTGCGATATTAATCTTCCAGTTATAACCAAACTGTCCATTTCTAGTTAATTAAAGTCAATTATTTATTCTTATTTATCATAATTTATTTCTAAAAGTACTATCTGTTACTTGTTAATAAATTTTCCAATAATTAATATTTATAACTAAAGACTTTAAGTCATAGTTATAGCTTTTTATTAGAGTTTCTTAAATCAAGTCAATGTCATATTATTGAGAAAAATTTATTAAAATTACATTTACTTATGACAGGATACTTTGTAGAGTATGACTACACAAAAAAGTTGAACATAGAAACACTAATAACTTACTAGAATCTCGTAAATCTTCATCATCGTATGGATAATCATTAATAATAAATTGTTCACTGTCTATATTAATACTTTGTTGAACAATTTGAGTTAACATGATAGTTGTACCCATCAGGATTAATACTTGTAATACTAACAGAGTATATTTGACTATTATAAACTTACACTCCATTTCAGAAACTGTTCTGATGATAAAGTCTTTGTTGATAGTCATTATAAAGTATAGAATTCTCAGTAATTTAGAAATAAGTTTGTTGGACTTCACTCAGGCAAAGGATATTAACGTTGCAGTTACTCAAACTTATCGATTTTATATGTAAAATGTTGTTAACTTCAGGAAGAACTTAAAATGTGAATACACTGTTTATTATTAGGTCATTATAGAGAATAAGTTTTTTGCCTGATTAGTGACTAAAATATTGCAGAATTTTGAACTTTATTTCAAATTTGATTGCTTTGTGATAATCGATTTACTTTTATTCTTTATATATTATCGGAATATATAATTAAACGGAGAGTAATACGTTTATCAATAACTTTTTAAGTACTTATAAGAATTTCATCAAATTTCATATAATGATTAATGAACATATTCATAATATTTTTATATTAATGAAGAAGCGTATTCACTCCGTTATTGACCGCTTTTGGGATTTTTGTGAGGAGCCCTCTCATTGGATATTGGCACAAATTTGAATTCAATATCTTTATCTTATTTCTAATTCTTGTTCTTAGTTTTTGAAAATTATCAGTCTTACGGTCCCTTCAAGGACATTGTTTTTAAAAATTGACCAAAGATCTCGATTGATCTCAGTTGAGGAGCATTTGGGAGGTTTAACTACTCGGGCACGTATTTGATATCCTTTAGCCACTTATGAAAAGCGAAATATTAAATATAGGAATGCCAACTCTCCAGTCTCCAGCTCGATTCTTAAGCTAGAGACTGTAATCTCCAGCCTTTACTTAACTTGTAGAAATATTTTAATCATCGAATGATTTAGTGAGATGAAAGTAAAACTAATTTTGATTCGCGAAATTTCAACTCAATACATGAGAACTTTCATGTGAACTAAACTTATACTTAATTCTATTTTAATCCTTCAAATACTTGGCTCTAACACCTGTACAATAAATCAATGCACGTTTATTGAAGTTGATATTTTATTCTGATAAGTATGAAGCTGATGTTGATTTAAGTGAACATATCCACACTCATTTAGTTTAGTTCGTATTTTACCTCATTGTGAATCAATTGGAAATGAATTTGTCGAACGGATATTCAGTGTAATGAGAAATTTGTGGAAAGATGAAGGGAATCGTCTAACTGTACCTCAAGTCAAAGTTGAATTATGCATAAAATTTAGTTATTCGATGAGTTGTACAGAATTTTATGATCACGTATCAAAAGAACGCTAATTAATAGAAGCAGCTAAATCAGGAAATAAATATGATTTTAAAATTTAATATGATGTTTATTCTATTGTTATGTGCTCAATAAAAATTTTGGGTATTATACTGAAGTGTAATCTATAGTTAGAAAATCAATTTAAATTGATCATGGAAAGTTACTCTATGTAATGTACGCGCGTAGTTTATCAGAACAATTATAATATTGGGTTTTTGTAGTTTTTCTAGAAAATTTTTTAGACACGTGCAAAATAATATAAATACTTCTGCAAATTGTAATGCGTCTCATTAGCACTTTCATAACTGTGAATGTCTCAGAGTTATATGCGATTATCTCCACCGAATGATTGTGTGTTAACTTCCTTCAGGACCACACTTTTACCACCCCCGAAATGTTACCAATTTATCTGAAGGAATCCTGGTGGCGCTCAATCAATCAAAAGAAATACTTGTTTCTCAGTCTTCTACGTGATATCCAGACTGTGTTTCTTTAACTTTTAGTTTTAATTTGGTTTTAGAAATTGTTTATTTATTTGTACTCTTTTTTATATATTTTAAAGTAAACGTTATTACTTTTAATTTTCTTTTTATATATGCATTCATGTACTCCTAATTATGTAGGTCACACCTCAGGACTTATTGTCAGTGTGTAGATCACACCTCAGTATAATACCAAATTTTGTATTGTACTGTCGGCCAAAAATGTATATATCAAAATGTGCGCTTAAAAAATAGTAAAAGCCAATGAGAATTGAACCAAATAAGGAAAAGATTGAGTAAATAATTTTGTCATTATTTTGATGAGTATAATTTTTAATATGAGTCATGAAATGCGAAACTTACCTTTAAATTTCTTTAAGTGTTATAATTTGTATCGAACTTTAACATAAGTAACTTAAATTCATCAGATAAATAATTGAGAAAAGTTGAATGCAAAGTAAATAATTTATGAACTCTTTATTAGTAAAACAGTTAATGCAAAAGTTCATCATTTTGTTTCGCCATAAGTCAGACCTAAACTAAAGGGGGTTTCCAACATACTATGGGACTTCGTGATATCTTACGCACCGTCGCACCCCAACAATATATATATCAATGGAAAGATCTTGAAGAGTAGAACAACTTTTTCTCTGGACTCAGCTTGACAGCTCGTGTCCTAAGGCAGCTAGAGGGCGAAAACTGTATCCGCACTCCATCAGCATACAGATATGATCTAGTCATGGTTTTATACTAAATCGACCATGCTGAATCCATATTTCGAAGTTGCATTTCGATATCTCTTATAGTTACTGGGATAGAGGGCGTTGCTTTAACGTAAATACATTTGATGCATATGATTATAGTTTATAATAAGGAGTTTAAATTAGTATCATTATTGATGTCTCTTTAGATCAATTTCTTAATTTAAAGATCGAAAACCGTTTGAAAATAATAAATGTTTTTGAGTTTTTAAAAACTATAATAATTCATGTCATACATTTAGATCATTAATTTAATTAAATTTGTCATTAATAATCTGAACTTTGAAACTAACAATTCAATAGTTCAGCCCTTAAATTGATGAACTTTAAAAGATCAACTGAGAAGCCATTCAAGATGTATACGCTCAAACACTTAATAGTCATTGATACGTTGTGATGGCATGCTTTTCATCAGATCATAATATATTTAGACTTTAAGAAACTTATAAAAGATTCAGTATAGTAACCAAAGTAAATTAATTTTTGCAACAAGTTCATGAGAATTGAAAGGAGGTTAACATAGCAACAATCTAACCCAACTTGATTTAACTGTGCTACTATCGAGGATTAAGTCTTCGAGTGTAGTAATTATGAAAACTGGAAACATTCGAATAAACATTTCAATTCTTGTCAACATTTGACAGACAAATAGTTATGAAAACTATTAAAACACAACTTTGAAAAGAAAAAAAATCTATAACTATATGAGAAATATTGTGATTATCTGTAGTAAAACTTTGTAATGTTTTGCATAAATGATTAAAAGAAAAGTAAAGTGTTTGATATGGTATAAGGTGGTGAATCAGGTAATGGAGGATACGGTGGAGGTTTATCCATCTTAGAGTAATATCTAGACAGTGGTAAACCGTATAAGGTAACTGCATCAGCTTTATTCATCAGCTGATTGTTGATTTTCAAGTAATCAATCAATAATTAAATTACGTTTAATCATAAAAATGAACATGGTAGAAAACATAGATAGAAATGTTAGGTTGGCCCATAAGTCTTTGCCACTTATTTCAAATATCCTCCTTTATGAATTTCTTAGAAGTTAAAAATATTCTATGACTGAATGATGTATGAGTAACTGAGTGCGATAGTAACTACTAACTAGTGTTCAAAGAACACGACTTTTTTGTTTTAAAGACTTTTCTTGATAATACAGTTCGAATAGTAGCAAAAACTTACGGACCAATCTGATATTAATGATAAAACTATGAGAAAATTTAATATTTTCAGTTGATTCATAATAACAGACATTAATATATATGATCCGTAAGATTAATATAAAACTAAATATAAGTATTACTGTTGTCTTCTCGTTAATACCCGCATATAAACCAAATACCATAATAATAAGTAATATAATATTAAATACTACTGTTGTGTGAACGTCATCTAAATTGAAGTAATGAAAAATATATATTTTAAACAAATTAATACTAATTAACTTACTTCGCGCAAAGCCTTCTCCTGTTAATCTATCAAATAATTAAGTCATTGATGAGATGATCCCAAAACCTTCAAACATTATTTGTATATACTTAACAGTTAAAAGAGCTCATTACTAACAAATATATTTAGCTATAAGTTATGCCTCAAACGAGTCAATAAGATATATTTTGTATTTTGCTTTTTCATATTAATGTTTTAATTTTAGCTCATATGAAGCTTTACTTCAAAAATGTACGGCAGAGAAAATAAAACATATTATAAAGTCAATACTGAAATACAATGTAACTGCATGCATAATCAAGTATAACTGAGTTATAGTTCTTATCAAAACTTAATCATTCACAAGAAAACAATTATTTATTGAACAAAATTCATATAGAACTTTGATAATACATTTTGAACTCTTTTTAATTTGACTTATGTTTGGTTTACTTTGAATTTATCTTTTCCTTATTTGAGATATTTTGCTTGTAATTACAATATTAGGTTTATTAAACTTTTACGCACACTTTGGGTGATAATCTTCTTAACATTAACTTTTAATATACACAGTTTAGTTTTCTATACCATACATTTTTCAGGTAAAGTTTCATATGAAAATTTAAAGTTAAGGCAAGTATTATTTAAAGTATGCGTAAAAGTTTAATAAAGTTGTAATTTCAAGCAAACAATCTCAAATAAGCGAAAGGTAAATTGAAACAAAACTAATCATAAGTCAAATTAAAAAGAGTTCAAAATGTATGATCGAAGATCTGTATGAATTGTGTTTAATAAATAATTGTTTTCTCATGAATGATCAGGTTTTGATAAGAACTATAACTTAGTAATATCTGATTATGCGTGCAGTTACATTATATTTCAGTTTTAACTTTATATATATATTTTCTATACCGTACATCTTTGAAGTAAAGCTTCATAAAGACTCATACAATGAATTATTATTGATTCGAGATATACTTACTTTCCATAAAATAGTTTATTAAGCTAGTTTTCAATTCTTTTTGTTACAAAATATTTTTGTTCTGCTGTTTCATATTATAACTAAAGCATTGCAAATAGTAGATAAAAAAGAGTTGAAAAAAGTCGGAAAAGGTCAGCTAAATAAAGTGAAGTGACAGTAATAAAAAGTTGAAAAGTTCTTAATTAGAGTATTTCTATGGATACATTTATTTACTAAACTCGAGGATCAAATATTGTCAATAAAAGTAAAAAAGGTAACAAAAGCAAGGACGTAAAAAAAATAAAAGAAGTAAAATAAAGTTAAAAAGTAAAAGTAAAAAAAGTCAATAAAAATGGAAAAAGTCGTATTCAGTCATTTTCGACTTTTTTGCATTTAAAGTGAAAATAGTCGAAAAAGTCAGACGCAATGCTTTAATTATAACATATTATTGATGCTTGTTATAAATTTGTTACTTTTGAAATGTTTAGTTTAATAAATTACATGTCGATATGTGTCGAAGCAACTAAACTGCTGATAAACTTAAATAGTATAATTGAAAACTTTGATAGGTTTCCAAATTTGATCAAATCTTAAAGTCGGTAGAATCTTTGATACCAAGCCTCTATAACTTGCAGCTTTAAATTTAAATTTTAAATTTTTAGTGTTCATACTTCGAGACACCACTTCATTCCTTTGATTGGATTGGACAAAATCTATCGAATACCTAATGAATTAGACATTTAATTTTGAAACTCATTCAGTAGTCATTTTTATAGTAATTAGAAGGTCTATAATTCTAGGAATGCCTTAATTAATTTTGATTTTACGGTAATTTATGAGTAGTTTGTCTAAATTTTTCAACTATAAGAGGGTAAAACTTTAACCATCAGTGCTCTATGCAAATGGCAGACCATTTGTTTGTGTGTATGCATTTTTATGATTTATATGATTTGTGTGCATTTGTGTACAATTTTAAGATTTGTATACATTTGTATGTATTTGTCATTATAACTTGAAACAGAAAACAATTAGTATTCACTGATAATAAGTGAACTCATACCAATGAGTCAGAAACTAGTTTGCACTCATATCAAGACTTAGTTACGTTACAGACTATTCGTTCGAACTATAATCTTACGATCTAAAGAGAGTCAGATTTAAACCTTGTTTAATTACTAAGCTATACATGATTTAATAAATAATTAGTTCGCTCATCATTATGGGAAAGAAGATTTTCATTTTCCTTATAAGTTATAATTAGTGTTCACTAGTGTTAACCTAACCTAACCTAACCTAACCTAGCCTAGCCTAGCCTAGCCTAGCCTAGCCTAACCTAACCATCATTAGGTGTTAGGTATAATATGGATTATGTGGTAAATTACCATAAATAGTGTTAATACTAATATCTTTATCTATTTGACCAACTCTTACATCTACCAAACTATCATTTCGTTTAATGATTAATATATAGATAAATGTAAATAATGAAACTATTCTTATAATAATAATAATAATATTTCATTCAGAATATAGAGAATAAAGCATTCCATGAAACTCTAAATTGAAGATGACGTATGCTACAAGATAGAGTATGGTTAACCGTAACTTTTCCTCTGTTACTCAGTATATTGCAAGTGGTAGTTATGCTAAATTGTAATACTAAAATTCCAATTGTAACCAAACTCTGCATTTCTAGTTAAAGTCAATTATTTACTCTTATTTATGATATTTTAATTTCAAATGTACTGTCTGCTACTTATTAATAAATGTTTTCTGTAATTATTATTTATAACTAAAGACTTTAAATCGTATATAGTCTTTTTATTAGAGTTTCTTAAATCAATTCGATGTCATATAATTGAGAAAAAATTGTTAAAATTATATTCACTTGTTCTATAGACAAAACAGGCTGTTTTGTAAAGCATGAATACACAAAGAACATGTTCAACATAGAAACACATATAACTTACTAAAATGCCATAAATCTTTATTATTTTATCAATAGTCATTAATAAAAAATTGTTCACTGTCTATACTTTGTTTAGTAACTTCAGTTAACTTAATAATTGTACCCATTAGAATTAGTACTTGTAATACTAATAGAGTATATTTGACTATTATAAACTTACACTCCATTTCAGAAACTATTCTGATGATAAAGTCTTTGTTGATAGTCATTATAAAGTATAAAATTCTCAGTAATTTAGAAATAAGTTTGTTGGACTCCACTCAGGCAAAAGACATTAACGTTGCAGTTACTCAAACTTATTATCGATTTTATATGTAAAATGTTGTTAACTTCAGAAAGAACTTAAAATGTGAATATACTGTCTATCATTATAGAGAATAAGTTTTTTGCATGTTTAGTGACTAAAGTTATTGAAGAATTTTAGACTTTATATCAAATTTGGTTGCTTTGTGATAATCGATTTTCTTTTACTCTTTATATATTATTCTTAAAACCTTTAATTTTAATACAACTTAATACAAGTTCTTCATATAAAAATGATATATTTTTATGTATTGATTCTTAAATAATCCAATAATAAACTGGTAACACATTTATTGACGAAATAATGAATTTAAGTATAGTTGTAAGGTAATCATAACTGTCAAAAAAAAGATCCTTAAAGTTTAGGGTGTCTAATGGACTTGTATTCAATAAGAAGACAAATAGAAGTAATAATAAATCAAAAAAATTGCAAAAGTGATGCATAATATTTAATTAAAATCAATTGAGAAAGTTCATTTCATAAACTTAACACAGCACAAGTATTATAAAATATAGTATTGATGCTAAAAGTAGAAACTATGAACAGATCAAAATGTAGTAATTGAAAATAACTATAAAGCTCTTATAAACAACTGAAAATTTGAATCAATTATAAATTATTGTATACCTTCTTAGTCTCTTCCTATATTTGAATTTTAGAAACTTAGGAGAAAATACTTTCACCTATTTCTCTGAGACAGCTGACCACATGCAGAACTATTTACAAATTATCGATTACCTTTTGTCGGTCTTCATCTCTTACTCCCAAACCTGGTAGCGACAGACCACCAGAAGTCCCAACTACTTTTTTGACTCACTTCTTATATATGAATATCATTTAAGGCAAATGTTTTGTCAGATATGTATTCGTTGCATCGCTGTTGGGTCATTTATCCCTTCTTGTCGAGCATAAGTATATAAATTGTTTAAATTGCATTACAAGAGCACAACAACTTCTCAATCAGTGCCTTGTAACAAAAAGAAAGTAAAATATTTTCACCAAAATGAAAGCATTTAATTTTCAAATTCTGATACAGTTTTAGTGAAAGTATCAATCGGGTTAAGAAAAGTTTTATGATGGAACATTTCAACAATGTTTAAAAAGTGATAGTGACTGACCTCTTCTATAAAACCTGTGATGCTTGTCATGAAAATAGATTTGCCGAAATAGAATTAACGAATTGATGATTACATGTTTAATCAAACTTTAGTCAATTTATAAATATTTATGTATTGAAAACAAGAATAAATACGAGTGCAATTTTAAGGATAAATCCCCTGTTTTTGAGAAGAATAAATTTGTATTCTGCTGTAAATTAATATAGAAATTATTTTGAGGAACAGATTGACTCTAACTCAATATAGCATTATATAAATCTGTTTTTTAAAATTATTTCTATACTTATATCTCACAAAACTTTAATCGCCTAATTTGTGTTTGTTATTGAATCAGAAATCTAAACGTTAACGAATCTGAATCTATAAATGTGTATAGTCTGCATTTGATTAACCTAACCTAAGTTAGGCTTTATATTAGATGAAGGGTTAATATTAAATACATGGATTCATTTCCTTATATATAATACTTTAGGACAAAGCTTTATACAAAATATCTTCTCAATGAAATAGCTAATTTTGCATTTGTCTTATTGACTGAATTTTATAGTTGGAAAAATCGATACTGGTCATTAAATGTTTTGTAAGTAATAAAGGCATTTTTTATTCATTGATTTCGATTTTTCAAACTATTAATATGAAATTCAGTCAATATGACAAATGCAAAATAAACTATTTCAATGAGGATGTATTTAGGATAAAACTTAGTTCTGAAAGCATTTAATATCGTCACATCAGTGTTACAATGCACTAAATCGAAGACCTTGACAAAATGAGTTAATACTACTTTTGAATTGAGATACGAAACTTCTATAAGTTGCTCGAATCGAATCTGAAAACTTTGAAATAAATTTAAAATATATGATTTCGTGTACACCTGTTATAGTATCGGGAATTATGATTCTAAACTTTAAACTGAAAATTGTCTTTAACACACTTTTGTAAGTGAGCACGTTATTGCACTGAGGTGACGATATAAGAAAATGGGTTAGCCTGTCTAATTTTAACAAGAAAAACGTGGAACAGTATTGATTCTATAGTGTAAGTTCGAGGGGTCAGTCAATTGTCCAGTTGATTTATTATAAGTAAAACAATAATTATTTAATATTGAGACTGTACTCTACTACATATCTGTATAACATTAATAAAGTAATAATTTGATAAAAAAGTATGTCGAATATCATTTTTATCATTCCCTCGAATATTGGCTTAATATTTAGTTCAAAATTAGTTTAAATTTGTGAGATATAGAAGTTAATTAATTTTCATATTTTGGAGATGTCGCAAACATTACTACTTTATCAACCGATTAGGTCAAACGTGGAACTGGTGAGTCTTGTATAAGTATTAAAGTGAAAATGCAGTAGATTTGAAGTGGAATGAATATAAGTCATTAGATCCAATTTCGTTTACTTTCTGAATTATATTGTTATACAATTGATATTTAACCTATTAATTTAAATCAGATATTAATACACACTTATTAGTGGTTAAGAATGTGTATTTTACACAAGTTTAAGTGTTGTAATTGCTTAAATGCGACTATAATAATTAACTCAATTTTGAGAATCAAACTGAAAATGTTCGAAGGATACAATCAAATTCAACAAAATTTTCACCCAAAACTGATTCAAAAAATTGTACGTTTCGTCATATTGATACTGTACATATATCAAATAATTAATTTGACTATAAATTATCTGAATTATGAAACAGTTATTGATTTGAAGTCTAAACATGAATTACATGAGATTCCATCCATTACGATATGTAATAGAAAATTTTATAAAACAAATCTAACTAAACACGATTATAAAATACATCCAACTGAATTTAACTCCAGTATACTGTGTGGAGTTCATTTCGAAAATGGATCTAAGGAAGCTTGCAATAAATTATCTATACCATTAATAAGTTCAACACCGTATTCACCAGTGTGTATCACATTTTTAAGTAAGCTTCTCGATGGCTTTGAGGCAAAAGATCATCAATTTACATCAATTTTAATGGTAAAATCAAAAGATTTAAATATTTCAAACGTTAATGTGAATATTCACGGAATTAAAACACCTCCAAATATATTAAGCGATTTTATAAATTTGAGGGATGGCTTTGAATATGAAATGGAATTGGATACTTTTCACGAAATATTGTTACCATTTCCATATCAGACTGATTGTCAAGATTATGATTCATATTCTGATGTAAAGAATGCACCGAAATCTCAAGAAGATTGTATTGTCAAACATATGATGAAAAAAGAGTTTAAAAAGTGCAGATGTCACAAAAAATGGTTTTATGGTGATATTAATTTTTTTAATAAGACCTTTTGCATGGGAAAAAATTGTAATGTAAAGCTTGAAAGAAATATCTTGGAAAAGAGATGCAAAAGGAGTTGCAATAATAAATATTACATCGAAACAATCAAAGGTGCTGATAATCACTTTTATTATAGAGGATGGATTGTGGTATACTTTACAAAACCATCTGAGAAGGAAATGTTTTATATTCATAGTCCGAAAATGGATTCAATCAGATATTTGTGTTCAATAGGATCAATATCATCGATGTGGTTTGGAATCTCTTTCTTTCATTTTACTAATCAATCATTTGTGAAGATTTTCCACATAATTAATTCACTTCTGATATCAATTGGTGTGAATTTACATACTATCACCAAAATTCAATCAAAAATTAAACTTCGATTGATATTCGCTTCATTACTTAAGTTAACATTTTTTTGTCTTATGTCTTATCAAGTTTATGAAATTATTATAGATTTTCTAAATGAAGAAACAGTTACTCGATTGAATATAGAAAAAATCAAAATATTACCGAAATTAATTGTTGGTGCACCTCTTTTTAATGTAAAAACACTAAAGAGAATAGAACGTGATTATTTTAATAAATCATTCGATATAAAAAATGTTAAATATATTAACTCAGAACATCTACAAAAGGAAGTATTATATTATGATATTTTCGCTAAAATGTTAAACGAGAGAAAATTCGAAGAATTCAAAGATTATTCAAGTTATGATGAAATTTTTCCGTCGTGTGAAATTGAAATTGAAAATAGGAAAATTGCATGTCCTGAACCTCAATTAAAACTAGATAAATCGTTTCTTGGATTGGGAAAATTTTATTTTGGTAATTTAAATGATAGTTTCAAACAATTATTACATAATATGGATATTGAAAGAAATTTGAAGAAAATTAGTTTCCACTTTCCATACTTATCCAATGGCTTTGTTTATGTTGGTTCGTTCACATCGTTTTACTTTGAAAGAATAGTTTTCTATTCAGGAGTAAAAATCAATTCAATTTTCAATTCGTATTCTGTGAAGACATTGAATACAAGAAAAAACTCTTGCAACTCTTATTCTAACTATCAAATTATTTACTCTAGTCATGAGCCAGAATATTGTCGATTCAATTGTCTTATTGATGTTAGCATAAGAGAATATAAATGTTTAGCTAGAGATGCCATTTCATTTCTCGATTTTGAAGAGCACTTAAAAACGAAAAATTTCAAATTCTGTAAATCATATTTTGTTTCCAATCAATCTTTCATATCAGAAAGTTCAGAATATTGTGAGTCTAAATGTGGTCATGAATGTGATTCAATTCATTTTAATTTCGTCAATAGATCATATAAATTGTTTAACTCAACAAATTTCAATTTGATTCCAATCAGTTCTGATCATTTAAGATATACCGAAACTTTGAAGACAGATATTAATGGATTTATTTATAATTTGGGTGGCTTGTTAAGCCTATGGTTTGGTTTATCTTCTCTTTGTATCTTTGATTTAATTATACTAATCATCAAATTTTGTCTAAAAATGAAGCGATTGTTTTATAAATGATTCGATGTTGCGAAAACTTACCATATAAAAGATACGATTTACCTCTATTTGTAAAAATATATCGGAAAATTTCACAATGATTAAATATTTTAATGTACTTTCAATACTTTCTCATGAATAAATTCTAATTTAAAACTTTATTCCTTCATTTGTCTACTATTTAAACTTAAGAATCTGTTTGACTTGAGATTAAAACTTTAAATTGAGATATATTTTAACTGTTTTAACTTCTAATAATATTTCAGAACACACTGTATAAGATAGCTTCAAAGTTGTTTTTAAAACAATTAAGCGATATCTACTGACATATCTTAACATCTGAAAGGAACTTTATAACATCGAATTTGAGTCTTATTTAGATTTATAGGTTCAGAAAATAAATTGATAGAGCGTATAAATTTCAAAAGTAAAAGTTTTGATAAACGTTAAAAACAGTATCTTTTTTCGATTCACTTACTTTCAATTACTTATCTTTAAGATTAAGTCAATCTTTCAAAGGACAGAAAGTGGCACAAAAGCTTGATATCATATGATAACTCGAGTTGAAAATAACAAACAGTTCGAAAGAAAACCCGGCAATGGTCGAAATCTTAAGAAGTCATAAAGAGAACTGGAACAATAAGTTGAACGAAATGTAGACACAATTTGTTAAGTTATGTAAAATTAGGAGAAGAACTAAACGTCTGTAATAAAACTGCTTAAAATTATTTAGTTAAACATAGAATCAAAAAAGTTCAAAAGAAAATCTGCTCAAAGAGTAATCAAAATCACAAACCAAAGCAAACAGTGTTTAAATAAGTTGAGAATGAGTACACTTAAGCCATAATAACTATAAGGGGTGAAACTTTAATATTCGGTACTTTATGCAAATAGGCAGACCGTATGCTTGTATGTGTGCATTTTATGACTTATGATTTGTATTCATATTGTGTGCATTTGTATGATTAGCAAAGAAGTTGCGAATTGGCGATGAGATGTTTAAACAAACTATAGTCAGCTTTCAAATGATTATACACTAATAACTAGAAGCAATATAGCTGTAATTTTTAAGGATAAATACTCTGCTTGTGAGAAAATAAATTTTCACACTGCTGGACATTTATGTTGAAATTATTTAAAAAGAGATTAGCTCTCACTCATAGTCAGTGGTGTCATTCCAATTTATTAACAACCGGTTCCTTGTAATCACCAATTTTTTTTATATAAAACAATAATTATTAGCTATTTTAATTGATAATATTCACGATATATCTATTTTACTGAGAAATAAGTAGTTAAATAAATGTTATCGTTAGAAAGTTGAATATCTTAACAAAATATAATATTAATAAAGTGGATAATCGAAATAAATTAATCAAAGTCAAGTTTAAGTTACAATACTAATAACCGGTGCGAACCCATTAAATGACGCCACTCATAGTATAATGCTATATAAATCTATTTTTTAAAACTACTTGTATACTTAGTTCTTACGGTACTTTATTCGTCTAACTTTTGTTTCTTATTTCCTCATATTTATTGCGTAGTATAGACTCGAGAGAGTACGTGATGATTCAGTTAATTTAGTATAACTAAAACAATAATTATTAATATAAAGATATAGTATTCTTTATTGAATATTTGTATTGAATTCAATAATACTAATCATATGCTAAAAAATATTATATTCATTTGACATTGTCTCAAATATTAATTAAATATTTCAAATTCAAATTTACGATAATAGAAGTTAATTAATTTCTCATATTTTTGCATTATTTTTGAGATATCGTGCAAATTGCTATTTTATCTACCGAATTGTTCAGACATAGAATTCGATGTGAGTGTTGTATTACATACGGTGGTATTTAAGTGATAAATACTATAAATTTTAAGCACAATCAATATAAGATGTTAGATGCAATTTCGTTTACTTTCTGAATCATATTGTTATACAATTAGTGCTTAATCTATTAATTTAAATCACGGATTAATAAACACTGATTAGTAGTAAAGAATGTGTATTTCACTTAAGTTAAAGTCTTGTATTTGCTTAAATTTGAGCCGAATAATTAACTCACTTTTAAGAACCAAACTGAAAATGTTCGAACAATGCAATCAAATTTATCGAATTTTTCACCCAAAACTAATTCAAAAATTGTACTTTCCGTCATATTAATACTGTTTATGTATCAAGCAATTAATTTGACTATAAACTATCTAAATTATGAAACAGTTATTGATTTGAAATCTAAACATATATCCCATGAGATACCATCTATTACGATATGCAGAAGATATTATGAAACACAGTCGAATAAATATGATTATAAAATATATTTAACTAAATTTAACTTCAGTATACTGTGTAGAGTTCATTCCGAAAATGAATCTAAGAAAGCTTGCAATAAATTATCTATACCATTAATAAGTTCAACACCATATTCACCTTCGTGCATCACATTATTAAGTCAACTTCTCAATGACTTTGAAGCAGAAGATCGTCAATTTGCTACAAGTATAATGGTGAATTCGAAAGATTTAAGTATTTCGAACATCAATGTGAATATTCATGGAACCAAAACACCTCCAAATATAATAAGTGATTCTCTCAATATGATAGATGACTTCATATATCAAATCGAGTTAGATAGTTTTCATGAAACGCTGCTGCCATTTCCATATCAGACTGATTGTCAAAATTATGATTCATATTTTGGTGTAAAGAATGCGCCGAAGTCTCAAGGAGACTGTCGTCATATTGTCAAACATATGATAAGAAGAGAGTTTAAAAAATGTAGATGTCACAATGTAGATGTTGATTTTCTCAATAAATCTCTTTGTATGGAAAAAATTGTAACGTAAAGCTTGAAAGAAATATTTTGGAAAAGAAATGCAAAAAGAATTGCAATAATGTATTTTATATCAAAACAATCAAAGGTGGTAATACTTTTCTTTTTCTTCCTGGATATGATCGCACACTTTACAAAATCATCTGAAGAGGATTCATAGCCCGAAAATCGATTCAATCGGATATTTGTGCCCGATAGGATCAATGATTTTGATGTTCAGTCGCTTTTTTCTACTGACACAGATTTGCGAATAATTTGAGGAAAAATTAACGAAAAGTTAAGTTCATTAAAGAGTGATTAATTTAGGAAATTCGAACTGATGTTTATATGTTACATGAGGAAAATAAAATAATATTTTGATAATAAAGTGCTTAATATTGACTTAAGTAATTGTGTTTAGATCAACTAATACATACTCATTTGATCATGATTTTATCAAAAACAATATTTTCGATTAGTTGGAATTGTTTGTTAGAATATATTACAGAATTTTAAGCATAGCCAAAATGTGATAGATCATTAAATGGGATTACACAATAACTTCTTGAATAAGTTCTACAATTTAGAAAAAATATTTTAGTAATATTGTATAAAATGAGAATTCGATTGTCTAGGCTTTCGTATCTGGAAAAGTAAAGAATAATTTTAAAAATGAATTAATATATTAATTTGTAAACCTTTGCGTGACTTATATTATGCGAAATCTCAATATAACTTTATTTTGAATAAATTAGATCAATGCTGACTTATTAAGAAATTTTTGCGCAAACAATTTGATAAAATTTCTTAATCGAATTCATTACATTTCACATTTTAATGACAGTTAAAGAATTTTGATTAAATTAAAAGTTATGAAGAAATTATAATGCAAACAAAGCATGTGATTAGATATATAATGCCTTATTGTGATATGTTCATAATCATAAATAACGTTAAATATTTTACGTCAAAGGATTTACGACTTAAAACTTTACTAATTTTAAACAAAGGAAATTAGAATTTTTATAGGATTTTAATAAGATTTCTTGATAAATATTTAAATTATCTACAATTTGACTTTAAGATCATGATTTTATCTCTTCAGATAAAAAAGTTGAGTTCTTGAGAAATCACGTTTTTCGAGCGTTTAGGTTTATTACTCTTAGACAAGCAATATTTGAGCGAAACAAAAATATACGTATCTAATCATCTTTCGTCTGGTTTAGTCTCCATTCATCAGAATCTAATTCCAATTTCTTTGATAACATTTACCTGATTAACTCACTAAGCTCACAAGGAATTTGAAAGCCCACTTACCATAATGTCGGTCCCAACATTCAGTTCATTCAAAAAAACGTCATTAAAATCCACCAATTTTTACTACTAGAAAACTCTAAAAACTGTGTAGGTTGTTTTTGTCGATGATTGTACATATATAACCGCATTTATGAGGAAATTTCTTAGCTAGTAGGCCTTTATCTATGCATTAAAATACTTTTCATATTGAATCCAATAGATTTAGTACATTTAAGAGATTACATTTTTATTGATTATAAAAATGTTTTGACAACCTATATAAAATCGATGCACTTAATTTTGATACTATATTAGTTTATGAGACAAACTTCATGTTAGAATGTATATGGAAAATTTTAAAAATAAATTCAAGGTTGCAAAATATTTGTTTGTTAAATGTCAAGTTTTTAAAATATATGAATATACATATATTTGGCGCAAAATTATAAGAATTTGTCAAATCATTCCAAAATATTTAACTTTGAAAGTAACTTCAAACAAATATTATTTATTTAATTGATCTTTAAGGAGCTTCTATAAATGACAAACTGTAATACTTTTAAGAAAATTGCTTTCTTTTGATTATGTAATTGCAGCTTTGAAAATCTATAGAAAATAAATGCTCTTATTTTTAATAAAAAAGTAGTTTATATAAGATGAGATAGAATATATGATGAACAAATTCAAGACTTATGTAATTTCTTCGTTCAAATTATTAATTAAATTATGTTTACTCTTGATAGTGATCTATCAATTCGTTGAAATAACAAATGATTTTTTGAGTTTTCCGATAGAAGTAAATCTTAATATCAATAATTGTGATGTAATCGACTTGCCATCGATCACTTTTTGCTTAGAACGAACTGAGTTTTGGCTAAGAAAGAAATACAAATCTAATAAAAACTCATCAGAAAGTATTAAAACGTCGAATACCAAAATTAAGACGAAAAATATTGAAAGCTTTGAAAATGATACTCATTTCTATCAACTATTTGAAAGAACGGTAAATTTGACTTCAATTTTAGATTGTTCTGCAAATATGAGTTTCAATAATGACTTTAAATATTACAATAATTGTGAACTGATTGGTAAAGTTTCGGAATTTATGAGTAAAAATCCTGGATATGAGAAGTGTTTTACATTTTTCAATAGAAATCAGCGCCTTGTTAGAGAATTGAACGCACATAAAATGGATAAATCAAGTGACGTAGAATTTGAAATTTCACGTGAAAAGCTCAAAGAATATTTTAGTTCTTTTAATGATACAGCTGGCAAGATTTTTATAAGCCTACATTCCTCTAGTTCTTTATTTACAACATTACACTTTCATCCTTTGCATATTAACTCAAGGGCCACTAACAAACTTGTCACTTTTAAGTTCTCAAAAACTGTTGTTGAAAGACTAGAGTGGCCCTATCAAACGGATTGTATTAAACAAAGCTTTGATTATCAAGCAAATGAAATTTACTCATTTGATGATTGCGTTAATTCTTGTATTTTCGATAAACAGCTAAGAGTAAACAAATGCATTCATCCAATCAACGACTTTGAAATCGATGTTATATTGAATAATAAAACGATGAACACAAAACTTTGTACTGAAAATTCACATAATGGATTATCTCATCATAAAATAAAAAAGATTTGTTCTCGAATATGTCGTCAAGAATGTAACATTGAATTTATAAATAGCGACACGTTCGAGATGTCCAGTGAAGATTTCACAGAAAAAAAGATAAGAATACGATTCGATAATTCTCCAGTTTTTACATATGAACTGACTAAAAGAATTTCACTGACTAGTTATGCATCAAATTTAGGCTCAATAATGTCGATTTGGTTTGGAGTGGCAGTTATTGATTTTCATAAACTCATCAGACACTTTATTTCTGTGTTTATTCATTTCTCTCAAAAGTTGAACTCAATATTAAATTTGAATAGAATTTTGATGATTTTATTTCATAACGATTGTGTTTTATATTTGGCTATTATCAATAGTTATATTTCATCGTTATTTAATAAATTACGTAAAATGAATTTGAAACTTCTATTCAAAATAGTTTGCATTGCATGTTTCATTTACCAGTCAACTGGAATGACATTAGAATATATGAAATATAAAACAGAAGTTGAAATTAGATCGAGGGAGCATATTGTTAATGGAAGTTTAGATTCTTATCCTGCTATATCGGCTTGTAAATTAGAGAATTATAATTATGGTATGATAAGCATTAGCTTAGAATCACACAATTTGAATGAGAAATTTAGGAGATTATACGAGATTTGTGGGTTTGATAGGCATATTCGTAAATACTGTCGCATAAGTTACGATAAATATGTTGAATTATTGGACAATCAGACCTTCGTTTCTGATTACTTGAATTTTATTGACTTGAAATACCCGTTTGGTTTTTATGTTTGTATTGTTGTTTCTGGAAATAACTGGTATAAATGTGATGACGTGTTTGATATTATTACTAGTCATGCAAAAGAAAAAGAATGCTTCACAATCTTCAGTCGATTGACCCGAAAATTTAATAATTCGCTAAAAATATCTGGAATAATTTTCAGTTCGTACGAAGATAAAGGATTTATATTCATACATGATGTTAATCAATTGCCTTCTTTTTCAATGAGCAAATTATCTCCGATTGTGGGCAAAGTATCTGGTATCTTATATGACAAGATTTCATTCAAACGATTACCACCTCCTTATGAAACTAATTGTCAATATTTTGATGGAGTTATTAGATCTCAAGAGCAATGTATTAATGAGCTGATATTGAAAATGTTTCTAAAAAATAATTGTTTACCAAAAAATCATGAATTTTTGACATACGTTATTGATAATTTTAATTATAGTGAACTTAAATATAGATTCTGTGAGAATCTGACCCTCGAAATTAATTTCGGAAAGTTGTATCGAATGTGTAGAGTATCTTGTAGAGAAGATGTTTACGAGTATTGGAAGTCAGGAGAAGATACATCTTGGCTGAAAACAATTAATTCTCGATATATTGAATTTGTCTACAGTCCTAAACTAAATTTCATACAATATTTAGTCAATTTTGGTGGATTATTAGGTCTATGGCATGGAATCTCTTTGAATGATTTGAAAAATATAGTCAGATCAATCAATAGAATCAATATTCGACAAACAATTATGAGAAATTTTGACAAATACTTCAGATTTTTGAAATTGATTGTTAAAAAAATGCGGAATTTGAAAATTGAGGTAATTTTTTATTTTTGTCACGTTCATCAATACTAAAATCAATTTAATTTACAATTTAGGAAACCTTTTACATAATATCTACAATTTTATTTTTAACTAAGTCAGTGAGAGCAACTTTTAATTTTCTGAGTTATGAATCAGTCTTCAAAATGGAAATAATGGATCAGCATTTTGATCAAATACAAGTACCTCCTATTTTCTTCATATTTAAAGTTGAGCAACTCAAAAAATTAAGACACTATAAAATGAGCAGATTTAATAATTTCGAAGAGAGTGTTTTCCAAAGGATTTTTCATGAATTGAAGTATATGAAAATTTTCAAATGTGAATATAAATATGAAGTAGATTATGAAGATTGCGGTAATATTTCGAAACCGATTATAATGATACGTACGAGATATTATTCGGAAAAATTATTTGATTTGATTCGAGTGAAACATAAAAGCGTTAATGGAAGTATTATTGAAAAGCTTGGACATTTTTCAAATATATTTATGATTTTAAATTACTTTGCTTTCAATCAAATTGATATTGAATCAGAGGATCACAAAAAGCTGAGATTCATCGATTCAAAGAAGAGAAATTTCTTACGCGTTTCATTAAACCACACTCATCACATACTAGTACTAATAAAAAATGATTTGAAAGACAATAAAAAGGTTTTCTTTATAACAAACGGTGAATATTCCGTTGCGAAAAAGTCATTCAGGTTCTTGGAATATCCTTATAAATCGAAATGTAGTTATTATAATAGCGATAAAGCACCATTCAATTCGCAATCAAATCAACACTGTATTCGACAGTGTATCAGATATTATTGTGAACTAAGAATGAGCTGTTCATGTTTTCTATTAAGAGATACTATCAGTCAATTGGATAATGAGTTTCAGAATCTCGATATTTGTCTAAATAGGACACAAATAGAATTATTTAGTGAACATTATACAAAACTTTGCGCTAAATTGTGCCCAATTGATTGTATTAATGATGAGTATATAACTATGAGAGAAACAAAGAATAGTCCATATCATAAATTCTCGGAATTGACATTAAGTTGGGATGAAAGTAGGCCATTCATGATATACAAAGAGACACCTCTTATGACATTCAAAGATTATTTCATTCACATCGGAGGTCTGTTTGGGATGTGGTTTGGAGTGAGCGCTAATCAATTAAATGAGATCATTTTGAAAACCCTCCGAATTCTTTCTTCAATAGTGGTTAATTTCCGAATTCTGTTAAATATTTGTTTTGGGAATATTTGTTTCCAGAACCTATATGCGAAACACTTATAGATTTTAATTTCAATTGTTTGTCTCTTCGTCTGTAAAAAGCATTCTGAACTTGTAAAAGCTTACGTTAATAAATTTTTACTTTTGTGAGAATTTTTCAATTATGTATTTTTTCGAAGAAATAGTAGTTACTAATATAGCCTTTTATATGGTCAATAGCATTACAGCATAAGATAGTTCAATGACGAACTAGTCCGTTGCATTGAAATCTTTGATTGAACGTTCCGATAATAAAATATCCTATCTTGAGTTAACCTCTTTTCTGATTCTGTTTTAAGCATTCAGCTCAGCTTATACTTTATTCATATAATAAAATTCAATATATGTCTCAATGGAAAGTTTTATAAATGATGTTTGAAAAAGTCTTGATCACAATAGAATTTATATAAACATTTTTGTAACTCAACTTTAAGTGAATTTTAATCGTTTCAATGCTTTAAGAGATAGGGATTTTACTACCGAGATATTCAGTTGTAAAACTCTAATTTTGAACAGAAGAAAAACACCCAATGAAACTTCATTTTTATATTAAAATATTCTATAAGTAATGTATCTAAAAGATTTAATGAAATTGCTATGAAATTTTGTGCACAAATTCATTTATTCCTGCGATAAAAATCAATAAATATATATTAATCTGGAAAAAGTTCATACTAAAATCAAAATGTTTCAAAGTCAACAAAAAAATTAACTGCAAAATACAAAGATAGAAACATCCAACTAATCATAGGCTGAAATTCAGAGATGAGGAATCTCGATAAGAATGAATAAAGTTTTGACGATTAAATTGATTGCAGGACAAAAAGTATACAATTGCTGGATATCATGTATCAAGAATTTTGTTTCTGTACTTTCAAATCTCTAAAATAGTCTCCTTGCTTAAACTCATGATTTTTAAACATCAATTTTATCATCAAAGTCGTATAAGTTTTATAGTTCGATGCCTTAAAGACTAGTTTTAATAACTAATGAACTAATGGTTTTACGAGCTATCATTTCAATTATATGTTGTTTCATCCGTTAGAGGATTGAGAGATTAATAATGAATTTTATCTATTTAAATGTAAAACATTCAAATCCTCTTTAGTTTTATATATTTTACCAATTATGTATAGATTTCTTATGTAACTAATATGAAAGGTATCGCCAAAACTTTTGCATCAAGTTCTCCAAGAGCTAATTTATTAATACAAGCAAAACATACAGTCTTTTCTCAAAACAAACTATGGCTTTCTTTGTTTTAATAGATTTGAACTTAATTCTTACAAAGGTTTGAATTTAATTTGTAGAGATTTGAACCTATTCTGATTTTTTTTCATAGAGTAAACGTGTAACAGGTTCTGAACTTTTCCCTTCAGTTGAGCAATATAGTGATGTGGTCAGAGAAAACTCTACACAAAATAGGCTTGCAAGTAATGCACTTATACTGTTCGTTTTTTTAAAAACTAAACTCAAATCCTTATAACAATTTTTCTTTATTACTCATGAATCAGAACTTACTAATGAGTCAGTTTAAAACATATAAAACAGAATTTGATCAGTTAGTCATTGATTTTGAATTAAAAACACCTTTAATCATAAAATAATGTTCACAACAGAAGAAAGAATTTTTGTTTTGAAAACTCATTTATTAACTAAATGTTGTGATAAAGTTAGAGCTGAATTTTTTGAAAAATTTGGTAAAACTGGGCCGACCAATGCAACTATTTTTAGAATTGAATCAAATTTATTCTTACATATATAAACTACTTTGCAGGATTACAGTTCTGAAATCAGCTTTGTAAGATTATAGCTCATTATTAAGGTTTATTTTGAAACATTCAAATTTTGGTGAATGAGTAAGCGATTTCACTTTTGACTCACATTTACAAAAGCAACAAAGTTTAACTGTAAAATCTGAGTTTAGTTTTTAAAAAAACGGACTGTAGATCCTTATTCTAAAATCTGAGTAAATGACATTTAATGTGATTCATTTGTGAAAAAGTTATAAATAATTGAATTTTGTGCGAATTTTCTCTTCGGCCATCTTATGTTGTGAATAACTAAACTTAATCATTTTCAGAAACCACGTAGTCCTTTTCAAGTCTTGAAAGCCGCTGGATTTTTAAAAAATAACTTTAGAATAGAATTAGATAATTTAATGAGATTTTGTAATAATACATCAAATATGAAGCTATAACAGAAAATTTGTCAACTTTCGAGTTGCACAAATTAATACCTACATAATGTAACTTAATGTTAAAATACACTTTTCACATACATAAAATCAGCTGAAAAATTGGTTTAGAACTCATCAAAAAATTAAATCCATTACTTAGTTGGACCTCCTTTGTTAATAATAGTCTCAAATATACGCCTTGGCATAGAATTGATTAAACTGTGAAGAATTTGAGGCGATATTTGTTCCCGAATATCAATTATTTCTTGTTTAAGCTGTTCAACTGATTAATATTGTTTGCCATTTGCATATACAGTCCTAACTAATATTCCCTATACAGTGGTTTCGATTTGTGAAGAACTTTTCGTTAACGCCCACTGACAGTCTATTAATGTATACCTAATACATCACTTATAGAATTAAACTAAAACGTCGCCAAAAATTGTCATATCGTCATTTGGGCTGCCTATAAATATTATATTTAGGTTCTCCACAAAGTGAAACTATTGTAAACTCTCAATCGGATTCGAATCCGGAAAACCGGGTGGCTAGTCAGTCAGAATTATTCTGTTGAGCGCAAGCCATTCTTTAGACTAATGAGAAGTATGAACTGGCGCATTATCGTGTTGTAAAATCCAATTTTCACTGCCAATTCGTCGACCAAACGATAGCAAATGCATACCGAGTATATTAAAACAATCTAAAGACTTCATCTTATGGCTTGCGAACAGCATATTAGTCATTCTATTATAGTCAAAGCCAGCCCACATCATGACTGAACCGCCGCCAAGGTTAAAAACATTTTCAGTACCTAAAAATCAATAGAAACATCAATTTAATGACGTTTTTTAAAGATCATATCTGATATGTAAGAGTTAAATAAACCCTTTTAAAGTCTTCTCGATAATTTTTATTTAATATAATAAAAATTTAAAAGTCTCACAAGTGGTGTGACTGACCTAAAAATCATTATAAAATACAGTGGAACCCGTTTATAGTGAAGCGATGAGTGCAGCAAAAGTTGTTAACTATGACCGTACTTCACAATAAACATTTATTGTGAAACAATTGAATGTAACATAATGGTTTAATAGTCTAGCGTTTTAATGAAATAATGATAACTCACAATATAATCAAAATGGTAATTAAGCATTTTTATCAAAATAATCTGTAACAGGTGATTGTTTTAATGAATCCTGATTTAGCAAAATTAAATTCTCAATTTTTGTCAGTGTGTCATAAAGAACGGAATCAACTTTTAAAAGTGATCATCCTGAGTATAACTTGAGATTATATTTTTTGAGAGCATCACTTTTTGATGCATTTTTATAACAATGTTTTATAGCAATGTTTTGACCAACGAGTATATTAGTTTTGTATTGCGTTATAATTTATTTTGTTAGGATTACAGTTTGTAAGAGTTTACTATATGGTATATATTATAAGTCGGTGCGTAGAAAATTGTTTACAATAAGTGTATCTACACTATAACCAACTTCACAATAAACGTACTTTTTTTTACTATAGGCTTCTATGGAAAATAATTCGGTGTACCGCTTGTTGTTTACAATGAGTGTGCCTTTACTATAAACGAGTTTAACTGTATAATCATATGAGAAATAATTTTGTCTAATTATACACTAATTTAATCAGAAATTAATTTTGGTATTGGATGAAGGTTAATATTAGATAAATTGACTTATTTTCTTATATCTAACATTTTTATCACTAAATTTTACGCAAAACACCTTCATTGAAATAGTTTTATATTTGTCTTATTGACTGAATTTCATAGTTTGAAAAATCGAAATCAATGAAAAATAATGCCTTTATTAGTTTCAAGACATTATTTAATGATCAGTATCGGTTTTTCAAACTATAAAATTCAGTCAATAAGACAAATGAAAAATTAACTATTTCAATGAAAAGATATTTTGCATAAAACTTCGTCTTAAAAAAAACATTTGGTATAAGAAAATGGGTTAGTCTGTCTAATTTTAACAAGTGAAACATGGGATAACATTAATCCCATGGTGTAAGCTTGAGAGACCAATGAATCATCCGGTCGATTTATTATAACCAGGGCAAGTATTTTTCGGGAAATCCCGATAATTTTCCCTAAAGTTATTCCTCGGGAATTTTATATTAATGTACTTGTGGTCACTTCAGGCTTCTATAAAAATAATTTGAATGTCCCGATTTTCCCGATTTTAAGCTTCTCGTGAGTTTCTCCCGATTTAGAACGTTTTGTTTAAAATATGAGATTTTTAAAAGTTTTATCTCATTTTGACTTAAAAATATAACGAAAATATCAAAGAATTATATTTTGATATATTCTCTAGAATGTTAAGTGAGAAAAAATTCCAAGAATTCAAATTTTATTCAAGTTATGAAAAATTTGTTAAATCGTGTGAAATCGAGATTCAAAATAAGAAAATTGCATGTCCTGAACCTGATTTACGATTAGATACATCGTTATATTTTTTGGGAAATTTCTATTTTGGCAATCTAAATGATAGTTTCAAACAATCATTACGCATTATGGATATTGAAAAGAATTTAGAGAAAATTAGTTTTGAATTTCCAACAAAGTCATTCTATTGTTTAACTTTAATCGGCTCGTTCTCAATATTCAACTTGGAATTAATTACTTTATATCCAAAAACAAAATTCAATTCATTTTTCAGCTCGTATTCACTAAAATCATTGAATACAAGGAAAAACTTTTGTAATTCTTATTCTAACGATCAAATTACTTACTCTAGTCATGAACCAGAATATTGTCGATTCAATTGCCTCATCGATGCTTCAATCAGAGAATATAAATGTTTAATTAGATTCAATATTCCTTTGTTTCTCGATTTAGATGAGCACTTGAAAACGAAAAATTATAAATTCTGTAAATCAGATTTTGTTTACAACCAATCTCTTTTATCCGAAAGTTTAGGATATTGTGAGTCTAAATGTGGTCGTGAATGCAATTCAATTCATTTTAATTTCATTACTAAATCATATAAAATATTGAACTCAACAAATTTCAATTTGATTCCAATCAGTTCTGATCATTTAAGGTACACTGAAACTTTGAAGACAGACATTAATGGATTGGTTTATAATTTGGGTGGATTTTTAGGCTTATGGTTCGGCTTATCTTCTCTTTCTATCTTTGATTTAATTATATTATTTCTTGAATTTTGTCGAAAAATTAAACGACTGTGGTGTCACTACAGTGGCTATTCGATGTTGCGAAAATTTGCCATAAAAATATCACTATTTACCTCTATTTGCAAAAATTTATCGATAACCTTACTTAGACTGATTAAGTCAATTTAATGCACATCTTAGTAATTTCTCATGAATAAATTCTAATTTAAAACTCTATTGTAAATATTTAAAGACATTATAATTGAAATTCATAGTTAAAGATTATAATAAGGTGTCCAATAGTTGAGAATGACTTTTAGCTTCTCTTTCTAATCGTTAAAAGAGGCATCGAATTGTATTTTAATTTAAAAATAAAGTAATATTAATCAAAAGCGATAAAAAATCATTGAGTTTTAAGAGAATGACTTTCCAATAAACTGTTACAAAATTTTGATGATATATGCAGTATACATCATCAAAATATGAAAATTTATACTTTATATTTATGGAACACTTTTTGAAGCGACTATATCTTATGCTATTAATGTTGTACAACTTTTTTCATTTCTAACTTGTTATCAATTTTACTGAAATCATGATGATCTACTTGGAATTGAAACAGTACACAATGTTATTAGTTATTTTTATCTGCTCAGAAGAAAAATTACATTCATCTTGTAAATATATATCTAGGGTTGTGAAAAATGAAAAATTTTCGAAAATTTTTTAAAACAATTTTCAATGTTTTAAAATAGTTAAGTGTCCCATATTTTTAGAAAGTCTTTTTATTTTGTTTTAAATTATATTTGATTAATTTAATATAAAAAAAGTAAAAGGATAAATTAAAATTTCACTTTCACTGATAGTGTAGCTTAGAAATTCTTGTAGTTATTAGATATAAGGCTTAAAATCGCCAAAATCGGTACATAGATAAAGTTTAAAAAGATCGATAATTGATTTAAAAACCCGTTAAACATCACTGAAAAATGCTTTTAATTGGGTATTTTTACCCAAAACTTTATTAATAACTTATGATAAATAACAAAATTCAAAATTTCTTCGATCAAATTTTAGTCATTAAAAATGTAAGATAATTGAGTTTTAATGTATAAAAGTAATTTAAAAACAAGCTTCATCCCGAAGTTTTTGACAAAGCTAACAAATTTTTTGATAAAAAATATAAAGTTTGTATTTATCTCAAATTATCTGTCACTATAGTTACTCAATGCGATTAACTCTCAATGCGATCTGTCACTTTCGTTAGCTTCAAATGATAATTATATTTCTTTTGCATATATACCCCGCGACAAAAAAATCTGGAAAAAGTAAGCATAAAGTTTTTAATGAAAGTTACAATATTTTGACCTCAATTTTATCACAAGAATGCATTTGATTCTAACTATTACAACTAAAAAGAAATAACAATTGAATTCGATCTCCCTCTGCAGCTATACACTTTTCAATGCGTTCTTTCATACTTTTGTTCAACGACTCCTATACGTCTTAATTATAATTTATCTCATATTTGGTTTATTTTCGCGACCCACAGTTGAGTTATTTGGTTCTTCTTTCTTAATAATATTTTTTATTTTTTCTATTAGTGTTGAATCGGGTTTAGGTCGGAAAAATTAATTCTCAAGACGTGCCATGGGTTTCCGGAGTTTTTTGTCGTAAGGTATATAGATTAAACTCCATTGGGTTTTAAGATTTAATAAGGTTTTAAGAGTTTTAATTAAAGATTCCTCAAATGTATGCTCATTCTGGTTATAGCTTTGGAATTTCATCAAAAAAAATATTGTTAAGTTCTCATATTATTGTATATAGATTCGTTTAATTATTTCATAAGATATGTTGAAGTTTTGATAGAAAATCGCTAGTAGTGAAATGTTAAAATTTAATAAATACTTAAAAGTTTTGAAATATTTTCAAAAATATGTTTCAAATGAAATTAGACTGAAAACTGTCAAAGTTTTGAGTAATGATAGACAGGCTTTGTTTCATTGTGCCTAAGTCTAGCATTCCAGACATCAATTTGAATTTAACATTTAAAAGTTTAATGGTCTTTTTTAATTTCTCTTTATTGATCATACCATGATTAGAAGTTTTGAAAATAATAGTAAAAATACAGATAGATTTATAATACAATTTATGATATTAAGTACAATTTTTTGCTAAACATAGGAGCAGTTCAAATTTTTGTTTATCTGTTAAAATTTATTTTGTTGAATTGAGAAAAATATAAAATATTGGAAACTTATTGGTACTTATAGTTAGAAACTTAATATAATAACTTATTGACGTTACATAATTACTCTTAATATTATAATAATTATAAAAATAAAAATAATTTAAAGTAAAACTTTTCACTAACTGGTGATTGAATGTAAATTCATTTTTAATGAGAGAGTTTTAAACTGGAATCACATTGCATTTAGTCATTGTAATGCTCAATTCAAAAAACTGTACAAAACTTAAAGATTCTTACCAAGATATTTACTTCTCTAAGTATTAATATATGTTCAGTAGTACTGTATTTGTATGAATATTTTGATGAACTTTTTATATAGAGGCTCAATGCCTTAGTGATCTGAGCCTGAGTTGTGGACTTCATTAATGTTCTTGAATTAAGCCTTGAGCCTAACCTAGTATAAGCCCAAGCTAGGCTTAGGCTAGCCTATATCCATCATTAGTTTAGAGTTAGCAAACATTGAATGTTTGATAAAATGTTGCACAATGTTTGACAAAAAGATGCAATACTTATTGGCACTATATTTTAATACAGAACTTGGAGGGTTTTAGCAAATAAACTGTTATCTAACTGAAAAAAATATCTGAACACTTGAATCGGTTTGAAATTAGTACATATGCTGAACTGATACAATTGTGAAATAATATCTACGTTTGAATTGATCCGACTTGTTATTCGTCGCAATTGCATGCAAGAGGTACTGATAGCCATTAGTGCATACCTTGCATACAATCGAGGCAGTTAGTTGTGAAAAACGGAACGCAAAAAATACACCCCTTTAGGAATAATTAGCACGAACATAAGGAGATTATTGAGTCTATCTTTTTATCCTTTTTGTTTGAGTGTTGTAGCGGTAGAGATACTTAAGCACAAGGAGAAACTGCTGTGTGGATTCCATTTTCTTTACGTAACTAATCAAACATCACATCCACAATCAAATATGAATTTACGATTCCTAGTCTTGTCTTTCGACTACATTCGACCCAAAGATCCGAATATATCACTTGCATCGGCATCAATACTGTCTTACCTCAAGTCTAAATTGCCCGATGTTAGACCAAGTATTGATGTGCTCCATCGAAGGTATGGTTCAATCAAATATTTTTACAGTTAAGCCTTAAGCTAATTTAAGTTATGCTAACTTATCATACGGTTCTTAAATATTAATAATTGAATCGATTGATGGAAAACTTGTTAAGTGACTACTTTACTAGCGTTGTTAAATGTCTCGGAATGACTGGTACAGTACCTAA
Organism: Archegozetes longisetosus; assembly: GCA_018873245.2. NCBI lineage: Eukaryota > Metazoa > Arthropoda > Arachnida > Sarcoptiformes > Trhypochthoniidae > Archegozetes > Archegozetes longisetosus. The sequence goes on along the minus strand of JAEMBT020000001.1, from coordinate 14,458,369 downwards.
ATTGACCTGAGCCTCGGCACAAGGAAGAGACCATTCTTCAACATGCAAATATCCCGAATACTTTTGAAAGAATAGATTATAGCATTTAGGAGAAAAGCATTCAATATACATGTTGAGCGCTTTCTTAGATTGCTTTATATCCTATGACATAACACATCATATAGTATTTCAAGGAATTTTCTAATATTAAAATATTAATTAATTGTTATAACAGCTATACAATTTTTATAAAATACATAATTAATAATTTGTAATTTAATAAAATAATATGAACATTAACATAAGTTTATTCGGTAGGATTTCGGTTGTGCAGGCGGCAGAAATCTTTGTCATTAAGACCCCTATATGTGGTGTAAAAACTTCAAAGCTTTGAACGGCTTTTTGATCAATAATAGTAAATGACTTAGTGTAAATTTAGTCGCTAATTTAAAACATATTCGTAACGACAGCTCAAGAAGCGTACGCCCAAAAAGTCGTTCCAACAAAAGATATCAAAACAGAAATGGTATACGTCTTCAGACGAGTGTTAGAGTATAAACATGATATTTATTATCTATGATCATGGATCAGTTAAAGATAATAATCATCTTTATACTCTTATAATTCGTCTGAAGGCGTACTCTACCTCTGTTTTGATGTCTTTCATAGGAAGAACTATTTTACAAATTAAATACTTAACTCCGTCACAGTTTTTATATTTGCTATATTCACTATACGAAAAACCGGTTGTTTGGGGACAAAGTTGGGAATAGGGAATTCTCTAAGCAACTGTCTGCACAACCGAAATCTTACCGTTTGCTTATTAAGATTGATTAATTATAATATAAATATGTAACCATGAATATTATTAATATATAACCCTATAATCTAGAATACTTAAAACTTAGTTTTACAAAAATCGTCAAGAGCTATAATAAAATCGATAAAAGTTTGTGTAACAATTATGTAATTTTTTCAATACTGTTGTAGCAAATAATAATCAATTAATTAGAGCCTTAAATTACGTATTACAATATTAATAAAAAGCAATTCAATCTCTAACTTGAAACAATTAAGATTTCACTTAACTTTATTGAAAATTTTCGTCCCAGAAAGTGCCGGCAAAGGTTGATGGATATTTTGAAAAGTAAAGGAATCCATCAGGAAAGATCCGGCAATCCTAACTTTAACTTCATTTACTTAGCATGTCTTTCATCAATCGATTCAGTTATTAGTCTCTAAATATATCTTCGGCCTCAGATATGATGTATCTGAAGGTCAAATAGAGAAAATAAGTGCAGAAGTGTTGAGTGATGTGAAGATGATTGAGCCTCAGATAATAGCCACCGGAGTCTATGTCTGGAACGAGATATTTGTTTCGCACGCATTCCAACAAGTGTCTCAACAGATAAGACCTAAACAGAAACCAATTGTAATCTTAGGAGGACCTCAAATCACTTACGCTTTTAAAGGTGCGATACGCTAAAATCTTGACTAAGTACAAAAAATAAGATTTAGTCTTCAATATCAGGTTCTTTAGAACGTCTTTATCCATATGCAAATGCTTTCATCAGAGGTTATGCGGAAGACAGTCTTTTTAAACTATTGATTGCGTTGACTGGTTCTAAAAAGGCTGCGATTAATGGAGTTCACTATTATGGAGATCGAGATATCGGAAGTAAATCAGATCTCATGTTAGGATTGCTAACATCCCCATTGCTTTCTGGTGTGACTCAACATTGCGGTTATATAAGACTCGAAACCAAAAGAGGATGTAATTTCAAGTGCCGATTTTGTCAACACAGAGACAGTTATGATCGCAAAGATTTATGTAATATAAAACGCATTGAAGAAGAGATAGATTGGGTTATAAAGCAAAATATTGATGATATTTCAATTGTAGATCCAATTTTTAACACTCCTAACAGTCATTATTTACAAGTTATGGACTACTTTCTCAAATATAGATACAAAGGAAGACTTAATTTGCAAACAAGATTAGAGATGATCAATTCCAACTATATCGATAGATGTGTCAAATTGTTATCTAATAATGTGAAGATAGAACTTGAATGTGGAATACAGACTGTTATCTGTGAAGAAATGAAAATCATTGATAGGCCTCAAAGCTTGAAACGCCTTCAGAGAATTGCACAAACAGTTAATACGAATGAAATACCATTTGAAGTTTCACTTATTTATGGTCTTCCAATGCAAACAGTTGACAGTTTTAAGAGAACTATTGATTTCGTTACCGAAAAGATTAGACCCAATCGAATCAGAGCCTGGCCTTTAATGTTATTGAAAGGAACTAAAATGTATGATATGAAAGCTAAATACAATCTGAGAGAAAAGGTTCTCGACAGAGATCTTCAACCTATGGATGACTTGAGACAATATAATGGCATTCCCCACGTCATATCAAGTTCTACCTTCGATGAAAAGGACTGGATCCAAATGAAAGATATCGCACAAGAGCTGAATCAAAAGCAAGATTTTTAGATAGAAACCGAGAAGATTAAAACTTAATTGTAGTACTTTTTGGTGTATCTAATCAAACGACTGCTCATCAATTAAGCTTACTTTAGTTTAGCCTTTCGTCACAACTTCCGAAAACGTAAAATTAATTGTTGGGTAAAATGTTATCCCACGTTTTCCACGCTTTATGTCTGTTCTAGGTTAGTCCTGATGCTTTGGGAATCAAGGTTGGCCCTTGTTTTCGAAGTTTTAGTTTACTAATTAATTAATTTCTAGTTATTATCTGCCACAGCGTCATCAGTGGTTCAAATTGCTAGTAGTGACATCACAGCACTGCGACGCATATAGTAAACAAAAGGCACTGCGATGTTAGGAGAAATTCCTGTCATCACAATGAAGTCTTGAAACTGATTGGTGGAAATACCAATTAAAATCAGTTGAAACTCCAAGATCAATGTATTTTAAATACCAAAATCGGTAAATTAGCTGCCATTGGGACTATGGTCATGATTAAATTAACGATTAATTAGTTAATTAGTTATGAAGCAATGAAAACGTATTTTAAAGTTTAGAGCAAAGTGAACATGCGCCTTATTAAAATATAGTTCTGTACGGATTCGCAAACTTTTATTAAAAGGTTTACGAACTCACTAAACTTAAATTAGACAAACAATGATTTCTTCAATGCTTTCAATGTTACAACTTTGTAATCAATGCTTACGAATCCGTACAGAACTCTATTATAATAACGCGCATGTTTACTTTGCTCTGAACTTTAAAAAAGTTTACACTGCTTCATAATTAATTAATTAATTGTTAATTTAATTATGATCATAGTTCCAGTGGCGGCTAACTTATTGATTTTGGTATTTAAAATACATTGATCTTGGAGCTTCAACCGATTTTATCTGGTATTTCCACCTATCGGTTTCAAGACTATATTGTCAGAAAAACATGTTGCTAGAAGTATTTTAAAGTTATAAGTCTAAATTAATAAATTTTTTTGTCATCCAAAGTCAGATATATGACGAAGGAATACCTAAATTCTCAAAAAATGACATTTTGTTGATTTAAGTGAAATTTTTAGAGTCAAACTTGGTAATAATTTACCCCACAGTTGTGACGAAGGGTTAAGTCTGTAGAGAGGTTAAAGATATAAGAGTTTACTTTAACTATTTTTCTAATATTAACCCTTTTACTTATCCTCTAGACTCATACGAGTTATCCCTTATAATCATACGATTATACTCATAATCTTTACTCCATATAACTACTCATCACTCCCTTATGTCTGAATTACATTTATTAATAAGTTGTACTTTTAGTGATTATTATTATTAATCGAACTATTGTTACTCTTATATTGCGCGCATACGCACACTAAAATGCTATAAAAGCATTAAATATTTGAGTGATGGTATGCAATAACCAGTCATCTCTTGATCAGTATTGCATATGAAAAAAGCTTTTCTAATACTATTTAAGAGTAGACACAAAGCACGACATGTATTAACCCTTCGTCACAACTGTGGGGTAAAATGTTCCCAAGTTTGACTTTAAAAATCTCGCTAAAATCAACAGAATGTCGTCATTTCTTGAAAATTTAGCTATTCCTCAGTCATATATCTGACTATAAATCACAAAAATCCTGATTAATTTGGAATTATAACTTTATTTTAAAAAATTATTTTCTGGCAACATGTCTTTGTAAGGACAGAAATTCCCCCTAATATCGCAGTGCTTTGTGTTTACTATATGTGTCGCAGCGCTGTAATATCGCTACTAGCAATTGAACAGCTGATGACACTGTAGCAGATAATAACTAAAATTAAATTAATTAATTAATGAAAACATTAAAAATAAGGACTAACTTTGATTCTGAAAACATTCCGGACTAACCTGGAACAGATATAAAGCGTGGAAGACGTGGGGTAACATTTTACCCCACAGTTAATTTTACGTTTTCAGAAGTTAAGTTGTGACGAAGGGTTAAATAAGAATTTTTTAAACTCATTTAAATTTTGTTTCTTTAATAAACAGAGGTTTCAATTAAACAAAGCATTAAATTTTGAAATAATAAAATTAATAATAAACCAAACAAAATAACTAAGATTGAGTATATGTTAAATGAGTTTAAGTTATATTCTTTAGTAATAAGTAATTTATTCTTTCTGAAGGCGTCGTTCGTATCAATACATTTGGGCCCTTTAAAAATGCAATACTGATCAAGAGATGACTGTTTATCGCATACCATTACTCATTTACTAATTATGTATCTCTCATTAGGGTAGTCACACTGTCTACCAGTTAAAAAGCTCTTTTTGACTATCTAAGGAGTGCTTATTTACGCATTAGTGCATACGAATCTCTTGAGAGGTTGGTCCCTATCGTTTCTTACATTTGTCGACGAGTTTAAAATTCGCACTAAAGGTCTTAGAAGATATTTTTTCTTGTCGAACAGCTGCAATTTTAAAACTATTTTCGCAAACATGTTTGTGATTTATGTTAAGCTTCATTGCTTTAAAGCAGACTATTTGTTTGTATTTTAATCCTTAAACAAATATTTACACTTAAATAATGTCTTTCTTCCAGATTAAAGAATGTTAAGTCTCTAGATGTCTATCTCTGTTCCATGTAAATAGAGCGCTTTATCCTTTCGAGAATCAGTTGTCATTTTATTACTATAAATGCTACTCGCCTTCATTTATTTTTAAATAAAGCTATCATTTGTGTAAAACCTCATTTTATTGCTATGGAGTCCATATTGAGCACTAAGTTTCAGAGACACCACATTTCTACACATAAATTTTGTGAAATTCTATCTGAAACCGAAAGAATGAACGTTAAAATTGTGATAACTTTCTTCCGTTCACTTTAGTCATTTACAATAGTTTCCTTGTTTCAATCATTTCTTTAATAGTAGGGATGTCTGATTGTGGAAAAGGAAGTTCTAGTTGTGGCATCCTTCTGGTTTTACACTGTAGTGCGAGTACACTTTCTCGGGCTATAGAGAAAGTGTGCTCTGAGAAGCAGGAAATCGGCAAAAATACTAAACAGAATTCACTCCGAGCTCGAAATACAGGATAGAATAAAAAAGTTTGCAATATTTTTATCAGTTTTAGATACAATTTGACAAAAAGATAGGTTAAATCTCAAGTTTTGAACTTTTTCTAAATTAATAGGAGTTTTAATCCAATTCAATATAATACGAATAAAATAAAGTGTATTTTATTCATTTTCGGTCAAATTCTTAACACAAACAAATATTAGTCAATCTGGTTTATACATCAATGGTCGATTGCAATTTTTCCTAACGATAAGTATAAAAATGTGCAATCTGTTAAATGTTTAACAATTGCTGACAATAGAGAACCGGCAAATATTTGATCTATGCATATTACGATTGATTAGAAAATGAATATATTTATCGCAAGTTTTATATTTGTTCGGATGTTCTCCTTTCCTCAAATTTATAGCCATCATGCTATGGAATATATACAAGTATCTTTCAGCGAACATTGGCTTAAAGATCAGTTTTGTAAATACACATCCGAAGAGCTCAGGGATTTTATTCCTAATTTGATTTTATGTCGACCTTATCATAGACAATTCATCATATCCGATGACTACTTGTACCACAAAAATGATGAAGTTTATTGTTTTTGTGATGAAAATTGTCATTTATACGGAGAGTGCTGTCCTGATGCGTCAAGAATTGGTTCAAGTCATGATAAAACGTCATACAATCATAGTGATACATGTGTTCAATTATTCGATTATGAAGTATATGCTATCAAAGCCTGTTCAAATAACTGGACTGATATAAATATCAAAAATAAATGTGAAAACAGCGACTCCTTTACTTTTCCTGAAACAGGAGGGAATTATACCTATCAATCAGTAATATTATCTTTGCCTTCATTCAGTCTTACAACTGGCAGATTATATTACAATATATTCTGCGCGATCTGTAATAATGATTATGAAAAAATTAAAAAATGGGATCTAGAAATTTATTGTCCTAGTGATGGGCTCGAATTCGAAAACAGATTGCCACAAGTTTATAATTTGAAAACACCAAAAAAAATTTGGCTTGATTTAGGAGGTCAGCGTTGTATGGCTGTACACAAGGAAAACATTTTATTGGGTTTTATCAGATCAAATGGAATCAGGCTCTGTAACACCAGAATAATGAAGTATACATACTGTCCCGATGATTATCACGATGAAAATATTAGACATAAATGTGATTCATTCCAAAATCCCACATTACGATTTAATTCCTCGATCACAAACAGATATATATATTTCAGAAATTATTATTGCGCTATTTGCAACGGTTTTGAGGTCACGACTGAATCAGTTTGCTTTACGAGTGGGGGTCGTGGAGGTGGTGGTGGCTATGAGGGGCAGCACAACGTCAGAATTTTATTCGATTTCAGTTTAAACCATGATAAAAATATTGACTTAAATGTTGGATATGAAAAACGATGCAAAAATGGCGAGATTTATGATCCCTCACTCAACAAATGTTTCTTAGTCTATCAAGATAGTAATAGAAAAAATAAAGTTTTACGCACTTCACCTAGTTTGATGGTCGAAAATAAGAATTTTCAACTTAATTGCACTAAGATCCTTATATATGAAGACATTGACTTCGTGTCTTTCACAAATGGTTCAATATTTTTAGTTAAAACAGGTGTCGAATTGAATGAATCTCAGTATGAGCTCATTAAAGATGGAATAGGTTTTGGAAAAGCGACTATCTGCTCAGACAGAAAATCAATTAGTCATTATATCTTCTTTGACTTCACTCAAGATTTATTGACAAAGATTACATTCAGCGTATCAATCATATGCCTTGCAATTCATATTGTAGTTTATTTAATTAGTGGAGAACAGCGTAAAATTCCGGGCAAAATAATGATATCTCTATCAGTATCAATGCTATTCTCGCATCTCATGTTTTTGATGTCGAGTTTCGTAAAAAGCAATACGACTTTCTGTAGAGTTACAGCAATTGTTATGCATTATTCGTATTTGACATTGTTTTTCTGGATGAATATAATGTCGTTTCGGATTTGGCACACGTTTTGCAGAACCGAACTTTTGAATGGTAATTTATTGAACAACGCGTTTCGCAAATATTCATTCTATTCATGGCTATCACCGGCTCTTATAGTAATCACAGCAATAATAATAGATAATACTGGATTTGAAACTGAATTCCGACCTTTATATGGATATCGGTTGTGTTGGATAAATAAACGATATGCTCTTCTCTTGTTCTTTGGTTTTCCTTCAGGAATACTCATTGCTACAAATATAATTTTCTTTATTCTAACAGTGAAAGCATTTTATAACCATTCAAAAGAGTCGCGCGTTCTGGAGAAGACAACCAATCATTTTAATTTTTATTTATCTATCAAGCTTGTAATGATGATGGGTTTGACATGGATTTTTGGACTTTTAGCTGCAATATTCGATTCAGAATTGCTTTGGTATATGTTTATTATTTTAAATGGATTTCAAGGTGCTTCACTGTTCATGGTGTTCACATGCAACAGGATTGTCATTAAAATAAAAGCCAAACAGAGAAATAGACGTTCAATTACCAAATTGTAAAGACTTGCTTTCTCTTATATTGCTTTACTATACCATACGATGTTTGTCTCTATTCGATTGTAATATTTGACCACAGTGTTATGCAGATATAAAATTTAAGACTTTTTAACCAGTTATCATTCTTTTAATAAAACCTGTCGAGTTTTTAACCGTTAATAATGTATCACGTTTGATGTAAACCTTTAACACATTATCAATTCTTGCAATGTTAACATAATTTTATGTCTTAAAATGTCGAATTCAGCGAATATTCGATTTTAAAAGTAATTTTCTAGACCATTAAATCTACTTTGTCGTGTGAAACTCGTAAAAATAGTCAATCTTTTGAGCGAAGGCTTTGATATCAAGACCTCTCTAAACCTTTATTTGAGTGTTAGAAACCTTTTTTTAATATTTGGAATATATATATAATTTTATGCGTAAATCTTTGAAATGTGAAAATTGATAATGTTTTCATTATTTTTATTTATTAAAATTTGTGAAAAATTTAAAGAAAGGACAACTGAAATTTATATTGCATGGCTAACTAATTAATTGTTGAGTTTTTATTTATTATTAACGTCATGTGAATCAGAATTTGGACTCTTTTCGAAAGCACGCGCCATCAGGTAGAATCCGAATTTGTGAGCATATACCATACCATTATGTAGATGATTTATTCATGTAAAACTATTCTAATATTCTTTGATATCGACTTAAATTATCAAAAGTTATGCCATAAAAAAGAAGTGATGACTCGATATCGAGTCGTGACATTCTATAGTAATAATTCAAATAAACAGACATCTTGTACAGCAAAACGTTTCATAGCTGAAGGTAAGCCTCGAAGTTCCCTATATAACATAATTAAAACATATGAGGAATGATTTACCACTAAAGAAAAGTAGATAAAACTAGCTGTTTTCAGAAAATATCCACACAAATGGTCCGAAAGCTTTACCTAATGATGAATCATAAGGACAAGTTTACCCTATCTGAAGCCGCCCGTAAGTTCCCTGTGGACAGAAGAACTATCAAACGTTAGTTGAACAGGAGGTCTATTCGTAGATATAAAAAGAAGTCACCAAAATATACCAGAACTTAAGAGATAATGATTACGAGACAGCGCACTTGGCTTTATCGTTATTGTAGAAAATTTGATTTTATGCCAAATACTATAACCCAACAAGCCTTCCTCAATGTAGCCCGATTGAAAATTTTTCTGTTATTTGTGTCGAATAGTGTTTAGAAATGGTTAGTGTGCAAAATACTGATGATTTCATAAGAATAAAATCTGCTTCAAAAAGTTTGACTTTGATGTTGTCAAAAGATGTATTGTTAGTGTCACTAAAAGAATCCGAAGATGTGCAAAATTGGGGCTACTATGAGTTGATCATTAGCTCATTCATATTTCTTATATAATGTAGATTTTTGTACAAAATTTCAATTTTTCAAGAAATTCTATCATAACTAAGATTGAATTAAAACATTGTCCAAATTTTGATTCACAGGACGTTATCTGACTTTTTCTCTATTTTGTAATGAAATAAAAGACTGCAATTAACTAACGGCTAATATTATTCAGAATATGATAGATGTTTATCAGGATTTTTGATAAGCATTTTTAGCCCCTAGCTATGAGTTCTTATTTTGAGCTCGAGACGGAATAATTCATAGCTCGGATTATATTCAAAATAAACGAAAGTTAACTTATAACTAGTTTCTTCTTCAACGAGAGCATTTATTTGTCAGAACATCATTGGGAGAGAAAACATTCAGTGATTCATAATCTTTTAGTATTTTTGAAAGATTTGAATTTCTTTGGTAAAATCTGTTCTTAAAGTGGTGATAAAATCACACAGCTTGTTACAAAATCGAACAGACCTCTTTGAAAGCACCTAGCTCAGTTATTTTTTAACCGATTTTCATGCGGTTTATTTTAAAATGAAAAAAAACTCCCCAGAAATGTCATTAAAATTTCACAAATTTATCTCAACAGACAAAAATTTTACATTTAATTAAATGAATATTTCTATTGGTAATTTAAAAAATTTAAGTATTTTATTTAAATTTGAAGTAATTTGCCACTAATAACGTGTGTGACCACCATTTGCGGTCACACACGTTATTATAAAGTAAATAAAGCAATTTTCAATGGAAAAATTTATTATTTTGTCAATAAAATTTTTTCTACTAAAGATAAATTTGTAAAAATTCAATATGACATTTCTGGGGAGTTTTTGTCCATTTTAAAACAAACTGCATAAAAATCGATTGGAAAATACGTAAGCTGGGTGCTTTCAAAGGGGTCTGTTTAATTTTGTAAAAAGTTGTATGTTTACGAGGATACTTTTGAAACATTTGTAATATCTTTTTTTGGTAATATCTCAATAATGCAAAACTTATTTCAATGTAGCGGTACTTACAAAATATCCTATAAAAAGTAGTTTACAAATTGATCTGTCATTTGAAGGACGTCTTATCAGTCATCAATAATGTTCTCTTATCGACATTCTCAATATAATTTTGAAATAATAAAAAATATACTCCATCTAACAATTAATGGAGAATTGTGAAGAAATAATAAGAAATTAATGGAAGTTTCACATGAAAAGTTAAACTTTGAATGACTCTAAAACATATTCGAAAGAATAATATTCACGTCTTAGATCAGTGATCCCGATATGAAAATTAATATATGAGTTCGAAATCAAATATAAGCCAGTATTGAAAATATTAGGCTGGACTTTAGCAAACGTGGACGAGTATGTTCCCGAAATTATAGATGCATAAGTTATACTCGTATTCGTTCGACTCGTATGGTTAAAGCGAGTTCACGTAAACTATAGCCCAGCCAAATATTGTTTCCCTTCAATATATGAGTTATTTCATTGTAAGGGTGATTTCTGTTCATTATATTGATTAAGGAAATCAAAATACAGTACGAATTGAGTTCTCATGCAGTCATAGATATGTCAAATGTTTATAATTTTCGGCAGATATTCCTCCTCATTAACTCATGTCTGTGAATAAATTTAAGAATAACTACTCTTAATGTGTTCTAAAAATAGTGGACTAAATCTAATATTTTCTTTTCATTCGTAGGTAAAACAAGATATTAGAAAAAATTAAATATATACTAAATTTTTAAACTGAAAATATTTAATATGTTTAAGTTTAGATAATTCCAAATTAACTAAACATAGAATCAAATCTATTTCAAAACGCTTTAAGTATTAAAACTTAGAATAAAATATCGATCTCGAATTGAATTGAGGTTTCCAGAAAATATAACTAAACATTTGAACTGAAATAATATCTAACTTCCAAAAACTCATAAAAATAAAACTTTTAGTTATATCTCCAAATTGCAAAACGCTATTCAAAGTCATATAGTTCTGGCCATTAAACTTTATGAAATTAAAATTCTATTTCTAAGCAACTTAATAGTTATTTCAATAAGAAAGGTTTGGATTTGCAAGAAATGCAAAAAAACCTAAAATGGTAGATCTGTTGTTCTTATGCAAAATCGATATTAGTATTTATATAACTTTTATTGATCTATCGGTTATGTCATACATGTAGTACATTAGTATTGTTCAGTTTTCGTCGGGCATTACGTGGAATAAGAAATTAAGTGACTATAACTTTAAAAATAAGTTGGATTTTGTAAAACTAGAAAATCTATTGTTTAATAGTTCATATTTAGAACACTCGAAATGGATTTAAGTTCAGAAGAAGAGGTCAATGAATTTGAAAATAATGATAATGATCTGGCTATCAATGATATAGATTTACCACTTTATAAATATGGACTTATGTTTAGATATGATATCAATAACTATTTTGATAGTGACGTTAAGAAAAGAAAACAAAAACTCAAATCCAACATTATAAGTGTCTGGCTTTTAATTAATATTTTGAAGTCAATTATTTCCCTAATCAATGTGGAAAACGGAAGGGTTCCTAAATATTATTTCGATATGTTACAACATATTGGAGGTTTAACCGAATTTTATTATTTGATTGCATCCGTTGCTTTTATTTTCTCATTTATAGTTATTAGAATTTTCAACAGTAAGGAAAAAAATGATTTTAGATGGCTTAATATCATCAAAGTTTTGAAAGGATTACAAAATGAGAGTACAATCAGAATATATGACAAAAATTTATTCAAAAAATTTACCAAAAGAATTAAGCTTATCTTACTGCTTATCAATTTAGAAATCAAAATCAGTTTAACTACTATACTTTTGATATCAAACATTGTTTTGACCATATTTATGATTGGAAAAACTTAATAAATTATGGAATATTAAGTGCTACTATTTGTTTTGGATGCGGTGTTGCATTCCTGACAGTAATATCCTATAGTTTTTTCTATTACTTCATTGTTTGCTATTATTGCAAACTAAGATTCAAGTCATTTAATAATAAACTATTGAGTACAATTAAAGATAAAGCTTTCTTCGGCTCTAGAATAGTATTTGAACTATTAAAAGAACATAACGATATCTGCAATGATGTCTTACTACACGATAAGTTCTGGTCTAAATATTTGTTTGCACTGACCTATACTTTGATTCCTATAAATCTAATGTTTTTGCAACAAATCCTGTTTGAAACCCCACTTTTGGCAACATTTTATTTTGAGATATTCTTCGTTGTTATTTGGTTATTATGTCACATTACTATCAATTTGATCACTGCATCAATTAATAAGGAATCTTCGAATTCACACAATTACTTCTATAAATTTTACTTAGAATCGAAAGCAAACTTCGGATTGAAGACTAAAATTAAAGTTAGTTAAAACAGCAATGCTTCTTTGAATAAACTCATGATCAAACATTAAATTATATTTGTTTTAGTTTTTGAATACAATAGAAAGAGTGGGCAGTAATAAACATCTTGTTGGCTTTTCATGTGGTAAGCAATTTGTTATGACACCAATGATTGCTTTCAAAGTAAGATAAATTTGAAACTTTCTATAATTCTAGTTAATATTCGTTTTTTAAAAAATTACTTAATCTTTAAAATTCAACTTTGTTTTTGAATGTTCAAATTGAATGATTTTGCTGTATTATTGAGTCATATTTTGAGTTGTATATTAAGCTCGATCTCGACTCAAGTTAGACTTGAAATACAAATTTTGATAGCACCAGGTCTAACTTGAGTCGAGATTGAGCTTAAGACAGAACTCAGAATATGGCTCATTATTTTAAGGTTATATTTGAACTCTAGAAAATATTTATCTTAAATTATATCTATTCTTAAACTATTCAACCTATTATTTTGTTACAGATGTTCATAATTTTTAGTCGATTCTTTTTGTTAACTAATAAGTTTGCGAATAAGATCATCAATAACTAATTTTACTATTGATTTATATCAAAGAAAAAGTAGAATAATATTATCTCATCAACAGAAGAAGGCAAAATAGTTGAAAAATGGTCGATTAATATAATTATAGATCAACTCTAATAATAGACCTTGAATTTTCTTTTATCGGATCTCGATCCTATAGAGTTTGACAAAGTCAATGATTCATTATTTCAAAACATCTAGTGTACGATTTATGTTACAATACACATATTTATCTTATTGAAATATGAATCATGTATTAAAAGTCAACATTTGATAATAAAACTCAAGGTTTGATTTTAGGGTTTGTTCCACAATTACATTAATCATCTATTTTTCGACTATTTTGCCTTTCTCTGCTCATTAATCATTACAAATCTTATAATAAACAATTATTTATTATTAATTAACTAATCATAACATGTAGATTAAGAACATTATTTAGATACATTTTTTCTTGAATTCTTTTACATTTTGAATAAAACATGAGAGTTTGCTTTCGTTTCGGATAGAAATAGATAATGAATTAAAGAGATTAATAAAATAGAGAAAATTTTTTTTGTCACAGAATTTCAACCTAGTTTTTCGATTCTAATTTAATACCATTTCTGGCGTTTTTACAATGAAATTCTCTTTCCATAAATCGGGAACTTTTGTAAAATTATGTATACATTTAAATACGATAATTAAACCTTTAATTTCTCTTCTTAATTGGAGTGGTTCTAGATTAAGATATTCTAGTCTCTGTTGGTAAGTCGTATTAAATAAACTAATTTTGAAACAAATATATTTAGTTATGTCTCTGAACTGATTCAATCTTATCGACTTGTGTACTATTCGGAAGCCAACTTATGTTTGCATATTCCAGAAGAGGTAATATATATGTTTTATAAAGCTTTAGGAGAACAGTATAATTTGCAAATTTACACAATCTTCTCAGAAAATTCTATTTTTTAAACAAGAATTGAATACTCTATCCGTTTGTTCATTAAAACTTAAAGTTTCATCAATAATAATCCCTAAGTGCTTATGGTAGCCCTTTTTGGGATGGACTCATTATTAATAACGTAATTTTCAATATCAAATTTCCTTGAATGTGACTCACGTGAACAGATTTTTGAGAATTAAGCTTAAGATTGCTATGTGTACTTCAAACTTGAGTATTCAAATCAATTCGTAATAACCTCTGGTCTTCTTCGGTTTGAATAATTTTTTAAGTACACAATCGTCAGCATATTGAAGAGTTTGGCGAATGTTACGATGAGAGGGAGATCTCTAACATATAAATTGGAAAAAGAGCAGATCAGACCCCACTCTGTGGAACCCCTGAAAGTATTTCTACTAAAACAGAAATAGCAGATTTGAAAACAACATAAAAGTTTCTCCCATATAAGAGGCTATCAATAATTGTTAAACATCGGCCTACTATTCCTATTGAGTATAGCTTTCCTTGTAATAGACCGTGAGATACATTATCGAAAGCATTGCTGTAGTCAAGGAATACTAAGTCAATGCAAAGAACATTCGGATCATTCAAATCCATAGAAATAACAGATATTAAGTTTATTAATTGAATAGATGTATTTAGACCTGTCCGAAAACCATGTTGAGTATCGAAGATAAGAAATTCATTTTTTACTAAAGAATTCAAATCATTGAAAAGTTTAAGAATATTATCTTCAACAGTTATTGACCGATATGAACTAATTTTTTCGGAAGGTTTCCTTTTATATGAACTGGTATAATACCAACTTGTTTTAATCTATTAGGTATTTTTTCCAAGTTAGGGATTTTAGTGAAAAACAGATAAAATATTTTGCAAAGTATTTCTTTACATTTTTAAAGCAGCATGTTCGGTATTCGAAAGGGTTAGAGGATTTACTACAATTAATAGTAGAAAGTTTTCTCAATATATCTGTTTGAGTAATAGTGAAACTCTCCAAAGATGTATCACTAAAACGACTAAATTTTTCGTAATCAGGAAGAGTAAGATCAGCAAACGCAGAAACAAACTGTTATAATATTTTGTTCAACAGGACTTTAAGTGCGTTTTCCATATAGGATTTCAAACTATTAAATATTAAGCTAACAATTATTTCTGACTATCCTTAAGTTTTTGAATAACGAAATATTATTTTCTCTCCAGAGATTATGCCAAAATTCGAGTTTCAGTCTCAAAATCAGAACCTGAGCCAAGAATTTGAATATTTTTAGGCTATAATTCTAAATTTTCACAAATTTAATTTAAAGTTTCGCAATTAGATTTTACAATGTGTGGAATCATACTCTAAATAGTAGAAACTGCGAGTGAGATTCAACTAAATTCTGCCATATACAGTAGCTGATACAACTTAGTAATATAGTTTCTATGAGGAATGAGTATGCTTCCCTCCTAAAGTATTATATTTTGACAAAGTGAGTTAAATACATTTAATGCCTTTTGGTATCAAATTTTCCAAGAAAATTTCTCAAGCAATACATTTCAAACAATGTTTGAGTTTAGAAACACTTAAATTTTGATTTAAGAAATGAAATTATAATTTTAACAATCAACTGAGATTACTCTTTCTCTATTCAAAATACAGCATAACTGATAGAACGCTATAAGTTTGAACACAAGACCAAACTAGAATTTCATGATTCTCAATAATCTGAATAACTCTTGCGATGTCGCCTCTTCTATTCAACACTACTGTATATAAGGAACTAGTCCTAACATGTATCTATCATCATATCGAATAATTTTTTCATTATTGGAGTAACATTAAAAATAGATATTAATGCAATTTTCATTAATTAGAAAAATATTTGTAAAAATAGTAAATAGACTAGGACTGCCTAATGTTAGCTTGTTGTTAGGCTTTATAATAATTTTAAATATAAGATTATGCGCGAAAGAAGTTTAAATGATTATTAGGTCTGTTAAGAACAGTCCAGAATAGTGAAGAACATAAGCTAGCTGTGAGCTAGCTCCTTTGCGCTTCAAGCTCAGCTCATTTGAAGCCGATTTATTTAATAAAGCAAAAAAAACAGTATTCGCTGTAAAATAGTAATGATTATTGAACTGCTTCTCGTATGTTAGCAAATTAGGTATTAAATTACATCTATCGAATTCAATGATAAGGTGCATCTCTGAATTATGGATTATTGTTTTCAAAAAAATTTAACTTTAAACTGAAGTTTAATACAATAGCTGTTTATTTGAAGAGGGAATTAATAATGTTTTAGGCCTTAAAAGTAATATTATTTCTATTCACTGCTTAAATCTTTTTATATTCGAAATAAGATAATTTCAAGTAAATTTTGAAAATTATTCAAAATAAGAGAAAATTGTTATTTGAAACTGTTTTCAACATGATAAGAAAGCGAAATGCAATTAGAGGACACAATTATTGATAATTGATACCGATGCCGAAATATGAATTAATTGTTCAAACTTTACGATCAAAATTAATATATTTTCGTGCAAATACTTCATTATAACTTGAGATAAATATTTGTTACAAAGATTATTACTCATTATTTTAATTTTAAATGTTAACATAAGCTCAGCAGAACAGCTCGCAGCTTGGACCCGAGCTTCTTAGTACAAGCGCAGCTCATGCCGAATTTGACAGAAGCTCAACTCAAAGCTCAAAAATTTTGAGCTGCGCTTATAGAAGCTCAAGATTTCAGACCAATGCTCTTCACTAGTCTAAAACTCATGAATATCTCAATATAATTGTCATGTTTACGGGAAGTTTAAAAACGGAACTCTGGTAATTGATTTTAACACGCGAATAATTTATTTGTGTACGATCTGAATGTTACTGACGGAGAGGTAGTTAAATTGCATAATAAAGTACTATCGCCTCCTGAATTCTTTGTAAAAATTCAAATTTCTCGAAAAATTTTGAGAGAATACTATAAAACTCTATAACTAAATACTATTTTCTGAATGCATACTATCACTACTATAAAACTTTTTTGAGCTACAAAATAAAGGTTTGTTTTTAATATCACTTTCCCTTCATTTTTGGCTCATAGTTTGACAAAGACTTTTAGAGATGATAGTATGTTAAATTAATGATCAATAATGACAGATCTACTTCTCATATAAGATGAATGTTGGAATCATTTCTATAGAATATCGATTTTAGGTTGTTAAAAATTCTTAAATAATTTCAAGTATTTGTCACATATTGCATTATAACTAAAGTTTAAAAATGCTATGTTTTGAAAGAAAATTTGAGTTGTAAAACTGGAGAATCAATAGTTGTTCGAAAACTGGTAGTAATAGAAGATGAAAATGAGTGTGAATTCAGAAGAAACAGTGAATGAATTTGAAAATAATGATTACGATCTAGTCATCAATGGCATAGATTCACCACTTTATAAATATGGACTAATGTTTAGATATGATATCAATCATTATTTTGACTCTAATATCAAGAAACGAAACCAAAGTCTCAAATGTTATGTGATGAATATTTGGCTTTTAATTAGTTTTTTGAGAAATTTTATTTGTTTAGTGAATATAGATAACGGAAGAGTTCCTAAATATTATTTCGATATTTTTCAATATACAGGAGGTTTAACTGAATTTTTTTACTTAGGTTCATTGTGCGCTTCACTGTTCTCTTTCATAGTTGTAATACTTTTTAACATGAAAGAAGAAAATTACTTTCATTGGCTTCGTATCATTAAAGTTTTAAAAGGATTACAAAATGAGAGTACAATTAGAATGTTTGATGAAAATGAATATAAAAGATTCGTTAAAAAAATTAGATACATTTTATCACTCATTAGAATTTCGAATCAAGTGAATGGATTACTTTTAATTTTGATCTCAACTACTGTTTTGGTAATTTCCTTTGATTGGAAAGAAATGATAATTTACGGAATATTGAGTGTTTTCTTCTATTTTGGATTGGCTATTACAGTCTTAATAATAATGTCTTATAGTTTCTTTTATTACTTCATTATTTGTTATTATTGCAAATTCACATTCCAATCATTTAATAATAAACTATTGAATACAAATAAGAATCAAGTTTTCTTTAGCTCTAGAATTTTATTAGAGTTGATAGAAGAACATAACAATATATGTAATGATATCAAACTTCACAACAAATTTTGGTCAAAATATTTGTTTGCACTGACTTACACTTTGATACCCTTAAACCTGATATGTCTGCAACAGATTTTGTTTGAAGACTTACTTTTGACGAATTTTTATCTTCTGACATTCTTTATTATCTTTTGGCTAAATTCTCATTTGATGATTAACTCAGTGACTGCATCGATTAATAAGGAATCTTCAAATTCATATAGACACCTACTTAGATTTTATTTTGACTCGAATTCCAATATTGGATTGAAAAGCAAAATTAAAGTCTGTTTGTTATTTGTAACATGAATAAATTAATGATTTTTTCAATTATTATATTTAGTTGTTGAATACAATTGAAAGAGTGAGTAGTGATAGATTTCCGATCGGCTTTTCATGTGGTAATCAATTCGTTATGACACCAGTGATTGCATTAAAAGTAAGACTTTACAAATTGTAAATTTTTTATGTGAAATGACTTCGAAGTGAATTTTTTATTATATAGATGTTCGTAATATTTTGTCGATTCTTTTTACTAACGAATAGAGTCGCGAATACTATGAAATGAGTGCTAAGATTAGAAAAATTTTTATTTGGCTACCAATAGAGGTTGAGAGTTATATCGACATATTGTTATATAAATAATTGTATTCCTGGATATTGTTAAATAAAATCAAAGATTGTTTTAAAATATGTAATGTATTCATTTTTCCGGAAATGACAAAATATATGCTATCGGTCATAGTAAGAATGAAGTTTTAAGTTTAAGTCATCAAAAGTAACGGTATAATTCACTTTTATCAAACACCTATTTTATAAATAAAAAATTATTGAATTCGCGAAAAGTATGAATTATATTATTGCGGCACTATTTTTGTAAAAATATATTGCAAAAGTAATAATGAATTTCGATTATAAGGGATGGGATTGAAAATGATAATGAGATAAATGGACTAAAATCAAACCAATATTGAGCTATAAGCATATTACTTGTGTATGTTGTGGTTGGCAACCAGCCTGACCACATGTCCCGGAATGACCTTAACAGTCCAGGAATCGTGAACTATGTCCAGGTGGAAGGAATGGACCATTCCTTGACATACAAGTGTCCAGGAATGACAAATGTTTGACAAAATGCTTAAAAAATACATCTTTTGAAATTGTATTAAAAGAATGTAAATGTACTTATCATTACTCTATATCAATACTAAAACAAAACTGTAAAATAGGCATAAAATATAACTGAATCCTGAAGTAGTAATGCATTTACTCATAATTATTTGTTGCTAATGTTCACATTAATAGTATATAATGTTACTATATTTTCTGAACAAATAATTTACATTTCGCTAAAGATTTAACATTTGTTTTCAATAAATACTGAAAATATTTATTATTATATCAATTAATTGCTAACAAACTAATATCATGTCAAACGAACTATTAATGAATCTCCAAAAAATCAAAGAAGAGATTGACTTATTTCCAGGACATATGGCTTTCGAAAGAAGAAATATAAGGATTGGCTGAGAAAAGTTGATGACCTCAAAGCTAATTGTATATAATATAAAACTCAATTCACAATTAAATACGAAGGCATTTCAGCTGTCAATACACACAGAAAATCGAAATCACACGAATTAAAAAATTTTGTACTAAATAACGAAAATCTAATCAAGGCCGCTAAAAATGATACTAAATATGATAGAAAGTAATGTTTACTTAAAAATGGCAATAAATTCGATGTCCCGGAATGTCCAGGTAATTATTCAGTTTTTATTGAAAAAATCAAGGAATTGGTGAAAGAAATGTGGTCAGGCTGTTGGCAACCCACATTCCGTATGATGAATGCTATAAAGTTCTATCTGTAACATTATTTCAACCTTAGATACAACTTTATAGCAATCATTCGAAGATTTGCTTTGACAAACCATGTTAATGTTTGTTTTCAGAGAAGAAATGGTTTTGGGCAGATAAGACATCAAAAAATATATCTAAATTTACTCCATATGAAGGGAATTTTTGGAATGACAGTTAAAGGTAATTTATGAGATATTCGTAATTAGACGTCTTTAAAAGAAATCTGGCCATATCATTAGGTTGTGAAATCCAATCGATATCGTTTCAGTCAACCATCTTAACAGTTTAGATTCGAATTTCAGTAATAAAAAAATTGTGAAAGTTCTAAATTATAAGATAAAGTTCACTGAAATCCTCAAAAGTCAATTAAATCTTTTTAAAGACATGAGAAAAATATGATTCATCGCAGCCAATATTAAAGTATCATTTTCTATAAGTGAAAAATGCGATCAACGTTTAGAAAGGCCATGTCAGTAGTTTGCCGATTATCAAGATAATTTAATGTCATTATAAACATAAACTAAGCTTATCATATAATAGTAAAATGTGCAAAAATTATTTTTCTAACTGCAATATTTAAAAAGTTATGCACGTTCAAAAATACAATAGTTTCTTACAGTTTGTCTTACAGTTTGTAAACTTTATGATATATTTATGAAGAAAATCATTACATATACAATATTTATAATATTTTTTTATTGAAGTGTTGATGTAATTGTCGATATATCTGGGTAAATCGTCATGTGTTCAGGTTCATTACCATGATCACTTTCTTCAATAACCGTATTATCGCTGTCAATCACTGCATTATCACTGTCGATGATAGTAGCACTGCTGTCATTATTATTATCACGCACATTATCATCACTTCCACTGTCACTATTATTAGGTTTGTACAGGGAATAAATTGAGTCAATCTTGAGGGTTGATTTTTTATTTTTTGTAAAAATCACTTTGTTGCCCCAAAAAACTCAAAAGTTTCTCTTCATTAACTTAAAGTAGACTAATAGAGCTAATAAAAAAACTTTTCATATCTTTGAGTTTTGAAGGGTAACATCATTGAATTCATGTTTATATTTTTTACACATCATTTCCCGTTACAAGTTAATTGTTTATAAAAACATTTCTTAGTAGAATTAACGAAGCTTATATGTCTCTTTAATTTAGTGAAGAAACTATTTAAATATCTCTTGTCGTTATCCTGTAATTTAATATTGAAATATAAGAATAAAAAACACGCTAGTGCATTAATCGTTAAAGTTAGAAAAGTAATTTTTTCATAATATGCCATTATAAGCATCATATATCTTTATGAAAACAATAAAAACTCATTATCTAAACATAATTTTTCGACTTTGACATCCTCTTTACAAACCTAATACTGACTTAACAAACTCTAGTTGCTTTCTAGATGATATTGAGCGGGCTTATGAAAAAGTTCGGCCAATTTCTCGTAAGTATTTGGGTATGCGAAAAATAATGGAATTTATTCCTGAGACGTCTAACTCTAAATTTTATCACACATTATATTTCTTAGACAATACTTCATGTACTGAAGGTCAAAAATTATTGCAAACATTTTGATAAATTCAATCAAACTAAGTCAAGATCTGCTAAAAAGCAAAGAACTAAGGAAACTACTATTTCCACACCAGAAGTTTGCTAATGCCACACCAACCACCAATTGCATATTCTCGTTTATGCCTTCTAAGTTCAATAATACTGCCATAAAATATTCATTTTCAAATTAATGAAATAAGTATTTATTTCAAATTAATTTATTAAAAGTCAATTTGTATTAATTTTGTAAACATCTTTAAAATAAATTATAAAGTATTTGGTGATTACACTGATTTAGTAATTACTAATGATCTGTATGACTAAATAATTTCATAAGAGTTAATTTCTTGACCGCATATCGCATTCCTTGAATATGTTCTGCTATTGTGACCATTTTATTGTGCCACAATTTCCTATCAATAACTTATCTTTTGATGTTCACAACATATTCTTGTCCAAATGTAAAGGTCTGAACATATTGGATGAGGTGATTACAGTTGGAAAACTGGCTAGTTGGCAGCGCGACCATTGTTGTGATTTCAAATTTGGCTGACATTAAGTAAATGTAACGCAGGCAGTGAGAGTGTGCAATTAATGCCTGTGTGGCAATAGCAAATTACTGGTGTGGAAATAGCAGTTTCCAAAACTAAATGAAAATTGTTAATTCATTCTAACTTTATAACAGTTTATTCATGTATTAATAGTTATTAAACTTTACTATTTTTTGTAAGTCTTTTCACTTAACTAATATCAAGTACACGAATAGTAGTTCAGAAATCTTAAACTATGATTTTAACTGATAAGAAAATATAATGTTTAAGATTCGGATAAGCTTTTTGACTAAAATTCTGAATATAAAATAATAATCCCTTTTGATAGAGAAGAGACTCCTATTGCAGACTAAGCTTCAAATGTCATAAATGACATAATACGCATTTAATCTACAGAAGTATAACTTTGAATTCGTTTACTCAAGTCTATGCGTTCGTTTTTAACTCGTTTCTGTACACAGGATTTTTATATGAGACATGTCTGAAATCTCAGGCCACGTAATGTCTAGTTTAACCATTATTTATTGCATATTGAATACCTTAAACTTGACTTCATGTAAACGTAACATTTAGTTAATGTTCTTTATGCTATATAATAATTAAGTTTCAATGATTATTTTCATATGTCTGAACATATAGGAATTATTTCGTAATTAATCGATATATGCCAAATAGTAATATGTTAGTCACGTGCGAAACATCAAAACAGGGAAAAAATTATTTTATTTACGTTTTCAGGTAACTAACACAAGACATACTTCTAATATATGCATATTTTCACAAGTGCTTTATTTAAATTCAGTAATTAAAGCGTTAATTGCTGTAATTAAAAATATATTATTGGCTATTACTTAATAACGTTGAACCGCATTATTTTAAGAATTATTGCACATACTACCACATTTGAGCTAAGAATATATGTGGTAATAATACTTGCAATTGTGTTTATCATGTGATCAGTATTTTTGAATTTAATATTTGAGTTCTGAGAGAGCACGTCTCAACACCAATAATTATTGTTAGATTAGATACATCAACTGAATGATTGAATGCTCTCAAGAATTCAAATATTATATTTAAGAATACTGATCACATGATAAAGACGATTGCAAATATTGCTTCTTTGGCATCGACACATTTATTGATTATAAAATAAACACTTAGCTACACTACAAGCAAAATTTCTCATCATGTTGCGCATTATTTTTACATTCTATATCAAATGATTATTTGAGGGATAGGATTCCGATAATAGGTTTGAGCTTTTGAACATATTTTCTATTGATAAGAAAATCATATTTTAATTAAATAGATTTGAGCACTTACGAAAATATTCATCTATTATACAGTTATCGAGAGTGTATAATAGAGTACTTCAACTGCAAGATTTATTAAGTCTATATTTTATGTTTATTCTATTGTGGAGTATGGACTCTTGTTATAAGAAAACTCCACTTTCAAGTTAAAAAACCTATAATATATCATTGATTATCTTATCATTCATTTAGGGATCAGTTAAAACTATTTAAGTAATCCAAATTCCTCAAAAAGATATCAATTCTATGATTTCGATTAAAATAGAAGTTTAAGAAATATTTAACAATTATAATTATTTATTAAGATGTTTCTATCAAATGATGATATTAGTCACTTTGTCCGTAATTTTTTTCGACACCGTGTATTTAAACCGAATAAAATTATTAGCTGTGCAAACAATGTGACACCAGTTGGCAACATATCGATCTTCAGTTCTGTTGGTTATGATTCAGACGTAATTATTAGAATATATACTTTTAAGAACACTTTTGAAAATGATATGATTGACTAGTTTTAATCCCTATTCTTAAATAGTCCAACTTATTTGAATTCAATGGTTTCTTTCTATCAATCATAGAACATATAATGTGTTCGCTTTCATTAAATGTCGTTTTCAGTACGTGGGACAAACTCGATCAAACTTATGTGGTACAGGATTATCAGATTTTTGAAGTTAAAACCCGATTCCAACTAATCTTGAAATTTAAATTTCAGAGGGAAATTTTATTCCTGGATTACTTTCAATTAATAATTGGATATCTCAAATATTTTGATTATATAATAGCAGATGAGGCCTATTTGATTGAGATCATGACTACTTTGAAACTCGTAAAAGAAGACTCATTCATGTCATTTATTACTCTCTTTGAGAAAATGGTAACAATTATTTTGCTAAAATTATCACTTGTTTATTTGAAAATTAATATCAGTCAATTTACTTGAAAAAAGGTTTGGATCAGTCTATTATTTTCTATTCTTTTAATATCTCTCTTATGGAGACTGTTAAGCACAACAAGGATATCAATGACTTCATGTTTGTCTGATATAATCAGTCCTTTGGTGAATCAACCTTCTATCAAATATAAGCGCTTAAGAAATATGAGTCTGAATTCAGTTAACAGCTTGAAAACATTGACCATAGTACTTCTGTTATTTACTTGGTTGGTAGTTAGTATGATTTTATCAAAAGGTTTTTCTGGACTTTTAGTCAACACATATTATAATGTAAAATTAAACCCTATCATAAGAACAATTGAAGATTTAGCTTCAAACGAAAATTTGAACTTTGTTGGAGATTTTTCTTTGCAACATTTAGAACGGATTAAACCAGAGGAATATTCTATTCTTCAAAAAAGATATCAAAAATTTTCAAATTATATTAAACAGAATTATGAAAACAATACAATCAACCAATTGATTGATGTTGCCAATAGAAAAATTGTTATTTTGGCAAATTCATTAAGAATCAAAACAATGCAACAACTTTATCCCGATTTAAATTTGGTGACAACTGACACTAAATATGGGCCAAACTATGTGACTTTGTATGTTAGCAAAGAACATGAATTCAGGGCAAAAATTCAAAGAACGTTAGTTTTACATATGATAATCGATTAGTACTTTTTGTATTAAATAAGTTCTTTTCTGATTGATTCCAGTATCAAAATTGGAGTCGAAAATGGATTTTTCATTCACTTGGAGTTTTTGAAAAATTTTCGGTACAAACTTATGGGACGTTTACGTTCGTCGGACGAGACGCACAATCTTGAGAAATATAACCCGAGTTTAGAAAATGATTACACGATTGAATTGAGAGATCTATTGAAAGGAATAATTCTTCTTACAGCTCTTTGTCATTCTATTTCTATCATTGTTTTTGTTTTTGAAATTGGTTTTGCAAAGAAAATTCGTAATGAAGATCAAAAAATTAAAAAATACAACTCAAACTGTGCAGTAAAACACGTAACAAATAGAAGAAAGCTTAAAATTCAAGGACACTCGGTTAACCCTTCAGTGGTAGGAAAATATCAGTTTACACCAGTGGCGTTCAAGGGTGGCTATACCCATAGTGTGAAATATAACTAGTGTTATGTTCTTTCGATTGTTTGCATAGAATCTCATTATGATATAAATTATTTTAAGAAACAAATTGATACATTATTGATATGAACTTATAATAATATATATTTAATTGATTATAATATTAATAACTGAATGAATTTATTTGTTTTTTCGATGAACTTATGTTTAAATGAAGTTTCTTTATAAAATTTGTGAACATAATGTGTTAACTTGAAAAACAATTATTATATCAGATAATCCTTTTTATAGTAAAAATGGTATTGATGAGTGTAAAAACCCCAATCTTTTAGAGTATGAATTATGTATACTCTAAATGAGAGTGAAAGGATTTAAAAAATTTTTAACTTTATAGTGTTTGATATGCATAATATAATATGGTATACTACACATCATTGATTGATCACTAAAACACTCTGGTTTGAAAATACAGTTACTTAGCGACACTTTCGCAAAAAACTGATAAATTAATAAATTTATTTTCAATTAATTATATTGTTTTTAAACAAAATCAAACGATTAAAAGTTTATAAATAATCCAATCTACAAACTCTTAGTTCTTTATTCAAAATTTTGATGTAGTTGTTTCATAGAACAAATTAGAAGGTTTATCTCGAGTGTGATACACCTTGTATACCATTGAAGGGTTTAACATATAGACAGCTATCATGATCGCTGAGTAGTGTTTTATTTTCATAAATATACCTTGCGACAAAAAAATTCAGAAAAGTAAGTGTAAAGTTCTTAATAAAAACTATAATATTTTGACCTAAAATTGACCACAAGAATGCATTTTATTCTAATTGTTACAACTAAAAAGAAATGACGATTTAATTCGGTCACTCACTCACTCACTCACTCACTCACTCACTCACTCACTCACTCACTCACTCACTCACTCACTCACTCACTCACTCACTCACTCACTCACTCACTCACTCACTCACTCACTCACTCACTCACTCTTCCTGCAACTATACGCTTTTCAATGCGTTTTTTCATAGCTTTGGAAAACGACTCCTATACGTCTATTTATAAATTGTCTCATATTTTGTTTATTTTCGCGACCCACAGTTAAAATCTTTTGATTCTTCTTTCTCAATAATATCCTTTATTATTCTTCATAAGCTTCTGATCAGGTTGAGGTCGGAAAATCTAGTTCTCAAAATATGCCATAGGTTTCCAGATTTTTTTGTCGTAAGAATTATTAGGTTCGTAAATTGCCTGTAACCTTTTAAGTAAAACTGGTTGAAATTAAAATTTATTTTTCAGTTCTTACTAGAATAAAAAGCTATCTACCTTTCAAACAGTTACGCACTAGTGTTCCAAGCGATGAGTAAACAAAGTAGACATCCCATCTCACTCGAATTTTAATGTACTAATACCATACTATCCTATCCCATTTCTACCCTACATTTCGAGTAGTCATTCCATCTCATTCTATAGTAACTAATGCTATGAAGAGCAAAGTAATTTGTGTTTGAAAGAAATATAAAAAAAATTGCGCGACTTAATTCGAATCCAAGAGAAACTACAGTGCGAGAAGTATTTTGGAGAAAGATATTGATCATCGCCTAGTTATGTCTGTTACTTATTGTTTATTCGAAGTAGATTTAGAATATAATTATTGTCGAAACCAATTATGATATTACATTCACGAGAAATAGTTATCAGATTAATTTTGGATATTAAGTTGCCAGCTTTGGTATTTTTTGTCTCGAATTGGCTTCAGAAAGTGGTAACGCTGGTTATGACTAGTGTACTTTACGAAATAATTTCTCTATCTTTCCAACGATATCACATTCAATATTTAGAAGTTTGATATTAAGTCGTAGGTGAAGTATGCTCTGTCTGTTAAGATAGGGCTTCAAAATCATTTTCCGTTAGTAACATCGTCTTATTTGCTTGATCGTCTATCATCAACTTTCAATTGTTGATCGAATTTTTTTGTGTTCTCAATGATATTCTCTTAACATTTGTTACTTATTATGATCATTGCATAAATTCTTAGTAAGCCTTTTATTTCTACTTAAATTTTCGTTATCTCGAAATTAAAATCAAACAATTGAGTCAAAGACTTATTCTAATAATCGATAGCAAATCGAAAAATAAATTTAATACATTGTCTATCTGTTCATTAATTTCAATATATTCTGAGATCAATGAATATAACAAAATTTTTTAGCTTAAGTATTTATTAGTAAAACTCAAAAGTTTTTGTGTATTTTGTTATACGAAAATTTAAATCCATTTTTCTTTAAAAACATCGAATAAAAAACAAATTAATCACTTTTTTTAATGAAAACCCACTATTGATCTTTGGTTTCGTTCAAAAAATTTGCAAGTTATTAATCTTCAAATATGGATTCCGAAGAGGTACACATTAGGCATATAATGTATGAGTCCAGAAAAGGAAACAATGCCTGTTTGGCCACGAAGAACATTTGCGAGGTTTATAGAGATGTGCCAAAAGTTAGAAAATGTCAGGCGGGGGATTGAAATGTTGGTCGAAAGATGGGAGGGTATCATAGATAGTGAGGCCAATATACAGTGTAATTGATTAATCATCTCTGGTTCATAAAATAATAAAATCTTTTCACTCTTGTAAAAATAAGCAAAAATCCTGAGCTTTACTAATAATATTGATTTGGTTAATATTTTGATTAGACGTTACTATATTACATTATATGACAATTTCCATCGATTTCAACATAATTACTAAATCAATATTCATTTATGGCTTGATTTTAATAGCAGTTACTTTAATGTCTATCCGAATACTCTGTTTTCAATTAATTACACAGATTCGAATAATTTATTCGCTTCTTACATTAAACCTGAGAATAAACTTAGGATTAAAGAAGCTATTTATTAGAAAATTCAAGGCAACACTAAAGTATTTTTTCATTTGACATATATTATTAGTTTAAGAGTTTATTTCAATTTATAGATAATGGTATTTGTCGAATGAGCTGATGTGAAAAGGTTAGATTTTCGTGTTAGCACTTATTAGCAATAAACTATCTCAGATATTATGAAGTAAATAATTTCTCATTTTTCGAAATAATTTGAGACTATTCTCATTTTCGGTCGATTCCTAGCATTCCGGAATGAGGATGTTCCAATGGTTCTACCCCCATGTATAGTATATCGTTGGATTCAGTTCAGTGAACTGAGTTCATCGATACCATACTTGACCCAATCACGTGACCCCCTTGACCTTCAATAACCTATACCCGCCCCGTCCGCCTCACCCCACATATAGTATATCGTTTGAAAGGTCTTGAGGACTAGGTCAAATTTTTCTTTGGACATAACTCGCTATCTCTTGCAGGAAAGTCGCTATATGGCAAAAACTGTATCCCTACCCCATTAATAGATAATAGTGCTCCGCAAGAGTCGAGTCGATTTGAGCGGTTTGTCAAATCGACTCAAACTTTTGAGTTCAAACCTCTAGAAGTTTTGACTCGAACGCAGTCTAGTCGAGTCCAAGTCGAGTCCAAGTCGAGTCCGAGTATGACTCAAATAGATTTGAGGGATTTCAATTCATTTAGAGCTGTAAAAATGTTCTATGATTTCAACATTCTGGAACTTTCTAGAGCATTCTAGAAACTTATAGAGTATTACTATTCCAACTTAAGCACGGAAAATATAGAGCGATATCTAACTCTTAAAGCATGAAATACAACTAGAGTTTTAGCAGAATAAAATACAGTGAAACATTTTTATGATAAACGATTTAAGATATAGTGCGTTAGATATCGCTCTATTTTTCTGTGCTTAAGTTGGAATAGTAATATTCTATAAAGTTATGGAATATTCTAGAGTTTGCTGGAACATTCTAAAAACCCATAGAATATTCTAGAACTTATTGGAGCATTCTAGAAACCCATGGAGTATTCTACAATTAATTGGAGCATTCTAGAAACTAATCGAATATTGTAGAATTTGTTGGAGGCATTCTAGAAACCCATGGAATATTCAAAATCTATTGGAGAATTCAAGATTCAAATGACAAATCGCTCAAAGCGACTCGACTCTTGCGGAGCACTATTATCTATTAATGGGGTAGGATACAGTTTTTGCCTTATAGCGACTTTCCTGCATGAGATAACGAGTTATGTCCAAAGACAAATTTGATCTAGTCCTCAAGACTTTTCAAATGGTATATGTGGGGTGGGGCAGACGGGGCGGGTATAAGGGGTTGAAGGTCAAGGGGGTCACGTGATTGGGTCAAGTATGGCATCGATGAACTCAGTTCATTGAGCTGAATCCAACGATTACTATACATGGGGGTGGAACGATTGGAACAACCTCATTCCGGAATGCTAGGAATCGACCTCATTTTCTATTACATATTTTAAAATTCAGCAGATAATTGCTTTACTTGTTCTATTATAATTTTAAATAGTAGAAATTTCACTTTTAAACCAGAAAGTTCTATTGTTTTCTACAATAGTTTAATTAATCAATCTCTAATATAATTTCAACAGTTACTTGTCTTATCATATTAGAGACAAATTGCACGAAAAAACTACACAAATAGACCATTATTCTGATTTTTCAATGGGCGAAATACGTTATAGATTCTGTTATTCATTCGTGAAATAAATTGTATTGCAAATCTAACTAAAGTGATCTTCGATCTTTTCAAGAAATTTTTATTTTAAATTATTCAGTGTTATCTCTATTTTTCTGAAACCTCAAAATCTCATACTGTGGGAATCGCACCAATAAAAGTGTAATATCGTTAGAACTAAGATGACACAAGGAGCCAATTAGCGCTGTAATTAAAAGGATTAGTGATTGAGAACTTAAATATTTAATGCTGAACGAATATTTGATTACTTCTGTATCGGATGTTCCAAAAGTCCTGCCGATATGGAAATGAGTTAGAATTATTTTGAGGGCGTGAGTACGGGTGCCACCTTTAAGATGATCCTAAACGGGACAAAAAAGTGCAAAGGCTGGATCAAAGTATGTTTTTTATGAGAAATTTCGTAATGCACAGAGAAAATAAAATATAATTTTTGCAAAAAATCTTTTATTCATCATGAAGTTAAATAAATTAAAGTTAAGATAACTCACGAAATAAACAAATTGTTCAAGTTTGAGCATGAGTTTTTTCAAAGTCAAATTAAAGAATGAAAGGAGAAATTTATTAAAGTTATGGGTTTGCAAAACTATGGATATTCTAAAGAATAGAGATGTCAAATATCCAGCTTTACGTTGTTGTCTTCAGCTTTGAGACAGTCTCCAATCTCCAGCCCAGACCTAAAACTGAATATTAAAACCTACAGCATCTAGAGGATCGAATTTTTTTTACATTTTTTAGGTTTTCCTAAGAAATAATTCGTAATGTTTACGAAACCCACATCCCGAGATAAGCTAAAGTGCAGTGTGCCCTGAAACCCATGTCATAAAACTAAACGGCCATAGCTTTCTTAAAAAGTAATTATCTGAATTGAAGCTTTTCAAACTTTTTCTAATTAAACTAAAGTTTCCATAGTGTAATATAACTTTCATTTTCTCAACCAATAATTTGTACAATGTCTTCAAGATACATTTTAACCCTTCGTCACAACTTAACTTCCGAAAACGTAAAATTAACTGTGGGGTAAAACGTTACCCCACGTTTTCCACTCTTTATATCTGTTCTACGTCAGTCTGAATGCTTTCAGAATCAAGGTTAGCCCTTGTTTTCAAAGTTTAAATTTACTAATTATTTAATTTTTAGTTATTATCTGCTACAGCGTCATCAGTGGTTCAAATTGCTAGTAGCGACATTACAGCACTGCAACACATATAGTAAACACAAAGCACTGCAATGTTAGGGGAAATTTCTGTCCTCAGCCAAACATGTTGCCCGAAAATTTTTTTAAATAAAGTTATAAGTCTAAATTAGTCGGCTTTTTTGTCATTCAAAGCCAGATATATGACTGAGGAATACCTAAATTCTCAAGAAGCAACGATGTTTTGTTGATTTTTACGAGATTTTTAAAGTCAAACTTGGGAACATTTTACCCCACAGTTGTGACGAAGGCGCTTCTTCATAATTAAAGAATATTCTGCGAATAATCAATGTGTTATAATTGTCTAAAAAATTTCAAAACCTCTTTTAAGACCAAGAAAGCTCGTTGTTATCGAATAATTAAGAATTCAGCGAGAAAACTTGAAGTAACTGGCAGTTTGAATAACGATAACCCAAAAGTCGTTAATGTTTTCAGTTAGGCTGCGCAAAGTCTATTCAGAAGAAGGTTGGTACAATGAGACAATCCTTTCATAAACTTACACTTTTAATCTTCACTTAAAAATAAAATTTATGTAAATATTAGGTTTTTCGGAAAATATGGTATTTATTGAATCTATTTTAAATGTCATTTGTTATACGATTTTAATTGTTTACAATTCGATTCAATTTCTCAATCGAAAGTTCCTTTATCTGTCTTTAATTTATTAATGAAAAATAATTATTTCGATTATGTCCAACAATGTCTGAAGACTTTCCCGATCAAACCCATATAAGACGTTACTGCATGAGTTTAGCCGTGGATCAAATGCAATAATTACGGCCAAAAACTTAAGTGAGACCTATAGCGACAAAGCATTGAGTGTCAATACCAGCGATGGTTCGCCAGATTCTGTTGTGGCGATTATAGTTTCAAAGGCCTCTCGAAATCTGGAAACCTGTTTTATTGGATAACGTTATCTTCATGATTAAAATGACTTGTGCATTAATCCCAACTATTTGCCTATTCATAATTTTAATAGCATTACATTTTATAGAATTTCATCTTACAAATCTTTGTTATAGCAATTTCAATTTAACAAATAACTCTTTCATCAATTATTATTGCTATAATTATAACTCAACAGCTTTACAAATATGAGTGAGTACATAACTTTGCTAAGTAATGTTAAAAGTGTTTCTAAGTTTGGGAAAAACACGATAGCTGAATTCAGCACACAATTAAGCCCTAAACTCAAATTTGATGGTGATTGGGTGGTAGGCGTTGCAAAGATTTCACATATAAAAAGTTGGTACAATACATTATTCTCACATAAGATTATGCTGTTGGATGAGATGGAAAGTGTTTATCAAAGTTCTAATATGATTGAGTCAAGTGTGATACTAAAATCGGAAACTGAATACTTATATTTCTCTTCAGGTTACTATGAACCAGCCAAAAAACTTATCGATGAAATCAGCAGAATTTTAGCGAAAATCGCTACGATATCACCACCTAAATTAATATATAACGAGCTTAATAATACAGTTACTGTTGAGCCAAGGAAGGTTGATGGCGTAATAAATGCTTACCGCTGTTTTGGATCTGAAATAGAGAATATTGCGATACAAAATTTCGTTTAGAAGTCTTCTTATATTCGATGAAATAAGTTAAACCACTTTTTGGGTATTAGTAATTTTATTCAAGACAAAAACAGTTTATATACAGAGATTAGAAGTTATAAGTTGAGAACAATGTTAAGAGACAACTTTCACGATTGTTCGGGAAGTGAAGAGTGACTATTTTGTCACTCCTTATATACGGACGGAAAGTTGTTTACAAAAGTTAGTGGAATTTTTCCATAAGTATCAATGTTGGTCACTAACTGACCAACACGTACTCGATAGTTGCCCTATTGCCCTATTTTTGACACTTTGATCCATTATTGGGGTCATCATCGCGACTGACCCACAATTAATGATTATCTTCTCAGAACTCTTTGTGTCCTATTTATTTTGCTAAATATAGGCCATTGTGAGATCAAATCTTGGAAAACTGTATTTGATCTCACAATATTCTAGGTATTAAGAACAGAAAGATAAATAATAACTATTACTCAAATGTTGACCATAATAGTAGAATAGCAAATACAATTTTTAATGGAGATGAAATTTCTAAAAATGATAAATTCGTGGCCCATCACCCTGTAGAGATAAGTGGTGGTTATCATTCTCTGTATATGTAAAGTAATATAGTTTATCCATCGCATATCGGAAATACTTGTTCTCAAATATTGAGAATAGTAGAGATACCATCGAAAGCAAAATTTGGCTCCCAATGTGTTATCAAATATGAAAACTCTCAATACAGACCTTTATTTCTAAATGAGTTTGACACAATTGAAATATCGATTAAAGATGATAGTGGAGAAACAATTCCTTTCAAATTTGGTTGAGTTATAATTACACTTCATTTCAAAAAGCTATAAAAGTGGGCAATTTTTATAATAATCATAAAAATGGAGAATCCTTATTACAGCCATTACGTTAATCAAGTAGGAACAGGTTATGCCGGATCAGTGTATATTGGTCATCGTTATCAAGATGGTTTCGGTTTTTTTCGGTAAAATCCTCAAACATTTGAAGCCTGCTTTAAAATATATTGGCGGAGAGGGACTCAAAACAGCTGCTTCTATCGGTCGCGATGTACTAAATGATGGTAATTTTGCTGAGGCAGCTGAAGCGAATTTAGTCAATACTGGAAAAAATATACTAAGAGATGTTATTGATGAATCTAGCCAGTATGTTTCTCAAAACGGTCGCAGAGTTAAGAGAAGAAAAAGACCTTTTAAAAGAAAAAGATCTTCACGAAAAACTATAAAAAAGGGGGAAACCTAAGAGAAAAGTTAAAAGAAAGAAAAATACTAAAGCTAGAAATATAGATTTCTTCTATGAATGTCTACTATTCATGAATTGTCGTCTGTTGTTGCGCTTTCAGAATATGATTTATTCGGAGTTCCACCAACTCAACTAACTGTTGAAAGAGATATTCAAACTGAACATAGGTCGATTTCAACCATAACTGATGCTTTATCACTCATTTAGTTCGAAATAAATACCGGCATCGGTGAGTATGTCCAAATACGAGATTGTGAACTATTCATCGGTACGAGAGTAAATTTGACTAAGACTAATATGACTCCTGATCCAAAGATAAAAGCTGAAGACTAGAAGAAAATTTGTCCAGTAAACAACTTACTTCCATCAATCATAAAACAAATAAATGTTTCCATTGGAAATACAACTGTATTTTCTACAAGACATTATTCTTACATGACATATACCGATGTATTGACATAGTATGGCCCACAAGCCAAGAATACACATCTTATTGTTCCTTTATGGTATAAAGATAAAACAGGCTCTGTGAATGAAATAAATGAGCAACGTAGTAAACTAATAGGACCGAACGGAAATGATTTGTCAAAAGGATGTGATCCTGAACTTATAGATCATTTACGTATTGGATTTTTCACTCAGAATAGGGCTATATTGGGAGGAGTAACAATGAGTGTAACTATTTATTCTAATGATCCAAAGTTCTATCTTATGTATGATATCATGTTGGTTCAGACTGTTGAAATATTAAGTGCTTGCCTTTATGTGTACAGATCTAAAGTGAATCCTGCTGTAGAACAGGCTCATCACAAAGCCCTAGGAATTGCGACAGCAAAATATTTTATAACTGACAAGGAACAAAAATTTTTCACTATACAAAAAGGATTGCTGGACTATAACATTAATACTGTTTAAACAAGACTATTACCGAGAAGAGTTTTGGGCGCACTTTTATCAAAGGAAGTTCAAAATAGACATAATTTATTAAATCTTTATTATTTTAAGAACTATAGCTTAAATTATATTGCTTGCTTTTTGGATGGAACCCAGTTCTCCCAAAGATCGTATATGCCAGATTTCAACAAAAAAGAAGTATATAAGAGAATATTATGATTTATTCGAAGCATTAAATCAAACAGGATTTAATTCGAATATATATACAACTCGTGAAGAATTTTATGATGGATATACTACATTTGTATTTAATTTTGCTTCTGATTTAGTTGAGGGATGTACTCGTTGAGAATATGTTTCACCGAGAAAATACAGTACTTTAAGAATAGAATTAAAATTCAATCATCTTTTGGTTGAAACTTTAAGTGCTTTCGTATACTATGAATACGATAGTTTAATCGAAATTCACATATCAAGAGTCGCAATTAAAAAATTGAATTAATGAATACAAGAGAAATTAATAATTAAGAGGTTTTAAAGAATTCAGTGGTACCTATCCTAGAGATAAATTACTACATACAACCCATAAAACATGTTGTATTGTCATCAATACAGATAAAGCTGATGAACCAGGAGAATATTGGGTGGCTGTATACCTATACAACAATGAGACAGGAAAGTACTTACAAGACATACTCACGAAGTGCCGGATCGGTTTTGGGGAAATGTATATATTTTTGAAAAGTACTCGTCGAGACAAGTTCAACGGTATATATCATTGCCGCCCGAGACGAGGTCAAAGGTCAAAAATCGGGGGGCCCAACTTTGGGCAATGGTCTAAGCCTAGTCATGTTGGGTATCATTCGATTCAGCATCATGAGTAGATTTTAGATATATCAGTGCTTTGGCCTTAACTCAAGTTATCCGCGCACAAACAGTAAAATTTTGAATTTTGCCCAATGTTGGACCCCCATTTTTGACCTTTGACCTCGTTAGACTCATTTGGTTTATCCCCACTTTACACAGAGATTTTACAATTTATACATAAAAACTGTCCTCAAGGATGGTATCACAACTATAACATTCAAAAGTGTCTATTCTAGCATTTGTGGAATGTATTGTGTATTATATCTATCTACTAAATGTAGAGGTATAAAATTCGAAGAATTCAGTAACCTATTCAATAATAGTAAAAGAATAAATGATATAATAGCTGAGATACTATATAAATCTTCAGCGTTATTGGATACTATAAGAATAATCGTTCAACTAGAATCATGTCCTACTGTTTATCGAAACATAAGTATACACTTATTTCATTATAAGCTTCAGTTGACACTAGAAACAAAATTTCAAGGATGCTTGAATCATTATTTAAACAGAAAGAAAGAGGCTTCTGCCTTCAGACCATTTCTCGTTTGTCCAGCAAGATATTACGAAACAGAGATAAGAGATTTATTCATAGAGGAAGGCCATAAATTGGACAGTATTAAAGATTTGGAACTTGTGTTGCATAACTTAAATTTTTTTAAATTTCCAGAATTCCGAAGTGCAAAAGAAGATTTCATAAAAGGAATTGAATTAATGGAAAATATAGAGAACAAGAGACATGTTAATTTTGAAAAATAACTGTTGATCGTTTACAGCAATAAATAATCTAACAGTATAGAACTAATTTTTACCTATTATAAAATACAATTCTAACAAATTTTGGAATTCAAGATACTTAAAATATTTTCATTTAATTAATGTATTCTTTTTCTTGTAATTGTTCGAATAAAATTTTGTTCAAAACTAACTTGTTTCTTAGTCAATTAATTAATCAAAAATATTAGCTTATTAAGAATTATATAATATTTAGAAGTTGTAAAATAAGTTGGGTTAGTTTAGGTTAGATTAGTTATCACAGGCGTCTAAGATCAAATTTCCTGAAAATTGACAAATTAGATATTGACAGGAAAAAATAGACAAACCAGATATTCACAGGCGAAATCTAGACAAACCAGATATTGGTACGCGTTTTAGACAAACCAGATGTTGACAGGGAATTTGAAAGCTAGATATTAACAGAGAAATCTAGACAAACCAGATATCTTCTACTCATATTCATTTTCAGGAACCTGTTAATGTTACAGAATATCTTAAATATTCCCTCAGATTATCTGAGCCCTCCAGTTTCTTTTCCTTGCATTTTTATTTTTCAAGAATTGAGAATTATAGCTTGCGCATGTATTGGTTAGACTAGACTTTACGTGGCCAGAGATTTTCAACATAAGCTTGGTATATAAATTATCTATAACTCATGCAGAGATCATATAGATAAATTTTATTCATCGCAAATGACCAGAACATTAATAAAAAAATTTCCGAAAATTCGACTAGACTTTACGTGGCCACAGATTTTCAACATGAGCTTTATATATTAATAAACTACAATTTAAGCTGAGTTCAAGTGTATAAGTTTTATTCACCGCAAGTGACTAGAACATCGGTAAAAAAATTCCCGAAAAATCGACTAGACTTTACGTGGCCAGAGATTTTCGATATAAGCTTCATCAAAATATATTATCAGAACAGTGAAATTCTGTTCATTTCAATCGGTTTGAGTTGAAACTTGATTCCATAAATTTATTTTACGGTAATTTTTTATGTACTTGATTATTCGGAATTTTTTTTGCCAATGTTCTGGTCATTTTCGGTTAATAAAACTTATATATCTGAAATCAGCTTAAGCTATAGTTTATTTATATACAAAGTTTATATCGAAAATCTCTGGCCACGTAAAGTCTAGTTCAACCCATGTATTAACGTATACAGGTATCGAGGATGTGTCTGTTTGTGGTGCTTGAGAGAATTTTAACTCTTGATTTTAGGATTGATTTTGCATTTTCTTATTCTGAATATATTTAAATAACTAAGAATAATGTGCGTCGCGTAACTAAGAATTCTGTTATATATTCGATAATTGACTTAATTTTTTTACTAGTTTGTAACTTTATTGAACTATCGTATACATGTATATTGTTTTATAAAATGAACTGTGAAAAACTTCATAGTAATTATTTAAAAATAATGCAAGTGCATATTATATTTCAATTAACATAAAGTTATTTGGTTCTTAAGAGATTTCTGAGTGATTTCTCTTAGAAGTGTTTAAAAACCATTACTGCCCTTTCAATTTTATTGGAATATACAGATAAGTTTGCATTGTCAGTTCGTTGTGTTCGCGGTCGAATCCCAACATCAAACTTCCCCAAAATTAACTTTAATCACTCACTCACATATGTTAGTAGTTTTATCGAAATCAAAAGGGGATCAAAAGATTTTTTGAAAACTTTAATTCCTCCATAGACCCCATCATAAAAAATTTCATAAAAAATTGATTATCTCCTAGACAATAGATAATTTATAATTTATATTTGGCTATAATATGAGACCACTAAAGGGAGATATATTGATGGCCTCAGATCGCCCCGCCCACTCACAACACCAAGTTACCACTTCTCCTTTGGTAATTTTTAATTCAAAAATCAATTTGTATTCCTTTTTATCTCACATCTAATGCAGTTATTGCTCTAACCTCTACTGAATTATGTCAAATAGACTCTATCTTTACTACTGTTTCGTAGTAACGATAATCTCACTCCAGATAATAAATATTTCTTAAATGTTAAAACACTCAATGTATGTTTCGTTAATAATTTCTGTATTATAGGATCAGTAAAATTGTTAAAATTGTTGTGAACTGCAAACAGTATTAATTTATAACAATTCATATCATCTCAATATGAACTTCTTAAGGTACTTTGATATAGATGTTGTAATTTTTTATCTGTTCTATTATTCACGTAGGAATGGCTGTTGAAGATTGCTTAATTGAATAACTCGTCTCAATCGGGTTTGTGCAATGATTTATAATGAAAATTCATAGAAATAAAATTATTTGTTTAAGAGTTCGATATGTAAAGTAATTTTGATTTTTTACAAACGAAATTACCAACTTGTGAATACTCTTATCTTACATTTATTGCTGCAACTCAGATATGAAGTCGTTTAACAGCCACATATTTGTTTAGTGAATATTATCTCATTTGTTAATAATAATATCCCTTATATTATGATACTGTTTGTTTCGTTGAAGCTTTTTTAAGTATTCAACCTTTAAAAGTAACATTAACAGTGGTTATTAGTAAGAATTTGGATGAACATGATCCCACAGAAGAGCGTGTCTCGCATATAGACGTATTCTACGAAGGGCGGGATTTCATCATATTAAGTTTGAAGTGACTGACGCTAAAGGAAGCTAATTTATTACAAATTGAAGTTTGGTAATTTTTGACCAGAAGTATTACTAAAATGAACAGAGATAGGACTGTATTTCAGGACAGCAGTTAAGTGGTTTGGGTATTCGACTCTCAATCGGTACAAATTGTGTTCAAATCCAGCTAGGAACAATAATGCATTCTTGTAAGTTAGATAAAGTTACGTTTTGTTAAGTTTGGCTACGTTTGTCTACGTTTGGATAAGATAGACGATATTTGATTATGCTATTTATGTCTTTAGCCTTATTAAAGTTTCAGGTTAGGTTTTATTTATCTTGCTCCGCCTAAGTGGCAGGCTCTAGGCGGACCGTCTATATATATAAACTCGTCTCGACAATCCAAGTTCATTGACACCCCACTTGATATCCTAGAGCCATTCAGTTCACGCTCAATCGGATTTTTGATAGATTGAAAGAGTCGCCAATAGGTATAATTAAATATGAACTAAGATCCCAAGGCCGGGTCCTGGAACCACTACATAGGCTCAGTGTAGTTCACATATTCTATCTGTCATTAATACCCTACACAGTCCTAGGCCTAGGTCTAGACTCAACTCTTTCCCTTCGGCCCCAGTGTCCCAAATGTGATATCAATGAACTCGAGTTGTCAAGACGAATTGATATATATAGGTGGTTCCGCCTAGGATTTCCCGTAGAGCAAGGCACGATAAGTAAAACCTAACTATATTTAAAATTTCTGTGTATCGTAACTTGTGTCACTTTGTTTCTGTCACTTAATATTTGGTATAATAATTCTTTTCCCTTAGTAGGACATACTCATATATGTGACACGTCCCTTATGAACGGGCGACATTCTAAAGTGTTTCTAAGATTTTGACATTTTCATTTTGTGAAAGTGATCATTACACGATTTCTTATATAATAAACAAATGTTCAATTAAAAAGTAATCTGATAACGGGAAATTTAACTAACTTTATGCAAGAAGATAAGGAAGTTAGCCATAAATAGAAAATAATCTTAGACTCTTTCATATAGACATTGAAATTTATATTTTAACTTATTCAAGTTCTGCATTAAAGTGCTTGTTTATAGGCTACTGACTATAATCTAGTGATGATTTGATCCTAGTTTTTAAACTTCGATTCTATTCCGATTACGATTCCTCATGAAAACATTTTATTTTGATTCAATTCCGATTCCGATTTCTTTCAGAAGTTTTCAATTCGATTCGGTTCCGATTCAATTCTAATTTCGATACCAATTTTATTTTGAATTAGTAGCTTAAAACTGGATAGAATTAGAATAATATTATTCCATAAAGAATAAAACACTTTATTACTTTAGTAAATTAATTATAAAGATGTCAAAAGTAAATGCACAAAATAAAGGATGAAAATTGAATTTTAATTTTTTTCCATTAACAATTGAGTAATTGTATCAACTTATAAGTGGACTGTCATTTATTTTTATTTTGATAAAGGCTTAAAATACTGTTGTTTTCACATCTGTTTCTATTTTAATTCCAATTGCTTGCAGATTTCATAATTTCGATTCTAATCCGATTCCGATTCCTCTTTAAAACTTCTATTTCGATTCAATTCCGATTCGAAAGAATCGAAATGATTTTCATACATCATTCGAATCATCACTACTTTAATCTTTAAACCCTATATAAAAGGACTATGATCGGATAAGAAGAATGTGCTCAAATCGAATAATTAGTACAGCTAATTTGTAGTATTTCTCGTTCCCCATCAATCATATCCAGTAAAATTTTCAAAAGTAACCGGAGGCGGAGTTATGAAATTTTTTCAAAAAATTTTACTGAAAGGTTAATGAGCGAAAAATGAATTTTAAAAGTTAATTTAACCCCTTTGCCCGCCTTCAAACTTTATGAAATTTTCAGATATTATAGATACATGTGTGAAGATATTTTTCACAAAGTATCAAAGTAGTACAAGTGTTGCTAGGGGGCGTTTCGAGAGGCTAAAAATTTACCGCTGAAATGTGCCTATTTCTATCATAGTAATATATAAGCGAATCGAAAATGATAGGCGAATTTAAGGTTGTCCATAGATTACGTTTAAATTCAATAAAATTGAGACATAATATAGAAGATGAATAAAAGGGGTCGGTTTAACAGAGTTGGGAATGAAAGGCATAACATCGCCACGCTTCTACGTCAAAATGTCGCCGGTAAAACACGTCACCGGTAAAAAGTGTCATCGTATAGAAATGACGCCATATAAAATTTTACATAAAAATGGTCTGTTTCAAGATTTTTGATGCATATATTCTAAGTAAAATCAACAAGAGTAAAATAGCTTTGAAAATATTTTATTAGAGCAAGATCATTTTTTCATTTAATTATAGTAAAAAAAATAAAATTCACTAATTTGCACAAAATAATCAATGGAATACATGAATTGAAGTATGATCTGAGCCTTCTTAGTAAGGAAACTCAGTCATAGTAGGCGAAGGAAAAATTAGTGATTGAAGCTCTTTAACTATAAACTTTCTGAACATTGGTTTGGTATAAGACTATTCATAAGTATATTCTTTTCCAATCTTTCGCTAGATTTTTTATCATCAAGATCAGATGATACCGACATTTTTTAATGAATAAATTTTTGTATAGCGACATTTTTTACAGGCGACATTATTTACGGCGAAATTTTTGTAAAGCGACATTCTGACGTAGAATCCATCGCCACACCCCTTTTTTGTTACTTAAAGTTGAGCTAATAACTATATACGCATATAAACTAGTTCATTAATCTTAATATGCTGTAACCAATTCCATAAATTAGTGCCACTTATATAAAATAAGCTTTTAGTAATGGTAAATTTTTAGCCTCTCGAAAAGCCCTCTAGCAACTCTTGTACTAGTTTGATACTTTGTGAAAATATCTTAACACAAGTATCTACAACATTCGAAAACTTCATTAAGTTTGAAGGTGGGCAAAAGGGTTAAATTAGCTCTGAAAGTTCATTTTTCCTCATAGACCCTTTAGTAAAATTTTTTGAAAAAAACTCATAACTCCCCATCCGGTTACTTTTGAAAATTTTCCTGCATATGGTTGATGGGAACGAGAAATACTACAAATTTGTTGTACTAATTATTCGATTTGAGCACATTCTTCTTATCCGACCATAGTCCTTTAAAGACATTTTCCATTAAACATGTGTTAATTCTAAGCAAATTCTTCTTGAATAGTATATTTGCATTTTCAAGAGAATTCGTTTGACGCTTGGAGTTGTCATCTGAGTGACGTGTGACAAAGTGATAAATCTACACTTTTTTGTTTTAATCAACAGTGATTCCTTTTGTAATAATAATAATAATAATAATAATAATAATAATAATAAATTTTTAAACTTAAAATCGACAATGTCCTAAAGGGTAATAATAAATATGATCTTAACATAAATTTATTTTTTTGAAGTAATTATCATTTGATTATTTAGCAAGTTCTCAAATTCAACAGTCAAATTTAGAGTGAAAATTTTCTCAAATTAAACAAGTTAAATTACACTATCAGAATGAAAATTCTAACATACTTAAATAAAGAAGCTAACATTTTGTGCTTGGTTGTCAATAGACTACTCATTTGAAATGCTCATTCACAATGTGAGTAATGATTTCTACCAAACGTGTCATTTCTAATCAAATACTTCTGGGTATAAAATTTATATTTCTAGCAAAAATTTATTATTTTGCTCGTTACATAAAAATCGTTATAAGTAGTCATGTCTCAACCTGAAGAAGTAAGAATTGCCGCAAATCTAGTCAACGGTTCAAGCAATATCATTCATGTAACTGGCGGCTTAAATGTAATAGGCCAGCAAACTAATCCAACGAGAATACCATCTATTCTTCCAAGAGAAGGTTCAATATTGTTCGATGTCAGAAAGCCGGTGTATTCGTTTACTGGAAGGAAAAGTGAATTAGAAAACTTACACAAGCAGTTACAACGCGATCTAAAAGAAAATGAACATAAATTAACAGTGATATCACAGATGGCCTCTATTAGTGGTTTAGGAGGTATTGGAAAAAGCGAATTAGCTAGAATGTACGCCCTTCTGCATGCTAGCGATTATGATGCTAGCTTGCATGATGGCGATGTGATATGGATAAATGCTGAAACATACTGGACGCTTACAGAATCGTTTCAAAGATTAGCCAACGATGAATTAAACATTCCAGCTAAAAGTATAGATGGTCAACCAAAGAATATCAAATCTATTGTTAAACAAGTATATGAGTATTTTTCTAACAGAAAAAGTCTATTCATTTTCGATAATGCTGGAAGATTCAGAAGAGAAAGCAATCAAGAAGAAGCGATCGATGAGTTTTTGCCGAATTTTTTGTTACATGGCAATAATGAGCCTTATATACTAATCACTTCACGTAATCAAAACTGTGGAAAACATATTAAAGTAATAAAACTCGATATATTAACTGAAGAGGAAGCTATGAAATTTATTAGAAAAAAGTTAAAAGTGTGTGACAAATCGCAAGACGAGCAAATACGCAAATTAGCCAAAACATTACAATGCTTTCCATTAGCTTTACAGCAAGCAATAGCGTATATAAGGCAACAAGATAGGCAGTTAGGCTATGTGACCGATAAATTTCGGATAAGTAACTACTTAAGAGAGTTTGATAAGAATGCAAGAAGTCTACTTGATTTTAATTTCAAAGAAGAAAACGATAACCACTATATTAAAACCACATTTATAACTTGGGAAATAACAATAGAAAAAATAAAGAACAGCGAATATGGGCTTGAAGCCTTGGAAATTTTAGAAACTATGGCTTACTTTGCTTCTGAAAACATTCCTACTAAAATATTTTTACATGTGAATGATGATCCAAATAAAATTGGAATAATAATTGATTTAATTGTACAGTATTCTATGGTTATTGTAGAAAAAAGAATGATCCAAATTCATAGATTAGTACAACGAGTAATACAATTAAAGTTACAAGAAGAAAAGAAAGAAGAAGAAACTATGAAAAAAGCTCTGAAATTAGTGAAGAGGGCTATAGAAGATAGTAAAAAAATTAAGTCACGGTACTTATCTCATGCAATATTTGTCTGGGATCACGCCAGTAACATTAACGATGAGATACTGAGAATAGAATTGATTGAATTTTCTAGTAGATTAACATATGAATTAATTATTAACTATAGATATCATGAAATTAATTCATTTTTAATGAAAAAATTAGAGTTGCTAAAGCTTAGTTCAAAATTAGGATACTCCTTCCAAGCTAAAATAG
The DNA here is from genome assembly GCA_018873245.2 of Archegozetes longisetosus. Lineage (NCBI taxonomy): Eukaryota > Metazoa > Arthropoda > Arachnida > Sarcoptiformes > Trhypochthoniidae > Archegozetes > Archegozetes longisetosus. The sequence goes on along the minus strand of JAEMBT020000001.1, from coordinate 14,413,398 downwards.
ATTACGATTTTCCCGTAGAACAGAGGGATCAAGTTAATCTTGAAATACTAGTAGAGGTTCATAAGTTAACAAGCTGTGTTATAGGAAAAGAACATCCTTCTACTTTAATGACTAGAAATGATATGGCTTTGGTGCTAGACCATCAAGGCGGACGTGATGAGGGATTAAGGATTTACCAAGAGGTATTGGAAATCAGAGAACGCGTTTTGGGAAAAGAACATCCTTCTACATTAACAACTAGACATAATATGGCTTTGATGCTAGACCATCAAGGCAGACGTGATGAGGCATTAAGGATTTACCAAGAGGTATTGGAAATCAGAGAACGCGTTTTGGGAAAAGAACATCCTTCTACATTAACAACTAGACATAATATGGCTTTGATGCCAGACCTTCAAGGCAGACGTGATGAGGCATTAAGGATTTACCAAGAGGTATTGGAAATCAGAGAACGCGTTTTGGGAAAAGAACATCCTGATACTTTAACGACTAGACATAATATGGCTTTGGTGCTAGACCATCAAGGCAGACGTGATGAGGCATTAAGGATTTACCAAGAGGTATTGGAAATCAGAGAACGCGTTTTGGGAAAAGAAAATCCTTCTACATTAACAACTAGACATAATATGGCTTTGATGCTAGACCATCAAGGCAGACGTGATGAGGCATTAAGGATTTACCAAGAGGTATTGGAAATCAGAGAACGCGTTTTGGGAAAAGAAAATCCTTCTACATTAACAACTAGACATAATATGGCTTTGGTGCTAGACCATCAAGGCAGACGTGATGAGGCATTAAGGATTTACCAAGAGGTATTGGAAATCAGAAAACGCGTTTTGGGAAAAGAACATCCTTCTACATTAACAACTAGACATAATATGGCTTTGATGCTAGACCATGAAGGCAGACGTGATGAGGCATTAAGGATTTACCAAGAGGTATTGGAAATCAGAGAACGCGTTTTGGGAAAAGAACATCCTTCTACATTAACAACTAGACATAATATGGCTTTGGTGCTAGACCATCAAGGCAGACGTGATGAGGCATTAAGGATTTACCAAGAGGTATTGGAAATCAGAGAACGCGTTTTGGGAAAAGAAAATCCTGATACTTTAACGACTAGACATAATATGGCTTTGGTGCTAGACCATCAAGGCAGACGTGATGAGGCATTAAGGATTTACCAAGAGGTATTGGAAATCAGAGAACGCGTTTTGGGAAAAGAACATCCTGATACTTTAACGACTAGACATAATATGGCTTTGGTGCTAGACCATCAAGGCAGACGTGATGAGGCATTAAGGATTTACCAAGAGGTATTGGAAATCAGAGAACGCGTTTTGGGAAAAGAACATCCTGATACTTTAATGACTAGAAATAATATGGCTTTGTTGCTAGACTATCGAGGCAGACGTGATGAGGCATTAAGGATTTACCAAGAGGTATTGGAAATCAGAGAACGCGTTTTGGGAAAAGAACATCCTGATACTTTAACGACTAGACATAATATGGCTTTGGTGCTAGACTATCGAGGCAGACGTGATGAGGCATGAAGGATTTACCAAGAGGTATTGGAAATCAGAGAACGCGTTTTGGGAAAAGAACATCCTTCTACATTAACAACTAGAAATTGTATGGCTTTGGTGCTAGACCATCAAGGCAGACGTGATGAGGCATTAAGGATTTACCAAGAGGTATTGAAAATCGAAGAACGCGTTTTGGGAAAAGAACATCCTGATACTTTAACGACTAGACATAATATGGCTTTTGTGCTAGACCATCAAGGCAGACGTGATGAGGCATGAAGGATTTACCAAGAGGTATTGGAAATCAGAGAACGCGTTTTGGGAAAAGAACATCCTTCTACATTAACAACTAGAAATTGTATGGCTTTGGTGCTAGACCATCAAGGCAGACGTGATGAGGCATTAAGGATTTACCAAGAGGTATTGGAAATCAGAGAACGCGTTTTGGGAAAAGAACATCCTGATACTTTAATGACTAGACATAATATGGCTTTTGTGCTAGACCATCAAGGCAGACGTGATGAGGCATGAAGGATTTACCAAGAGGTATTGGAAATCAGAGAACGCGTTTTGGGAAAAGAACATCCTGATACTTTAACGACTAGACATAATATGGCTTTTGTGCTAGACCATCAAGGCAGACGTGATGAGGCATGAAGGATTTACCAAGAGGTATTGGAAATCAGAGAACGCGTTTTGGGAAAAGAACATCCTTCTACATTAACAACTAGAAATTGTATGGCTTTGGTGCTAGACCATCAAGGCAGACGTGATGAGGCATTAAGGATTTACCAAGAGGTATTGAAAATCGAAGAACGCGTTTTGGGAAAAGAACATCCTTCTACATTAACAACTAGACATAATATGGCTTTGGTGCTAGACCATCAAGGCAGACGTGATGAGGCATTAAGGATTTACCAAGAGGTATTGGAAATCAGAGAACGCGTTTTGGGAAAAGAAAATCCTGATACTTTAACGACTAGACATAATATGGCTTTGGTGCTAGACCATCAAGGCAGACGTGATGAGGCATTAAGGATTTACCAAGAGGTATTGGAAATCAGAGAACGCGTTTTGGGAAAAGAACATCCTGATACTTTAATGACTAGAAATAATATGGCTTTGGTGCTAGACTATCGAGGCAGACGTGATGAGGCATTAAGGATTTACCAAGAGGTATTGAAATCAAAGAACGCGTTTTGGGAAAAGAACATCCTTCTACATTAACAACTAGACATAATATGGCTTTGGTGCTAGACCATCAAGGCAGACGTGATGAGGCATTAAGGATTTACCAAGAGGTATTGGAAATCAGAGAACGCGTTTTGGGAAAAGAACATCTTTCTACTTTAATGACTAAAAATTGTCTAGCCTTTGCTAAGCGAGCTAAATTTAAATGTATAATCACTTGAAGTTTCATATTTTCTATTTTACAATCAGCGTACTAATATCTTCTATATAATTATTCAAATGTCATATGGAGTCTGTATATCTATTTAGTTTTTTATACTAACTGTAATTCTCAAATTCTATTCGTTCATATTTATCATCTTTTTGTTATTTATTTGTTGAGCAATATTTTAGATTCTTGAATGTTTAGATGCAAACTGATTTTCGTGGTACAATGGGTAACATTTATTAATTTAGAGACTAATGATTTCTTTTTACTACTTTTATTTTTTGTGCTATAAATATATAACGGTTGCAAATCGATGCTAGCACGACCTCACAGCGCAAAATTACAGGGCAAACAAACACCGTGTACGACATTGCCGCACAAGTCAATAAAGCGCATATAATACTATGCAAATGAGATTACCGCGTAAACTCCATTAACGCGTAAAATGAATACCTGGCAAACTATACTACCGCGTGGTAATGACGTTTGCTCTGTAGTATCGTTTGCGTGGTAGTGTTATGTTATCCAAATCGATATTATTTTGACAACTTGTCATTATATCTAATCGGTCGTCAGTTCAATCGTGCAGCATTCGAAATTTTAAGCCCAAATCTCAAATTAGTAGGCTAAAGTAAGAGGTAAACAATTGTTTTGTAATACGGTAATATTTTGATTTGCTATTCTTATTTGTTATACAATCTGTAACTAGTTGAAATAATGTTATTGCAGATAAGATATAGATAGTTTTAAATAATTTTATTTGGATATTTTGATAATTTTAATATTTTCAATGTTATCTAACATTTATCTTAAAAAAATTCAATCAGTGTCCATATAAATGCATTTATCAAAATATTACTTTTCACTTAACTTCAACATTATATCGAGTCGAACCCGACGTTCCATCAGATTGCACCCTATCCAACTTATCATGAGTTACATTTAGTACCTTTGTAGTACCCACTCTAAGTTCTCATTAATTTCGTTTATACTTGATACATACAAATAACTTTCATTCACTTTTGGTTTGTGTTGTTAATAGTGGTTATATTGAGGTTCAGACCGCTCCTAATCACAAACGTTATACTTTAGTATAGAGTCAAAAGAGTATTAATGAAGTTGTGTTTTTAATCCACTGAGATTTGAGTGTAATTCAGTTATTCAATTTGTTGAGCTGAGTCCGAACCTCGACTACAGGACTGCTGGAACCAAACAATATTCATCTTTAGAAAAGATCTTTTGATCATATTGAAATAGCATTTCAAATATAGCATGACAATGAGTTATCAGACAATGTCAATATTATCTGTCTTGATAAAAGACTTAACTTTCATCTACAATATTAAAACACTCCAAGATAAAGGAATGTAAATTTTCATCAAAGAATGAAACCTGACTATAAAAGTTTTAAATTGATATCTACTGTATTCATGCTTAAAATTTTTTTAACAAAAGCTCATAAAACCTGGCGTTTATATTCTTCATCTTTCAGACATTAGACAGTATCAAAAAATTGTATGTGACTACACCAATAGACTTGTATAAATGTTGAACGATTGTAATGAGTAGTAAACACCTCAAATGAAAATTTCACTGCATTACTTTCAATTTTGTGCCATATAATATTTTACTCAATTAGTTTATCATTCATTAATTTTTCATTCTATAAATTCATTCCGTTTACTTATTATACATGTTATTTTTCAGCTCATATACTAAATTCAGCTTTCAAGTTCTTTTCAAGCAAAAATCTCTTCCGTCGTTATATTTATTGTTCCGACAAAAAATTATAACTTTCAACTTATCAGTCTTTGCCTACTTTACTAGTTCTTTCTGACAAATTTATTAAAAAATTCTCTAATTTTATAGTATATTCTCTGTAGAAATAACATATCTTAATTATGGTGGCCCAAATCCTTTATCACTTTTCACTTTTCAAGTCCTTTAGTATTGATAACATTAGATATGATTCGAATATATTAAATCGTTACAGCTATAAAGTGAGTGTACTCCAATTCTTTAAAACACGATCACAAAATTTAAGAGATGACCATTTCAAACTTAATTGACCAATGGACGCCAGTTGATGGCCATTTTTGATTCATGTGATCTACGGGAAGTAATCGATAAGCAGTTTGGATTTAGATGACCTAAGGGAAGTAATAGGTAACCACTTTGGATTCAGATGACCTACGTAAAGTAGCCAGTGACCATTTTCAACTCAGATGGCCTACGGGAAGTAACTGATGGTTATTTTCATATCAGATAATCTACAGAAAGCAGCATATGGCTATTTTAACTTTAGCTAACCTACAGGAAATAACCGATGACCATCTTCAGCTCAAATGACTTACGGAAAGCAATCGATGACTATTTCCACTTCAGACAAACTACGAAAGGTAGCTAATAACCTTTTTCAATTCAGATGACCTACAGGAAGTAACTGAAACTCCTAGATTCAGTAAACTCAAATTTGTATATATCTTGATTCGAATGTATTGAATCGCCGCCTCTAAAAGCGTTGCTGAGTGACTCTTAGAGTTGGCTTATAATCAAAGTTTGGAAAAATATTTGATCAAATAATGTTAAATAATTTATATTTTTCATGCAAAATATTAGTTTGAGCCAGGGTTGGTATAATAATTAAATAATTAAGAGACTAAGCATATAATTAGTTTGATATAGTTAAGGATTAATAGTCTATACTTATCAGTTTCAATTCAGTTTTAAGATTTAATACTTTATACTTGCATTCAATGCCATTCTCAATACACTGTTTTAAAATGATCAATTCATTCAATGTTTTTTGAGTAATTTAAGAAATACCTGAGATAATGCGATGATACTTTATTATCTACACAAAACGATTGAGACATTTGTAAAATTTGACCAAGTTTCAGCATATCACTCGCGTGGTGTAAGGCGTTGAAGCTAAACATAGCGTTTCAAGATGATAAATCTAATAAAAATTGATTGAGAAAAACAGTGCATGCTGGAATTTGTAGCGAAAAAGTATTGTTATAATGCATAGTGGAAATTCACTAAAAAATTTGTTCGATTTATGCTCTTTGTTTTGTCTTAATTGACAGGATTCATCAAATTGAAAAGTAGTTAATTAAACTTTTAGTTCCTAATTCTCTCTGAACCCATTGGGACTTGGTATTAACAATAACTTTATTTTGACAATGATTTATTGAAAAATACTTGAATTTCTTGTAAATTCGATAAATTTCCTTCGAAATAATTTAAATAAAAACTAAGTTTCATAATCTTTAAGGAAAATAAGTAAATGTCGACTCATTTCGAGACTGTCCCGGCGAAACCGGGACGGGTGACACCTATAAGCATGAGAGTCGCAAGAAATGCAATATAGAGACCAATTTCGGGTTATCTACTGCAAAATTTTATTTAGGATTTAGTAAAAGTTTTCTCTAATTTATATTTTATGTAAAGTACGTATTTTCTCAATGATGAAAAATTTATTTCAATGTCGGAATACTTACGAAATGTTCTATAGATAGCAGTTTCAATTGATTTATCATTTAAAGGATGTCTGACTAGTTTTCATTAGTGTTCTACTTATCGACATTCTAAATAGTTTTGAAATAATGAGAAATTTATGGAAGTCTCACATGAAATGTCAAACTTTAAATGACTTTAAAAACAATTTCGAAAGAATAACGTAATTATATTCACGTCTTGGTTAAGTGGTCCCGATATAAAATTCAATATATAGTCGCCTTGGAAATATGCTATCTTATCCGTAATGTTATTTCAGAGACAACAGTATAGTTCCAAAGTGACGATATGAATTTGAAATCAAATATAAGACACAGTAGAGCTCAGAAATATATACCCTGATCCTGCTTTCAGTCACTTATTATAAAAACCTTAAATAATTTAATAAAAATTTTAATTGAAAGAAAAACTTATATTAGATTTAATTCATCTTTTGTAGATTATAAATATGTATTTTGGTCAGGTATATCTTTTAAAACTAAGCTAAAATGAGCACTTGAATATGTTAGTACTGTCAAAAGTTTATACCTCATAAACTCTTTAGATAAATTTAACTTAAAATTCTTTGATTTAAACTAGAAATAATGTCTTACGCTTACCTCATTGTTTGTTAAATGCTTTTAAGTACCACAAGACTGAGTAGTGAAATTTTAAAATTAATTTTATAACGATTCAGATATTTGTTATTTGTACAGAAAATGAATGTTTATGAGATTTTCTAATTTTGCAACTATTATTTTACAAATATTTTTGTCTACTTATGTTCTTTTACGCAATGTCTATTGGAACCACATCTTGAATTGTAATACATGATGGAGTGTGGTCATAACTTTCCTGCCTTTAACTGTAGATCATACATACCTTATTTTTAAGTTTATATCTTTGGGCAAAAAATCTGATCAATACTGCTGTATTATTAAGTTTTCATTTCATTGTTAACCCTCGCACGGCTAAGGATGGGTCATTTTGACCCGATGATAATTAAAAATTAGTTATTGATTTAATTAATATGAATCAGGCTTTGACTCTTTATGTATTCTTTGGACACTTAAAGGGTTGTCTAAAACTCTGATTACAATGAATAAATGAAATCATTCTTGGAAGTTATACACAGTCAGTTTCACGCAAACATAAACAAATCAAACCAAACTCTCATATTACATCCTTCGTCATATGGATATAATCATATTATATCCATATTACATTAGTCGGTTACCCATGTCGTGCAACTGCATCTCAAGAACTGGAACACCCGCAAACTTCTTCGAAGAGAAAACGCTGTCAATTTTGTGAAAAATCTAAGGACCGTAAAGTGTCTAAAAGTTGCTTTAGATGTAAATTATTCGTTTGCAGTGATCATTCTCAAATTTTGTGTAATCCATGTTTAGAAAATGAGGGAATCTAATTTTTTTGTTGCTTCTACATTATTATTAACAATTTGTATCATTAGTTTGTCATTAAATAGTATTTTAGTTAAGAAAACATTACAGGGTCAATATGACCCCCGTTAGCCGTTCGCGTTACAAAAAACCCTTAGCCGTGCGAGGGTTAAAAGCGACAGCTTTATGTGTATCTACTGAAGAGACTTCATGTTTATAACTTAAATCAAACACACTTTCTATTAACTTTATATAACAACGGCTTTACTTTAGTTCTTTATCGTATTTCGACTGCAGTCATACTGTTATCATTTGTTTTTTGTGGAAACTCTTATATTGGACGTAGTGGCCACTTTATTACTAGTTTTAGTAAAAGTTACGAATCGAATCTACTTATAGTGTTACAGTTACTGGACTTACTGTTACTATTAGGACTGGACTTCTATAACTGTACTGTAAACAATGACAGTTATTCTGAAAAAACACAGTTATAGAAGTCCAGTCCTAATAGTAACAGTAAGTCCAGTAACTGTAACATATATGGTGGAGGCGCATAGTTGTGGATTTCGGTGAGTTATAATGAATTTTGATAGAGAATTATTTTCTTCTGACTTGCCCTTCGCTCGGAGGGGGGTGGGTCAGACCGTTCATCTGAAGATGACGAACATTCTTTAAAATCAGACAATGAAAATCAGAATCTTGAGGGGAGTTTTGTAACATCAAACCCTACTTTCTTTACATCTGAGACTCACTTAAACAATGCATCACAAACTTCTAAACGTTTAAATTTTAAAAAGGATGACCTTTTGAATAAATCGAAACCTAATATTATGATATGGGTTGATTTGATTGATAAAATCCCACCCATCAAACCCAGAAGCCTTTTCGAATACTATGAATTGCATGACTCGAACAATGATAGAAATTGGTTGTATTTATACGATATTTTATCAGCTCATGAATTGAATGAAATGATTTCAAAATATGGATCTATTAGTTTGAATGATAATACTGGAGCTGTTTTACAATCTAATTCTGATAATCTTGTTTTAAATAAAACTGAATCTCAATTATCCGAATACGAATACCGTAGCGTTAGACCTAAATATACGTATTCAAAACAATTGCAAGCGAGTAACTCATTCAGTACTAAAGTCTGCTACAGTCAAGACCCTGCCATAAATACTATTAACATGAGCACTAGCTCTATGACAGGAACTGTATTTACCACTACTAACAAACCCTTATCGGCTACTGGCTTGACATCCGACGCAACTAATAAGAAACGAAGTTCTAATATTTTCATGCCCCAGTTGAATACACTTGATGGTAACCAATTAAAAACCCAGAACATAGGGCTGCCCAAACTTGATAAAGAGACCAATAATTTGGTTACTGCCCTCGAAAATTTATCTATCGGCTCAAATATTGTTAACAGACCACCGATTTTTAATACTGACTCTGATCCAAGAATTTGGCTCAAAAAATTTGAAAAGTCAGCTTTAATTAACGGTTGGAATGATGTGCATAAAGTTAAACATTTTCCAAAGTTTGTTTGCGATGATGTTATTAGTTGGATGAGCGAAAATATTACATCTCTCGATTCAATTGATTGGGGTGTACTCAAAACTGAATTTTTGAATGAATTTCAGTGTAAAGACAAAGGCATTTCGAATAGGGTCAAACTAACTCAATTAAAACAAGAACCCAAAGAATCTGTTCGCTCTTACTTTAGAAGAGCTTTAGATTTATGCGATGCAGTCAATGAACAAATGTCAACTAACGAAAAAGTAGACATTATAACCTTTGGGCTGAGGTATGAGATAAGAAATAAGATACTTAATGTGGGCATTTGGCCATTAACTAATGGTATTAAACAACTAAAAGAAATTGCTATAAATGCTGAGAATTTCATTGAAATGAATAAAGCCATAGATTATCCACATAAGAAAATTAACCCTCAAAATAAGTTCCATAAGAGCAATTCTAACTACATAGCGAATGATCCTAACAACCAGGATTCCAATAATAATGATAACGAATTTATGTATTATCCAGAGTTTAAAAACCCGGATAAAGAATATAAGGGCAACTCTTTCGAGCAGAATAAGAGAAATAGTATAGGAATTAGATATGAAAATGAGAAGTTTACTTATCAGTGTTTTAGGTGTGGTAGTTTTGATCATAAAATATATGAATGTCCCTTAAGAAAAAGAGATGAATATATTAGCTAAAGGCTCGAAAATGAAAAATCAAATTATCCAGAGGAGCGCAAAACAAGTGATTATAATAGATCTGATAATAATAACAGACCTCGTATCCAAACACAGAATAGATATTCTACAGGATATAATAGAGGATACTATAAGCAAAGAGGAGATAGCTCGAGGTCGGAAACAAATTTTGTGAATAACTCCCAAAGACGTAATACTGAAGTTAAACAAGTCAAACAAACTATCTCTAGAAAGAATGACAATTCAATTACAATTCCCTCAAATAATAATTCCGTAATCGAAAGCAAACATGGAACCACTGATTTAAACGTAAGAACGGGTCCGGAGAGGGTCGGATCCGAGAACTAAAAACCAAAATCCCTCCAAATAAGTTAAATTTCAGTTTAGAAGAGTTTGATGGACTATTATATATACCTGTTAAAGTCAATAATTTTACAGTTAACGCTTGCGTAGATACAGCATCAAACCAAACAGTTATTAGTAAAAATTTCTCAGATAAACTCAAATTGAATTATTCGGATACGAAAACAAACTGTAGTGGTATAAGTAGAAAACTGATAAAACCCTTGGGAGAATCCACTGTGATGATCCCCTTCAAAGAACAAATTTATGAGTTAAAAGTTCTAATAATTGATAAATTTGAAGATGATATCCTATTAGGATCAGATTTCCATGATTTGGCAAAACTAAAGATTGATTATGCTGATCGATCTGTCGAAATAGAAAATAATAAAAATACTAATGGAATAATTAAAAGGATAAAAAGGATAACTTTTCACAGTGAAGAAACTGTTGTAATACCGCCGAATTCTTATAGATTTATTGATATTTCTCCGAAAACAAAAATTAATGATATCTGCGAGATAGAGCCAAGCTCGAAACTTGACACCAAACACCATTTATTAGTCGCAAATTCTTTATTCTTTCCAAATAATCCAGAGAGTCATAAAATTTTGATTGCAAATGAAACACCCTTTAATCAATATATTTATAAAAACCAAAAGGTAGGATATGCATCAGATAATTTTGACAATTATGTAGAATGCGATTTCAGAATTAAAGCGAAAAAGTTAAAAAATAGTTAAAATAAAAAGCATATTATTCCATCAAACAAAAACCAGATTCTAAATTAATATCACGTAAACAACAAGTGGTAAAGAATATTGAAAAGATTTTCGCGAATGATGCAGAAATAATCAAATCAGGAGAAGACATTAAATTCAGAATAAATGAAGATCTTTCAGAAACAGAAAAGAAACAATTAATTAGTCTTTTGAATGATTACAAAACAGTCTTTAGCAAACATGATTTAGACTTAGGCTATTGTAATGTAATTGAACATAAGATTTTAACTGAAGGTCCTCCCATTAATATACCTAATTACAAATTGTCGAATATTGAAAAGGAATATATCAGAAAGCAAGTTAAACACTTAATTGATGCTGGTATTGTAATCGATTCAACTTCACCCTATAATAGTTCAGTCTTACTTTGTCCGAAACCGGATGGAGTTCGTTTAGTTTTAGATTATAGAAAATTAAACTCAGTAACAAAAACAGACATTTTCCCGATTCCTCCAGTAAAGAGTGTGCTATCATCTTTAAATGGATCAAAATATTTTGCCAAAATTGACTTAACAAGTGGCTTCTCACAAGTGGCTTTGGATGAAGATAGCCAACAAAAAACAGCTTTTAGTACAGATTCAGGTCATTATCAATTTTTGGTCTTAGCTCAAGGGTTAAAAACTCTCCAAGTTGTTTTTCAAGAACTCTTAATTGTGTGCTAGCAGGATTGGTTTGGGAAAAAGTAATAAATTATATCGATGATTGTATAATTTTTGCAACTGATTTTCAGGAATTTTTAGACAGACTCAGGTTAGTTTTCGTACGGTTCAAGAAGTATAACTTGAAAATTAAAGCAACTAAATGTGAATTTGGTATGAAATCTATAGATTTTTTAGGGTTTAGAATAAGTGAAGAGGGCATTGGTCTCGACCCCAAAAAGGTTGAATCGATAGTTAAAATGCCTAAACCACAAAATGTTAAACAATTACAAAGTTTTTTGGGTTGTATAAACTTTAATAGAGACTATATTGATCATTGTAGCGTAATCGCTAGACCCCTTTATAACTTGTTGAATAAAAATACTAAATACGTTTAGAACGAAGAACATGATAAAGCGTTTGAACAATTGAAAATGTCTTTAACTAGTGCAAAAATCTTAGCCCATTTTGATGAAAATTTGCCCATAGTTGTTAAGACTGATGCCTCAGATTATGGTATAGGAGGTTGTTTGTGTCAGATACATGGGGAAAAGGAAGAAAAAGTTGTGAGTTATGTTAGCAAAACTTTAACAGGCTATCAAAAGAATTGGCCAATTTGTGACAAAGAATATTTTGCCGTATATTATTCAATCAATGAATTTAGACCCTATTTAATGGGTAGAAATTTTACACTGATAACAGATCATTCCAGTATTCATTGGATTAGAAATACGAAAAAAGTAAACAGTCGTTTATTTCGTTGGACACAATATTTATCTGATTTTGATTTTTGATATAAAATACAGGTCTCCTAAATATACCTGTCGGGCAGATTGTTTATCCAGACTACCAATAGATAATAAATCAACAGAGTTTGATGAGCCAGAAGTTGGTTTTAAAATTTTTAAGTGTAAAAAATTTCAGGTTTATGATATAGCACAAGAACAAAGGCAGGATGATGAAATTAGCCCTATTATCTCAATGTTTGAAAATGGGAAATTAGAGGACAACCGATATATTATGGGTTTAGAAGATAAGATTCTCTACAGAATTGTAGAAATAGATGGAATTACCCATTATAATCTCTATTTACCAAGAAAATTTAGAAATGAGGTTATTGCTGAGAAGCATTGTAGTCCACTGAGCGGAAATTTTGGAGCAAATGTGACTTATAACAAGATAAGAGACAAATATTACTGGAAAAATTTATACAGCCAAGTTGAAGAGTTTGTTAAAAGTTGTCACGAATGTCAGCTAAATAAAATTAATAGGAAATTAAGTCCAGGAAATTGTCAGTTAATTGAGGTGGACAATCCCTTTTCTAGAGTTGAGATTGACATATTGGGACCTTTAGATGAGACCCCTCGAAAGAATAAATATGTGGTAGTAGCCATCGATTACTTAACAAAATATGTGGAAATGCGTGCCATACCAAAACAAGATTCCTATAATATCGCTAAATTCCTGTATGAGGATATCATTACTCGACATTCTCCCCCTAAGGTATTGCAAAGCGATCGTGGAGCGGTATTTTTAAGTGATATAGTAAGTGCGATGATTTCTATTCATCCACCTACTATACAAAAATTCACTAGCGGTTTTAACCCTCAGTGTCTAGGGCTAGTTGAGCGAACGAATGCTGTAATTAAAGAATATCTACGCACTAATTGTTACACACAAGATACTGATTGGGATTTATTGATTCCTTCATGTCGATACAGTTTAAATACCAAAATAAATGCCACCACCAAAAGAAGTCCTTTTGAACTACTTTATAATCATAGTCCTTACTCTTATTTGGACCTAGAATTAGGGTATAAAAAACTAACCCCAAAATCTTTCAATATTTTCGGTGAAAAGGCAAAATTAAAATATAAAAAGGAATTAGACAAAGCTAAAAAACGAATGAAACTAAAACAGAAGAGAGCTGCTCTTAGGTATAACGACAATCACAGACAACCAATATATTTGATTGGAGATCTAGTTTTAATTCGAAATAGACATCTAGACATTAATAAACATAGAGCCTTGCAAAGTAAATTTGAAGGCCCATATTTGGTCATTATGAGAGTGAGCCCCAGTCTTTACATACTACAAGACGTAGTTAATCCAAATATTCATAGGAAAGTAAATGTTCGTTTGATGGAACTGTACTATTCCAAAGATTATGATTTTCTTAAGTCTCACCCACTTCCTAAGAAGTATGTAGCAGACATTGAGCTTTTAGAATCTGAAATTGATTCATATGACACTAATAGTGATAGTGAGACTGAAATATATTATAAAAGCGATAATATAGTCTCAGATGAGGAGATAGATCTTACCCCAGAAAATGACTCAAAGACAGAAGAAATATCATTCTCTGAATTCCGATATAATGAGAATGATGAAAATGTTACAAGAGCTGGACGAATAATTAGGAATCCCAAAAAATTGGGGGAATATGTTCTTTACTAAAAGTTTTTCATTATATAATTACTATATGTTCTAATTTTCAATTATATTCTTTTAAATTCTTTTAAACTTATATTATAACCTCATGTATGATAAATTCTTTTATATTAATTTAGATGGTTTGTGTTATTGATCTTTATATTACATTATACACTAAATTTGGTTATGTGAAGAATATTTTTTTGAAAAAGAACCCATTCGAAGGAATGTTTTTGAGATAGCGATGTTTTTAGATAGAATGAATGTTTATATAAAATAGATAATGAATCCAAAATCCTTATGAGTCATTTAACAGTAACAATGAATGTAACGAAAGTTTAACCAAAATTCTAAGAATATGTAATTAGAATGTTAGATCCAGCTGTGAAACTTTTAAATCATTGTTTATTTAGTATTTTATTAATGTAAGCAATTGTTTGCATATCATGTTGCATGTGCTATACAAAAATAATAAGAATATGATGAAGAAAGCGTACGCATTATTATTTTAAAGTCAATTTTTCGGAGAAGTTAGATGGTTATAGTTTATTTGGAGAAAGTTTATGCTTGAATGTCCGGACTTATGTCAACATTAACTGTATCCAAATGAGAACCATTGTTATTATTAGAATTTAAATGAATACTTAGAAAAAGTCTTCTAATATTCAAATGATATTTAGTAATAAGTGTGAGACTACAATGAAACTATATGTTTCATTTCATACTTATTCGATCACAATCTAATCAGAGGGATTACAATGCGACTATATGTCGCATTTCGCTCTCTTTTTTGATTAAAATTTAATTGTATAAGATAAATACTGTAAGATCTGATACGAAAACCTTTTAGGGTAATCAGTGTAGATAGACTAGAAGCGGATTCTAAAGGTATTTGAGATTCAATACTTAAATTTACAACAAAATTTATTATGATACCGTTAAGGATAGAATTGCTTTGTTTAGATTCAAACACATTCCTTATCCAATACTTATTTTATACTTATACTTTGTTTATTTTGCTAATATTCGTATATTATTGTAATAGATACTTCAAATAAGTTGAGTTATAAAAATAATACAATTGATTACGAAACAGATATATTTATAGCCGATCTAATCGCTATGAATGTTAGTATTACTCTTGTTTTTGCGTGAACAACATCGGAAGTGAAGCTTTGAAAAAATTAGAAAGTGAACGAAACGAGGAAATATGAAGTTAATTAAACCTCCTTTGTTGATTATTTGTCTTGCTTATGGCGGAGTATTAGAAGCCATAATCTCTCCGTTGCAAAATCAAACTCACCTATTGACTACAGGTTCTCATGGGTTAAAAATTACTCAGTTTGGTCGAGCATTCATATTTAGTGGATACTGGACACAGATTATTCAAATTGAATTTCCAAGTATACTGACTTCAAATGTCAGTTTACCACAAGTATCGTTAAATTGTGCAAAAGATATTTATAGTGCTTTAGCACTTCAACCTATGTGCGATAGATATAATTATTTGATGAACGCGGCCTTCGAGGCATCTGAAGGATTTAAGAACATATTACATCGGAAATTTGAAGATCTCATTAAACAACAAACAATTCATTCATGGATTTCCAGGAGGAAAAGGTCTGATAGTGTAGTACCGATAATCGGAGATGCACTTTCGTTTCTATTTGGAACTGCAACCTCGAAAGACATACATGACCTCAATGAAAAATATTCAATACTTTCCTCAATGGTAAAGGAAGGAAGAAGACAAACTGCTACTCTCAAGAAACAATTAATAGGGCTGACTAAAGTTATTCGAGCAAATATTGAAAGAGTGAATCAAGCTTTTTCGGAGGTGGCCGAACATATCAGTTTCTTGGAATATGAAGTAAAAGCTCTTTATAGATTGATATATGACATGTCGTCAGCAGTAACTATTTTTAACTCAATGGAAAGAAAAATGAATGATGCTATTGTTAGTGCATTGATTTCTCTATATAATCTCTCGTTATACAGTCAGTCTGTCGAAGATATTGAAGAATCATTAATTCAATTACGACGTGGAATTCTACCGTCTAATCTGTTATCACCTGATGAACTTAAAGAAATTTTAATTAAAGTTAAAGCTAATGTGGCACCTTTATATTTACTTGGAATCGATGAAAGTAATTTGGATTTGTATTATGTTTTACCGCTAATTAAGTTTTCCCTGTTACCTGATGGATTAATGTTAAGACTGTCAATTCCTTTACAAACGATTAAGACTAAAACTCATTTCAATATTTTGAAACCGATTGCTTTGCCTATTCCATGCAACGAAAAATACTGTCAATGGTTTGGACGTCTGAATTCTACTGAGACCTTTATAACTTTATCTCTTAAAGATCGATGTTGGTTAACGGATGAAGAAAATATTAAACTATATGGTGAGATCGATTTAGCAACTTTTAGTTGTATAACAATTAGTGGAGAAAATTTATGTTACTCCATGGATCCATCTTTGATTCAAACAATCAGTGCTTGCACCATTTCTTTATGGAATTGGGACACAAATTATGTGAAGAAATTTTGTCAGTTTGAGTTATCCCTGAAAGAGCAGTACCAACCGATTCGAATAACTGATGATACCTGGATCTTGCATAAAGATGTCATTCCTAGTTTTGATGTTATTTGTCAGAATATTGGATCAAAAGGGCGATCACTAGTAGAATGGGCTGAAGAAGTTACGGTTGATACAAGTTGTTATTTAAAAACAGAATCACATACTCTTTATGGACCACTTAAATACAGAGATTCAAGATTAGATTTAGTACGAAGCAAACCGCCGATATTCCTGTTTGATCAAAAATTCTTTAATGAGGAAATGAAAGTAGAGGAGGAAGTAATAGAAGTAAAAAGGGAAAAAATTGAAGATATGAAGAGTATAGACGTAAATAAGTTCAGAGATTATTTACAACTCGATCAGAGAGCGACAACCGCTGCTATGGATGAATTATGGACGGCTTCGGAGGATTTTTCAGAAAGATTATTGCAAATAGAAAATATTCAACAACACACAATAAATTCAATTACTTGGCAAGGCTTGATTCATTCGTTTACTAAAATTGTAATGTTTTACATCTTCACTAGTGTTTCAATAACGCTTATAAGGCTTGGACATAGCATTATTGGTATTTCACCTATTATTGTTTTAAACACACAGTTTACTGATGCATTAATCTCAAATCCCGGAGATTCGATTACTTATTGGGAAACTGTGGTTCATGATCCGATAAATCCTGTTATTAATTTAATGTTAATAATTTTGGGATTTATTATCCTTTTCGGAATAATTAAATATAAGTGGTTTAGGATTATTAAATGTACCAGTCATTATGGAATATGGGAAGGTGAAGATGGGTTGAAAGATCTGACTAAATATGGGGATTATCTTCAAATATCGTTTCACCTTCTGACCAAACATTATTTTAATGCTTATTTAAGAGAAGTTATCATTAAATGTCCGTCAGATTGTTTAGATCATTCTGTAGCCTTTGGTCATATTAATATTAAGAGTAATTCGAAGATATGGTTCACCCATGAGAACAAGAATTGTTTATTGTTTAGATTGGCTTCACCTGTGAGATATTCCATCGATTTACAACAAGGAATGGAGACAACAAGATTACAACAGATTGACATTCCGGTTTCTGCCATTAATTGGTTAGAAGGAGGATTACCCCAAGGATTGGACAAGAACAACTTATATGGCCAATGTTTAGTGGAATTCGTCAGAAGAAGATCGACATCTTTGAGAAATACGGAGTAATTAGTTAATCAAACGTATTTTCATCTAACCATTTATTTTACTTAAAGTATATATTTTATTATGTTAATCGATAAGAATTATAATTAGTCGAGTGAGAATTATTATAACTGAATTTCGGAGGGGGGATGTGTTACAGAGCACTAAACGGCTCTGTATTGCTATATAGCAGGGTATTGCTATGTAGTGTTATAGAGTTAGCGTTAGTATTAGATATTATATGTATTAGATATGTGTTTGCATTGTAAGTATGTATGTATGTAAGTTTGTATGTAGCATGGGCCCCAAGTGAGGGGTCACGCTTCATAAACTTAATGTTTGTTTTGTTTTATTTCAAAGTTTAAAGGAGAAAAAGAGAAAAGTATAGAGAGTTGGAAGAAAAAGTTAGTGATATTTTAGATACGAGTTAGTTATGTTTTAGAGATAAGAGAGTCTGGAGGTAAAGAGAACAAGTGTGCACACTATAGATGTATTGAGTTATTATTTGTGTATTGGTTTTTATTTGGAAAATTTTGATATTTTTGTATTTCATCTATTTGTCAAAACTTATGTCGTATCAATAAATATAATATTTTATGTGTACTGGTGTTTATAACTGTGTTTTTTCAGAATAACTGTCATTGTTTACAGTACAGTCATAGAAGTCCAGTCCTAATAGTAACAGTAAGTCCAGTAACTGTAACAATAGTATATCTTGACTAATAATTTAATTGTTTCTAATCAATGCGCTAAACATGATTTGAGATATACTAATTTTGTTACAAAATTGACTTAAAAATTGTTTTAACGCTTTCAGTATCAATCTATAATACATTTGAAGTTCTAAATTAACTTATTTTATGCTGAAATAAATTGATCAATTCATTGCTTTTTTCAAACAGTTTTACAATTAATATTTTCAAATAAGTTTACAAATAAATTAGCTAATTACAAACAAAAACTCAATAACTCAAGAAATACATATGCACTTTAGTTATTATCAATAGTGAAGAGGTAAATATTGGGTAACTTTACTTTTTCCTTATAAAATAAGTAATTTTTTCTGTAGGGTATAAACTTTTAACAAGTACTAACATATTCAAGTGGTCATTTTAACTTAGTTTAAAAAGACATACTTGACCAAAATATATATTTATAATCTACAAAAGATAAAGAATTCAATCTAATAAAAGTTTTTCTTTCAATTATAATTTTTATTAAATTATTTAAGGTTTTTATAATAAGTGACTGAAAACAGGAATGGGGTTATATTATAGTATTGAAAATATTTGACTGGACTATAACAAACGTGGACGAGTACGTCGTAGATACATAAATTATAGATCGTTCAACTCGTATAGTTAAGGCGAATCGAACGATGAATTATTTATGCATCTATGACATCAGGAACACACTTGTTCAAATTATCTGTAGATCAGTTAAGTATTTTTGCTTCAACATATGAATTTTTCATTGTAAAAGTGATTTCTCTTCATTAAATTACTGAAGACATCCAAAAGATAGACTTAATACAATGCTAATTGAGTTCTCATGTGGTCGTAAATTCGCTATAATACCAATCATTACGTTAGAAGTATGACTAATTTTTGATTAAGATTCACTCGTACAATATATTATCTTTATAATTATTATATATATGTAAAGTTTGTGGATATATTTAAGTTTAGTTAGTTCCTAATTAAGTAATTATAGGATCGAATTTATTTCATAAACGCTTTAAGTATTAAACAGGTTTAACAAAATATCGACTATGAATTGAACTGAAACTTCCAGAAAACGTACCTAAAAGTTTGAACTGAAATAACACCTGATTCCTAAAATACTTAGTCATAATATTTCAATCATTAAATTTTTCATGATAATGAAAGTCTATTTTTGGGTAATTTAGAAGTTATTTCCAAAATAATAATTTGAATGTAATAAAAAGTCAAGGACAGTAGGCCTGTTGTTTTTACGTTAAAGATGTAGAACTATTTATATAACTTTTATTGATCTATAGATATGTCATACTTTTAGTTTGCCAGTAGTGTTTAGCTTTTATTGCATATTTGATAAGAAGAATATTAAGTGACTTAGTTTTTATAATAAGTTGAATTTTGTAAAACTAATTTTTTGTTTAGTAGTTCATAATTAGAAGCACTCAAAATGGATATAAGTTCAGAAGAAGCCGTTAAAGAATTTGAAAATAATAATAACGATCTGGTTATCAATGATATAGATTTACCACTTTATAAATATGGACTTATGTTTAGATATGATATCAATAACTATTTTGACAGTGATATTAAGAAAAGAAAACAAAAGTACAGATCCAATATTATGAGTGGTTGGTTTTGATGAATATTTTGAGGTTATTCGTATCTTTAATCAATATGGAAAACGGAAGAGTTTCTAAACATTACTTCGATATAATTCAATATATCGGAGGTTTGACAGAATTTCATTATTTGATGGCATTTGCTTCTTTTAGTTTCTCATTTATTGTTATAAGAATTTTCAATAGTGAAGAAAATAATTATTTTAGATGGCTTGATATCATTAAAGTTTTGAAAGGATTACAAAATGAGAGTACAATCGGAATATATGACAAAAATTTATTCAAAAAATTTGCCACAAAAATTAGACTTACTTTACTGCTTACAGATTTAGAAATCAAATTCAGTGTAACTATTCTATTTGTGATGTCAGTCACTGTTTTGTTCATATATTATGATTGGAAAGAAATGATAACTTATGGGATATTAAGTGCTACTATTTTTTTTGGATGCGGTGTTGCATTTCTGACAGTAATATCCTATAGTTTTTTCTATTACTTCATTGTTTGTTATTATTGCAAATTAAGATTCAAGTCATTTAATAATAAACTATTGAATACAAATAAAGATAAAGCTTTCTTCGGCTCTAGAATAGTATTTGAACTATTAGAAGAACATAATAATATCTGCAATGATGTCTTAATACACGATAAATTCTGGTCTAAATATTTGTTTGTACTGACTTATACTTTGATTCCTATAAATCTAATGTTTTTGCAACAGATTCTATTTGAAAACCTACTTTTGACAACCTTTTATCTTGAGATACTTACCGTAGTTGTTTGGCTAATAAGTCACATTACTATCAATTTGATCACTGCATCGATTAATAAGGAATCTTCGATTTCATATAAATATTTATATAAATTTTTCTTAGAATCGAAAGTAAACTTCGGATTGAAAACTAAAATTAAAGTTCGTTAAGAACAGAGATTCTTCTTTGAATAAACTCATGGTCAAACTTTGAATTATCTCCTTTTTAGTTTTTGAATACAATAAAAAGAGCGAGCAGTAATAGATATCTTGTTGGGTTCTCATGTGGTAATCAGTTCGTTATGACACCAATAATTGCTTTCAAAGTAAGATAAATTTGAAATTTTCTCAGATTTCGAGCTAATAGTAGTTTCTTAAAAATCACTTAAGTTTAATATTTAGAATTCAATTTTGTTTCGAATGTTCAAATTGAATGACTTTGCAGTATTATTATTTTAAAGTTATATTATATTTGAACTCTAGAAAATATTTATTTTAAATTAAATCTATGCTCATACTACTGAATTCTATTATTTTGTTACAGATGTTCATCATTTTCAGCCGATTCTTTCTGTTAACTAACAAGTTTGCAAATAAGTTCAACAATCATCAATTTTACTATTGATATATACCAAAGAAAATGTTGAATATTATCTCACCGATCATTATAATAACAATTATTTATTATTAATATTTTGTTCAACAGGAGTAGAGTGTGTTTTCCATATCGGATTTTAAACTATTAGATGTTAAGCTAACAATTATTTCTAACTATTCTTAAGTTTTTGTATAACGAAATATTATTTTCTCTCAAAAGTCGAATGCCAAAATTCGAATCCCAGTCCTAAAATCTTAGGTTCTAAACAGAATCTGAACCAAGAATTTGAATTTTTTAGGTCAAAATTCTAAATTTTCACGAGTATGATGTAAAATTTCATAATTATATCTTACAATGTGTGGGATCATACTTTAAATAGTAGAAACTGCAAGTGAGATTCAACTAAATTCTGTCACATAGCAGTAGCTGATACAACTTAGTAATATAGTTTCTATGAGGAATGAGTATGCTTCCCTCCTAAAGTATTCTATTTTAGACAAAGTGAGTAAAATAGATTTAGTGCTTTTGGTATCAAATTTTTAAAGAAAATTTCTCAAGTAATACATTTCAAGCAATGTTTGAGTTTAGAAATACTTAAATTTTGATTTAAGAAATAAAATTATAATTTTAACAATCAACTGAAATTATTCTTTCTATATTCAATATCCAGCATAACGCTGTAAGTTTGAACACAAGACCAAACTAGAATTTTATGATTCTCAATAATCTGAATAACTCTTCCGATGTCGCCTCTTCTATTCAACACTATATAAGTTGTTAGACCTAAAATGTTTCTATCATCTTATCGAATAATCTTTTCATTATTGGTAGAACTTTAAAAGTAGATATTGATACAATTTTCATTAATTAGAAAAATATTTATAAAAATGGTATATAGACCTGGACTGTCTAATGGTTAGCTTGTTACTAGGTTTTGTAATACTTTTAAATATAAGGTAATGTGTGAAGGAAGTTTAAGTGATTATTATGGTCTGTTGAGGACAGTCCAGAACTCATGAACATCTCAATATAATTATCATGTTTATGGAAGCTTTAAAACCCGAACTTTGGTAATTGATTTAAACACATGAAAATTTTATATGTGCACGATCTTAATGTTACTGACATCAAGGTAGTTAAATTATATAATAAAGTATTTTAAATTGATGATCAATAATGACAGATCTACTTCTCATGTGAGATAAATATTAGAACCATTTCTATAGAATATCGATTTTAGTTTGTTGAAAATTCTCAAATAATTTTAAGTATTTGTCTCATATTGCATATAATTAAAGTTAAAAAAAATACTACGTTTTAAAAGAAAATTTGAGTTGTAAAACTGGATAATCAATAGTTGTTCGAAAATTGGTAGTAATAGAAGATAAAAATGAGTGAATTCAAAAGAAACCGTGAATGAATTTGAAAATAGTGATTACGATCTATTCATCAATGGCATAGATTCACCACTTTATAAATATGGACTAATGTTTAGATATGATATCAATCATTATTTTGACTTTGATATCAAGAAACGAAACCAAAGCCTCGAATTTTATGTGATGAATATTTGAGTTTTAATGAATTTTGTGAGAACTTTTATTTATTCGATAAATATGGATAACGGAAGAGTTCCTAAATATTATTTCGATATTCTTCAATAAACATGAGGTTTAACTGAATTCTTTTACTTTGGTTCATTGTTTGTTTTACTGTTTTCTTTCATAGATATAATAGTTTTTAACATGAAAGAAGAAAATTATTTTCATTGGCTTCATGTCATTAAAACTATGAAATGATTACAAAATGAGCATATAATCAGAATGTTTGATGAAAATGAATATAAAAGATTTGTTTAAAAAATTAAATACATTTTATCACTCATTAGAATTTAGATTCAAATGAATGGATTACTTTTAATTTTGATCTCAACTACTGTTTTGGTAATTTTGTTTGACTGTAAAGAGATGATAATTTACGGAATATTGAGTGTTTTCTTCTATTTTTGATTCATCATTACAGCCTTAATAATAATGTCTTATAGTTTTTTTATTACTTCATTATTTGTTATTATTGCAAATTCACATTCAAATCATTTAATAATAAACTATCGAATATAAATAAGAACAACATTATCTTCTGCTCCAGAATAATAATAGAATTAATAGAATATAACAATATATTTAATGATGTCAAACTTCACAATAAATTATGGTCTAAATATTTACACTGATTTACACTTTGATACCCATAAATCTAATGATCTTACAAGAGATTTTCTTTAAAGGCTTACCTTTAACGAGCTTCTATTTTCTGACATTCTTTACCATCTTTTTGCTTTCTTCTCATTTGATGATTAACTCAGTGACTGCATCGATTAATTTGGAATCTTCAAATTTGTATAAATACCTACTTAGATTTTATTTTGACCCGAATTCCAATATTGGATTAAAAAGCAAAGCAAAATCAAAGTCTGTTTATCATTTGTAACAAGAATAAATTAATGATTTTTAAAACTATATTTAGTTGTTGAATATGATCGAAAGAGTGAGTATTAATAGATTTGTTATAGGCTTTTCACGTGGTAATCAATTCGTTATGGCACCAGTGATTGCATTAAAAGTAAGACTTCACAAATTATAGGTATCTTTATGTTGAACTACTTAGAAGAGTATTCTTTATTATACAGATGTTGGCAATATACTGTCGATTCTTTTTACTAACGAATAGAGTCGCGAATACTGTGAAATGAGTGCTAAGATTAGAAAAATTCTTATTTGATTATCAATAGAGATTTAGAGTTATATCAAAGTATAGTTATATTAATAGTTATATTTCTAGATGTTTTAAAATAAAATCAAAGATTGTTTTAAAATATGTAATGTATTGATTTTTACCGGAAATGACAAAATAATGCATTCGGTCATAATAAGAACGAGGTTTTAATTTTAAGTCATCAAAAGTAGCGATATAATTCACTTTTATCAAACACTTATTTTGTAAATAATAAAATATTGAATTCGTGAAAAGTATGAATTATATTATTGCGACACTATTTTTGTAAAAGTATATTGTAAAGGTAATAATGAATTTCAATTATAAGGGATGGGATTGAAAATGATAACGAGATAAATGAACTAAAATAAACATTGAGCTATAAGCATATTACTTGTGCATGTTGTGGTTGGCAACGCACATTTCATTTGATGAGTGCTATAAAGTTATATCTGTAATGTTATTTCAATTACATATATAACTTTATAGCAATCATTCGACGATTTTTTAATAAACTATATATATTGGGCAGATAAGGCATCAAAATCAAAAGATATACCTAAATTTATTTCATATGAGAGGATTTTTTAAGGGAAAGTTAATGTTAATTTATGTTATTCACAATTAGACGTCCTTAAAAGAAATCTGGTTATATCGTCGGGTTGTAAGTTAATTATTGATACGCTTTTAGGTAATTAAAATATTGAAAATTGTTTTCGTAGAAATTATTTAACTTGGTAAGAAAGCCTTTTAAAATGACTGGTTGTGGTAAGTCATTGTTTTTAACATGTATCTGAGGTAAATATGGATTTAGGAAAGATTATTACAACCAATCAGGATCTAATGTTACTATAAGAAATTAACTCAATTTACAAATTAAATCTTTAAAAAAGTTCTTTGATATTCCTGATATACTTTGAGAAAATGGGAAATTCTATTTTTGTTATAAGCAACTCAAATTCATTGACGGTTGAACTCAATGGGATTGATTGCGAATTACTCAATTAAGATATATATTGATGCAATTTTTTTCAGATAACTCGCCGAATAGTCGGTCGAATGAGTATTAACATCACTTCTCTGACAATAGAGAACGAATGGAACTTTGAGAAACGTTCATTATTTCAATAAAAGAGGAATTCGAGAAGGTTTCAAATGATGGTCGATATGAACATGAGCTCAGAATCAGATAATATCGGATGTGTAAGTTTGGGTTGTGCTTACAAAGTGATCAATGTATTCCATGGACATAGGATGCATTGGAAAAGCTTGTATTTTGAGCTGAAATAACTTTAATCAAGAAACTCATTCATCTGTTAACATCAGTATACAGTTATATATATCTGCTATATACTATACTAGAAACGATATCGTTTTAAAATATCGCCATAAGACACGACTATAAAATAATTGCCATTAAAAATATGGTTGACAAAAACATTGTCTTATTAAAAAATTAATGTAATAGCCAACGTCATTCTAGATATATAGATAATTTAGGTTATGCTAGTTTAGTTTAAGTTAGGCTGGATAAGCTTAATTTAGATTAGATGAAGTTTAATATTAATAGTTTGAATAATATTAGATTTCATATTCCCATCATATCGATATCAATACACAAAACTCATTGAAAATTCAATTTAAAATTAGCATTAAATATGTATTTTTAAATTAGAATTTTTATTCTTTCTGAATTTAATGTTGCTTTTAATATTTCCAAAGACTAGTTGATTATTGAAATGATGAAATCAATTTTGTGATACTTTGAGATTACTTTTCTGAAATATATTCATGGTTTGGATGATAATTATGTTGTTAATGTTGCACATCGGCTATGTTATTGATCCACAATGTTTCGAATGTGATTTTTGACGCAGTACTTGTTGGATAACCAAATGCTGCTCTTTCCCGTTCTTTCCAGATGCATCAGATAAGAGATGAAAACTTAGCTGTACTTATAAATTCTATCATAAGACTAACTTTTGAAACAGTATTATATATGATTTCAAAATATAGGTAAGTGTTTTCGAAATGAATTTTGTAAGTATTTTATATTCAACAAATAAGCGGTTTGTTTGTCAAAATTTCAAATGCTTTAATCAAGAAACAGAAACCCTATGAATGTGTAGCCACTCGGTACCCTCTATGCCAGTAATCGCCAACCCACGGCCTGTTTGATTTTTTCTGGCCCTTGACACATTGGGTAACTTTAATACATTTAGCCCTTCAATTGAGAAATCGAATTATTTTTTAAACCTTAAAAAGTTTCTTAATGAAATTTAAAATTCAAATTGATATGAAGTCACAGTCATGCTATTTTGGAGAGAATCATTGACAATATATTATTCTTTTAAAACTGTAGTCCCAATATACAGGGTCCCAAATATTTTTGCTAGGAGTCTACAGCAATAACTATGAGAGAGAAAAATTGACTTAATATTTGGGATTCTGAATAAAAATTACATTGAAAATTATTTTTTTAGAAAATTTGAATAAAGTGTTACATCTTTTGTTGGTCAAAACACTAAAAGTAATCAAAATCTTTATAATCAGTTATTATTGATTAGTCTTTAAAACATATTATCAAGTTATGGCCAATCTTGTCAATGATAGCGGTAATCAAAGTTTATTGACCGAATAAAATGCATAGCTTTTCGAGAAGATAGAGGTTCAGGGGCTGGTTTTATTAATCGAAAATAGATTGCGAGCAAGTTGAACAGATTCACAATAAATATGCAACTTATCCAGTCAGAATCAATGCTGTAATTAGGACCCAATGCTCTCATAATAACTAATGAATAGGGTGACCAAGTCAAAAACTGTCAAATGCGGGACAAAAAAATTTTGGTCCCATTATAAAATTTTTTTAAAGAGTTAACCTGATTGAAGTTACAAATCACAGTTTGAAATAACAATTATTTGAAATATAAACTAAAGACTTGATTGATAACTGCACTTTATAAGAGTCACACACGATGTGAATGAAAACAAAGTATCAGATAAACGGATTAAAACTCTTTTTATCTAAAGACTTCTACATATTTTAAGATAAGAAACGTGTTAACAATTAAATTGCATTATTTGCATTAAATAAAAACACACAGTGAAAATCTGTTAAGATAAATCTTAAAATGTATATTTTCCGTTCCGCAAAGGGTGCATACGGTATGCGGGACACAACTTTTAAATGTGGGACAATCCCACACAATGCGGGACACTTGGTCACCCTACTAATGAAATAAACTTTTTTAATGTATTCCTTTTAAGTAGAACCTAAATATGAAATCAATTTCGCTCTATCTCTTATAGTTTTTGCTGCGTACACCTAGCAAATCATTATTTGGGACCCTTTAAGCGAACAATATCTAAAATGTGAATATAAGAATCTTATGAGACACTAAGTTTGAAAATATACAGTGTACGAAATTATGTATGCCCCATTCAGAGCATAAACAAAAATAGTTAGGATAAAAGTGATTCCAAATTTGATTCTACTGCAAAAAATTAATTTAAAAAATTAATTTTAATAATTAGTATGAGAACCTTCAGTTTCAATTACAGCTTTAAGTCTATTAGGATAGCTTGAAAGATTTAAAAGAAAGAGGATTTACTTAATTTATTTGCAATCCATTTTTTGTTATAAATCGAGCTTCGGCCTCCTTAGCCTCTCTAAAAGCGATGCATTTAATTCTGTCAATGAATCTTTGTTCATCAGAATAACTCATTAGATTATTTATAACTTATTTAATTAGTATCTCAATTGAAATTCATATCAATATTCAATAGATTCGTTTATTTTTGATTAACCCTTCGAAGGAATTGTGTTTAGAATCACTTAAAGGGAAAGATGGGGTCAAAAAATCGCGGGAACTTTCCTGGACGAATCTGGGCTTATTATGCGTAGAACTCAAGGACTAAACAAAAATACCCCACTATTCCATTCACATATCGTGTTGTATCCAAGTCATAACATTTGACATCACAGTTAACCCCTTTCTTATTGGATTCATCCAAATTGCATTGAAATATATTACGAAAAAAAGTTACGTGAATAGAAAGGTGGGGTACGACACCAGACTTTGCTTTACTTATTTATTTTTAAAATTTTAATTATAAGTAATATTAAAATGAAAATTATGTAGTTTTGTTAAGAAATAGTTTGTGATAGAATACAGAATTTTTTAGATTTTTTGCATTTATGGTTTGTTTTTAACAGAATTTCAAAGTATTGTTAGGACAAAAAAGACCCCACAGTTCCTTCGAAGGGTTAATTATAATATTTCAAAAAATGCATTTCAGCCCAAATCAGACCGAAAACTTAAAATCTTAAATAATTACCTATCATTTAAGGCATATTTTATTTAGAAATAATTTACAGAAAATGCCAATTCCGAATAAGAGTTTAGAAATACTGATTATAAACATTTGGATAGATTTCAACATTAACAACTTCACGTAGTCTTTGCAAAATTATGAATCACATCATATATTGAAGCTGACTCCCTTTCTCGATATCAAGATTTTTGCACTCGTTAGAGTTAATAAAAAATTAATTTATTTATAGCCATATGGTGTTTTAACTTATAGAGAGGGAATTTCTTAAGGCTTAACTTTTAAAATATGCAAATATCAAACATTAACATTTCTTTGCTTACACTTGAGATGAGTAACTACTTTCTGTCTGGAAACTAGTTTAATAGGATTCTAAAAATTCGTTTCAATTGGAAAACTAATAACGTAAAATATATTAATTTGCAATTCAATTGCGTTACACAAGCTCTACTGTTATTACTAGAAGGCCTTAAAACCTGTTTTATCGAATGAAACAAGAAACTTACATCTTCTAAGAACTGTTCATTTCAAATTTTGTCTATTCATTGAAGATACTAATTATTTTTATTGGATCTCATGAAATGAATGAAATTCAAATAAATCAAATTTCATTTTAATATATAACAACATACTCAATAATATTAATGTCCAAATTAGCCAGAGTATCTATGCACTTCTTTATCCGGAAGACTACTCTTTTGTAACTGATTTTCGGTATAATTAAGCCTTTTTAAGCTTGATTACTATTTTAGGCCATGAGCTGGGT
This sequence comes from Archegozetes longisetosus, assembly GCA_018873245.2. Lineage (NCBI taxonomy): Eukaryota > Metazoa > Arthropoda > Arachnida > Sarcoptiformes > Trhypochthoniidae > Archegozetes > Archegozetes longisetosus. The sequence goes on along the minus strand of JAEMBT020000001.1, from coordinate 14,383,820 downwards.
TTAGGTAAATGCCTTGAAAAATTGTATGCCTCAAGAAAGTACACTAAGTCTATAATTTTGTGCTAACCAAACTTGATTATTTTATCAAAGTTTTTCGAATTTCTAGACAGGATTATATTAAAAAGGAAGAAGTGAAACAGAATTTACAATTTCTCAAATAATCACCAGGTTTTTAACATTTGAAACACAATTTAAATTTGATAGCTTTATCTCATTTAAAAATAATAAAGTAATGAGTATTTTCTTTAGCTTTATGTAATAGTTTTCAATTAGTACGAGATATCTAGTCATTTGTATACGATCGACTTTAACCAGTTTCTCAGGAAAAAAGACTGATTTGATCTAAATTTGAACTTTCTAACAGAGCTTTCTATTTAACAGAAAAGAAAAAATAAGTGAAGTCATGTGTATTTCTGAAGGCTTTTACTTATAAGTAAATTATCCGGAAGTTAACAAAGAATAGTTCGACTCTCAATCGCTTTATTTAGTAACTCAAGACTTATAATTGTTGATGAACCAACTGTTGGAATAGATGCGATAACAACCAGTCATATCTGAAAACATCTTCGCAACAAATACGAACAGGGATTGTCATCAAATGTCATCATCCATGTCATCAAATAGATTGAAGAAGCGATTTATGCGAATAGACTAGAACTCATGAAAAACAGAAAATCTTTGATCGAAAAAAACCTTTCCCGTCTTACGCAAAAATATAATGAGTTAACTTAGGAAAAATACTTCTCAAACTTTGTCTGATTAGGGACAATGCGGATAAAAGTTGTAAAATAAATAGAAATCAAACTAATAATAAACTAAATTAGTTAACTTGTGGTGCAATTCAAGACTAGAAGTTGGAAAATAATTTCTAAAGATCTGAACTGGGTAAAAATATATTGGATTGTTTTAATTTTAATTCGAAGAAACTTTCTGGAAATCAGTCAAATGAGTTATACAAGTATTTTGTTATCTTTATATGCCACCCATAAGAACACTAATTTATGCCTGATGGTTAGTAAACAAATAGTACAAGTTTTGTAAGAATTTCGAAACATTTCCTCAAGGCTACAGAGCTTAATCAATGTTCGGCTTTAGTTTCTAGTATAGCTTTATAACTTTATAACTACTAAACCAGAGTCTTCTTGTAATTTTAACCTGTAATATAATAGTAATATATAGTGAGTGTAGTGTATATCAGTATAGTAATATAAAGATATATTACATATTATACAACCAGTATTAAAAGAATAATCATTCAAATTTTTTGCGCACTTACCAGAAAAATATTTGCTGAAAAATTCAATCAGCCTTCAAAAGTGTTTACCTTCTTTTAAGACCATAATTTTTTGTTTCAAGGTAAATGTAGTATTATTTTGATTAATTAAAACTAGTCGAATTGAGACGAGGCAGTAAGATTTGAAGGTCTCGAGTGACGATTGAGTTCCCCATTTTATCTCTGTCAAGTTTCGACACAGTACTAGTAATCTGAACAGAGAATAATCTTAAGATTTTATAACCATGTAAAGCATAGCTCATGATATTGTTGTTATAGGGGAAAACAGAAATTATTAGTGAAGATATAGATCCGTATTATAGTCAAAAATTCATCTTCATAGTAAGCATTGATGAATACATCTTTACATCAATCAATTATTCGACACTCGATTCAGCACTAAATTGCAATTGAGCTCAATAACGAAGCGATAGCTGCTATTCATTTCAAGTAAAACTACTCTCAAGCTAATGATGACAGAATTGAAGATCCGCTCAACATAGACAACAAAACTATAGATGTTTGCACTTATATCTTCACAATTCAATAGTCTCTTACGGTAACAATTTCAAGGCTTTGTTACAAAAAAAATTTAAAATTTTAGTACAATTTTACACAAAGAGAAAAATTCAACATCTTTTGAATTTCCAATATCAGCCCAGAAAAATACTTATAGCAAGAGTCTTCCAACTAAAGACTATCTGGATTTCTATTACGTATGCTATATGTTTCATCAATGAAAACATCTTCGCTCGTATTACTAGCAGAACAAAAATATGGTCTCTTTGAGAGGTCATTGATTGCTGGTGTCAATTACAAATTAATCTTAATATCGCGTATATTAACTAATATAACATAAACGTTAATACAAATACTACTAATGTTTTGTTTAAGAAATTTAATATCAACGATCGGAACTCCCATAGAGATCAGGGAAGAAGTGAAAACGATAGGACTCGATGAAATAAATCAATTGATGCTTGAATCATTATTCTAGGCTAACTTATTCAGTAGATGTGTACCCTATTTTGTTTTACATCAATAATATATTTATAGGTAGGCTGAGTTTAATAAAAATCGTGGAAGGACTCAAAACGATAATATTTGAGGTTATAAATTGATTGACTCGTCAATCATTATTACTAAGGTAAGTAAATTATTAAAGAAAAATGAAAGAAGGTGCGTATCTACTGAATGAGTGAGCATAGCATAATCATTCACACATCAATCGATTCGTCTCGTCGAGCACTATAGTTTTGACTCCTCCCCGAGTTTTTGGGCTCTTTAATTGCCTGGTGCCTCTTAGCCGGTTTTATAATGATAAATTCTAGAGAGAAAGTCCTTCAGATGGAGTATAAATACAAGAGTAAAACAAAATAATTGCATGTTGTTTCTTTGCTAGGCAGACGGTTCATTTGAAAGCTCATAATAGGATTTTAAACTTTTGCCAGTCATGAGTTTATTCGGGTTTGATTCGTGGCAATTGTGGGTTGCCACTTTTACCATTTTACCACTAATATATTGGTAATGCTTGTTTTGATTTTTTCTTTATTTTTCATATATTCTGTATATCAGAATTCAACAAGAATCGTATTTTTATTTGAAATATTTATAAACCATTTGAAAACATTCAAAACTTCAATTTAATCTTTTAGGTATTTCACTCGGAATCATAATTATTGGACTAAAAGAGGCGTTAACGGACCAAAACCTAAAATGTGTTTTGGAAACATTTTGGATAAAGTATCGACACCAGGACCATTATTAGAATTGGAATGGTTTCAAAAGTTTGGAAAACTTTATGGGTACTTAAAATAAATTATGCAATATTTGGATTTCATAAAAAAGTTACTTTGTAGTGTGTTTTATGGAAATGAACCCGTGCTCACAATCGCCGATCCGGAACTGATAAAACTTGTTTTAGTCAAAGATTTTAATAATTTCGTAAACAGACGAGAATTAAAAACTGAACATCCGATACTCAATAAAAACTTGGTTAATTCAGTCGGTGATCAATGGAAAAGAATTCGATTCATTACAAGTCCGACATTTACGAGCGTAAAAATGAAGAAAATGTATCCAATGATAAGAAAATGTCTCCAAGAGTATTTAAACAATTTGGAAACTTATGCAAAAGATGGAAAAGATATAGATCTGAAGGAAATGAATGGAAACTTCACAATGGATGTGATCGCTTTGTGTGCTTTCGCCACTCGAATAAATGCACAAAATGATCCAAATAACCCATTTGTCGTGAATGCCAAAAAAATATTTGATTTCAAAGCAACTAGAGTAATTCCATCTTTGATGTTTCCAAAGTTTTTAAATAAAATTCTGGGCGTAACTTCATTGGTCGACGAGAGTGCGAGTCGGTTTTTCTTTAATTTAATTCGAGGAATATTGGAAACTCGACGAAATAGTAATTCGAAACACGACGATTTTGTTCAATTGTTAATGAATGCGGAACTGAGTAAAGAAACGATTAGATATGAAAATGATATAAAAGAAGCACATCATATAAATGAAGGTAAAAATTCGAATATTTTTTTGCATTGAATCATATATTTGAGTATTTTATGTTATATTTTATTTTGTCAATCATTCGCGCAATTTTATTAGAATTCTAAACATGCGAATGCATTTTTATGACTGCAATAATATTCAACTAAATTGATTTGGAAAATGTTTTTCACAGGGAATGAAATCATTTTATTAGCTGCAACACATAATTATATAAATATTATAAGCAATATAATTTATTTTAGAAATTAAGGCTTAGTATTTATTTATTTATTTATTGAAAGAATTAGAGTTTAGTCCGTATACCTTGACAAGCATTATACGAGACTGTTTGTACAGTATAATATGATTTTGATGAAGTAAGAAGTCTAGTTCTAATATAAATTTGTAAAGATTTTAAAAGTAAAATATAATTTATTTAGCGATTAATACTATCTAAGAATAAGTTAAATTCAATTAGGAGGTGTTTGTTTTCTAACAGTACGTTCGTTAATGAGTTGTCTCCTATTATCACAGTATTTATCACATTCATAAATTATATGAAGCGGCGATTCTATGGATCGCTCGCAGTCACACATGTGATTATTAGATAAGTTGAATCTGACTAAATAGGAGTTAAAGTTCCTATGACTTGATATATATTGAGTCGATATAAAGTTTTGTTTGTAACATTTGGCGTTAATTCTGCTGAAAACAGTAGGGAAGAAATTTTTTGTGTGCATTGCTTTAGATGTTGAGATCCATTCATTATTCCACTTTTGTAGCGATTGCTGTTTTAAGTATTTTTTCACAAAAGATAGGGGAAACATGTTGTATATTGATTCAGTTATGTCCATGTTTGCTGCCTCTTTAGCCAATTTATCGGCCCGTTCATTACCAGCTATATTTGAATGAACTTTAATCCAAATAAAATCAATATTTGCATAATTTCCTAACTCTTTCACTAATCTTTTTATTTCAAAAATAATTGGATGCAAATTGTTTGGTTGCTTTAGGGCCATAATTGCGCTCAGAGAGTCACTTAAGATGAGTACTTTCTTGTCAGATGTAATGATATCTCTTATTGTTTGTTTTTCTGAACTTAATAAACGATTCGAATGATGTGAGATTAAAATCTTGGTTAAGTATTTTAGGGATTCACGGATTGCTAGAAGTTCTGATTGAAAAACTGAACACAGTACTCCTATTCGAAATTTATTATTAACTATTTCTTGGTCTTCATTGTAAATAACAAACGCAAAGCCTACACAAGTTTCGTTTTTAGATCCATCAGTGAAGATTTTAAGCTTATATTCGCATTCTTTGATTTCGTCTTTTACGTTTATAGAGGCTTTTAGAGCTGGATGTGGTAATAAGCTAAAGTCTACTTTTTTCTTCAAATTTTTACTATTTAAATCATTGATGATTCCTGAATTAATTGTCTTGATATTATTTAGATCAGCGACTTCCTTAATTTTCAATTCAACAAGTATTAAGCCTGCGATGACGATTGCTGATTCGAAAGATATAGTTCTGTAAGCTTTGACTATTCTCATCGCTATTAACTTTGTGTTTTCCTCAAAAGTTTTGTTTTGATCTTATTAATTTTTTCGGCCCAAATCGGTGCACAATATAAAATAATCGATTCGATTGCTGCAATGTAAATCAATTTAAGAGATTCTGAACCCAGACCCCATGTATTCCTTGCGATGATGGATAATTTATGAATTTTGGTCAAGCATTTATCTGTGATATAGCTGATATATCAATAAGCAATTGAAGTTGAGTTTTCTGTCGATAACTACTTCCAGGTATTTTATTTCGTTCACTATTTCAATGTTGACACTACTCATAAAAAGTCTTGGTTCCTTATAGTTCTTTCTGTTTGTAAACAAAATTGCTTTAGTTTTTATTGGGTTAAATTGAATTTTATTATTAAGACCCTATTCGTGTAATTTAGCTAAAATTTCATTTGCAGCAGTTTCGATTGTGCTAATGTCTCCTTCAATGATAGCTCCAGTGTCATCGCAAAATGCCATTATTTCACAATTTTCTGGTGTTTTGATGTCAAATATGTTGTCAAAGAATACATTCCATAGTCCTGGACCTAAACTTGAGCCTTGAGGGCATCCTTTAGTAAGAACTTTCTTTGCATAATCGTTCCACATATAAGAATGGCTTCTCTTTCACTTAGATAACTTTTTATTATCTTAAATAGATTTTTATACACTTTTTTTCTTCTTGAGCTACAAAAGTATTGATGGCCAGAAGGCATTATCAAATGCGCCTTTGATATCTAGGATGATGAACAATAAATGCTTTTTCTTCTTAATTTGTTTTTCAGCTTTATTTATTAAGTATTTGATTGCTGTTTGTGTTGAACTTTGAGGTCTAAATCCAAATTGTCGATCAGATAGTAAGTTGTTTCGAAAAATATGCCAATTTATTCTATCAATCATTAATTTTTCAAGTACTTTCGCAAACAAGCATAATAATGATATCAATATAAGCCGATAAGAAGAAATTTCTTGCTGTGGTTTATCTTTAGATTTTAAAATCATTTTAATTATAGAAATTTTCCATATTTTTGGAAAGTAATTTAATTTTAAACATGTGTTGAATAGATTTAAAATAAATGTTGGATTGGTTTCAAAGATCACTTTCACTATTTCATCATTTATTTGATCCCATCCAGGAGTCTTATTCTTTTTTAGATTATTGATGATTCTTGACATCGATAATTCTGACATATTGAATGCTATGTCATCTTCTATGTCAATATCTTCCTCTACTTTTTTCTTAGATTCTTATGGTGAATATTGTCCTCATTTCTATTGTCGTCTGGTAATAACTGGTTCAATATCAGTTTAATAGACTCTTTTGGCGCTTGAGTAGTTGTGCCGTCATTTTTAATGAGATTAGGTATAGTAGTATTAGGTTTTATTTTATCGAAAGCCACTTTGTATGGCATTTGTCAAACTTCTGATCTTGAGCAAAAGTCTCTCCAGCTCTTTAATTTGCTTTTCCTAATTAACTCTCTATAAATGCTTTTTTCACTATAGTATTTTGTTTTATTTTCTGCTCTTATTGCCGTATCTACTTCTCTGAAATTTTCTTCTCAATCTGTTTACTTCTTTTCTTTTCTTGTCTATTTCCTGAAACCACCAGTAGACCGACTTTTTGAATTTCTTTTTAACTGGAATAGTTTGATCAATAACTTCATGAATGATGTCTGTGAAGTTTATAACAGTATTTTCAAGTTCTTGCTCTGACTTAATATTATCGAAATCTGGATTGTTGATGTTTTCATAGATGAGGTCTTTAAATAGAGTCCAATCTGCTTTTTTAAAACAATATTTTTTATCAATTCTTGAAAGTGGGTAATCAAATCGTTTTTGATTGTTGTACGAAATATCATTATTATTATCAATTCCTGAGACAATAGAATGGCTAATATAGCAATGATCTGAATTCGTCTCTGTGTCTACTTCTACTTTGCAGTCTTTAATGTATTTCAATAATTTTGAGTTACTAATAGTTAAATCTATGATAGATTCACCCAGACTACTCAAGTAAGTCGGATCATTCGAGTTGTTAAGGACAAATAGTTGATTTTGTGAGAGAAATTCCATAATTAACTGTCCTCTTCTATTATTATTTTTACTCTTCCAAAGTTTAGATTTTCCATTGGTATCGGATCCAATTAAATAGTAAACAGTTTTAATATTATTAATAGCGTTGCAAATAGATTCAATTATGTCATTTGAACACTTCTTTGGGTTTGGATCGGGTGGCATATACGCAGAGCATAAGTGTATAACTTTATTATTAAAGCTAAATACACACCAAACGCTGTAGTCATTGATGTGTTGATGAAGAGGCATTATTTGAAGTTTTAATGGATTTATGATTATTGCACTTCTTGGTCGGTTTGATGACTGAATCACTAGGAAGTTGAGTGGGAGCCGAGACACTCTTTTGTCGACAAGATATGGCTCTTGTACTAAAGCAGTGCCTATTTGGTTTTCTTTCATGTGATTTATAAGATCTGTTGCACTAATAAAGTTTTGAAGGCTTATTTGCATAATTTTGACTTCGTTAAATGTTGAATTATTATGTCTATAATCCATAATCTATTTTTTCTATTATTTTTTAATTAATGTATTCGTATGAGGGGCAACTTTTGTTGAAACAATCATGATTTGAGTTTAGAGGCTTCTGGTTAGGGTTTTTTATTTTTGAATCGTATTTTTCGCAATTAGTGCACTTTTTAAAATTCGAATTTCAGTTTTCATGAGTATAATTCGGACTCGCGCAATGAGAGCAGTGACTGCCAGCCTTACAGTCCCTCTTAAAGTGGCCGAAACCCATGCAATTAAAGCATCTGATAATAGATATAAAATCAGCGCACTTACATCTATTCCACTCGATGTTGACAAACTTGTTGCTGATAATAATTTTTCTCATTTCAGGACTAGTTTCCAAAACTACGTGTTGTAAGTTAGGATTATTGGCTTTCAGGTTGAATTTAAATTTGATATGATCTTCAATATTATCATCAGTTATTGCTTGTGATATTACGCTGTTTTGTTCGATAATATTTTCAATAAGAGTTTCGTTGTCTATATTGTTTGGCACATTGTAGATAATGAGTTTTGGTTTCTTTTTTATCGGCTGTTTTGCTTCGCATTCAATATTAAGTTTACTATTGATTTCATTCTTTAATATTTCTCATTCATTTGTTGTTTTGCATTCTATAATTAAACCATTATTGCTTATACTTTTGATTATTTTTATCCCTACTTTTAAAGTTATTGGATTTATTTTGGACTTAATCTTCCTCTTTATGTCCTCAGATGTTGTGTCTTGAGATTTGGGGAAAACAGTTATGACATGAGAAGTTGTCTTATTATCTAATTTTTGGTTATTGTTATTGACAGCTTGAGGATAACTTTTTTGTTGAGTAGGGATATCTGTTTGCATTTTTATAAGTTCTTGTTTTGATTTATTTTCTTCAACTAACAATTTATTTTGTTCGGTGAAGATGGAATCCATTTCCTCTACTAACTTATTAATGTGACTTTTCGAAGCTCTTGTTAAACCTTTACTGACTCTAATTAAATTAATGATTTTATTTTTCTTTTCGTTGAATCTATAAATCAATAACTTAGTTATTGAACTAAAACTAGTGAAAACTTGTTGCGACATCATATTTTAAGGCACTCGATAAGCACAACAAAATTTCGACAAAATCTCAACAAAAATTTTGGACTAAGTGTATACATTTTTGTATTGTGTTTTAAGCGTCCTTTTCGCACACAATTAAAAACTTGATCACAATTATTTATTAATTTACACCGATTTAGTCACGTATTCACTAAAAAATTTACTTACTACACATTTATAAATTAATATCTTATAATGAATTTTGTAAGTAACTATAGTAAATACAATAATTAGTTAAAATAAAAAAGCAATCCCTTTATGTCCTTCGCTCCAACTATTTCGAACAGTCCTTTTATAAGGCTTAGTATGAGTTCATATAGTTTATAATATATACTTTTACACCGATTTTCTAAAGATATTTATCTGATTTATAGGTGAAGAAGAGTTAGATGCACAGAAAAAGGCTTTCAATGTAAATTTTGTGAATAAACGTTTGACAGAAAATGAAATATTGGCTCAGTCTTGGATTTTCTTGCTTGCTGGATATGAAACAACTGCAACGACTTTGTCATTTTGTTCATATGAATTGGCTCTCAATCCTGAATGTCAACAAAAACTTTATGAAGAAATCAAATCTGCTGTTGATTCAAATGGAGAAATAAGTTACGAAACACTCGCAAAGCTTCCATATTTGGATTCAGTTATATCCGAAACATTACGTCTTTATTCCCCAGCTTTGAGACTCGAGAGAGAAGCCATGACTGATTACAAATTGGGTGACACTGAAATTACTTTATTCAAAGGACAAGTCATAGAAATTCCGGTTTTTGCTATCCATTATTCAGAAGAATATTATCCAAATGCTCATAAATTTAATCCCGAAAGATTTATGCCTGAAAATCGAGACCAAATCACTCCATACACTTATATTCCTTTTGGTGCTGGTCCTCGAAATTGTATTGGAATGCGATTCGCTTTAATGGAAGCAAAACTATGTTTATCACAAATTGTTCGAAGATTCAAATTTGTTAGAAATTCTAAAACAGAAGTTCCCGTCCAGTTCAAAACAGTTACACCTTTTTGTGTCGCTAAAAGTTTAATCGTTGGAATCGAAAAAAGATAAAAGCAAAGTTTTATCATTTTATTTATGTGTTTGATTAATATTCCGAATAATCTCTTTAACTGCAATGGAATGGTGAAAAGATAATTCAAATATTAATCTATTCTGTTACTTAATTTTTTGTTCTCTACAATTTACATGTTACTTGAATAATGTGTAACAAAATTACATAATCTATTCATAGAGATTAATTCAAGCTACAGACACTGCATCAACAACTGTGTGTCTAGTTTGAAAGCACGCCTTTTATATCTTACTATTTCTAAAAAGGGGGTGACATTAATGTCAAGAGTTCTTAGTTCGTTCATTAGTCGAACGATTAACTTTTCAATAGTTGAGTAGTGTCAGACTGACTGGCTCTTGAGTCAGGGTTAGATCACTACAAATGAAACATTCAGGTTAATAATTTTTGATAATCAGTCAAAACCTTTTTTGATAGTTCAAGTTTTTTAGACTATTTCATTTTTTTATAAAATACTAATTGATATTGAAACTTAATTGTTGTATCGATCAAATTTTGAGTAGCTTCTGCTCTAACTTAAGTTTTGGTTCATAAGGTATTGGATAGCGTTGCAGTTCGCTGCTTTGCTCATGGTTCTGGTAGAGGTGTTTCCTATCTTTTATTATAGCAGATACTACTTTGTAATGATAGAGGACACAATTCCCATTTATTAATAAATTATTGGTAAAAACTTTTCCAAAGTCGTAATGCAATTATAACAAAATAAAAAAAACTAAGTACTGTAATTGATAATAAATTGAGATAAATTAAAATTATAGTCAATCGGTAGCAATTTTAAGAGTTTTAAAATTCATTTAAAGCTATTACTTCAAGCGAGTCGAGTTTCCCGCTTTAAGATTAAGTTGAATAAAATTTCAAAAGTTGTATCCATTTTGCATATTATTTACGATGCATACCAACTATAGGATTTATAGAATTTATGACTTGATTTTGATCTAATAACAATTTATTTTGTTGAAGAAATTCTATTGTGAGCTCTTCAGAATTTAATATTTTAAAATTTTTTCGCCAAAAGTATAAACTAATTTTCTAAAATCAACTAGATAAAAAAGTTATGATAAATCAATAGAAAGTGTTAGTTTTTCAGCCGATAAGTAATAAAAGTTTAATACTAATAAATATTTTAATCGTAAGTAATGTTTATTTTAAAAATATTGAGTGAAAATAAATGAAAATAAGAATAAATTAGTATTTTGTATGGCCTCCGCCGGTAGCCTTAACCGTTTCAATTCCATTAGGCATCATTTTGAGGTATTATTAATACTTCAAAATTGAACCCTTCAAATATAATTGCTTATAACTTTTTAATTTGTTGAAATTAATAAAGAATGATTCCATTATAACATTGCACCTTCCCCTCAAAAATGGATAAAATAATTTTTTTAAAACATGGGGAAAAAACCAATCCAACTCATTTATAATGCAAAAAATTGAATTTTATCGTATTTATAGTTATGTTTGTGCAATTTTTTTTTGAAAACATTAACAAAATAGATGTGAAAAATCGAATTTTAGCTGAATACAAATGAAAAAGAATATGATTTTTTGCAAATGAAAAAATTTTAATTAATGAAAAGATTAATATGTTTGGAAAATATTTATAAAAAGTAGTTTCAAACTCAGCATCTCTCATTGCAAAGTTGACACTCTTGACTGATAAACCTTAGAAACTTTAATGTTTTATTTGAGAACCTGACTAAAAGTTTATTCAAGCACTATGTAATAAATATGATTTCAAAACTCAATAAAAATTCTATAATTATTATAAAATGATGAAATTTAAAATTTTTAACATTAACCATTTTAAACATATTCAAAATAATTTGAAAATGAATAAAATTGAATTTTTGGTTTTTGTATTTTTTCAACATGTTACCCCAAAAGGGCTAGCTTTTCCCTTTAACCAAAGCTTCTTTAGATAAAGTTGTTTTTTAGGTTTTCTTATATTTTGCTAAATAGCATAAATCAAACTAAGTTGTGGATAAATTCTAAATTATAGACGAATATCACGACGATTGTCGGGTGATTCTGATACTAACTTGGAAGAAAAGTTGAGCAGCTAAAAGTTTGGGGCAGCAGTTAATTGTTGCATAATTATGTCTTGGATCATTTGAAAATCCCCGGAATTAATTTATTTTAACTGTTTTGTTAAAGATACAGTTGCTTCAATTAGAAACTGAGAGTTTTAAAATATATACTTTCACGTATAGCTCGTGAAGGTTTTTATTTTAGTAAACTTGAAATCTTGGAGACCTATAGATCAATTTTGAACTTTATTAATGAATTCGATTTTATGTACAGTCAACCCATGAGATATGTTCTACAGGGAAGGTTGTATTACTTTCAACTCTTAGTTTCTAATTGAACTGTAAGATAATGAATATTTTCGCAGTCTCGAAAACGTTATTTTCCTTTCTGTTAAAAGCCTTGAGTGAGCTATAACTTCTGAACTTTAATAACGTCTGCTAATTTTTAATATAAGATGGAATAAGTTTACGAAAATTTCTAAAATGAGAAAAAACAATTGAGTGGACTTGAAGCCTATATGTCAGACAATAAGGTCTTATCTATTGCCAGGATTGCTGTCGATAAGGGTTGGAATAAAGATTATGCCAAATATTTTTCGACGTTATGTTTATTCGCCTTTTAATTAACAGGAGAATTTAGACTATCAAAAATGTCTGTTCAATTTTTACTGAATTAGGCGATTGTGATCATCTGTTTTGGGCCAAAAACTTATACGATACTACCAAAAAATACGGAGTTTCTCTGAATAGAGATGAGATTTTAGGTCGAAAATAATTGTTTAAATAATAAATTGTATTATTTTTATACCAAACTTTTATTCAGTTTTTTGTAGAAATTATTGAGCTAATGTTTGTTTATATGTATGATTTGAATTGAAACGAACATTTAACTTGTCTATAAACTTTTTCTCTGTTGATTTTCGATCTTTCATTCAATTCTTTGTAAATTTATCTAATTTTCATGCTAATAAATATTTTGTCAGTTGTTTTGTTGGGTTAAATCTCAAAAATGCAATATAATTGTGATCAGCCCTCAGGTAAGAATTAGTTATAAAAATTTCAAAATCAGGGCGTTACATACATTCACTAACTCAGAATAGGCATTTGCTGTAATTTTTTTTAAAAATATGTCTTAATAGGTAACTATTAAAGATTTTAAGTTTTCGGTCTGATTTGGGCTGAAATGCATTTTTTGAAATATTATGATTAATTCAAGTTTAAGTTTCCCTCTCATTTCCCTCTCAAGTTGTGACTGCTATAATTAGAACTCAGTTCGATTAATAAAAGTTTTTAGACATTTATCAAAATCTTTCAAAATCTTTTAATGTTCAAGTAAACCATTTTATAAACCATTTTTTAAAATAATTTATTATAAAATGCTAAGCCCAATTAATATTATTAATAAATTTTATAAAATTGCTAATCAAAAATATCATAACGAATTAACCCCTATATCAGAATACTTAAATACTACAACGTTTATTGTTCTACTTGAGAGGGAAACCTAAACTTCAATTAACCCTTCGAAGGAATTGTGTTTAGAATCACTTAAAGGGAAAGATGGGGTCAAAAAATCGCGGGAACTTTCCTGGACGAATCTGGGCTTATTATGCGTAGAACTCAAGGACTAAACAAAAATACCCCACTATTCCATTCACATATCGTGTTGTATCCAAGTCATAACATTTGACATCACAGTTAACCCCTTTCTTATTGGATTCATCCAAATTGCATTGAAATATATTACGAAAAAAAGTTACGTGAATAGAAAGGTGGGGTACGACACCAGACTTTGCTTTACTTATTTATTTTTAAAATTTTAATTATAAGTAATATTAAAATGAAAATTATGTAGTTTTGTTAAGAAATAGTTTGTGATAGAATACAGAATTTTTTAGATTTTTTGCATTTATGGTTTGTTTTTAACAGAATTTCAAAGTATTGTTAGGACAAAAAAGACCCCACAGTTCCTTCGAAGGGTTAAAGTCATAGACATCATTGCACTTTCGATAAAAATTTTTAAACCAAGGAATTCTGATGCATTTTTGTGCGTAGAAACTGAATATGGAATCCGTTTTTTCTAAGTATTTCCGTTTATGCTCTAGAAGAGGACAAACTTTATTTGGTGTCCTATATATAATTTCGATTTTTTTTCACGAACTCGTTAGTCCAAGTAAAGATGGTATATGAATTTTTGCCAAATCGGAACAAAATCGAGACATTTATTTTTTAAGTAAAATTTCAATACAAATATCTAATAAACATTACTTTTTATAATAATTGTGTTTTTGAGATGATTTTACACATTTAAGTAGAGATTCATTTGTTTTTGGATATGAGGCAAATTCACTGCAATTCATTTTACAATTATTAGTGATACAAATCTCAGCCTTAATCATATGTAATGATAATCAATTCCCATCGTCGGTCCATATCTTGTGTAAGTGTGTGAAAACCCTCTCCACGAAATCGTTACCAATAGGTATAGCCATTACTGACTCAATGATTTTTAATAAATTAGGTAAATCACTATTTTGAAACACCTAACAATATTTGTCAATAACACACAAATTTGATGATTTAATATCAGGCAAATTTAGAGATTTTATTTGTCGGGACAAAACATTGTCCCGAATAAGGTATTGTCGGGACTCTGGATTGTCCACCAAGATTCGGGACAATCCCGACGAAATCGGGACATATCCTATCCTTAAGTCCAAGTGGGCTATTAATAATCATTGCTAAAAAGCAAAATCAAGTATCGAAATCTTTAATTAAATAAAATGTTTATTTTAATAAGCATATCAGATTAAGAATAATTTGCTTTTGTCATAACTCCTTACTGGCTCTTTGGCTGAAGAGTAAAATTTTTTGGTCCTTTGTTACTAAAAGGTTAGCTAATATAAAATTTAAGCATTTAAACAAATGCATAAAATCACACACCTCTATTGCTAAAACAATACATTAAATATTTTACAACAAATTTTTTTTATAGATTTGATATTCATTCTAAATTAATGTCTACTTTTCTGGCAAAAGATTTTAAAATTTTAATTAAATTTAACAATAATTATGGTCAACTGGATTTGCTAACGCTTTAGTAAAGTGACGATATAAAATCAAAAGGTAAACATTGTGGCAAAATAATTATTCGTACTTCCAGTAATACAATGGCTTTTAGTTGACATTTAAATTGTGTTCACCAAATCACTGATTCCTCGAAATTAAAACACCGTAAAATTGATAGTTAATGCTAAGCCAAAAGAATGTAGTATTGAAAGAAAGCGAAAGTTTATGGAGGAATATATTGAAATTTTTCATGCTATTTCTTAAATTAGAAAACTCGAGAATCTAACAAAAATTTCGGCCGAGTCGAAATTTTCATTCACTATTATAAATTCATTTTAAGACTCAGTTATAAGTTCCGTTATTCAACCGTATAAAAGATTATATTGTAAATTAAAGTGATATTCGATCTTTTTCTGGAAATTTCAATTTTAAATAATTTAATGGTTTACCTATCTTTCTGAAACCTAAAATCTTATTTAGTGGTAATCGTACGAATGAAAGTGTGATACCATTAAAACTAGTATGACCTGAAGGTGCCAAATATGGTAGTTTGGTAACTGCTGTAATTAAAGTTTACTAGTCGAGAACTCTAGTATATAAATATTAAACGGAAATTGGATTTCTCCTGTATCTGATGTTCAAAAAGTCCTGCCAACATTGGAATGATGTTTGAATTATCTTGAGAGCGTGAGCCTTGCGACAAATGCAAAATAGAGACCAATAATTTCTGGTTGTGCACTGCAGACCTCTATTTAGCAACAATAAAATTCCCTATAATTGATATTTTATGTAAAGTACACGTTTTCTCAATTATGCAAAACCTCAATGCAGGGACAATTACGAAATATCCTATAACTAGCAGTTTAAATTGATTTATCATTTGAAGGACGTCTTATCAGTTATCAGTAATGTTCTATTATCGACATTCTCAAAACAATTTTGAAACAAAAAGTATATTTTCTTCTAACAAATAATGGAGAGTTGTGAAGAAATAATAAGAAATTGATAAAAGTTTCGGTCATTCTACAGTATACGCCACCCGTAGACCTACTAGAGTATATACTATCATTTCAAGCATTAATTAAATTCTCCATCTCATAGTCCCAATAAGTGCATTTTTATTGAATATTATATATGCGAATAAATAATCAGATCAATGCTTTAAAAATATAAATACAATGTAATGGAACTAAAGCTACCTATTACAGTACGCTGAAAAAAGCTAAAGAGTACATTGCATTTTAATTTCTTCAGAGATTGCAGAAAATATTCGCATATTATTGTACATTTCTACAACGTTTTAGGCCTATTTTATCCGTTCACAATCATCTTAGTCATATTCTTTATTAAAACTTTGACGAATAGTGTCATGAACATATTTGGTCTTAATAGAAAATGGCTTTAAACGGACGATGGAATCAAATCAGGTTGATTAGAGAGCTTCTTTGTGATAGAAATGTATGCATTGAGTGATACAAAGATGTGAATTTGTTACCTAGTCAAAAACGATGTCCTAGGTGTAGAAACCAAATAAATATTTGTAAGAGGACAGGTAGTTCATGTGGCTTTGTTTAGATGTCAAAAAGGAATCATGATATTTGGCAATCAATCAGTATCAATACATGGTTTGATGATGCTAAAATTTCGGTAGAAAAGTGTCTTCTTTTGACATATTTAATAACTAGAGGGAGATCATATGATGAAATTGAGCATGAGCTTTTCGATAGTGACTTTGATATAAGCACATCTAGTAAGACTATTGCATAACGTTACAGTATGACACGTGATTTATATTATTTGGATTTTGATAGACAATACGCAAATATGGGCAAAATAGCAGGACCATGATTTGTTGTAGAAGTGGATGAAATGAAATTTGGAAAGAGAAAATATAATGTGGGTAGGGTTATTGAAGGTTCTTGGATTGTAGAAATCATTGATCATGATACAAATGAATTGAGAGTTGAAATATGCCCAAATAATGTTAGGGACGCGAATCATTTATTAATTATAAATAAGCATGTAGAAAAAGGCACAACTATTGTGACTGACTGCTGGCGAGCTTGTGATGAATTGACGCGTGATGGATTCAATCATTTGACAGTTTGTCATAAATATAATTTCATTGATCCAAACACGCTTGCTAACACTCAAAAAATTGAATCAAACTGGCGCCCTTTGGGATTATCTCGCGGTGGTGTTAGCAAGGAAAAGCTTGCTGACCATTTGTACGAGTTTTTATGGACTAGAAATATCAAGAAAAATAATCTAGACTCATTTACTGAGTTAATAAAAGTTATAGTATGGGTCTATAATGGAAATTAACTTTTCCTTGCGATATACTGGTCTTGGCAAGACCGATGACGAATAAATCTGTTTTTTTCGGTCTTTGTACGGCCGATGTTGAATAAAAGTACTGATCTTTCGATGGAATTATCCTATCCGAGACTGATGAGCCAAAATAAAGGCGAAATCAGTATCTTAATTTCGAATTTTCTGATGAAACTGAATTTTTAAAAAATTAAAAAAAAGTCGGAGTATCCCCAAGAAGAGAGCGTATTCAGACCTAGAACTTTATATTTGAGATCAACACTTAATACTGAATCAGAAAATATAAGTATAGATTATGATTTCACCAGGCACGTGTTCGGAAGAATAGCCAAAATATTAGACTAAATTTAATATTTTCTTATCATTCATTGATAAAAACGGGATATTCCAAAAATGAAATAAAAACTAAATTTCGAAACTGAAAATATTTAATAAATTTAAGTTTAGAAAATTCTCAGTTAAGTAATCTTAGAATCGAATCTATTTCATAAAAGCTTTAAATATTGGAAAAGAGAATAAGATATTGATCGTGAATTGAATTGAGGTTTCTAGAAAATATATTTATACATTTGAACTGAAATAATATATTACTTCTGAAGACTTTTGAAAATAGAATACTTCTAATTTTATCTCTAAATTGTAAAACGATGTTCGAAGTCATAATATTGTGATCATTAAACATTTTATGAAACTAAAATTTTATTTCTAAGCAACTTAATAGTTATTTCAATAACTTTAAACTTGCAAGAAACGCAATAAAGATCTGTTTTTCATATGGGTTCATCGTCAAAATTATGTCTCAAAGATAACGCCAACGAAAATAACACAGCAAAAATTAACAAATTTTGTAGCATTTTTTAAACGTCTTTGATGAGATGTATTGTTTATAATATTAGTGTTGATGTATATTACGCAAAAAATTTCACACGCCTTTAACACGAATTTAAATTATATCAATATTAACAATACTCATTATTTATGCTAAAAATTAATAATGAAATATTTTTGAAGCTTTCCATAAATTAGAAGTTCATACTCATCTATAAATTACAGTTCCATACTATTTGTTTGAGCTATTTTTACTGGAGTCATTTCTGTCGCGTTATTTTGACGCGACACGTTTCTTATGAGGTATTAGGATTTTTATAATTTATTGATCTACGGATATGTTATAATTCAATAGTTAATCAATAAAACAATAGTATATTAGTATTGTTTAGTTTTCGTAAAACATTAAGTAAAAGGAAAAGTTAAGTAACTGTAACTTTCAAAATAAGTTCAATTCTATAAAACTCGAAAAATTTTGGTTGATAGTTCATTATTAAAAACACTCGAAATGGATGTAAGTTCAGAAGAAGCGGTTAATGAATTTGAAAATACAAATAACGATCTGGTTATCAATGATATAGATCTACCACTTTATAAATATATATTTGTGTTTAGACATGATATCAATAACTATTTTGATAGTGATAATAAAAAAAGAAAACAAAATCTCAGATACAATATTATAAGTGTTTGGCTTTCAATAAGTATTTTGAAATCAATCATTTCTATAATCAATGTGGAAAACGGAAAAGTTCCTAAATATTACTTCGATATAATTCAACATATCGGAGGTTTGATTGAATTTCATTACTTGAATACATGTGTGGCTCTTATTTTCTCATTCGCTGTTATAAAACTTTTCAACAGTAAAGATAAGAAATTTTTTCGGTGGTTTGAAATCATCAAAGTTTTGAAAGGATTACAAAATGAGAGTACAATAGGAATATATGATCAAAATTTATTCAAAAAATTTGTAACAAAAATTAAATTTATTTTACCACTTATAGATTTAGAAATCAAAATCAATGCAATTATTATACTTTTGACACTAGTCACTTTTTTGATCATATTTTATGACTGGAAAGACATGATAACTTATGGGATATTAAGTGCTGCTATTTGTTTTGTTTGGAGTGCTGGATTCCTGATAATAATATCCTATAGTTTTTTCTATTACTTCATTGTATGCTATTATTGCAAATTAAGATTCAAGTCATTAAATAATAAGGTATTGAGTACAAATAAGGACAAAACATTCTTCAGCTCTAGAATAGTATTTGAACTATTAGAAGAACATAACAATATCTGTAATGATATCTTACTACACGATAAATTCTGGTCTAAATATTTGCTTGCGTTGACTTATACTCTGATTCCCATGAATCTTATAATGTTGCAGCAGATCTTGTTCGAGAATTCACTTTTGGCAGCATTTTATTTTGAAATATTCTTCGTTGTTATTTGGTTATTATGTCACATCACTATCAATTTGATCACTGCATCGATTAATAAGGAATCTTTGAATTCGTATAAATACTTTTATAAATATTACATAGAATCGAAAATCAATTTCGGATTGAAGACTAAAATTAAAGTTCGTTAAGAACAGAGATTTTTCTTGAATAAACTCATGATTAAACTTTGAATTATATTCATTTTAGTTTTTAAATACAATTGAAAGAGTCAGCAATAATAGACACCTTGTTGGTTTTTCATGTGGTAATCAATTCGTTATGACACCAATGATTGTTTTCAAAGTAAGATAAATTTGAAATTTCCTCAGATTTCGAGTTGATAGTCCATTTCAAAAATTACTTAATATTTTGAAGTCAATATTATTTTTTGAATGTTCAAATTGAATGATTTGCCGTACAATTATTTTAAGTTATATTTTACTTGAACTATATAAAATATTTATTTTAAATTATATCTATTCTTAAACTATTCAATCCTATTATTTCGTTACAGATGCTCATAATTTTCAGCCGATTCTTTTTGTTAACTCATAAGTTTGCGAACACGTTCAATAGTCATTAATTTTGCTACTGATTTATACCAAAGAAAATGTTGAATAATATTCCATCAAGCATTATCTTATAATGAATAAATATTTATTATTAATATTTTGTTCGACAGGAATAAAGGATATTTTCCATATCGGATTTTAAACTTTCAAATGTTAAGTCGACGATTACTTCTGACTATTCTTAAGTTATGGAATATCGTTGTTCTTAAGAAAAACTATACTAAAATACTTATTTCAGTCATAAAATCTGGAGTCTTAACCAGAGCCTGAACCAAGAATTTGAATCTGCTGAGGCTAGAATTTAAATTTTTTAAAATTGTAATTTAAATCTCCAGAATTATAGTTTGTGTGTGCGATCGTACTCTAAACAGTACAAAAAAGTAGGCGACATTTGGTTAAATTCTACTGTCATTATATTCTAATTATATAGATGTTGGCAATATATTGTCGATTCTTTTTACTAACGAATAGAGTCGCGAATACTGTGAAATGAGTGCTAAGATTAGAAAAATTCTTATTTGACTATCAATAGAGATTTAGAGTTATATCAAAGTATAGTTAGATTAATAGTTATATTTCTAGATGTTGTTAAATAAAATCAAAGATTCTTTTAAAATATCTAATGTATTAATTTTTACTGGAGATGATAAAATTATGCATTCGGTCATAATAAGAACGAGGTTTTAATTTTAAGTCATCAAAAGTAGCGGTATAATTCACTTTTATCAAACACTTATTTTATAAATAATAAAATATTGAATTCGTGAAAAGTATGAATTATTTTATTGCGACACTATTTTTGTAAAAGTATATTGTAAAGGAAATAATGAACTTCGATTATAAGGGATGGGATTGAAAATGATAACGAGATAATGAACTAAAATCAATATTGTGCTATAAGCATACTACTTGCGCATATTGTGGTTGGCAACGCACATTTCGTCTGATGAGTGCTATCAAATTCTATCTGTAATCTAATTTCAATTACGGGTGTAACTTTATAGCAATCACCCGATAATTTGTTTTATATTTATATTTGGAGCAGATAAGGCATCAAAATAAAAAAATATGCCTGAATTTATTTCATGCGAAGAATATTTTGGAGAGAAAGTTAAAACTAATTTATGTGGTATTAGCAATTAGACGTCTTTAAAAGAAATCTGGTCATATCATTGGGTTATGAATCAACCAGTGATGCGTTTAGATTGCGTATTGCATATGTGATGCAATAGTGTTTTGGGTAAACAGAATATTTTTATCTAACAATTCGTGAAAAAATTTTGGCTTTCATTAAAAGAATTACTGTCCAAACTATATAATGTCTTAAAGTTTTGAATTTACTGTTCTGAAATACATTCAAGAATCTTATAGATATCTAAAAGTTTTTCACGAAATATAGGCAGAGGTTAATGCGTAAGATTAACATCATTTTATAAGACTAAATAGATGTTTTTAAAATGAATTTTTTGTGTAGTTAGTATTTAATCTCCAAAAAGTGGAAACTCTGATCAAGTTTTGAAAAGGATCTCCCACGTGGAAGGTTATTCTCATAGAGGGCTAGATGACTAAATATTATTATATTAGTTTTCGGTCCTACCATAATTTTAATTTTTATAAGCCCTCGTGGTTTCAAGTAGGGCAAAGAGTACATTTCGACTTCCATGCTTGAATTATAGAATTAAATCTATTTCGTAAACGCTTTAAGTACTAAACAAATTTAATAAAATATCGACTACGGATTGAGCTGATATTTGTAGAAAATGTATCCAAACATTTGAACTGAAATAACACCTAACTCCTAAAAACTTATGAAAATAAAACTCTCAATTTTATCTTTAAGATGATAAACGATATTTAGTTATGATGTTTTGATCATTAAATTTTTCATTAAAATAAGGTACTAGTTTTGGGCAATTTAAGTTTTTCATAAGGAAAGTTTAAATTTGCAAGAAATGCAATAAAGAACGAAAAATGTTAGATCTGTTGTCCTTATTTAAAAGTATTATTAATATTTTTATGACTTTTATTGATCTATGGATATGTCGTAAATTTAGTATACTAGTATTGTTCAGTTTTCGTTGCACATTTAATAAAGGGAATATTAAGTGACTCTAGCTTGAAAATAAGTTGAACTTTAAAAATAAGTTTAATTTTGTAAGACTTTTATAAAGCTAGAAAATTTTTTATTTAATAATTCATAATTACAAACATTCAAAATGGATCTAAGTTCAGAAGGAGCGGTCAATGAATTCGAGAATAATGATAACAATCTGGCTATCAATGATATAGATTTACCACTTTATAAATATGGACTTATGTTTAGGTATGACATCAACAACTATTTTGATAGTGATAATAAGAAAAGAAAACAAAAACTCAAATCGAACGTCATAAGTGTTGGGCTTTTGATTAATATTTTGAAATCGTTGGTTTCTTTAATCAAAGTGGAAAACGGAAGGGTTCCTAAATATTACTTCGATATGTTACAACATATCGGAGGTTTGACTGAATTTTATTATTTAAAGGCATCTGTGGCTCTTATTTTCTCATTCACTATTATAAGGCTATTCAACAGTAAAGATAAAGACTATTTTCGGTGGTTTGAAATCATCAAAGTTTTGAAAGGATTATAAAATGAGAGTACAACAGGAATATATGATCAAAATTTATTCAAAAAATTTGTAACAAAAATTAAATTTATTTTACCACTTATAGATTTAGAAATCAAAATCAATGCAATTATTATACTTTTGACACTAGTCACTGTTTTGATCATATTTTATGACTGGAAAGACATGATAACTTATGGGATATTAAGTGCTGCTATTTGTTTTGGTTGGAGTATTGGATTCCTGATAATAATATCTTATAGTTTTTTCTATTATTTCATTGTTTGCTATTATTGCAGATCAAGATTCAAGTCATTTAATAATAAACTATTTAATAAAAATAAGGATAAAGTTTTCATCAGCTCTAGAATAGTATTTGAATTATTAGAAGAACATAACAATATCTGTAATGATATCTTACTACACAACAAATTCTGGTCTAAATATTTGTTTGCTTTAACTTATACTCTGATTCCCATGAATCTTATGATTTTGCAGCAGATCTTGTTTGAGGATCCACTTTTGGCAACATTTTATCTTGCGATATTATTCGTTGTTATTTGGTTATTATGTCACATTACTATCAATTTGATCACTGCATCGATTAATAAGGAATCTTTGAATTCGTATAAATATTTCTATAAATATTACATAGAATCGAAAATCAATTTCGGATTGAGGACTAAAATTAAAGTTCGTTAAGAAGAGCGATTGTTCTTTGAATAAATTCATAATCATACTTTAAATTATATTCTTTTTAGCTTTTGGACACTATAGAACGAGTGAGCAGTAATAGACATCTTGTTGGTTTTTCATGTGGTAATCAATTCGTTATGACACCAATGATTGCTTTCAAGGTAGGATAAATTTGAAAATTTTCAGATTTCTAGTTAATAGTACTTTTTAAAAATTACTTAATATTTTGAAGTTAGTATTTTTTTTGAATGTTCAAATTGAATGATTTGTCGTACAATTTTAAGTTATATTTTACTTGAACCATAGAAAATATTTATCTTAAATTATATCTATTCTTAAACTATTCAATCCTATAATTTTGTTGCAGATGTTCATAATTTTCAGCCGATTCTTTTTGTTAACCTATAAGTTTGCGAACACGTTCAACAGTCATTAATTTTACTTTAGTTTTATACCAAAGAAAATGTTGAATAATATCTTATCAATCATCGTATAATAAACAATTATTTATTAATATTTCGTTCGACAGGAATAAAGTGTATTTTCCATTTCGGATTTTGAACTATTAAATGTTAAGTCAACGATTATTTCTGACTGTTCTTAATTTATGGAATATCGTTGTTTCTAAGATAAAACCGCTAAAATTCGAATTTCAGTCATAAAATCTGATGTCTTAAACAGAATCTGAACCGAGAGATTGAATCTGTTGAGACTAGAATTTAAAATTTTTACCAATTTAATTTAAATCTTCATAATTAGAGTTTATATGCGGGATCGTACTCTAAGCAGTACAATAAGTAGGCGACATTTGGTTAAATTCAGCTATGTTATAGAAATGAAAATAAAGTTTAAATGAAGAATGGCTCAAATTGAGAATGTTTCTCTCCTAACATGTTATTCTTTAGACGAGTCAAGTGTATTTAGTACCTGTTGGTATTAAATTTTTAAAGAAAATTTCTCAGACAATACATTCCAAACAATGTCTGAGTTAAAAACACTTAAATTTTGAGTTAACAAATGAAATGTTAATTTTGATCATTGAAATCCTTTTCTATTCAAAATCCAGCATAACTGATTAAATACTATTAGTCTGAACACAAGACCAAACTAAAATTTAACGATTCTCAAAAATTTTAATAACTCTTGAAGTACTGCCTTCCTCGTTCTTCACCATTGAGGCACTGATCGTTCAACGTATTTTTCACTTTATTAAATTTTTTATTATTGGCGAAGCTTTAAAACAGTTCTTGATACAATTTTCATAAAATAGGAAAATATTTGTGAAAATAGTAAATATTTTATTTAACATGACTTTTTTATTATTATATTCACCAAGAGATACTGTTATTCTTCATATAATAAATCGGTATTTAAAATATTGATAAAACGTGGTTTCTTAAATCAGAACTCTGTTTTTACTGTAATTAACATGTTTCAGTGCCAAAAACTATAGTTTATAGCTAATGTTTCGTCAGAAATTCGCGAAGTATCACTTTATTATCGGTAATTGAATCATCCACTGATTCATGAATATCAGAAAATATCCACTTTCGTTAGAGTTTGGTCGTGCTCCATCGAGGTCATTCCATTATCTATGGCTTATAGATAAACAGATAAATGGTAAGGTTTCTGAAAATCACAAGGATGTGATTATCCGAATGATGCAGCGTTATCAGTTTCAACACAAAAGGAATATCCTGTGCAATCTGAACTTTTGATTTTCCACTCTACCGTTGACCCTAAATATTTCGACTCTGATTGGTCTGGTAGCTGAACGTAAATGAAGCAAACTGAAACTGAACTCTTTCATATATGTTCAAGGGAGTTGTTAGACTTCTTTTTTACATTAAATAAGGTTGTTACAAGCAATAGTGATCAGGTTTACAATATTCAGATATCTAACTTCATTGTTTTTATTACAAGCTCCATCAACCCATTTGCATATTAAAGAACATACAATATCATTACCATGCAGCCCTTATCGGTTTTATCTTTTGGACACCCATCAGCCAAGTTGGTGAAACATGAATATGAATCATCACTTCATTTAAACTCATTATTGTTGCATTTTTCTTTAATAAAGACAGTGTCTACAACTTTAAGTTTTGAACAAGAGATTGGATAGCTTTGTTCATTCTTAGAGAGAATGGTTACCAAAGTTGTACTGTTTTCTTGTTTGCTGCATGGTTATTTCAGATTCATCTTTAGATCCTACTTTGTCGAAAATCTTGAAACATTTATCCTTCACACGGCTCTCAATTACCACACGGAGAATCCGCAGCCATGGTTATGCCTAATGTGACTGTACTCTTTAAAGTGGAAATGAATTTACCTGTTAACAGGCTTAACATGTCAGTCTTGTTTGAAAAGTGCAACTTTCTAATAATATAAATACTTGCAACGTGTATTCGATCATACATGGCGCTGTTTTTAAATATAGATAATAAATTTCTAATAAGTTTATCGTTTAAATTTGTTATTATATACAGGACTTTCTCCTCTGCGTAGTATTAGTAAAAATAACAGATAAGAAGTATCAAATCATGTTAATAAAACAGTTATTGGTGATATTTTTCTTGACTAGAATTAATTGTATCATTTTCCGGTTTCGGGTTCATTGCGATTTTATTACGACAATACTTTGCGATGTGACCACTTTTACCGCAGGAGAAACAAATGTAGGATTTTCTTTGTAAAACGAGCGCCGATTCTGATTGTTGAATTATCGGTGTTGAAGTCAATTCTGGTTTTGACTTCTGATTTACAGGTTGTAGGATCAGCGCTGGTTTTAACTTCTGTTGGATTAACTTTGGTTTTTCATTTTCCTTGGCTTCATCTTTTAATAAGAATGTATATTTAAATAATAAATAAATGCCGTAACAATCGAAAAGCATGAAAAATACTGCTCCTGACGTATAATTGAGAAGAGCAACAAAATTATTTGCACTATCAATAAAGATAAAGTGAGTTTAAGGTGTTCAAAGAAAACTACAAAAACTGAACCACCAGCAATTAAACAATACAGTACAAACCAAAGATTGGTTCCACGTCAATTCAGCGCAAGTCAATTCAGCGTCGACAATTCAGCGCCAACAATTCAGCGCTGCGACAATTCAGCTCTGCGACAATTCAGCGCCGCGACAATTCGGCGCTACGACAATTCGGCGCTGCGACAATTCAGTGCTTTGACAATTCGGCGCTACGACAGTTCAGCGCGTAAAAATTCAGCGCTGCGACAATTAAGCGCACGTTTATTATAAATTAATTTTAAAGAAGAACAGAGACCTCTAGACTATTTGGTGTTCACAAGAAATAAATTTTTACCAAAAATGTACAAAATATAACACATACATGTTTTGATAACTGAATAAACATATTTGGATTTCACTACTAATATTCCATAATTTATAATCATATTCTTATTAAATATAATTATTTTAAAAATATTTCTCCTTAATTCAAATCAACTGAATTACAAATAAAGATTCTATCACCTATAAATATGTTTACTTGTAATTGTTGGTTGAAAGTAAACACTTTTATAGATTGAAATTAGTGTCCCGTGAACACCTATTAATTTAGAGTTTCTGTTTTTCTTTAAAGTAATCGATTTTCCTGAAATTTTCAAAATGCGCTGAATTATCGCAGCGCTGAACTTTTGCGCGCTGAATTGTCGCAATGTTGAATTGTCGTAGCGCTGAATTGTCGCGGCGCTGAATTGATTGCGCTGAATTGACGTGCTACCCCAAAGATTAAACTCGGTCAATGCAAATGAATTGAAACCAATTAATTGGTTGCTATTACACGGTTTATAAAAATAGAACCAAATTAATTTTTGTATAAGAGCACAAATATAAATGTGTGTTACTAATTTTTTTGACAAAGTAAATTCTCTTCTGTCAACCACTGGCATTTTGTTGGTAATTTCGTTTCATTCCAATAACAATTTGCTAATATTAATAGCCCACACTAACAGTCAATATTTTAAACGCAAAAGCTTTAAAAGAATTTTAGCAAAATACAACTGCGACGTTTTAATTTTAACTTTACATATTTTAACTTAACTTTATATATATGAAGTAAACAAAGCAAATTTAGAGTGTTTAATATATGAAATTTTGTTATCAAACACATATTATATTAGATAACATACATGGCAACGCTTGCCAAGTGTTTTCACAACTAGTTAGTATATAAAATTCGGTAAATAAGTGAATATTTATGTATTAGGTATGTCGGAAAGTTCTGTCGTTTTTTAAAGTTAAAACTAAGTTTCTATTAAACGAATGATGATTGAGTTGCGATTTCTTCCTGTTTTATACTCTAGTCTAGGGTAATAGGACAAAGATCAATAATTATTTTCCAAGTAAGCATTTGATGAGTTCTACATCAAGAATAAATTCGTCTGAAAAAACGACAGAACTTTCCGACATACCTAATATAATGAAATTACGACTATCAAAACATAATATAATTCTTTTATGCTTAGGTTATTATGGTTATTCACTAATTCGAAAAAGATATGGACCTGTTTTTATTTTGATTTTTACTTAATGTTATTTATACTAACCGATTATGAGAATATTTGGCAAGTGTTTTCATGTATGTTATCTAACATATGCTTTAATAACAGAACCTCATATAATCCTTACGACAAAAAAAATCCTGAAACCCATGGCATATTTTGAGAACTGAATTTTCCGACCTCAACTTGATTCAACACTTAAGAATAATAATAAAGGATATTATTGAGAAATAAGAACCAAAAAATTTCAACTATGGGTCGCGAAAGTAAACCGAATATAAGACAATTTATATTTAGACGTATAGGAGTCGTTGAGCAAAAACATGAAAGAACGCATTAAAAAGTGTATAGCTTAAGGAGACCGAATTGAATTGTAATTTCTTTTTAGTTTTAATAATTAGAATCAAATGTATTCTTGTGATAAATTTCAGGTCAAAATATTGCAATTTACATTAAAAAATTTATACTTACTTTTTCCAGATTTTTTTGTCGCGGGGTATATTAAGAACTCTTTGCAAAACATGTTTTAAATAATTAATAATTTTACTTGAGTTCCACTTCGAAAATAATGCACATTACACTAAATTTAATACTAATAATAAAAAGTCAAATAAACACTATGTTTTTAATATTCAACTCTTAGATTTAATAATAATCGTCGACACATTCCACCAAGTGTCCTCCTAGTTTAATATCTTCGAGCCTTTGAATCATTTGATACTGATATTCCCAATAACTAAGGATGCACATCGAGCTTAGTTCAAGCTTAAACTCAACTCAAGGCCTCTAAGCTTTAGATCTTCAAATTTAAGTTAGCAGCAAATTTCATATACAAATACTATTGTAACTCAATCTGATGTATTACGCATTTTTGTAACTTGTGTTTCAAATGAACAAATATTTTCAAAAGCAGGTGTCTTAATAATTAAAAGAAGAGACAGATTGTTTGAAAAGACAATTAGGTCATTAAAGTGCTTAGAATCAACGAAAAACTGTTTTGACTATTAAATCATGGCATTTAAACTTCTTTAACACTTCTGAATATTGTAGTTTTAGCATTTGTATCGAACTTATTTATTATAAGTGAAAGTACCTCATTCGTTTAGACAATTTATTTTCATCTTTACAGAAATTGAATTCAAAGCTCAAGTTCAAGGTTTTAAAATTTAGCTCGAGCTTAATGCTCGAGTTTAAAGCATAAGCCTAGCTCGAAGGTCAAGCTTGAGTTAACAAAGCTTTTATGCGTCATTACTAATAATTACAGCATTGCGCTTAACTTTTAAAACTTTATTGGTTGTAAAATGTTAAAAGTCATAAATGACATTTTAGCTTTTTACCAGCATTTTTAGTTTTTTATTAGATATTTCGACCCTTAGTTGTAGTGCATATAAATAAAAACGTGGGCATAGTCGAATTGATAACATAATGACAAATATTTTAAATGTAATTTTAATTGTAAAAACCAATTAATCATTTGAAATAGCCAGAAAATCAAAATATCAAATATCTCCAGTCACCAACTATGATGTCGAGATAAATTTTTCATTCTACAAAAATTTTTCGGATGATCGAGGGTTTTCTTTTGAAGAGAATATCCCAAGTACTGTACAATTTTGTGAAATATTTGCGTTGAAACTAAAGAGACTATATTGCATCATCGTGAAAATTTACTAATTATTTAAATTTTATTTGTAGTCAAATTTCATTGAGATTTCTCTTAATTTTCTCCCTCTTTAATCAGACCGCTTTTTCAACTCTTCTGATTTACTTTTCGCAACGCTCTAAAAATAACTTATTAATCCGTTTTCGTATACAATTTTTATTCTTAAAATAAAATGAAGGTTTTAAAAATATTTAAATATCTTTAATGTTAACATTTTAAAACAATGTTTAAGAGTATTTTTCTGGTAATATATTATTGAATACAAAGCCTTCATTATATAAAAAGTGGGGTAATGTCTGCTCTCATAAGAAATTCGTCCAAACTATTGGTGTGCATAATATGGATGTAGTCAATTTTGATAATAATTTACTATTAAATGACTCACCCAAAAGAAGGAAATTGTTTTTTATGTTAATAAAACCATTTTAATTTTTTTGTAAACTTTATTTGTTATGACTATGAGAGTAAAACTTAATATTTTATGACTTTAAAAGGTTATATTTAGTCCGTTTTAATCGTAAAAGTAAATTCTTAGTCTGAATTAACCACAAAAGGAAATTAATTATTATGAGAGTCTAATATTAGAATGCTTAAACATCCCCTTTTAGGAATAAAATTTTAAAATTATAACTTGAAAATATTCTTAACATCCTTTTATTAATTGGTCAGAAAAGTATATATATATATATATTAAGCTTATTAATTAATATTTGAAACATCAAATAAATCAATATTAGGGCCGGAGGTCTATGGGGCTTCGCAACTCTCTTATAGATTTCTTGAATTAGATATTAAATCAATACTTGAGGCGGTGCCAAAAAATGATATTCGTCTTATTTTTAGCATATCATTACTATTATTAATGTAATACGAACATGCAGTAAAGAATAGTGTCTCTATATAAAATAACTTCTGTTTAGTTATAATAAACCAACTTGATAATTGACTGCTCTCCCGAGCTTACACTATGGGATTAATGTTATCCCATGATTTTCCTCGTTAAAATTAGACAAGATAACTCATTTTCTTATATCAAGGTTTTCAGAACAAAATTTTATGTAAAATATCTTTTCATTGAAATAGTTAATTCTGCATATGTCTTATTGACTGAATTTTATAGTTTGAAAAATCGAAATCATTCATTAAATAATGTTTTGAACAAGTAAGGCATTATTTATTCATTGATTTCGATTTTTCAAACTATAAAATTCAGTCAATAAGACATATGCAGAATTAACTATTTTGATGAGAAGATATTTTGTATAATATAAAAATTTGGGAGCTTGTCTTATATCACTGCCTCTTTCTATCTCTCAGTTAAAGTCTATGGTATTTACATAAATTAAGTCAATTCTATATTCAAACTTTTTCAATCTTTTCACTCAATTCTTGAAACATATCTTGGAATTATATCTTGAGATTTAAAATCCTAACTCCAATAATTGAAAGGATAATATTCGAACTCCAACACTGTATTTTGACTTTGTTATCTAATCAGTCAAACTTTAGCACGATTTAATAATTTTTTAAATAATAAATCAATTGATAAATTTTACATCCAATTATTTCGATTGAAATAAAAGTTAATTTAGAATACTATTAAACTTGTTCGATGTGGTTGAAAAGTAATAGGATATTAAAATTTAGAAATAATTCAAATTCCTTTCTAATTTAGGCAGCTACCATGTGATATTATTTTTGAAAAAGCTTGAACACACAATTAACGTAATTTATGTAAATATCATACATTTTAATTAAGCGATAGGAGAAGCAGCAATATGAGACAAGTTCCCCGACCGCAACCATTTGGCCTCTATCTGTAATAGAGTCTTCAATACATTTTACCTTTCAATAAGCAAGGAGTAGTGTCTGTGCTGCAATTAGAGCCCCGTCAGCATAAGGGCCACCCATTTCTCCAATTGAATGTCTGAGACATCTACTAGGAGTTAACCCAAGATTTTTAGGCAGATCAACTATAGCGGTCTATACCGTAACAATCGACATAAAACAGCCAACCAGTCGCGCGAGTGCCTCTGCTTCCGAAGAGGTCAGCAATTTAATGAGATCTATACCATAAGGCTGTATAATACGTAAGAGATGGTGAATGGTACCTGCAAACAGATCGCTTTGAGTTAAGAGTTTAGCCATTGCTGGCCATCGAGCGCCCATTCCTGTGAATACATAATAAAGTGGATGCCTTTCAGCACTAGTTCTTCCAGTTCAGTTTCAAGCTTATTCTCTCCACTTCGTGCAAAATCATAACTCCTCTGATTCACATTTTGTTCTTTTGTCGTGATATCTCATTGACTGACATATAAGAATATATATATTCCATCTTATGACCTTGATCTCTGACCTCTCTTAACGATCCTAAATTTTTTCAAAGTTTAAGATTTTAAAATTTTCCTACTCAAAGTGCATTGAAGATTTTCAAGAGATATTTTCACTAAAAGTTTTATCACGATTCAAATATTATTGTGTCAATAAAAATAACTTTTTAAGTCTATTGTACTGCATTTCATAATGGAAATAAATTTTCAAAATTCTTTTAAATATGATACCCCAAGAGACCCAAATCAAAAGTTAGAGAATGACTTTTACACATTTATGATCTCGATTTCTTCTCAAACCTTGAATTGGCTCTCATGAAGTGTTATGAATAAAATTAAAATCTATCAAAAATATTTGGAAATTTTTCATGTAAATGAAGGTTGAAAATCTTTTCAAAGTTTACTTTTCTCTAAATCTTATATAAGCTGAAAGTTTCTGTTAAAAAACATTAAGTATTCTATTACAATGAATTTTTGAACGTTTAAACTCTAAAAGTTCAAATGAAATTTTATAGACTCTGACATCGAAATTAATATAGAAACTATTTTAAACATTGATACTCATAATACTGATAGTTTGAAAAAGTATATTAACTTTATTTTTCTGGAAGAATTAGTTTATATATATATTGGGCTGGAACCAATGTGATATCGGAATTCCCCTTTATGAAACTAGAAGTCAATTTATTTGTCATCTTTTTTTCAATATACTTGAGATATTGCGCACATTGCTGTTTTGTTCACCTAGTAGCTCAGACATAGAATTCGATGAGTCTTGTGTTAGTATCAAAGTTAAAAAATATTTTAAGTAGGATCAATATAAGTTATTAGATCTAATTTAGTTTACTCTTTGAATGTTATTGCTATACGGAGTATTTTACCAGTTTATTTAGATTACAGATTAGTAAATACTTATCAGTAGTAAAGAACGTATATTTTACATGAGTTTGAATCTTATAATGGTTTAAATATGTCCGCAATAATTAACTCACTTCTGAGCATCAAACTCAAAATGTTCGAACGGTGCAATCAAGTCTACCGAATTTTTTCCTCAAAACTGATTCAAAAAATTGTACCTTTCGTGATATTAGTACTGTTTACATATCAAACAACTAATTTGACTATAAATTATCTGAATTATGAAACAGTTATCGATTTAAAGTCTAAACGCACACTGCATGAGATACCATCCATTACAGTATGCAGTAGAAAATTTTATGAAATATTATCAAAGAAAATATATTCAGCTAAATTTAATTCCCATATATTTTGTGAAGTTCAACTAAGAAATAAACCTGGGAAACATTGCTACGAATTGTCTAAACCGTTGATAAGTGCAGCACCGTATTCATCAGTGTGTATCACATTTTTAAGCAAGCTTCTTAATGATTTTGAAGCAAATGATCATAAATTTGTCACAAATTTAGAAATAAGGTCGAGTGACTTGAATATTTCAAACATCAACGTAAACATCCACGGAACTAAAACACCTCCAAATATATTAAGTGATTCTTTCAATTTGAGGAATGACTTCATATATCAAATCGAATTAGATTCTTTTCATGAAATATTACTACCATCTCCATATCAGACTGATTGTCGAAATTATGATTCATATTCTGGTGTAAATAATGTACCGAAATCTCAAGAAGACTGTATTGTCAAACATATGATGAAGAGAGAGTCTGAAAAATGTAAATGTCACAAGAAATGGTTTTATGGTGATGTTAACTTTTTCAATAAAACCTTTTGCATGGAAAAGTATTGTAACGTAAAGCTTGAGAGAAACATTTTGAAAAAGGCATGCAAAAGGAATTGTATTAATACATACCACGTTGAAACAATCAAAAATAGTATTAATTACTTTACACCTCATGGATTGATATTCGCATTCTTTATGAAATCATCTGAAGAGGAAATGTTTTATATTCATAACCCGAAGATGGATTTAATCGGATATTTGTGTTCGATCGGCTCAATATCTTCGATGTGGTTCGGAATCTCTTTTTTTCACTTCACTAATCAATCATTCGTGAAGATTTTTCACATAATTAATTCACTTCTGATAACAATTGGTGTGAATTTACATTCTATTATCAGAATTGGATCACAAATTAAACCTCGATTGATATTCGTTTCTTTACTTAAGTTAACATTTTTTTGTCTTATGTCATATCAACTGAATGAAGTGATTGTAGACTATCTAAATGAAGAAACAATTACTCGTTTGAGTATAGAACAAATCAAAACACTACCAAAATTAGTTATTTTAGTACCTCTTTTCAGTGGAGAAACGCTCGAGAGAATAGAACGCAACTACTTTAATAATTCATTTGATATAAAAGATATTAAAAATACTTACTCAGAACCTCGACCAAAGGAAGAATTATATTATGATATTTTCTCTAAAATGTTAAATGAAAGAAAATTCGACGAATTCAAAGTTTATTCGAATTATGAAGATTTTTTAAAATCGTGTGAAATTAAAATTCAAAACACGAAAATTGCATGCCCTGAACCTCAATTAAAATTATACAGATCGTTAGATAAATTTGGAAATTTCTATTTCGGTAATCTAAATGACAGTTTTAAACAATTGTTACATAATATGGATGTTGAAAAAAATTTGGAGAAAATTAGTTTTGAATTTCAAACAGGTTTATTCCTAGGTTTTATTTTTATTGGTCCGTTCACAGATCACAACCATGAAATAATTTCTTTCCGTTCAAAAACAACAGTCAATTCATTTTTCAGTTCGTATTCACTAAAATCATTAAATACGAGAAAATACCGTTGCAATTCTTATTTTAACGATCAAATTATTTACTCTAGTCATGAGCCAGAATATTGTCGATCCAATTGCCTCATTGATGTTTTTATCAGAGAATATAAATGTTTAACTAGAGATGATGTCGTTATGTTTCTCGATTTAGAAGAGCACTTGAAAAAGAAAAATTACAAATTCTGTAAATCAAATTTTGTTTCAAATCAATCTTTTTTATCAGAAAGTTTAGAATATTGTGAGTCTAAATGTGGTCGTGCATGTAACTCAATTCATTTTAATTTCATCACTAAATCATATAAAATGTTGAACTCAACAAATTTCAATTTGATTCCAATCAGTTCTGATCACTTAAGACATACTGAAACTTTGAAGACAGACATTAATGGATTGATTTATAATTTTGGTGGATTTTTAGGCTTGTGGTTTGGCTTATCTTCTCTTTCTATCTTGGATTTAATTACACTAATAATTAAATTTTGTCTAATAATCAAACGACTATTGCATAAATGCAGAGATTATTCAATGTTTCGAAAACTTACCATAAAAAAGACACGGCTTACTTTTATTTGCAAAAAATTTATCGATAATTTATTTTGATTGATTAGAAGCATCCTAATGTACGGGTTATTTAAGACCTTTTACCTGTATGCTAGGGTACGGTTTCCAGATCTCAAGGAATATAATTTTCAAAAGTCAAACAAATTTCATTTCTAATTTTCTTTCTTTATTTATTTAATTGTTGTATTTTAGTTTTCAAACTTCAAATTATATCAATTTATGACTCGTGTAATCAATATTTTCAAATAAAATTATTAATTTAGTAATAAAAATAACAAAACATATTTAACCCTTCGTCACAACTTCTGAAAACGTAAAATTAACTGTGGGGTAAATTGTTATCCCATGTTTTTCACGCTTTATATCTGTTCGAGGTTAGTCCGAATGCTTTCACAGAATCAAAGTTAGTCTTTATTTTCAAAGTTTTCATTAATTAATTAATTGATTTGTAGTTATTATCTGCTACAGCGTCATTAGCGGCTCAAATTATTAGTAGCGACTTTACAGCACTGGAACACAGTAAACACAAAGCACTGCGATGTTAGAGGGAATTTCTATCCTCACAAAAACATGTTACCAGAAAATTAATTTTTAAAATAAAGTTATAAGTCCAAATTAATCAGAATTTTTGTGATTCAAAGTCAGATATATGACTGGGGAATAGCTAAATTTTCAAGAAATTACGACATTGTTGATTTTAGCGAGATTTTTAAAGTCAAACTTGGCAACACTTTACCCCACAGTTGTGACGAAGGGTTAATAAAGTGAGTGAAATCAATTCATGCATTTTTAGTTAAAATAATTATTTATATTGTAAATGAGTGTAATTGTGATTATTCATATTGCTATTGATCGCTAAATTAAATGTCATATCTTTTAATTCTCAATAATAATAATTATTATTTTTGCAATAACAATAATGGATAAAAGGAATTTGACCAGAAAAATTACCAAAAATGAAAACAGATATGTTTTACTTTTAAAAATGAATGACAGCTTATAAAATATTGTTCAATTTACATCAGACATCCCGTCAAAAATGTATTCTCATACATTTAGTAATATAATCGTTTTTAATTTTTGAAAATTTTCCTTTATTTGCCATTCGACATTTTTTTTCTAGTGAACAAGTTTTTCTAGAGACAAATCTGATCCGGCAACCGTAGCTGGGGAACAAACGCCATAGATATTGACTAGTCTAATTTTGCTTTCTAATATCCAATACTATCAAAACCGAAATATTAATAATTTATACGATTTCAAACCGAGACCTTAAACTTTGTTTTTTCTTTGAAGTAACTATATGTAGCCTGGAAATTCTCCCGATTTGAATCCTGCCGAAAGTGTTATAGAAGTAATTAAAGATAGAGTGAAGATAAAAACGGGGTTATATAATACAATTCAGGGACAGAGTACTTTCAGTGACCCGACCCCTCAATATATATATCGTTGGACTCAGCTCGATGAGACGAGTTCATCGATACCCACTTGGGGCCCTAGGGCCCAGCTACAAAAAGTTGGGCCTAGGTCCCTAGTGGCTGGACCTGAGACCGTGCGTTGCGTATCGATATGACTGGAAGCTCGAGTGGAGTTCACATATCAAATATGGTGGTCCTAGGGCCAGGTCTTGAGACTTAACTTTATTACTTAAACAGTATAGTCATGATATTTAATTGTACCTATTGGCGACTCATATAACCTAACCACCACGAACCCGATTTAACCTAAGTTGACTATAGCGTCAGATCGCGAAGAGAGGAACGCGATCTGACGCAATTTTCACTTAGGTTAAATCACGCACGTGGATACTTGATCATTTTAAAGAGAAATTTGAATATGCAAGTTGGACTAAAATCCCAAGACCTAGCCTAGGACCACCATATTTGATATGTAAACTCCACTCGAGCCTCCGGTCATATTGACACTCAATACATAATCCTAGGTCCGGCTACTAGGGACCTAGGCCCAACTTTTTGTAGCTGGGCCTTAGGGTCCTAAGTGGGATATCGATGAACTCGTCTCATTGAGCTGAGTCCAAGGATATATATATTGAGGGGTCGGGTCACTGGAAGTACCCTGTCCCTGAGTTGTATCATATAACCGTAACCGTTGTCGCGTAATAAACCCGAATTCTCATAACTACGGACAAAAGGCCGCTCTCAGCAATTAACTAAAATAAAATTACTTATCTATTATTACATTAATCCTATGTGCAATAACTTCTGTTTTTATTCACCAACAAAAATGTTACAAAAATCAAAGTTTGTGTGGATTTTTTCAACCTATTGAATCAACATTACATCAATTTAAATTTTATTAATTTTATATTTATGGCAGAAATCAACTTAAACTAAACTTAATTCAGAAATAACTTTGTTTTGGCTTAACTTTGCTTTCAATTCAGCTAAATCTGAACAAGACTCAAATTCAGAAGTATCACAAAGTTCTTATCAGATGTCAAGATATCTAAGTGAACATTATTTATTCGTTTTAAAAATAACTTTGAAATTTATTTTAAAATGTGTGTTCTTAAATATTATTAGAAGAAAAATTAGAAAACTTGAAGCAGTTTTGAATTTTAATCTGAAGTCAAATAGACTTTTAAGAGAGTTGAAATACAAGACGAAAAATGAATAGTTTTTTAAATTAGAATTTATTCATAAGAATGTATTTAAATACATTGAATACATTGAAATGACTTTTAATCAGTCTGGATAAGTTTTTAGATGAACTTTTGCAAATAGAGATAAATCGTATCTTTTTATGGCAAGTTTTCGCAGGGTTGAGTCATTTTTATATTCATAAAATAGTCGTTTGATTTTTCGACAAAATTTAATCATTAGTGTAATTAAATCAACCAAAGAAAGAGAAGATAGGCTAAACCATATGCCTAAAACCCCACCTAAATTATAAATGAATGCATTAAAGTCCGTTTTCAAAGTTTCGGTATATCTTAGATGATCAGAACCGATTGGGATCAAATTGAAGCTTGTTGAGTTAAGCGTTTTGTACGATCTAGTAACGAAATTAAAGTGAATCGAATTGCAATCACGACCACATTTAGACTCACAATACTCTACACTTTCTAATAAAAAAGATTGATTAGGAAAAATATCTGATTTACAGAATTTGTAATTTTTCGTTTTCAAGTGCTCTTCTAAATCAAGAAACATAGTGGCTCCATCTCTAATTAAGCATTTATATTCCCTGATAAAAACATCGATGAGGCAATTAGATCGACAATATTCTGGCTCATGACTAGAGTAAATAATTTGATCGTTAGAATAAGAATTACAAAAGTTTTTCCTTGTATTTAATGATTTTATTGAATACGAACTGAAGAATGAATTGACTTTTGTTTTTGGATAGAAATAAATTACTTCAGAGTTGATTGCCGAGAACGAACCAATATAAACTAAACCATCTAATGAACTTATTGGAAATTCAAAACTAATTTTCTCCAAATTTTTTCCAATATCCATATTATACAACAATTGTTTAAAACTCTCATTTAAATTACCAAAATAGAAATTTCCCAAATGGCTCAACGATGTGTCGAATTGTAATTGAGGTTCAGGACACGCAATTTTTTTATTGTGAATCTCAATTTTACACGATTTGAAAAATTTTTCATAACTTGAATAAACTTTGAATTCTTCGAATTTTCCTTCATTTAATACTCTAGAGAATATATCAAAATATAATTTATCCTTTAATTGACGTTCTGAGTAAATATTTTTGACATTTTCTGCATCCAATGAATTACTAAAGTAATTGCGCAATATTTCCTCGAATATTTCTTCACTGAAAAGAAGTACTGAAAAAGTTAATTTTGGTAGTGTTTTGATTTGTTCTATACTCAAACGAGTAATTGTTTCTTCATTTAGATAGTCTACAATAACTTCACTCACTTGATATGACATAAGACAAAAGAATATTAACTTAAGTAACCAAACGAATATAAATTGAGGTTTAATTTCTGATCGAATCTTGATAATAGAATGTAAATTCACACCAATTGTTATCAGAACTGAATTAACTATTTGAAAAATCTTCACGAATGATTGATTAGTGAAGTGAAAAAAAGAGATTCCGAACCACATCGAAGATATTGAGCCGATCGAACACAAATATCCGATTAAATCCATTTTCGGGTTATGAATATAAAACATTTCCTCTTCAGTTGATTTGGTAAAGAATGCACCTATGTATCCTTTGAGCAAAACGTAATCATTGCTACTTTTGATTGTTTCGATGTTATAAATATTATTACAATTCCTTTTGCATGCCTTTTTCAAAATGTTTCTCTCAAGCTTTACGTTACAATACTTTTCCATGCAAAAGGTTTTATTGAAAAAGTTAACATCACCATAAAACCATTTCTTGTGACATTTAAATTTTTCAGACTCTCTCTTCATCATATGTTTGACAATACAGTCTTCTTGAGATTTCGATACATTATTTACACCAGAATATGAATCATAATTTCGACAATCAGTCTGATATGGAGATGGTAGTAATATTTCATGAAAAGCATCCAATTCGATTTGATAAAAGAAATCTTCCCTCAAATTGAAAGAATTACTTAATATATTTGGAGGTGTTTTAGTTCCATGAATATTCATATTGACGCTCGAAATATTTAAATCTCTCGATTTTATCGTTAAACCTGTAGCAAATCCATGATCTTTTGCTTCAAACTCATTGATAAGATTACTTAATAATGTGATACATAATGGTGAATACGTTTTTACACTTATTATCGGTTTAGATAACTCATTAGAATTATTTATTAGAATTATTTCTAAAAATCACTACACATGCTATATTTGAGTTAAATTCAATTGAATATATTTTATGATCATATTTAAATGACTGTGTTTCATAAAATCTCTTGCTGCATATCGTAATGGATGGTAAGTCATGTAACATATGTTTAGACTTCAAGTCAACAATAGTTTCATAATGCATATAATTTATAGTCAAATCAATTGTCTGATATATAAATAGTATTAATATCACGACACGTACAATTTTTCTTATTATGTTTGAGGAAAAAAGTTGGTGAAGTTTTTTGCATAGTCCAAACATTTTGAGTTTAGTTCTCAATAGGGTGTTAATTATTGCGGTACATTTAAACTATTAAAAGATTCAATTTTATGTAAAACACACATTCCTTACTAATAATAAGTATTTATTAATCTGTAATTTAAATCAATTGGTTAAAACTAATTGCATAACAATATGATTAAGAAAGTAAAAGCGATTAGATCTACTAACTTATATTAATTCTATTTAAAATATATCGTATTTTTGACTTCAATGCTAATGCAAGGCTCATCGAATTCTATGTTGCAACTATTTGGTATACTGTATAACATAGCAATGTGCGTGATATCTCAAAGATACTGCAAAAATATGAGAAATACATTGACTTCTAGTCTCATAAAGGAAATTCCAATACAACATTAGCCCCAGCCCCTTTATATATAAATTATTTTCTCTGGAATAATAAGATCAATATACTTTTTTTAAAAACTCTATTATTTATATAATTTAATTAAATCTGATCAAAATTGAGAATAGTTTCTATATTATAATCAGGGCAAGTATTTTTCGGGAGTTTAAAGTGGTCAAATCGGTCGGGAATCGGGAGCTTAAAAGAACCGAAATCGGGACTTAAAAAGCAAAAATCGGGAGTTTAAAAAAACTTCATTTTCAATCATAATACAACGAAAAATAGTTGTTTTCTTTCTTCAAATGTATTAAACTGTATTAACAGTCCTTCAAAAATTTATTGTGCTGTATAATTAGATTGATCTCCAAGTTTTCAGGTGAAAAACACTGCCGATCTTCTGTCAAAAGATTTTTATACACAGTGAAAGAGCGCTCGGCATACACAGATACCAAAGGCGCATATTCTCTGTTCAAACGATGCTCATAACTATTACTTTCAAAAAATATTTCTATAAAGCTTTATCAAGATAATGAATTTTTGATTACAGTTGTGATCAATTTTTTAATATTTTCGTTATATTTTTAAGTCAAAATGAGATAAAACTTTTAAAAATCTCATATTTTAAACAAAACGTTCTAAATCGGGAAAAACTCACGAGAAGCTTAAAATCGGGAAAATCGGGACATTCAAATTATTTTTATAGAAGCCTGAAGTGACCACAAGTACATTAATATAAAATTCCCGAGGAATAACTTTAGGGAAAATTATCGGGATTTCCCGAAAAATACTTGCCCTGGATATAAGTCAAGGTAGAAAAGATTAATTTAACAACTTTCAGTTTTAATCCACAGATGGATTCTGCGAAGGGTGTCTACCTCGTTAATATGGGGCCTGTGGCCTAAAAGGCAACCCAAAGCGTATGTGTCCGAAAATGGGATCACCTCTCCGTGGTGGCGGCGGGAAATAGCCTTCTAAGGTTGGCTAAGACTTCCGGTAATATGTATTGGTTATGCTGCTATCGGGCACAAGCGCTGATAACCCAACTAGTTTTGGCATACCAGTGGCGGGAATGGTATGTCAGGCTCCCGTGGCACAAATTATGACCAATTTTGTTAATGATGACTATAATCAAAAATTAATCGAATAAAATGCATAGTTTTTCGATGTTGAAAAAAGAGGATAGAAACAGCTATTCGCATGACATTCTCATTAAAAATGTAAAGTAAGCTCTTATTTTTCTTGAAAATAATATTGAATTATTTGTAAATCTATCATCTAATTATCATGAGAGAACTAATGATATAATTAGGGCCGAGGCTCTCATATTGACTATTGAAATAAACTTTATTTTAATGTATATTTTAAAAGTAAAATCTAAACATGAAGTTAACTTTACTCTATCTCTTATAGTTTTTGCTGTGGACCTCTAGCAAATCATTATTTGCTGTATATTAGTAGTTCAAAGCGAAGATTTCTCAAATAATTGTCGAAAAATACTTTCATCATAAAATTATGGCCAATGAAGCCCTCTTACTCAACGAGAGTTCAAGTTATATATTGCGAAATTCCGTTGGGTTGGGGAGTGATGAGGAGTCTATAAACACTCAACTTAAGGCCGATTCCATGAATCTAATAGGATGGACAAAAGTTTCGTGCATCGCAGCACTTATTATAAAAGCTTTGATTACAACTCAGTTGATTAGAGTTCGCTCAACTAAAATAAGTGTTATCCACTCTTCATAATGATAATTGTCATTGAAGCGTTAACTTTATTTTGAGTATAATTATTAATCCTAATTCTATTGAAGACCGAACGAGAGTCTCATACAATCTTGGTTCAATACTCCATTTTGAATTTCACTGATAATAGAATCGATTTTATAATTGTTCATTTACTCTTTTGTTCAAATTCCTTTTTATTCTGCATAAATTTTAATTAAATTATTACTTGTATTCAATATATAAATACTTTTATTTTGTTGATTCCATTTAAATTATCTCAATCAGAAATATCTTGTGTCGAGCATTACTTGTATTAAAAATATTAGACAATTAAAAATAATTATCAATCAATACTTAAAGAGTGAGTGCACCACAAGCACTTTGGATGAAACTTTGTGATCAAAAATTAGAATTTAATAACAATTACTTTTTACGACTAACCACTTCGAACCCCTGCAGTATTTGGTTACATAACTGATTGTATTGACATTTAGGGATATATTCTAACTGTGAGATAATATTAGCGATAGTAATAGTTGTTTCAAT
This sequence comes from Archegozetes longisetosus, assembly GCA_018873245.2. NCBI lineage: Eukaryota > Metazoa > Arthropoda > Arachnida > Sarcoptiformes > Trhypochthoniidae > Archegozetes > Archegozetes longisetosus. The sequence continues at coordinate 14,340,567 of JAEMBT020000001.1, read as the reverse complement.
ATTTTTTGCATTAATCCAAATCCGACCATTCATTCCGATAGCAATCTCGTACTTATATTTCTTTCCTAAGCTCTCCAATAGTTTAGAATCTGGTGCGAGAATTCTTCTGATAATATTTGTTGGAACCGTTACGATATAACCAGTCTTTGATAGTATTCCTAATCCATCTTTCTTTCCGGCACTTGTCATACAAACCAATTCTGATTCCATGTCTTTACAAGCAGTCAATATCTGGGCATAAACTGCGTCTCCAACCTATCAATACAACAATTTATTAGACTTTAAATCTTTAATAGAGATCTTGGTCTAACATCAATGTTGACAACAGACAACATAAAAACTTATTCGTATTTTTCAAATTTTAAGTTTGTTGTAATTTAGTTTATGTTGAGGTTAGTTTTTAGTTAGTTTTTAGTTAGCTTTCGGTTCGTTTATGGATTATTTTCAACTCAATTATTAACTAATCATTGATTCATCTAATCTTCAATCAAAAATAATACGAATTTCAATTAAACACTATTAAACAAGTAACTAATAAATAAAAAACACATAAATGTGATTAATATTAACCTCAATTGGAGGTTTATTTCTCTTTGTGGCGTTGGGGAAAGAGAGTAATGAAAGACTGGCGGTATCATTGGTGCCAATATCAACTCGTACGGAAAGCGATCCTTTACTAGTAACATAACCAATAACTCGATCACCTTTACAGGCGATATATCTCTTCTCATACGAATCAATCCAATAAATATTATTCTTGCGGCTCACTAATTGTCCACATTTGACAGCGACGATTTGGTCCTTATGCTCGCGTCTAAGTCCTGGTCCGATAATGACTTTTGTTGACTCGTTATTACCTTTATGTTGTATTTTAGGTGTTATATCGTCTCCTGGTAATATAATCGACGGATCTATTGTCAAGTCTGACATCTTTTATCAATTTTGAATTTTCTTTTAATTTAATTATTTGTTTATTTTCTAAAGCGTGAGAATCACATGTTTTAATGATTTTAAGTTTGTACATAAATCACGTCTGGTTTTAGGTTACACCTGGTTTTGAGGTTTTTTGCAAAAATTAATGAATTTTGTGCTTATTTTTGGAAAAATACCTCGCTCATTAGTTTTGTTATAATTGTGTTATAAATGTTTTGCAAGGTTTTAATTATTTTGAAAGAATATAATTTGAATAATGAATTACTCAAAACTAAAATTCTATTCATTATTGAACAATTGATTGATTTGTGCGCAAAAAGTTTTGACAAATAGTAAAGCATTCACTCATTGATGAAGTGAAAAAATACTCACAATAAAAGAAAAACTCAAACCAAAAGCAAAACTAAAAATAAGTTAAAGTTAAAAACTTAAAGCATAAAATGATGAGAAACAGTTGACGAGAGAGAAGTAAATATTTAAAAGAAACAAACTCAGAAAATGAAAGCAGCAAAGAAATGAATGCGGAAAAGTAATGAAAAAGTTATAGTATTATAGTGTCAGTCAAGTAGAAAAGCGCTGATATAGTCATGCGCTGTGAGTCACATATAATGACTAGTAATGAGTGTATTCAATGAAGACTATGTTTGACAACACTTCTGCTAAAATGGACACGAATGCAAACCGATATGTATTACAACTAATCAATTAATAGCAGAACTGTTGTTTTATAATTAATCTAAATATTAGTGAACTGAATCTAAAACTAAAATCAATTTGTGTTATCGTATTGATTAGGTGTTGATGTGTTTAGTGACAAATGTGTTTGATTTCAATGAAGATAATAAAGAAATAATCGTATTATTTATTCATATATTAAGTGATTATTAGTTAAGTTGAATATTAATTATAATTAATTAATAAATTCTTAAGAATATTGTGATATAAATATAAGACAATAGTCTGAATGGGAGCACAACAGGCGAAAGACCTGCGACCAAATGTTGGTAATCATAACAACAATGGCAGCAATTCTTCATTAACTCATTCGTTAGGAATGAATCCAAATATAAATCCAAACGCGACAAGAATTGCCACCATCTCTGGTATCAAACACTCGAATAAACAAAGACAAAAATTTGGTGCAAATATTTTTATTGAACACAATGGTTTGTATCGAAACAGCTATTATCTCATTATCTCGTTATTCCTCTCATTCATCACTAGATTGTATTTCTTCTAACTCTTATCTCATTTCCGCATTTTATTTAAGTTTCGATTTTTGTATCAATTGTTTGATGAGTTTTTAATTAACTATATGTTCATATCTATAAAACATTGTTCTTATTGTCCATAAAACTGTGTATTAGTTGTGTTTCTATAGAGACTTATTTTGATTACTACACAAATAGGTCTAAAACCTAAAACTTGAGTACATTTTCATTATTACAATATATAATAAATACTTAGTTCATAACCAAAATATTTTTCCTCATTACTCATATTTTGACCTAAGCTTAAGCTGAATAAAAGGAGGAAAAAATGAATAATTATTTGATTTTTATTACAAAACAGAAGCTCTTCTGCAAAACCGGCCACTGCCTGAAATTCCCGATCATTCTTCATCTCTACATAGCCTACAAGAGGAAACACCGATTGGTTTCATATCAATTGACTCCTCTCAGCGATGGATGTCTAAAGAAAACCTCTTATCACAAACTGAAGAACTCGATCCACAACTTTTTGTTGCTTTATATGAGTTTCATAGTGGAGGAGAAAATCAATTATCGCTGAGAAAAGGTAATTAAATAATTAATGTTTACTTATATAATACTAAAAAGGTATTTAATAATACGATTTCTTGAATCTGTCTGAGGAAAGTGTTTCGCTAAAGAGTGCAATTTCCTCAGTGTTTTCAGTCTTATTTCAGTCTCATTTCAGTGTTCACTGGAAAAAAATATTATTCATACCCTTGTCATAGATTCAAACTTCAAACTTCTCTAGCTATCTAATCATAAATCTCGTCAAGGTTTTCTCCTTACGGATGTCTAGAGTTATCTGAATTTTATGATAATTAAAGTGCTATTTCATCACTCTTTATAATAAAGTTCATTAATGCCATTGACTTAACAGTGACAATAATGGCATTTATAAAACTTCAGTATTACTTATCGTTATGTAATACCTATAATTGATTAGATTTAAAGTTAATACTAAATAAACTTCAGATATTGTATACATAAGTACGTTTTAGAGATGAGATTATTATAATATTATTTCTGGTAATCAAAGTTTATTTAATATTTAGTGTCAAAACAAATTTAAGTAAATAGCTTTTGTTTTAATATTCACTTTAACTTTAGCTTTAAATATCAAATCCCTCCCAATAATAGCATGATTTTACTGCTTTTAATCACTTCATATGAAGAGTTAACGATTTTTAAATGCTTTAGAAAAATAATTACCGGTTATTTCCCATTCATTCAAATATAAACTTTTGAATTTTGAATGCGTTACTTGCTCTAAACAATTACCGGTTGTTCTACAGAATAGAAATGTTTTTTAAGTCTATCTCACCCTTGAATAAAGAAAAAAACTGACGAATCAGATGAGGTCATCAACTGAAAAAATTCAATCAAAGTTCCTCGCATTCTTCTAGTCTGAAATATTTCAGTTTTAATATAAGTTAAGATTCAGTTTTCAATTGCTATCTGGTATTCAAATCTATGCAAGTTTGATGAATACATTATTTTATTGATTCAATCATTTTGTATATGATTGTAGTGAATAGAATTGGTATTAAATTAAATAACATAATAGAGTCACGAATCAGTTGGCAGACTATCCGTCTATTTAATTATAGTTATTTCAAATAAATAGCTCTTTCTCTTTAGATACGTCTAATTGTTAGTTGTGTTTGGGCTGAAATCGAGGTTAAGTTTATGTTTAATGATTGTGAAAACATTTAACAGCTGTTTCTTTTTAATCAAATCCAATTAATTGACTCATTAATAGCCTTGAAATTTAAAGATTACTCCTTTAATTATCCCCTAATTATCTTGTAATTTGTTATCTAATTTTTACTTGCTTTATTTGTTTCACGAGTACACGTTTAACTTATTTTCAATCAATCCATTTCTAATTGTTTTTATCAGTTTCTATCAGCTCATTAGGACTTTTTACGTAAATATTACGATATTTTAGTCTCAATGCTTGTAATATAGTTTCGACTAATTTTCTCAATGCTTATCTTTGATCTACTGTTTACTTAAATTTGAATAAATGAATAAAAAATGAATAGTTCATATAGAATAATGTGATTTCTTAAGGACATAATTTGCATGAGAAGTTGCTTAAACTTGTATTATTAAACAATAGTTGCCTTTAATTGACTATATTTTATGAGATCGAACAAATATTTATCTAAATAATTATTGTTGGGTAGAGAAAATCAGCCAATTATAAGACATTCTCCAAGTTATTAAACTTAACTTCAACTAAAACTTTTTTGATTAATTATCTCCAGTTTAATGCCTTTTGTCTTTCTTTTTTTCTTCAATCTTGAGATATGAGCCAAAAAACTCATTTGGAACAAAAATTGATGTTTGATTTACTATTTTTCTTGATTAATAATCATGTAATTAATTCTTATCTGTTGTTTGATACAAGTTTTACAAAAGTAGTTTCAGGTCTTAAAAGTTGTTTTATGTATTTTGGTTTCAATTTTATACAATTGCTGATAGGTTTAATGTGTAATTATTTTAGGGTAACTTTTCGCAAGTGCAAAACACAAAAATAGAAAACATTTTTGTTTAGACTAAATTCAGTGACGTATTTACGTTGAAGTCAGCCTTTTTATCATTAACTCTAGAAGGGAAACATTTCTTAAGCGAATAGATAGACCTATAGGCAAACAAAAATATAGTCATCCTTAAGTCTCTGCTTCAGTTTATTACTTATATGTTTACATCATTTTTAGTATCGATTAAAGTTTCTAAAATTAGTCCTAAAATACTAAACATTAATCCGCACTAAATACTATTGAGGAGCCATTAAAGCAAACAAAATCCATAAAATCTACTATAAGTGTATTAAAGATTATTATTATTATGATATTAACAGGAGAACAGGTTCGGGTGTTGTCTTATAATCGCTCTGGTGAGTGGTGTGAAGCACAGTCCCGATCCGGACAAGTGGGTTGGGTTCCATCGAATTATATCACACCAGTTAATAGTCTTGAAAAGCATTCGTGGTACCACGGCCCGATCTCCAGAAATGCTGCTGAATATCTGTTATCCTCTGGAATCAATGGCAGTTTTTTGGTGCGTGAAAGCGAGTCAAGTCCTGGCCAAAGGTCTATTTCGTTGAGATATGAGGGAAGAGTATATCATTACAGGATTAGTGAAGACAGTGAGGCCAAAGTTTACGTGACTTCAGAGTGTAGGTTCAATACGCTGGCAGAACTTGTACATCATCACTCGATGCATGCGGATGGACTCATAACTATGTTGTTATATCCTGCACCTAAACGTAATAAGCCCACTGTTTTTGCGCTCAGCCCAGAACCTGATGAATGGGAAATCGACAGAACCGATATTGTGATGAAGCATAAATTGGGTGGCGGCCAATACGGCGATGTTTATGAAGCCATTTGGAAACGATACAATATGACAGTTGCGGTTAAAACTCTGAAAGAGGACACAATGGCATTGAAGGACTTTTTGGAAGAGGCATCGATTATGAAAGAAATGAAACATCACAATTTGGTTCAATTATTAGGCGTTTGTACTCGTGAACCACCCTTTTATATAATAACTGAGTTCATGAGTCACGGAAACCTCTTAGACTTCTTAAGGAATGCCAATCGAGAAGAGATCAACGCTGTTGTACTGATGTATATGGCAACACAAATCGCTTCTGCTATGTCTTACCTCGAAGAACGCAATTTCATTCATCGGGATTTAGCCGCAAGAAATTGTTTGGTCAGTGATAATCATTTGGTAAAAGTTGCCGACTTTGGTTTAGCTCGACTTATGGGCGATGACACCTATACAGCACACGCTGGAGCAAAGTTCCCGATCAAGTGGACCGCACCCGAAGGTCTCGCTTATAATAAGTTTTCAACTAAGTCTGACGTTTGGGCTTTTGGGATACTTTTGTGGGAAATCGCCACTTATGGCATGTCCCCTATCCTGGTGTTGAATTGACTGATGTCTACCATATGCTAGAATCTGGTTATCGTATGGAATGCCCACCCGGGTGTCCGCCAAGAGTTTATGACCTAATGAGACATTGTTGGCATTGGGAACCCGCAGAAAGACCCGCTTTTTTCGATATTCACCATACTTTGGAGACTATGTTTCAAAATTCTAGTATTACTGAAGAAGTGGAGAAACAACTCGAAAGACAAACTCCTGTCAACGTTCCGTACAAGAAGTTATCGGGAAGTTCTCCAAATATTCATCAATTAGCGAACGCATCTAATGTCGCGGTCACTCCCACCACATCAAGTGGTCTGAATGAGCAAATGTGGAACGCAAACCAATCCACAAAAGGAGGTATTATTACAACGAAGTCTACTGTCGTTCAGTTGAGAAGAAGTGGTCTTAAGTCAAAACAAGCACCGATTCCACCGAAGAGGACGAGTAGTTTTCGTGACTCAACATATCAGGACAAGCCTTTAGGTGACGATGAGATACTAGAAGGAGCTCGAGAGACAATGAATGGCATCGAAAAAGTATTTGAATCATTGAGTAAGGAATTACAATATGACGAGCAACAGATTGCTATTGAGAGTGAAAATGCTCTACAAACTTTGGAAGATTTTCAATTAAATAAACAATTATCTCAGCCTAAAATCAAAAAGAATAAGAGTTCGAAGAGTAGAGGAGAGAACATGGATAGAAATGATTCATCAAAGAAAGTACTCGTGGCCACACTCGAAGTCCATAACGTGAAGCGGGCTATCAATAGATATGGAACACTACCAAAAGGTGCTCGAATTGGTGCTTATTTGGAGTCATTACGTCAATCACAACCAGATCAACAGCTTGATTGCGTTAACGAGACCTCTTTTGAGAATGAGATCATTTCTCCAGTTGACTACTCGATCGGAAATGAGCCCAGTATTGCTGTGGCCACTGTAGGGCGACATATGAGTAAGAATAGGAGTAAATCAAAAGACAATCGCTATGCAGACGACACCAGATATTCATTCCGTGGATATTTGCAAAGACAAAAATCCGATTTAACGCATTCCAGAGCCAGTGATGCATTTGAAACTGAATCGATGAATGAGAAATCAATTAACAACTCAACTAATTTGAACAAAAGACACATAAACTCAAAGCCAGTGGCGTCGCCGCGATTGCCCCGTAATTCTCAGAGAACTAGCTCTACTCGAAAGTCAGCTATCGCTAAGTCATCAATACCTGTCACACTGACAGGTAGTAAACAGTATCAGAACAATGAAGAAGAAAATGGCAATAAATTAGGCTTTAATATAACTCGACGTAATAGTGATAATACTAACAATTGTTTTGATACTAAAACTGATCCACCGTCACCACAATTACTGCCGTCACCTCCAGCGCCGTTCGGCTCGAGTGCAATAAGACGTACACTTAAGAAACAGCACAGACCTAAAGATCGACCTCCGAGTCCTCCTTCGTTATCAAAAAGTGGATCATTTGATTGCGACCAAAGCCTGAATTTACAAAACATGACTCCAAGTCCTGAACACATTCCTAACTCTTCATCACAACCATCACAATCACAATCCGCCTCATCCAGCCCTCAACATTCGTCAACTAAGGTCGAAACCAGTTCTAACCAACAAATTGATGAGTTTCCGCCTCCACCTTCGCCTAACGGTGAAGAAGTAGATGAGAAGATATCAAAAGCGAATGGCAGTGACTTATTAGTAGAAAATCAAATTAATAGTAAATTCAATAATGATCTTAATTCTCATAAAAATCCTGCCGCACAACTGGTTTCAGAATTATTTGAAAGCTTCAAAATGAAGGCCAAGAAAAAAGAAGTCGAAAATGACATTCTGCCTAAAAATAATGGACCTGAAACTAATTCACCAGCTATTGACTCCAACAAGACATCCGTTAATTCGAATCCAATCAATAATAAGTCGACGAAGTCTTTTATTAGAAGATTTCAGTCAAAACCTGGACCTGACTACCCGGCGCCGGCGCCACCCATTCAACCAACTGTTTCTCGAAACTCGGTCGCAGAATATGTGACTCCAGTTCTCAAGAGGACACCAATCAAACCAATTGAGACAATTGAACAAAATGAAGAAAAAGATGTTAAGTATAGTAATAACAATAAGAAAGAATTACTTACGGGTCGCAACAGTGAAAATAATAACGAAAACAGAAAGAATGAGTTATGCCCTGAAAGATCGAGTGGATATGACGCTGATGACGAAAGTAAAAGACATTCTTCCAGTAGTATTACTAGTTTGAAGAAGATGTGGAATCGCAGACTATTAATGATAATAATTGTGAGATAAATGCAATTAAAAGTGATACTAATGTTAACTCAACTGTTAAGTCACAAAATAGTCCTAAAGTTCAGATTAAGAGAACGACTGATGTGCTCAAGAGTTTGCGTCGATCTGATAACAGTGCTTCTGCTGATAATATTGTCTTTAAAATTAATGAAGAGTTAAATGATGACAAACAGGATTTTTTGAAACCATCGTAAGTATCACTGAATTGATATTCTGTTGCTGTAAACTTTAATTGCTTTGAAAGACCTTAGTGACAAAGACTTGAATGGTTTTCATTTGAATAGCCTTGATTTGTTTTACTTTTACTTTGCCTCAACTAACTAACAGTAATTAAATAGGTTGCTATTAGAACATAAGTAGGCCTGGGACATAATTGCCTTTTGTGTTGGCCTAGACATTAGGCATTGATTTTAGACTAGAAAATAAAGCAAATCAAAAGTCAGGCTCATTTAAGTAGAAATGGCTTAACTTTTAATTTGCGCATTTTCTCACGTTAAATGTCTTGTCTACACAAAAGCAACACTTTCTCTTTCCCAGTGATAAGTGACAGCTTATATAGCATTTATCTGGTTGATTCTCAGCCAACTCGTATTTTATTTAAGACTTTTCGATTAGGTTCATGTCTTGTCCCATATTTTCTAATAGTTTTCTTATTTAAAAATTCATAAATTAATTTGATATTATCTAAATTCCCAATAGATTGCCAAATAAGCCTCAATTCAAAACTGGTTCTCAACGAGTACTTCCTTCTGGACCTGTTCTGCAGAAATTAGTGAAACAAAAATCAGAATCAAATGATAACGGCAGCAATACTAGTAGTAAATTAGTCTTAAAATCAATTACAAAACAAAACTCAGCTACAAAAGGAGAAAACAAATACGATAAGAATAATATTTCAAGCGACAGGTCATCGATACTTGAGATTTCTGGTGCTATTGAGTCGAGTTTATCGACGTTGAAGTCGTCGCCAAATCAAAGCTCAGTAGCAATAATGCAATTGTCAGATAAAGTACAACTTCTCACCCTTTCCTGCAAACAATTCTCGGATCACGTTCCGCCACAACAAAGATTTAGATTTCGAGAATTGTTGACCAAATTTGAGTCACAATGCGATCAATTGAAAACTTCGAATTCTTCGACTTCAAGTAAACTGTACACAGATTTGCAGAACACTCTCAGAGATATAGTGAATAGTGTTCAGAGATAGAGATCGATAAGAAATTGAATAAATGATAGGCTTTTCTACTGATATTATCGCTTATATACCAAAGTGCCAAACATTAAAGTGTGGCAGCAATTAATTAGTAGTTTTTAACTGATTTCTCTTCTCTTTACAAATGTTTTATTGGGAAAAATTTTTACAAGAGTTTGAACTGAAGATTTTTTCAACTGAAACTTCTTATGACTTATTGTCAAGCGATATATTAAAGTCTAGTCCGACTGCAGTAAACAATTGCGTGTTTTATTAAAACATTTGCACATTTGGCCAATCCCTTAATTGTGATTCCATTCCTCAAATGATTTATTATTTTCAAACTACCTTTTCATTTATTATTTGCAAATAATTTTTCATTTTTTATTTGGAAACCAAGTTTTCATATATTATTCTCAAAACTAAGTTTTCATTAATTACACAAAACAAATGAAAATATTGTTTAAACAAAAAAGTAATTTAATAAGAGCTGATAAAATACTACAAAACATTTTTTGATTTACTTGTTTTACTAGTCATAAACGAAATTGATTTATTCTTATTTAGGTTTTATTATTTACTGTGGCTTTTTATACCATTTCTTTCCTTTCTTTGATCTGCAAATATTTCTATGTATTGTATATTAATTATAATAATAATAATTATTATTATTGTAGTAAAACAAATGACGTATAGATATATAACTGTATTATTTATATTGAATTTATTAAACATTTTTCAGTAATTTTTGTTATTATTTGCCGTCAGCCTCAATAAGAGCCATGAGTACTAGCAATCAATACGTACTGCGATCACACGTCTATCTGATAGTAAATCCCAAATCGATTCTGTTGACAATTTTGCCAAAGTTCAATTTTGTTTGGATTATAAGCTTTTCAACTTTTCTCGTGTATAAGCAATTGTTGGATTAGGAAATAGTATTGTATGGTAAAAAGACTCCAATATTAGATTCTATAATATTGTATTCTACTCTATAATATGTTCAAATCCTTCAAGTCCAGCTCTTACTACTACTAAGTATTGAATAGACCAAAGCTAAATAGTATTGAATTGACCAAAGCTAAATTTTTGAATTGACCAAAGCTAAATAGTATTGAATTGACCAAAGCTAAATTTTTGAAAACTTATTTTACAACAATTTATGCTTAAAACTTGAAAGATTCGGTAACCAAATAAATCTAATTTAGTTTAAGAAAATTATAGTTAGCTTTAATGATAATTATAGTATATTATTTACTGGTATTTAAAACCTAGAATTTACGTGAAAATGTTTCCTAATTTATGGCATACAAAGTGTCTTCAAATCAATAGAATACAAGTGTTGCAGACACTTCATTATACTGAAGTTTAGCTGATAGTAAATATTATGTATTTCGACGGATGCGCATATGATAAAAGAGTATGGGTATATACTAGTCACTAGGAAATTGTCTATTAGATAAAACAGTATCAAATTGACTTTCGTTGAGACGGAATACAAACTTTTCTCATTCAATATTATGCTTTTGAGGACATAAACTAATAGAAATGTTTATTCAACTACTTTCAGACTTTACCAAACCATTTACTAACTTAATTGTAGCTCAAACTTATGCTTTGGTATTTCTATCAATTTCGATATTGACTGCGATCTGGTATTATCATAAAGTTGGACGAATAGCTTACTATTTAAGAAAATGTCCAGGGATTCCAACTTATCCGTTTGTTGGAAATGTTACTTATCTGACTAATGGTCTTTTTAGACCATTACCACCGCATGTAACTACATGTAAGATTTTCAGAATAAACTCACATAAGACTTTTGATCTTTTGAAAAATTCTCACTATGAGTTATTTTCCACAACTAATTGAATGGAAAGCTATAAGTTAAAGAATTATTTTTAATTTTTATAATGAATTATTTTAATATTTATAATTAATATATTAGTGATACTTGAAGGGACTCTTGGAATGACAAAGATTTTTCGCGAAAGCTTTTTTGTATTTTGGTTGGGTTGGAATCCATTGATTGTGTTATACAAACCAGAATTTATTGAAGTGAGTTCTAAAAATGTACTTTTAAATGTACTTTGTACAAACTTTCCTAAGTCTTTACCGAGTAGTTTTTGAATGTCATCGATAACAAGCTTGTGAGACTCGACAGATAAGTGGTAGCCTTCAGATAAAGCTTTAAGTAATGAAATAACAAACTCTAATCTAAGCACGAGATAATGAATTTTAACAAAACAAAATGATGATTGTGATTTTTGAACAAACATAATATCACTTAACTAGTCTCTACTTTAACAATTAATAAGATTTATTGTAAGTTTAAGTAGAAAGAAGATAAACTTTTTAAGCAAGCTGTTAATCTTTAAAAGTTATAAGTTAAGTCTAATTTATTCCAAATCAATATGTTCCTCTGAATAAGCAGGTTTTTCATCAAAACATTAGATAGATCTGTTTCTGCTGCAAACTTTTATTATGTTACAGCTCTTAAGGCAGAGTTTTTCTCGAAACATATACCTGAGTTATTTTCCTTCAAACGTAGGCAGTGTTATCGAGTAATAAGCTAATTGAGAAATCATTTAATTATGATTTCCTTCATCCGTGGCTTGGAAGAGGATTACTAACTAATACTGGAGACAAGTGGAGATCAAGAAGAAAATTATTGACTCCAGCCTTTCATTTCAGAATAATCGATGATTTCATACCTATAATTAACGAACATTCCTTCATATTAGTTGATCTATTGAAACAAAAATTACATTCAATAGTTGATGACATTTGTCCTTATGTCACATCATGTACTTTAGATATCATTTGTGACACTGCTATGGGAGTCAAAATTGATGCTCAAAAACATACTAATTCTGAATATGTGAATGCAATTTACATATTAGGAGAAAGTTTTATGAAACGAAACGTACACTTTAGTGGTTGGTTTGATTTTATTTTCTATAGAACAGAATATGGTAAACAATATGCTAAAAGTTTAAAAACTTTACATCAATTCACGAGAAAAGTAATTCGTGACAGAAAACAAGAAAAGGTTAATAAGAAAAGTAATGACAGTTCAATAGATGAAGATTCTGTTGTTGGTCGAAAGAAAAGGATAGCATTTCTTGATTTACTTCTTGAGCATCATTTGTCACCTGATTCCCAGTTAAGTGAAGAAGATATTCGAGAAGAAGTCGATACTTTTATGTTTGAAGGCATGATATTAAAGATTAATTTTATCATTCGTTCTGAACAACTTTCAGATAAGTGTTTGATAAACTATACTTGTTAACCTCAGGTCATGACACAACAGCAATGGGAATTTCGTGGTCTATATATTTGATTGGTTTAGACAAACAAGTTCAAGAAAAAGTTCATTCAGAAATCGATTCTGTTTTTGGTGATGATAAAACCAGATCTGTTAATAACGAAGATTTAAAAAACTTGAAATATCTCGAATGTTGTATCAAAGAAGCTCTTCGTATCTACCCATCAGTTCCGGCCATTGCTAGATTAGTAAATGAAGATTTTCAAATGGGTTCATATACAATACCTAAAGGCTCAACAATTGTTGTACATCCTTATGCTCTTCATCGAAATGAAGAAATATTTGCACAACCAGAAGTTTATAGACCAGACAGATTTTTATCAGACAACATAACAAAGAGTAGTCCATATGCTTATATTCCGTTTAGTGCTGGTCCGCGTAATTGTATTGGACAGAGATTTGCATTAACTGAAGAAAAAATAGTTTTAGCAAATTTGTTCAGAAATTTCTCGGTTACTTCTGTCGATCATAGAGACAAAATCAGAGCAGCCATTGAATTAGTGACCAGACCTAAAGATCCACTTAAAATCAAACTTGAACTACGATAGATTAAAGTTTTGAGTTATTTGATGACAATTTTATGAGAGATTTGCATAATATAATGACTATTAATTAAGAATTTCATTGTGAAAAAGTAACAAAAGTTAAAATGCAAATAAAGTATATACTTTGGGTAATTTTTCGAATGTCAAAATAAACAAAAGTCTCGTTAATTATATTTGGCTCATATTTGACAGGAATTTCTTTTTCGAATAGATAATTGTTAGTAGTGTTTGTTTTATATAAAAATGATGGGTATTCTACTTCGGTGCGATCTACAAGTAATGAGTGATTTATACACTGACTAGATCTTGAAGTGTGATCCACATAGTGTAACTGTGATATTTACAACCTCTCATACATAATATGTAGAACTAGAGTTGATATAATAAAACCGATGTTAAAAATTAAAATATACATATAAAACAGCATACTAATAAGATACCTTTACAATTTTCACAACTGTATACACTATTTTGTGAAAATTTTCCAGAAAAACTACAAAAGTGTAATTTCATAGTTTGATGTTAAGAGCGAGAGACCGAATAATATAAAACCACTCGTCTTTATACCACAAAATGAGAGAGAATCACTCTAATGTCAAAAAATACTCTTACTTTTCAATCAATGGGTACAAATGACTTTGCTTTGACTAAACGGTAAGTATAAAGTTAAGTATAAATAATTTTAAATGAGCTTTAATTAGCTATATAAACAAAATCGTTTGTTGTCGGTTTTATTTTGTCATGGGACAATTAAATGCTTTCCTGGAAAGTGCAGTTAACTTGTTTTTGACTTTTTTTTTATAGAAATTGAAAGTTCGAACTTAGTCTACATATGATTTTAATTTGAATATTTGTTTGGATGGACAATATATATTAATTAAATTAAATTAAAGTTAAATTTCTATTTAAATAGTACTAAATTAGATTAAAGTAATTTACCTGGCAAAAGAGATTGCGTTAAGTGTCAACTTTGGTAACAAATCATAAAGATTAAATACAAGGCTACAAGGATATTTTCAGACGATTTTATTATAAAATTAGGTGTATTTTTCCTTTAATATTTATACTTTTGATAATCAGTTTTATTCGTTTAACTATTAGCTGAAAATGTGCATTGTTCTTGTAATCAAATAATTATGCGTTGAACATGTGCACACAAAAAATTGAGACCATACTCTTTTTAACTTCTTTCAAAGTCGGAATAATGAATATATTTTTCGTGGTATTCCTTTTCAAGCTTGTATGGATGTGACGAATCGTTGTCACAATGAATAAAACTAGCTGATAATAAAGCTGTTTCTTTGTGACAATAAGGCGAAAGTTCACTATCAATTTGTTAGCATATGCTCTTAATTTTTACTCCTAATTGAACTCTTCAGGGAGCTCTTATTGATGAAAAATCCTGTTGTTTAATTACTGTATGGAATATAGCTATAGCACCAACAGGTTTAGGTCTTTAATAATATATGTAATCTTTGTTTACAATAACTTTTCTGGTACTTCAATGTTATTGATGGTTACATTACTAATTTTGAGGGAAAATGAATCACATTTATTCTTAAACTTGTAAATAGCAACAAGCTATAGCTATATATACACCCGGAAAAGTATTTTATTGATACTTCAGCTTCTAGTAGTAATAAACTAGGTATACTTTAAGATAATTTGATCAAATTCTAGCAATACACAACCAAATAAACATTAAAAAGGAGTGCGTGCTTTATATTGATGTAAGTTTATCTATTATTATATAATGTTATATCAAATTCTTCTCAAAGTATCCTTACAGTCCAGTAATTCACTGAATGAACGAAAGTAAACCAAAGTTTTGAAAACTTTAAAAATATTTCCAAGTGTTTAAATTTGATTTAAAAACTAATAAATCGTTTAATAAAATTGATTTGAATAAAACAAGAAGTAGTTTGTCGAGTAAAACGCGCATAACAAAGCAAAAAATAGGTATAAAACTCTAAAGCAGTTTTACTCAAAAGTGTGTAGCAGCAGTCATTCAACTCCCTTTTGCAGAGAAGCATTCAATTATTAATATGATTAGTTACTAGTGGCATATTTAAGACTATAATAGCATTTTTCATGTGTTAATACTTTTGTGTAATGATTTAGACTTTTAAATTAAACTTTTATTCAGTGATTTAATGTCTCCAATAACTTTAAGCAAAATTTGATGTGTAAATGTTTTCTAATGTTTGACATACAAAAATAATATACTAATTTATGAGCAAATCATTACATTCAATATAATTAATACTCATTAATGTTTAGTTAACAGATGCGCATGTGATAAAGCATATCGACATCACGTCACATTAGTTACTATATGAAATAGATTATTAGATATAATAATGTTAAATTGGTTTTTATGAAAACGGAGTACAAACTCTTATCATTCAATGTTATATTATTGAAGACATAAACAAATAAAAATGTTTATTCAACTACTTTCAGACTTTACCAAACCATTTACTAACTTAATTGTAGCTCAAACTTATGCTTTGTTATTTCTATCAATTTCGATATTGACTGCGATCTGGTATTATCATAAAGTTGGACGAAAAGCTTACTATTTAAGAAAATGTCCAGGGATTCCAACTTATCCACTCGTTGGAAATGTTACTTTGTTGACCCATGGTCTTTTTAGACCATTACCACCGGATATGAATACCAGTAAGATTTTCAGAACCAACTTGTTTAATTTATACTCTTAAAATGATTTCAAAGTGATATTTTTGCGCTAAAACTTATTGAATAAAAAAATGAAAAGTTTTATTTATAATTTAACAAAATTTACCAAAAAAGAGTTATAATTAAATTAATGTGATTTTTTGCAATTAATATTTTAGTAATGCTTCATATGATTCTTGGATTTACAAAAGTTTTTCCGAAAAGTTTTTTCGTGTTTTGGTTGGGTTGGAATCCAATGATTGTATTATACAGACCAGAATTTGTTGAAGTAAGTCGTGAAGATAAAGTTTTATGAACATTGAAGCTCTTATTAAATTATCTTCGGAGTTTACAAGAATTGCAATGATGGTAACCTTGAGAACAGTCGAAAAGATAATTTTTAGATTTCAGATAAAACCTTGAGAAAAGGCAGAACAAAATTTAGTCTAAGGACAAGATAAATAACTTTTACTAAATAACATTTAATTTAATAGATTATAGAATAGAAAATAATGAAAAATTGAATGGTCTAAAGTTCATTTTAGGTATACCGAAACAAAAAGATTGGAGCAAGAATTTTTCAAACAAACTATAGATTTTTGAAACCACTCGATAAATGAAATTGAAGTCAATATTCATTCACTCCTAATAGTCATGTTAACCATAAAAATAAGTTTTTCGTCAAGCGATTAGATAAATCATTTTTTATCACAAGTATTGTGGAGCCTAAGAGTTGATAAGTTATCTTAAAACTTATTTTCAATTAAGATTAAAATTTTTTAATTTAGATGGTATTATCCAGTAATACACTAATTGAAAAGTCTGTAAATTATAATTATCTTCATCCATGGCTTGGAAGAGGATTACTAACTAATACTGGAGACAAGTGGAGATCAAGAAGAAAATTATTGACTCCAGCCTTTCATTTCAGAATAATCGATGATTTCATACCTATAATTAACGAACACTCCTTTACATTAGTTCATCGATTTAAACAAAAACTACATTCAATACTTGATGACATTTGTCCTTATGTCACATCATGTACTTTAGATATCATTTGTGACACTGCTATGGGAGTCAAAATTGATGCTCAAAAACATACTAATTCTGAATATGTGAATGCAATTTACATATTAGGAGAAAGTTTTATGAAACGAAACGTACACTTTAGTGGTTGGTTTGATTTTATTTTCTATAGAACAGAATATGGTAAACAATATGCTAAAAGTTTAAAAACTTTACATCAATTCACGAGAAAAGTAATTCATGACAGAAAACAAGAAAAACTTAATAAGAAAAGTAATGACAGTTCAATAGATGAAGATTCCGTTGTTGGCCGAAAGAAAAGAATGGCATTTCTTGATTTACTACTTGAGCATCATTTGTCACCTGATTCTCAGTTAAGTGAAGAAGACATTCGAGAAGAAGTCGATACTTTTATGTTTGAAGGCATGATATTAAAGATTAATTTTATCATTCGTTCTGAACAACTTTCAGATAAGTGTTTGATAAACTATACTTGTTAACCTCAGGTCATGACACAACAGCAATGGGAATTTCGTGGTCTATATATTTGATTGGTTTAGACAAACAAGTTCAAGAAAAAGTTCATTCAGAAATCGATTCTGTTTTTGGTGACGACAAAACCAGATCTGTTAATAACGAAGATTTAAAAAACTTGAAATATCTCGAATGTTGTATCAAAGAAGCTCTTCGTATCTACCCATCAGTTCCGGCCATTGCTAGATTAGTAAATGAAGACTTTCAAATGAGTTCGTATACAATACCTAAAGGCTCAACACTATTCATATATCCTTATGCTCTTCATCGAAATGAAGAAATATTTGCACAACCAGAAGTTTATAGACCAGACAGATTTTTATCAGACAACATAACAAAGAGTAGTCCATATGCTTATATTCCGTTTAGTGCTGGTCCGCGTAATTGTATTGGACAGAGATTTGCATTAACTGAAGAAAAAATAGTTTTAGCAAATTTGTTCAGAAATTTCTCGGTTACTTCTGTCGATCACAGAGACAAAATCAAAACAGCCATTGAATTAGTTACCAGACCTAAAGATCCACTTAAAATCAAACTTGAACTACGATAGATTAAAGTTTTGAGTTATTTGATGACAATTTTATGAGAGATTTGCATAATATAATGACTATTAATTAAGAATTTCATTGTGAAAAAGTAACAAAAGTTAAAATGCAAATAAAGTATATACTTTGGGTAATTTTTCGAATGTCAAAATAAACAAAAGTCTCGTTAATTATATTTGGCTCATATTTGACAGGAATTTCTTTTTCGAATAGATAATTGTTAGTAGTGTTTGTTTTATATAAAAATGATGGGTATTCTACTTCGGTGCGATCTACAAGTAATGAGTGATTTATACACTGACTAGATCTTGAAGTGTGATCCACATAGTGTAACTGTGATATTTACAACCTCTCATACATAATATGTAGAACTAGAGTTGATATAATAAAACCGATGTTAAAAATTAAAATATACATATAAAACAGCATACTAATAAGATACCTTTACAATTTTCACAACTGTATACACTATTTTGTGAAAATTTTCCAGAAAAACTACAAAAGTGTAATTTCATAGTTTGATGTTAAGAGCGAGAGACCGAATAATATAAAACCACTCGTCTTTATACCACAAAATGAGAGAGAATCACTCTAATGTCAAAAAATACTCTTACTTTTCAATCAATGGGTACAAATGACTTTGCTTTGACTAAACGGTAAGTATAAAGTTAAGTATAAATAATTTTAAATGAGCTTTAATTAGCTATATAAACAAAATCGTTTGTTGTCGGTTTTATTTTGTCATGGGACAATTAAATGCTTTCCTGGAAAGTGCAGTTAACTTGTTTTTGACTTTTTTTTTATAGAAATTGAAAGTTCGAACTTAGTCTACATATGATTTTAATTTGAATATTTGTTTGGATGGACAATATATATTAATTAAATTAAATTAAAGTTAAATTTCTATTTAAATAGTACTAAATTAGATTAAAGTAATTTACCTGGCAAAAGAGATTGCGTTAAGTGTCAACTTTGGTAACAAATCATAAAGATTAAATACAAGGCTACAAGGATATTTTCAGACGATTTTATTATAAAATTAGGTGTATTTTTCCTTTAATATTTATACTTTTGATAATCAGTTTTATTCGTTTAACTATTAGCTGAAAATGTGCATTGTTCTTGTAATCAAATAATTATGCGTTGAACATGTGCACACAAAAAATTGAGACCATACTCTTTTTAACTTCTTTCAAAGTCGGAATAATGAATATATTTTTCGTGGTATTCCTTTTCAAGCTTGTATGGATGTGACGAATCGTTGTCACAATGAATAAAACTAGCTGATAATAAAGCTGTTTCTTTGTGACAATAAGGCGAAAGTTCACTATCAATTTGTTAGCATATGCTCTTAATTTTTACTCCTAATTGAACTCTTCAGGGAGCTCTTATTGATGAAAAATCCTGTTGTTTAATTACTGTATGGAATATAGCTATAGCACCAACAGGTTTAGGTCTTTAATAATATATGTAATCTTTGTTTACAATAACTTTTCTGGTACTTCAATGTTATTGATGGTTACATTACTAATTTTGAGGGAAAATGAATCACATTTATTCTTAAACTTGTAAATAGCAACAAGCTATAGCTATATATACACCCGGAAAAGTATTTTATTGATACTTCAGCTTCTAGTAGTAATAAACTAGGTATACTTTAAGATAATTTGATCAAATTCTAGCAATACACAACCAAATAAACATTAAAAAGGAGTGCGTGCTTTATATTGATGTAAGTTTATCTATTATTATATAATGTTATATCAAATTCTTCTCAAAGTATCCTTACAGTCCAGTAATTCACTGAATGAACGAAAGTAAACCAAAGTTTTGAAAACTTTAAAAATATTTCCAAGTGTTTAAATTTGATTTAAAAACTAATAAATCGTTTAATAAAATTGATTTGAATAAAACAAGAAGTAGTTTGTCGAGTAAAACGCGCATAACAAAGCAAAAAATAGGTATAAAACTCTAAAGCAGTTTTACTCAAAAGTGTGTAGCAGCAGTCATTCAACTCCCTTTTGCAGAGAAGCATTCAATTATTAATATGATTAGTTACTAGTGGCATATTTAAGACTATAATAGCATTTTTCATGTGTTAATACTTTTGTGTAATGATTTAGACTTTTAAATTAAACTTTTATTCAGTGATTTAATGTCTCCAATAACTTTAAGCAAAATTTGATGTGTAAATGTTTTCTAATGTTTGACATACAAAAATAATATACTAATTTATGAGCAAATCATTACATTCAATATAATTAATACTCATTAATGTTTAGTTAACAGATGCGCATGTGATAAAGCATATCGACATCACGTCACATTAGTTACTATATGAAATAGATTATTAGATATAATAATGTTAAATTGGTTTTTATGAAAACGGAGTACAAACTCTTATCATTCAATGTTATATTATTGAAGACATAAACAAATAAAAATGTTTATTCAACTACTTTCAGACTTTACCAAACCATTTACTAACTTAATTGTAGCTCAAACTTATGCTTTGTTATTTCTATCAATTTCGATATTGACTGCGATCTGGTATTATCATAAAGTTGGACGAAAAGCTTACTATTTAAGAAAATGTCCAGGGATTCCAACTTATCCACTCGTTGGAAATGTTACTTTGTTGACCCATGGTCTTTTTAGACCATTACCACCGGATATGAATACCAGTAAGATTTTCAGAACCAACTTGTTTAATTTATACTCTTAAAATGATTTCAAAGTGATATTTTTGCGCTAAAACTTATTGAATAAAAAAATGAAAAGTTTTATTTATAATTTAACAAAATTTACCAAAAAAGAGTTATAATTAAATTAATGTGATTTTTTGCAATTAATATTTTAGTAATGCTTCATATGATTCTTGGATTTACAAAAGTTTTTCCGAAAAGTTTTTTCGTGTTTTGGTTGGGTTGGAATCCAATGATTGTATTATACAGACCAGAATTTGTTGAAGTAAGTCGTGAAGATAAAGTTTTATGAACATTGAAGCTCTTATTAAATTATCTTCGGAGTTTACAAGAATTGCAATGATGGTAACCTTGAGAACAGTCGAAAAGATAATTTTTAGATTTCAGATAAAACCTTGAGAAAAGGCAGAACAAAATTTAGTCTAAGGACAAGATAAATAACTTTTACTAAATAACATTTAATTTAATAGATTATAGAATAGAAAATAATGAAAAATTGAATGGTCTAAAGTTCATTTTAGGTATACCGAAACAAAAAGATTGGAGCAAGAATTTTTCAAACAAACTATAGATTTTTGAAACCACTCGATAAATGAAATTGAAGTCAATATTCATTCACTCCTAATAGTCATGTTAACCATAAAAATAAGTTTTTCGTCAAGCGATTAGATAAATCATTTTTTATCACAAGTATTGTGGAGCCTAAGAGTTGATAAGTTATCTTAAAACTTATTTTCAATTAAGATTAAAATTTTTTAATTTAGATGGTATTATCCAGTAATACACTAATTGAAAAGTCTGTAAATTATAATTATCTTCATCCATGGCTTGGAAGAGGATTACTAACTAATACTGGAGACAAGTGGAGATCAAGAAGAAAATTATTGACTCCAGCCTTTCATTTCAGAATAATCGATGATTTCATACCTATAATTAACGAACACTCCTTTACATTAGTTCATCGATTTAAACAAAAACTACATTCAATACTTGATGACATTTGTCCTTATGTCACATCATGTACTTTAGATATCATTTGTGACACTGCTATGGGAGTCAAAATTGATGCTCAAAAAGATACTAATTCTGAATATGTGAATGCAGTTTACATATTAGGAGAAAGTTTTATGAGAAGAAATTTACACTTTAGTGGTTGGTTTGACTTTATTTTCTATAGAACAGAATATGGTAAACAATATGCTAAAAGTTTAAAAACTTTACATCAATTCACGAGAAAAGTAATTCATGACAGAAAACAAGAAAAACTTAATAAGAAAAGTAATGACAGTTCAATAGATGAAGATTCCGTTGTTGGCCGAAAGAAAAGAATGGCATTTCTTGATTTACTACTTGAGCATCATTTGTCACCTGATTCTCAGTTAAGTGAAGAAGACATTCGAGAAGAAGTCGATACTTTTATGTTTGAAGGCATGATATTAAAGATTAATTTTATCATTCGTTCTGAACAACTTTCAGATAAGTGTTTGATAAACTATACTTGTTAACCTCAGGTCATGACACAACAGCAATGGGAATTTCGTGGTCTATATATTTGATTGGTTTAGACAAACAAGTTCAAGAAAAAGTTCATTCAGAAATCGATTCTGTTTTTGGTGATGATAAAACCAGATCTGTTAATAACGAAGATTTAAAAAACTTGAAATATCTCGAATGTTGTATTAAAGAAGCTCTTCGTATCTACCCATCAGTTCCGGCCATTGCTAGATTAGTAAATGAAGATTTTCAAATGGGTTCATATACAATACCTAAAGGCTCAACAATTGTTGTACATCCTTATGCTCTTCATCGAAATGAAGAAATATTTGCACAACCAGAAGTTTATAGACCAGACAGATTTTTATCGGACAACTTAACAAAGAGTAGTCCATATGCTTATGTTCCATTTAGTGCTGGTCCGCGTAATTGTATTGGACAGAGATTTGCATTAACTGAAGAAAAATAGTTTTAGCAAATTTGTTCAGAAATTTCTCGGTTACTTCTGTCGATCATAGAGACAAAATCAGAGCAGCCATTGAATTAGTGACCAGACCTAAAGATCCACTTAAAATCAAACTTGAACTACGATAGATTAAAGCTTTAAATTGCTTGACGACATAGATTTATGCTCTTTTTGCATAATATAATCACATTATTATTTAGGTAGTTTGCCGTAATGCGGTAATAAAAGTTTAAATACAAATAAAATATTAACTTCATATAATTTGTTGAATATTAAAACAAATGCGGATGAGAGCAAATTAATAATACTTGAGTCATATTTAATAGGTATTTCCTTTTGGAACAGATATTTCTTGTCATTATCGTTATATACAAAAACTATGTACAGGCGACATATAAATGTTACGCATTGATCCTGGATTAATCCGTGATGCGGATAAGATAAAAGGATGTTATATAAATTTAAATAATTGTAAGTTAGTCTTTGATAAACATGATCAGTATCTTAGTGTCGTTCATTGGAAAAATCAATTTAATATTAGTAATAACAATCAATCAGTCATAGAGCCAAAACACTGTTCAGACCTATCAAATTATTTTAATGAAATACCAAATTATGATTCATTCAAATGAGGACTTTAGTGAAAAGTGAAATTTTTTTCAATTTTAAGCTGAAATCAAGGACTTGAAACGATTTTATTTACTTTATAAATCTCAAGCGTTTAGTCGTTACAATTTTGATTCAGGTAAAAATTACTCAGTATTATTCAACTTTAGTATATTTTAATAAGTGATTTTTGCATACAAAAGTATAGATCATGTAAATATTGATTAATAGTTAAAAAGTACAATCAATTATAAGTACTAAATTATAAAATCACTCGATTTTTCGAATAACTTTTGAACTAAAGTAGATAATTTAATGATATTTTTAAAATCTTTTAGAAAAGTTTTAATTTGTGTACTCCTTTGAGACAAGCTTTCAACTTGTCGTTCAATGCATTATTACTCGTGATCTCTGGGTTGAAATTGCTAACAAAACCATCTAAACTGTGTATTTAGCTAACTCATTAATCTATTTTCTTATAATAACTAATATTTGTTTCATAGTGATTTAGCTACGTCTCTAGTTGGAACTCAATTTTATAGTTTTGTTAATTTTTATTTATTTGACAGTTTTTCATATTCACTTATCAATACTTACAAACGCTGTACCACTTAGGCTGCCAACTGTCCAGGCCTGACCTGGATCGTCCGGTTTTCGGGGGTCTTGTCCAGTGACCAGTGCGGGGTCTGACCTGGACATTGTAATGTTCAGTTTTTATCACTGACAATATATCTCAATTAAAAACATGTATATAATGTTAAAAACATGATAACTGATTACATACTGTAATATAGGTTTGTTTTTCACATACAATAAGCATGTAATAAGTTTATTATACATTATTATATGAAATATTGTGGACAATAATGAGTACAAACAATGGTAATTTTTTACAAAACATTAATCGATAACTTTTTTTTAATGGTCTAATAGTTTATGGCATTGAAATGTAGTGTAATGTCAAATTATTTAATTGAAATATGATATGATTTGTGCGAGAAATGAGTGATAAAACCCGGAATCATTTTATTTAAATAATTTATTATTCAAATAAAATGATTAAATGACTGCCCAGTTTTGTCCAGTTTTTTTTATTTTTCAGTTGGCAGCCGTATGTACCACACCACAACTTAATGACCAGTTCAAGCCAGTTTAGATGTATAAGTTTCTGCAATAATAGCCACAACTTGAGTTAATTGATTAGAGTTAAATAAAATGAATTTTGATTGATCTAATGAAATGCGGTTTGGTCTCCATAACTAAAGGACAACTTCTAGAAATAGCTCATGGCTCACACATAACATTGCAACACATTCACGCAAGAGCATCTTGGCTACACTCACATCAAGTTCTTGTCCAATCTGTTATTCTGACAATCGTGACAGTTGCCATTAGCAACAGGCCACATGTTATTCATTCAAAGACGTGAATAACTGATGGATTGTTAAAAGGCCAGAAATGTAAGTCAATTGATTTGAGTAGATTCGAAAAATTACTGATGAAAATGAATATCAAATTCTAATGAGTAGTTATTCTTAAAGTAATGATTTAGTTGTCTTCGAATCGATCGAGGCTGAAATCACAGCTGAAAGCGCGAATCTACTTATTAGAACACTTCTCCTGTCTCTAGTCAATCAGTAAATCTGGCGTTTCGATGATCAGTGAACTGGTGTAAAGCCTTTATATGATTGGTTGGAATCAATTAAATACTTTTAACTACCTATTGTGAACTTTGGTTCGGAATCAAAACTCTGTTCAAACCTTGTTATGTCATCAGAGTTTGTTGTTTGCCATTAATTCTGGTTGTTTTCTGAAAAAGTTGGATCTTATTTAGAATATGTATTAGCATTTATTTTATATTTAATCATTTATATGGTAATGAATTAAAGTAAAAAGATTTTTTAACTTGCGTTTAAGCGACACATTGAGTGTTTTCTAAATGAAATGGTTTCGCTCGTGCACTACTCGGCTCTACATTTAAACCGATTCAAACTTTTTAAAAGAAGTTTAAGTATAAGTAAGATATAGTATGTAATAAATGAAATTGCGATATTCGTTTGGGCGGAGTTTTATTACAACATTGCTTACAACAACTGAATCACAACAAAAACAGAACAATATGAGACAACAGCATTTTTCAATATATCGTCGGTTGAGTGCTATAAATTGCTCAAGTAAACTCATTAACTCGCCCAAAGAACAACCCACCATAAGTAATTGTGCGTGGACAAAACGTTTGACCTCATGGTTCGATGGCAAATATAGAAACACATCCTAAACAAGAATGTTCAAATTTTTTATGCGTACAATTCCATAAAGAAAATTTTCTAAAATTTTTTAACACTGCGTCTATAAAAGAAAAAATGACTCCAAAATTTCATTGACCTTCGTCCAATCAGTTTTCTTTTGAGATCTCGCTCAAAATATCGCTAAAATTACAGGGATATTTTGGGAAATTTTTAGATTGGTGCAAGACTTAGAACATAATGAAATCGACGATTGAGGATTTTATTTAAACGGCTGTATAACGAGCTCGAAACATCCAACATCACATAGTTAAAGAGTTTTTAAAGAGTGGTATTCAAAATTTCAAAAGTGAATAAATCTTGAAGCGCTCATCTGATATGCTTAAGACTTATGTTTCTAAAAACTGTATGCAAAAATCTTTGGAATGAAATGCATATAATCTGTTTAATAGGTCCAATGATGGACATCGGTGATATGCATTTTATTTCAAAGGTTCTAAAAACACAGTTTCACACAGTTTCACACAGTTTCTAGAAATATGTCTTAAGCATGTGAGTTGAATGCTTCAAGAGTTATTCACTTTTAAAATTTTGGATACCACTCTTTAAAAATTCTTTAGCTATACGATGTTGAGTATTTCGAGTATTTTATAATTAATTATTTTATAGAGAAATTTGAATATGCAAGTTGGACTAAGATCCCAAGACCTAGCCTTAGGACCACCATATTTGATATGTGAACTTCACTCGAGTCTCCGGTCATATTGACACCCAATACATAATCCTGGATCCGGCCACTAGGGACCTAGGCCCAACTTTTTGTAGCTGGGCTCTAGGGTCCCAAGTGGGGTATCGATGAACTCGTCTCATCGAGCTGAGTCCGACGATATATATAAAGTGGGGGTGGAGTGGGCGGAACACTCTTACCTCCATAAAGTACAATCATACCAAACACCCTGTATATTATGTAAATAGTTTTTTGGCTATAACTTTTTAACTAATTGACCTAAGCGGATTTGGCCTACGCCACTGTGAAATGCTCGCCGAGTGCCTTCAAACGACACCCATATTGTGGGCGTAGACTGTAAGGGGGCGGTGCCTATTTAAGTGGGTGTGTCTTTGGAACGAAAGAGGGTAGGGCTTTGTGAGTGATGCCATTCGATTCCTCTCAACGAGTACTACTAAAACATGGCCTTATCTGATTTTTATGACACGTGGCCAATTTAATGACAGTTAACCCAAACGTTTATTCGATTGTAAACACATTTTAAACCATTAAGTTATGCAAGAAATTAATGTGAATATAGTTTTAGTTTTATAATTCAGACTTCATTTGTTTTCATATTTAGTTAAATTTCTAAACTCTGTAACAAATAGGGAACAATGTTGTTCAACAAACTATAAATTAATGTGAAATGCATGTCATTCAAACATTGCTTTTAAGTGTTTGCTAACTTTGGTCCCAAACTTTTGTCTTACCTCAAGATTTGAATCTGATGAACAAATATTGAATCAGTTCAGAACAACTGATATTCATATTGAAACGACCGGCATATTCAAGAGATCAGTGAATTAGCATTAATTAGTATTATCAACAATTATAGTGAATCATCCTTTAATCCATTACACTTAAATCTGCTACAACTAAACGCAAGCACTACGTCAAACTCACACTCATTGTTAAGCGATATATCGCAAATCCGTCTCTAACCAAACTAAGTTTCATCTTCGGGTTTATGTATTGATCACACGATTCATTGCTCTGAGAGTGTACATCTATTTTGATGGACTCTTACATTTGTTTCTAACAAATATTCATCTCCTGTTCAATACATCAACTAATTGATGCATTTGACAAATTACAGTGTCAATAAAAATTCATTTGAATTATGTTTCGAATAATGACATCAATGGACAAACAGGTAATAAATGAACTCTTAAAACTTGATGAAGATATTTGAATGATTCGTGTGAAGACGTCGATGTCTTATGTAATTCAATTGATGATGATTAAAACGATGGACAGCTGTGAACCATATATTATCAAACTGATTGAGCAGAACCTGAAGATCACTATTCTAGTTTTTAACTGTTGGACTTCGATATAATGCTCGATAGTAATTACAAGCGTTGGATACTAGAAGTCAGCATTTATTTCAGCTTGAGATCTAATTCATCTGATTATAATGATGTGAAAAATGAATAAGTATTTTTTAAACATAAATGGCTATCAGATACCTCCCCATTTGAAGAAGTTTGGTAGCTGTCCAAACTTTATTCTCTTTAATAAACATTTTGATTGCGCACAACTCAGTAGTGAGGAGAAGATAAAAATACGAACCAGACTTTATATCTATCGATTTGAATTAAATTTATTAATTTTATTGATTGACTGATGTTATGGTTAAGGGGGAGTTAATCGGCGAGACCCCATAAAAATCAAGAGGGGACTCAAATCGATAGCACTCGCTGAGATAAATCGAAATCTGAAAATTTTTGAAGTCACGCCCACCCGTTCAAGAGATATGCCCACTTTTCTATAATTATTTTATCGTTGAATTCTGAGTCAAATCTTTAGCTTAATTTCTAACAATTTTTATAATTTGCACTCAGCTTTGGTTTAAACACTAGTTGGAATTCAAACTTCATGAACGGGCGGGTGTATCTTGTATACGTTTCAATTTATCTGATAGAATGCTATCAACAAGACCTATCATATGATTTTTACGATGCCCCACCCATCCATGAATAGGCATAGTGTAAATTCTATTTGAAATGGGCGTATCTTTTGAATTGGTAGGCGTGGCTCATATGTATTTATATATTTCGATTCGTCTCGTGAAGTACTATCGATTTGAGCCGCCTCTCGATTTTTATGGGGTCGCGCCGACTTACTCCCCCTTAACCCTTAAGCCCTTTTGGAAATAAACTCTTCATAAAATTATCATTTATTCTAATGCCATAAACTCATGCAGACGGTAGAAAGAAGTAGAGACACGATGCAAGCTCCTTCAATTACTAATATGATTAATTACCAGTGGTATATTTGACAGAACTTTATTTTCCGGACAGATGTTTCTTAGTGGTGTTCGTTTCCTTTAAAAATCTTCTCTACAAACTGCGGTTAAGTTACCTTAGCTTCATTTATGAGTTTTCAATATAAATTGAAAGTTTAGCTTTGTTTTGCATATCACTTTAATTTGAATATATTTGAATGGAGTAAGTATGCTTTTAATTAAATCAAATTGAAGGTTTAACTTCTTTTTAGAATAATATTAAATCAGATTAAACAATCCATTCAATGAAAAAAGTAGACAAAACTTTGCAAACCTTAAAAGTATTTCTAAGTATTTTAATTTGATTTTAAGAGGGACGAATTATTTAATAAAACTCATTTGAATAAAAATAAAAATTAATTTGTTTAGTAAAATGCACGCAATAAAGCAAAAAATAGATATAAAACCTCAACTCAGTTTTTCCCAGAAGCGTATAGCGGTCATTAAACTCTCTTTCGCGAAGAAGCATTTAATTATTAATATGATTATTTACTAAGGGACTATTTAAGACTATAGTAGTGATTTTGTTATATTCATACTTTCGAGCAATGACTGAAACTTTTTAAATTAAGTTTTATTCAATTATTTGATGTTTAAAATAGCTTCGAACAAAGAATCGATGTGTAAATATTTTCTAATGTTTGACATACAAAATAATATACATGTTTATGAGGAAATCATTACATTCAATTTAATTGATATTTATTAATATTTAGTTTAACAGATGCGCATATTATGATGAAATCAAATAAACATCATATCGTATCTGTTACTATAGGAAATGGACTGTAGACTATGTAATATGATATTCATATATATCCTATCCATTACTTTTATTGATACGGAACACAAACTTTCCTCATTCAATGTTATGCCATTGAGGACATAAACTAATAGAAATGTTTATTCAACTACTTTCAGACTTTACCAAACCATTTACTAATTTAATTGTAGCTCAAATTTATGGTTTGGTATTTCTATCAACTTCGATATTAATTGCGATCTGGTATTACCATAAAGTTGGTCGAAAAGCTTACTATTTAAGAAAATGTCCAGGGATTCCGACTTATCCATTTGTTGGTAATACTAATTTGTTGACCAATGGAATTTTTAGACCACCATCAGCGGATATAAGTATCAGTAAGATTTCCAAAACGAACTTATTTAATTTATATTTTTCAAACGTTTCCAAAGTGACACTTTTGCGCTAAAACTTATTGAATTAAAAGATGAAAAGTTTGGTTTTCAGTTTGACAATATTTGTCAAAAATGGATTGTAGTAAAATTAATATCATTCTTTAATAATTAACATTTTAGTGATGCTTCGAATTACTCTTGGATTTACTAAAGTTTTTCCGAAAAGTTTTTTTGTGTTTTGGTTGGGTTGGGATCCAATGATTGTTTTATACAGACCAGAATTTATTGAAGTAAGTAATGGATATAAAGTAACTTTTTTAAACATTGAAGCTGTAATGAAATTATCTTCAATGTTTACAAAAAAAGTTATCGACAAAACTTGAGACCAGTCGACTGATAAATTCTAGACTTTATGTAAAGCTCTGAAAAAACCATAATGAACTATAATCAGACTTTGAGATGAAGTACTTCTACAACATGATACTTAATTTTAGTAAATTAAGAGATAAAACGTTAATTAAAAATTTAAGAGTGTAAAATAAATTTTTAAGTTTGCCGAAACAAAAAAAATTAGATGAGAACATTTTAAAACAAACTATTGATTTTTGAAATCAGTCAAGAAGTAAAAATGAGTTTCAAGTCGATATTCATTTATTGACAATCATGTTATGTTTATGACAATTATGATAGTTACACTTACCATAAAAACTAGTTATTCGTCAAACGATTAGATAAACTAATTTTCTTCTAAGTATTATTTACTTCCAAAGATGACAAGCTTTCTTAAAATTCATATTAAATTAAGTTTATTTGTTTTTAAAAATTAGATCGTATTATCCAGTAATAAACTAATTGAAAAGTCTATAAATTATAATTATCTTCATCCATGGCTTGGAAGAGGATTACTAACTAATACTGGAGACAAGTGGAGATCAAGAAGAAAATTATTGACTCCAGCCTTTCATTTCAGAATAATCGATGATTTCATACCTGTTATTAACGAACATTCTGTTACATTAGTTGATCTATTGAAACAAAAACTACATTCAATAGTTGATGACATTTGTCCTTATGTCACATCATGTACTTTAGATATCATTTGTGACACTGCTATGGGAGTCAAAATTGATGCTCAAAAACATACTAATTCTGAATATGTGAATGCAATTTACATATTAGGAGAAAGTTTTATGAAACGAAATCTACACTTTAGTGGTTGGTTTGATTTTATTTTCTACAGAACAGAATATGGTAAACAATATTATAAAAGTTTACAAACTTTACATCAATTCACGAGAAAAGTAATTCGTGACAGAAAACAAGAAAAGGTTAATAAGAAAAGTAATGACAGTTCAATAGATGAAGATTCTGTTGTTGGTCGAAAGAAAAGAATGGCATTTCTTGATTTACTTCTAGAGAATCATTTGTCACCTGATTCTCAGTTAAGTGAAGAAGACATTCGAGAAGAAGTCGACACTTTTATGTTTGAAGGTATTATATTTAAGATAAATTTTTATCGTTCATTATGAATATCTCTTAAGTAAATATTTGGTTAATTATTTTTGTTGACCTCAGGTCATGACACAACAGCAATGGGAATTTCGTGGTCTATATATTTGATTGGTTTAGACAAACAAGTTCAAGAAAAAGTTCATTCAGAAATCGATTCTGTTTTTGGTGACGACAAAACCAGACCTGTTAATAATGAAGATTTAAAAAACTTGAAATATCTCGAATGTTGTATTAAAGAAGCTCTTCGTATCTACCCATCAGTTCCGGCCATTGCTAGATTAGTAAATGAAGACTTTCAAATGAGTTCGTATACAATACCTAAAGGCTCAACACTATTCATATATCCTTATGCTCTTCATCGAAATGAAGAAATATTTGCACAACCAGAAGTTTATAGACCAGACAGATTTTTATCAGACAACGTAACAAAAAGTAGTCCATATGCTTATATTCCGTTTAGTGCTGGTCCGCGTAATTGTATTGGACAGAGATTTGCATTAACTGAAGAAAAAATAGTTTTAGCAAATTTGTTCAGAAATTTCTCGGTTACTTCTGTCGATCACAGAGACAAAATCAAAACAGCCATTGAATTAGTTACCAGACCCAAAGATCCACTTAAAATCAAACTTGAACTACGATAGATTAAAGCTTTAAATTGCTTGGTAAACATTTTACGAAATTTGCATAATATAACGACATTAATTAAGAAGTTTGTTTTGAAGAATTAACAAGCTTTTAAATGCAAATAAAGTATATACTTTGGATAATTTTTTCAATGTCAAAATAAATAAATAAAAAGAACTAATTAATAATATTTGATTCATATAAGACATATTTTTCTTTTTCACATTAGGTTGTTCAGAGTCTTATTTTTCGATTTATAAAGTAGCAATAATTCGGTTTTAGAATTGTTTACTTATTCAAGTGAAGCGCTAAACTCAAGTGTAATTACATATTTATAAATTTTTCATTAAAAAAAATTTTAGGTAATAGTGTTTCAAGTTGCCGTTATGTCTACAGATGAAGTCCACATTCTGCATTGTATTCTTTATTAGTTTAAAAGAGGCAGTAATGCCACGGAGGCCACAAGAAATGTTTCTTACGTCATGCAGGTGTATTGATGCCCCTAAATGTAACTATTGGCTCTTCAAATCCCGATCAGGCGATTTTCACTTCAAATATGCCTGATCTCCAGAATAGCCAACGGAGCTAAACAATGACCTGTTGTTGGTAGGCCATTGAAGAGAATCCGCATCTAACCACTCGAGAACTGACCGAGAGATTCATTTGTTTAAATTCGACTATTCACTAACATCTTCGAGAGCTTTGATCAAGAGGAGGGTCAATAGACACGGTGTTTGAGTTCCACATGGGCTTTTAGTTGATCGACGAACACATCGCACCTCATTTTGCGTTTCTCTGCTAGCTAGACGAGTCATCGACCCATTCTTGGATAGTATTGTGACGAGAGATGAGAAATGTTTTTTATGTCAAAGTCCAGCGCAAAAAAAATTGATTTAACTAGACTAGGAAGCGGTTCCGACCGCAAAACTTGGCTTACACCTGATAAAAGTGGTACTTTGTTTTAGGTGAAATATGAAAGGTGTGCTTAACTTTGAATTGAGCTCTTGGATCCCAATCAGACCATTACTGCTGATGTCTGCAATCAGCAGCTAAAGTGAATACAAGAGACTCTTGTGTGGGATCGGTCAGCACTGGTTAATCTAAAAGGAGTCATTCTCCTTCACATCAACGTTCGGCGACACGTCGCAAAAGTGACGAAACAATAAATTCGAAAGTTGGGATGGGAAGCGTTGCCACACACCGCCTTATTCAACAGATATTGCGCCATTCGACTACCATATGTTTTGTTCGCTACAGCACTTCCATGAGGATAGAAGTTTCAAAGATATCGACGAGATTCTCGAAGACACCAGTTCATTCTTTGCCTCAAAAAGGATCATTTTCTATCGGAACTGAATTGAAAAACTGCCACAAAGATGAAAGACTATTGTTGAAAATTATTGAAATTATATAAATGATTAAAGTTTAGCTTCCTTATTTTAAAATTTGTAACTTTAATAAAAAAAAAAGAATGCAAGACTTTCTGAACAGCCTAATATAAAAATTGTGGACAATTGAATGCTTCTCTGCAAAATGCAGTTAGGTTACCCTAGCTTCTTTTGACTTTTGATAGAAATTGAAAGTTTGAACTTAGTTTTAAATATGATTTTAATATGAATATATTTTTGAATGGACTAAATATGTCTAATTGAGTAAAACTGAAAAGTTTAATTTCTATTTAAATTAATACTAAATTAGATTAAATTACCCTTTCAATGAACGAAAGTAAACAGATCTTTTGTAAATTTTAAAACTATTTCAAAGTGTTTTAATTTGATTTTAAAATAAATCTTTCAACAAAATTCATTTGAATAAAAACAAAAATTAATTTATTAAGTAAAAGCGCACATTTGTGCAAAAATTATCTAAAATTTTTAAGCAGTTATTCTCAAAACTGTATAGCAGTCAACTCGTTTTTGCAGAGAAGTATTCGACTATAAATATGATTATTTACCAGTGGTATATTTGAGAATATAATAGTATTTTTGATACATCTATAACGAGGTCCAGGAATTATTTTACTTTTTATGTTGCTTAACCAGAATAGCAACGATACATAAATGAATAAAAAAACTATTGACCAACTAGTGCATTAACAATCATTTAAAAAGTCTAAAGTTTAGTCATTTAGTGGTTATTATTCAATACATAAACAAAAAATTACAAAAATTTATTGCCAAACAGCAAAACTTAAATTGATCATCTACATCATACTAAGATATACCCTCCCTATAATTCAATACATTCCTTACTTTGAGCCAATAGTATCCGGGTACGGAAATTTATTTTACTTTTTATATTATACCTATTTAATCTTACTGATTAACGCGCAATAGGAAACTCAATCTAACCTAATCCTAATCTAACTTAACCTAATTTCGGTTTTAGAAAATGTCTTATTTTTATCTTTAGTTACATATTTATATTTACATCTACTTTCGATATATCAGTCTTATCCCTAAAATTAGGAAAGCCTGTAACTCTGTTCCATTTGATTTGTGGCTGAAATGTCTATTATAGTTTTTGTTTTACTTATCGAGTACTATCTCTATACCAAACTTGGTGTTCATATACCGCATAAGGCTGCTCGAAAGAACAGCTTTACAGAGATTTAATTGTACCAATAAATCATATAGATTTCAGCCCAAAGGAGAGTTCCGCGGCCCCATAGAGCTCGGCCCCCAACCTCCGATTTTTTTGATATTTTTTATGCTGATAAAGAGGCTAAAATTAATGATAGTTTCTGCTTATGACCTTGAGTTTTAACCTATATTATATATACTAGAAATTTTCAAAGCTCAAAAATTCAAAATTCAATTACAAGAAAACGGTTGAAGTTTTTTGAAAATTTTTTTCACTAAAAATATCAGTATAATCAATAATTTTTACCACCAAAATATAAAACTTATTGGTTTAGAGATTAAAATTTTATAATAAAAAATAATTTTCAAAATTTTTTTTAAATATGGCGCCCCAAAAGACCCAAACAAAAAATCAAAGAATTTGTAAGATCTAATCGTGAACTTTATTTTTATTCAAAGATCGGGTTGGGTCTTTTGGGGCGCCATAGTTAAAAAGACGAAAATCTCTCAAAAATATTTTAAGTCGTTTTTTATGTAGATGAATATTTAAAATATTTTTAAGATTAATCTTTACTCAAAATCTTATTCAAACACAAGGTTTCTGTCAAAGAAACGTTGATCATTCTCTTGTAATGAATTTTTGAACGTCTAAACCCTAAAAATTCAAACACATTGTAGACTTTGACATCAAAATTAATACACAAACTACTTTCGATTTTGATCTGATTCAATTAAATGAAATTCATAATAGTCAAAGTTTCCAAAAGTAAACTGATTTTATTGTTCTATAAAAAATTAGTTTATACATATCTGAGGGGCCGGGACCAATGTCATTTAGGAACTCCTCTTTCTTCGATGACCGAAACTGAGGTACCGAAGGGTTTTCGTTGAGCTGCACATATCGCACATTAAGCTTATCGTAAATTTCAATAGTCTCTCGAGCATAATGAGCTGATGCGAATTCGGGCCAGAATATAAAATTCTGGTCGCAATGGAATTCACGGATAATTGGCATCAACTCCTTCGTAATGCGCCTCGTTTTGTACACTTTTGCACTAATATTGCCCGCGATCTCGTAAAAATGCATTGGAGCCACCATTGCGATCGATTTCTAAGATAAAGCTTTCCAATCGTTTATCCGAGTTCATATTGATTTAAATTAACTATACTTTTCTTTATTAATTTTTGGATAAATTATTTCATATTAATCAAAAGCAGAGATTATTGGCTTTATTTTGAAGCTAGAAAACTATTTGAAGGTTTCGGTAACTAGAGATACAATCTCATGAACTTTTACAAAATTTTAATCCTCATCCGATAGTTTCTAACGTTTGACATACTAAAAGTCATATATTAATACTTGTTTTTGACAAAATTATTCCATTCAATTTAGTCAGTGTTCATGAATATTCATTATGACATATGTATAACTATAAAAGCAAAACAGCATTACTTGATCTTAGTTACTTGAGGGGTAGGTTATTAAATGAAACAGTGTTTAATCAGCTTTAGAGAGTAGAACATAAACTCTTTTCCTCATTCAGTGTTTTACTATTGAGTACATAAACTAATAGAAATGTTTATTCAAATGCTTTTATACTTTTCTAAAATATTTACTAACTTAATTATAACTCAAACTTATGTTTTTGTGTTTCTATCAATTTCGATATTGACTGCGATCTGGCATTACCATAAAGTTGGTCGAAAAGCTTACTATTTATCAAAATATCCAGGAATTCCTAAGAATACATTTGTCGGAAACGCTTCTTTGTTGACCCATGGACTCTTTGGACCATTACCGTCGGATGTGACTACCAGTAAGGTTTTCAGAATCAAATTATTCAATTTGAACTTTATCAAACATTAAAAATTCAATTTTTGTGCTAAAAGTTTTGTTTTCTTTTGATAATATTTATCAAAATATTTCAAGTGAAAATGAATATCTTATTGGTTTACAACCATTAATTTAGTAATACTTCAGATGTTTCTTGGACTTACTAAAGTTTTTCCGAAAAGTTTTTTTGTATTTTGGTTGGGTTGGGATCCAATGATTGTATTGTACAGACCAGAATTTATTGAAGTAAGTTATGAAAATTTTTTTTTAAATATCGAAGCTTTTATGGAACTTTCCTGTTGTTTACAAGTTTTTCAATGCCATCGATAGCAACATTAAGATCATTCGTAAGACAATTTTTAGACTTAAATTAAAGTTCTGAGAGAAAGCGGAATAAACTCTAACCTGAAGCACAGTCGGTCGATAAAGGTTATGCATAGTCCCGGATTAATCTCTGATGCGTTTGAATAAGGGGACTAGACAGAAATTGAAACTATATTAGTGTCGTAGCGTCAAATTATAGCATTGCTCAATAATTAAAAACATAATATGAGTAATGTTATTCGTAGCTGAAGTCAGTTTATTTGATATTCATAATAAAAACAAGGTCATACAATGAAAGTTATTGATATGATATATCAAACTATTTCAATATAAATAGCTCAACGATCAACTGTGATTCAATTTTAATAGTTTTAATAAGGAGTTGGACCGCCTTCCTGACCTATCACTTGTAACGATGTGGCATCCATTTAGCTAACTTAATACAAGGATGAGATGAGTCAAGTCTATTATGTGAAAGTTCCAAACTAGTTTTTGAATATTCATTTATTGATTAGTATCACCAAATATAATACAGATCTGAATGAGCTGTTAAGTCCTTAGGTTTATCAACTGTTCTGCATCTTTTTAGTGATGACAAACACACAACTTTTATCTGTCGACGGTACTAGATAAGGATCTTTTACAAAGTAGTATTTTGTTCTACAGTCTGTTCTTTCACCTTCTAAACTTCAATATAGCAGTTAAAGCTTTTTATATTTTGATATTTTAATCAGATGTCAAATAAATTAATCATCGATTCAAAATATGACACTCTGAAACAAACTTTTAACAATAAAATTGAATGTAGCAGAACTAGTGTTTATAAAAGCAATCAATACTTTATAACATATGAATGCCCCGATAATAAAAAAGCCTATCTCTTAAAGCATTGAAACGAGTAAAACGCACTTAAAGTTGCGTTTCAAAAATGTTTACAAAAACCAAACTCATTGAAACTTAAATATAGAATTTATTATTTGTAACGTGTAATTAAACATATTCTAGGTCAGATTCATTACAATAATCTGATTCTTCAGAATTAAAATTAA
This sequence comes from Archegozetes longisetosus, assembly GCA_018873245.2. NCBI lineage: Eukaryota > Metazoa > Arthropoda > Arachnida > Sarcoptiformes > Trhypochthoniidae > Archegozetes > Archegozetes longisetosus. Next base: position 14,302,625 of record JAEMBT020000001.1, on the reverse strand, counting down.
ATTGTGAGATAAAAAGTCAATATAAAATTTTCTATTTTTTACATCCAAATAGTCTAATAATTAGTTAGAATAAGAGGAGTTCTCTTATTTGGCGAGCCATTAGATAAATGAATCAATTTATTATTGATTGAATTAAACATTTTAAATCCAAATAAAACACTTGATTAATGCTTTATTGATATAAATAAAAACTAAAGCTTTGATGTTATATAATGATCATCAATATTGTACTGTTCATAATGAACATAACACAAATTGATTGCGCATTCTCTTAAAGTTAGATTTGATTAGCATTAAATTCTATTGTGATCAAGAGTTTTTTAAACATGATTATTTATAAATTTTTTCCATTGAAACATATATTGAATTTTATTATATGAATAAAGTATGATGTGAGCTCAACGTTTAAAACAAAATCCGAAAAAGAAGTTAACTCGAGATAGGCTTTTTTATTATCGGAGCGTTCATATGTTGAAAACATCCATTATCTTACTAAACAATGATTAAATCTTTTAATCATATTGCCTGAAACTTTTAATAAAGTTTGAGGAATTATTTTGTTGATCAAAACAATAATTAATTTATAAATACGCTTTGTAAATAAAGCTGTCTCTTTTATTGTAAACATCATTTTTAACACTAAACGTGTTTTTAAACAAAACAATAATTAAGGAACAATCTTTTGTTCGACTTATTTGAAACTTTGTTTAGCCATTTGATCGGATGGATGAGTAATATTAAAGAAAAATAGCGCTCAATATATGAGTTTAGAAGATAAAAGAATAGAATGTATATATGAATAAAAAGTTAACTAAAAAATTAAAGATTTTTAAATATTTCAAATTTACCGAGACAAGCAAATCCAAATAAGAATTATTTAAACAAATTATTCAGTTTTAGAAACATTCAATAAATAAAAGTTAGTTTTAAGTCACTGTTCACATATTTCAAATAGTTCATCATAAAAGAAACTTTATGTCAAAAAATGACGAAATATTGTGTAGTTTAAGAGCTGATAAGTTTTTCAAATCTTACACTCAAATAAGTTTATTTGTTTTTTAAAAATTAGATCGTATTATCCAGTAATACACTAATTGAAAAGTCTATAAATTATAATTATCTTCATCCATGGCTTGGAAGAGGATTAATAACTAATACTGGAGACAAGTGGAAATCAAGAAGAAAATTATTGACTCCAGCCTTTCATTTCAGAATAATCGATGATTTCATACCTGTTATTAACGAACATTCTTTTACATTAGTTCATCGACTAAAGCAAAACGTCCACTCAATAATAGATAACATTTGTCCTTATATCACATCATGTACTTTAGATATCATTTGTGACACTGCAATGGGAGTTAAAATTGATGCTCAAAAAGATACTAATTCTGAATATGTGAATGCAGTTTACATATTAGGAGAAAGTTTTATGAAACGAAATCTACACTTTAGTGGTTGGTTTGATTTTATTTTCTATAGAACAGAATATGGTAAACAATATTCTGAAAGTTTACAAACTTTACATCAATTCACGAGAAAAGTAATTCGTGACAGAAAACAATAGATACTCAATAATAAAAGTAATGTGAGTTCAATAGATGAAGATTCTGTAGTTGGCCGAAAGAAAAGAATGGCATTTCTTGATTTACTTCTTGAGCATCATTTGTCACCTGATTCTCAGTTAAGTGAAGAAGAAATTCGAGAAGAAGTCGACACTTTCATGTTTGCAGGCATGATATTTAAGATTAATTTTTACCATTCATTCTGAATAACTTTCAAATAGACACTTGTCCAATTTTTCATTGATCTCAGGTCATGACACAACAGCGATGGGCATTTCATGGTCAATATATTTGATCGGTTTAGACCAAGAAGTTCAAGAAAATGTTCATTCAGAAATTGATTCTATATTTGGTGATGATAAAACCAGACCTGTTAATAATGAAGATTTAAAAAACTTGAAATATCTCGAATGTTGTATAAAAGAAGCTCTTCGTATCTACCCATCAGTTCCGGCCATTGCTAGATTAGTAAATGAAGACTTTCAAATGGATTTATATACAATACCTAAAGGCTCAACAATTTTTATATATTCTTATGCTCTTCATCGAAATGAAGAAGTATTTGCACAACCAGAAGTTTATCGACCAGACAGATTTTTATCAGACAACATAACAAAGAATAGTCCATTCACTTATATTCCATTCAGTGCTGGTCCGCGTAATTGTATTGGACAGAGATTTGCATTAGCTGAAGAAAAGATAGTTTTGGCAAATTTGTTCAGAAATTTCTCGGTTACTTCTGTCGATCACAGAGATAAAGTTAAAGTCGCTATTGAGTTAGTGACTAGACCCAAAGATCCCCTTAGAATCAAACTCAAGCTACGATAGATTAATGTTTTATTACTTGACATGGCTTTATGAGCTATTTGCATAGTTCTATCATTAATTAATAAGTTGATTGTAAATTAACAAAATTTCTAGTTTAATATGCGAACATTTTATAGTGAATTGAAAATATTAGGTAACCTGTTGAGTATGAGAATGAATCGATGAAAAACTAAGACTAATCAATCTGATGTAGTATTTATGAGTTTGATGTCTAAAAATGATAACTCGATTTTAAATTAGGAGTTTAATATTATAATAAATTCTTGTTACTCCTATAAGTTGTAGTAATACTTATCAATATACGCATACCTTCGTTCAATAATTCGAACTTTTGAGTAGTTTTATACATTAAAAGCTTGACATAACGAATCTCAATGTAACGAACATCTCTATAACTAATAATGAGCATAGGCTCGAAAACGACGAGCCTGAGCCTGAGCTTAAATTCTGAGCTCCGAGCCTTAGCCTAAGCATAGAGCCTAAATTGAAACATTGATATAATTATCATAAAACAAAAATCTGAAATAGCATCTATTATCAATGCTTAAAAGTCAAATTAACAATGTAATACAAAAGAAGTTAAAACCAAAAATGAACATTTGGAAATACATTTTAATCTAAGAAATTATTGAAAGACTTTAAACACATGACTAGAGCATTGAATGATATGCATTTATTCATAAACTATGTGCGAAATGCTTAAAGATTACTTTCCCTCTAAATTTATTCTTTATATCAATCCCTTTAAAGCCTATTAAGACTTTAACAGATGATTAGTCAATGATTGGCGTAATTTGTGTGGACCATTGCATGAATTGTTTTTTGTTTGCTATACCTTACTATTATTGCGGTATGTGAAAAAGGAAACGAAATGCTAAGATGTCTCACAAATAATATATGAATAAAGGTATTACGACATAAGATCGAAGAAAGAATATCGAATCAATAATATCGAAAACAAAAAGACCGAATACGACATATGATTGAATGCGACACTACTAAATGCAAAATAGGGTCAAATATGTTATATCAAATTCTAAAAATAAATTATTAGAATAAACCTTTAGTTCGAACTAATCAAATTTATAATTTTTTAGTATAATAAAACATGAAATGATTGATCAAACTTATGTAATTTCATATGTAAGAAAAAATAATCGGATCTTTGACAAAATACAGTAGAAGCTCGATATAAAAGACATTTCGATACAGTACACATATGTAGATACAATGAAGCTTGCACACATTCGATATAAAATATATTTCTTATAGAGTTCTCATAAGTATTATAGTATTAAAATTAAGTTTTCAACTTTAAACTGATATAATATTTCGATTTTCAAGTGCTTTTAAACTAATAACTTCAAAGACAGTATCTCCCAAAAAGTTTCATTTCATAAAAAAAGAAATTTCGAATGTTAATATCTTTGAGAAAAATATTCAGACGAAAATAAATAGTTTTTTAAAAATGTACTTCTATTTATTGAATTGATATTGTTATTTAATATAAACTCTAAAAGTTGATATATTCCAACTTTCGATATTACATATAGAATGATATAAGGAACAAAAATTTTTACTCCTTGAGTATTCGTTATATCGAGCTTTTATTGTACAGTATATAGTTTCACAATTTCAAATAAATTGAAAATAAGAACATTATATATGAATATCAATTAGAAGTTTGAATTATACTGTATTCTGCCTTATCTCGCATTAGATCACATGTCGCATTCGGTCTTTTGTCGCATTCGGTCTTTTTGTTTTCGATATTATTGATTCGATCTTTTTTCATTCGGTATTTTCTCTTCGATCTTATGTCGGGGAATCATGAATAAATGCATACCCTGCTATGCTCTACACATGACGCCCCGAATTGTGTTAACTGCCAATCGATATCTCCTCTTAGTCATTATTATTCCTGCTTTTGATCATATCTGTTCATTTGAAAACTCGTAGCAGTTATGCATAGAATATCAAAGCAAATTTCGAAAGTCAAGGATATGAAGATTGATATCTTTTCCACCAATCAATCGGTTCTGTTTCAAGTCTTCGACTGGATTTCGAAAACATTTATAAATTTCTTAATTAATGTTAACTTTAGGTTTCTTATATATAGTATCTAATAATAATGAAATAGTGGCTTGAGCTCCATCAATAGATTTAGTTTTAGAGTATTTATTGATATGCTCATCAAATATTTATCTGAACAACATTTTAATATTTTTTAGGCTTGATAGGCTGAGCCTGACGACCCTGGGCTCAAAAACCTGAGAGCCTGAGCCTATGCTCTTCATTATTTACAACGAACACAACAGAAATCACCATCCTAAACTCTATGAAATTAAGTTAATATCCATTCTATATAACGAATCTCGATATAAAGAACGTACTTTAGGTACATTGAAATACATGAAAATTTGATATAAAATACAATTAAGGAGTTGAAAATTTTCTAAGGGATAAAAAGCTAACTTTTTAGGGCCAAAATTTTTAAGTAAAACACCATTTCAATTTCATAAATGATAGGTAAAACACACAAAGTTCGAACAAAAAATTTATTTTTTAAAATATCTAATTCTCATCAGTTCAATGCTTAGGAAGTTAGCTGTTTAAAGAAAATATAAAAATACAAATATTAATATTTAGTTCGATTTGCATGTTTTTCAATTACTGATTACATTCTATTAAGCATTGATTGATATATATTTCAACTAAATTACAAGAATCTCTGATATAGTCGCAACATGACTAAAGCGATGTTTGTTAATAATCAAAGATTACACCAAATTTTTACTTAGATTTTGACTTTTAAATATTAGTAGTCAGTTAACAGAATTTTATTTCACTAGATTGAAGCTTATGAAGATAAACTGATGAAATGAAAACTTGATAGCTGACAACACAAGAGTTTCGCATGTCGAGCGCAACAATAGTTATTAAATTCATTATATACAGTAGCTTATGTTTAATGAATGTCTAGAATGTTCTACTGGTATCTCGAAAGATAACTCTACTGCATGTCACGATAATTGCGTCATTGAATCTGTTTATCTATGTGCGACGAATTACTTGCGTTTTTCAAGTCTAGTATTTAAACTGATCCTTAACTACATTCAAAACATTGATTGAGTATTCAGTTTAGCAACAACTCAAAGTTTTACTATTTTTCAAAATTTTTAAGCTTTTTATTCAATAGGAAGTTGCTCTAAAGTAAATATATGGCTTTTTTCAATTCATGTCCCTATTCGCGTCGAAATTGGGCTAATTGTGGCCCTAATCGAAGAGGTCATCGTGGTCGAGGAGGTCTATGGTGTCGAAGAAACTTTAACGACGACATATTTGGTATGGATTGGAATGACTGGAATTTACAGTCCGATTGTTGTGGAGATAATGAGTCTAAAAATGAAGACAAAGAAGAGAACACTAAAGTTTCTCCCATCAAAAACGATGCAAATAAGTTTCAGATCAAGTTAGATGTGAGCCACTACTCACCCGAAGAATTTACAGCTAAGATTGTGGGCAATTATATAGTTATTGATTGCAAACACGACGAGAAAAAAGACGAATACGGATGGATTAGTCGACAGCTTACTCGTAAGTTTGTCCTCCCCGATGATGTGGACACCGAAAAAGTTCATTCGACCCTCTCATCCAATGGTGTGCTGACTGTCGAAGTGCCAAAAAAGAGCAAAGAAGAGAATGTAGTTTTGATTCCTGTTATCCAAGAGAAAGAACCCGTTAATAGTAAGGATGGAAGTGATAATAATTTCTAAGTTATGGATGAAATTGATGAAGCGAACAACCCTACCAAACAGCAACTAATCAAGGAATAATATTGTCAATGTTAATTAAAATTACTTAATGTTATAATAAATTATTGTTTCTTACGTATTAAATACTTTTTTGCGATTTATAGTTTAGTAGTTTTGAAACTTTTAGAACTTATTTATTATTAATGTTGAACTTGTTTTTGTTAAAAATCACTTTAAATATAAATAAATAAAAAATATATCTGAACTTTAAACAAGACTTTTATTGATTGACTTACAAAAATTTTACTGAATACAGTAGAACCTCGTTATTTTGAACACGCTTCTGCCAAAAAAATTTGTTCAAAATAGCGAGTTTTCAAAATAGCTGGTACATTGAAACAGTCCAGAATAAAGGTTCCGCTCAAAGTACAATATTTGAATGATTAACACTAAGATTTTATTTAAATTGAGATCCAGGTTTGAGGCTCGTCCACGAATTTCTGGAACCCGAACTGCTCAGCATTATTAATAATAATGATTTTTTTGTGAAAATTTGATGTGTTATAATGTCTTGAAAGTATTCGACAGATATTTCAAAATAAAGAGGTACATAATATATACACTGATGTTCAAATTGGTTCAAAATACTGAGTATTTTAAAATAAGCGGTTTCAAAATATCGAGTGTCTTCTGTATGCATGAAAATGACTAAAAGATATGAATAATATAGAAATCAATAGGATATTGAATGAATAGTTAATAAACTGAAAGTCATGGTTAGTGTTCTACAGAACCACAGTTAGAGAAGGCGTAAGAATCAGATAAGACATAAAAGGCATCATTGAGGACAAGCCCATTGTAAATTTCGTTTCTTTTACGTTCACGTTATTCTGAATACCAAACAGATAAAACTAATTACACGTAAATGGTAATACGTAAATTATACGTTAATTTAATAACCATCGAAATAATTTGCAAACGTCTATTAATAATTTATTATGAGTTACAGAAACTTGGTTTCAGTAGAGCAACAGATGTGCAGCTTTCTAAAAATTCTTTTGTACAGCTAATGCTTCAGCAGAGCAACCATTCAGTTTAAATAAGCTGTGAATTAACGATTTTGATTTATATTTCAAACATCGGGTTTTTATACATTTTCAATGAATAGTCACAAATGTATCAATATATGTACAAATAAAAGCGGTTAGAGATAAAAATAAACCTTCAATTTTATCATATCAAAATCATATTGAAGATAAAATTTAATATTTAATAATGACTACAATTAAAAAACTTAAAATACTTTGACTTTAGGGGGGAAGATTGAAGACAACTTTTATGTTGAAAGAAATCCGAAAATAACTCAGAAGTTTGTGGTGGCAAAATATGAGCTGAGTAAAACTCGAGTTAAAACATCTATAAAACAAATAAGGAACATCTAAAAGCTTATTAACGGTTATTACCATCAAAAAGAGATATTATTTAAGGATTACTCCGTTTCTCGCTGCGCAATGCGATAAACTTTTGAACTTTATTTGATTTTCTTCAGTTTAATGTGATCAGATTTGGCACTATATCATACTTTTTTTACGAATGATTGTGTAAATTTTTCAACTCTTTATGTCGACTTAAAAGAGGACCTGAATTATAAGATGGAAACGTGCGTTAACCTAATTTAACTTATATTGATAATTGTTCTCAACCTTTTACAATATGTTGCTAAACTTTAGCTTGAATACTTTCTTAAAAATCTTGATTGTTCTATTGAGTTTTTAATCAAAATTTTTAGGTAGTATGTGCTAAAATTTTCACCTATCATGCTATTATTTTAATCTTTTGTTTTTATTTCATTTTTGGTGTGAAATTGTATGCTTTATTCTTGTTTCTTAGAGGAGGTGGAGAGGCATGGGCCACAACCGGCAATTTCGTGCTATTAATGATTTTAGGTCAGAGTCTGTCTTCTAGAGCCGTGTTTACACCCTCTCTAGCTATCTATAACAACTGCAGTGGTTCCAGAAATAATAAAGTAATAAATGTTTGAGATTTCAAAACAATTGCGTAGATAATGAAATATGTGTTTATCAAGGTAATTTTGATAATATCAAAGTGTTAATCTGTGTGACTGCAATTTTCGATATCGATAATGCCAATCATATAGGAATGAGTTTTGGCAAATCTATAAATTTAAGTTGTTAATAGAAAAATTGTTGCAAATGGCATGTTGAAAATTACTTATTCTATAAAATAGCCTTACTTTTTAAATATGTAATTCTAAAGGTAAGTAAATTGAAACTTTACGTTTTAAGGAGCGAAAGGATTTTGGAGACTACTCGAACAAATGATCACAGATCAACTCCAAGAGTTGACACCGTCTTTAGAGATAGAGGAAACTACTTCATTGAACTTGAGTCACTATGAAGCTGATGAAACGTTGAACGATTTTTAAAGGTAAAAATCCAATTTACTGTTAATGTACTTCATTTCTTTTTTAGTGTCTTTATCACTTGGGTCTTGCTGATTGTCATCCACATGTTTAACAATTACAACAAATTCCTCATCCATCAATTGTTGGCAAATAATAACGTCATCGATAGAAATAAATTCTTCAAATCTTTAAACCAGAGATTTTTTTATCTCAATTATTTTGTGCAAATAATTGTTCGACAATTTGATCGCTATTCTGTTAGTATTCATCATTGAAAAAATACTATTTTCTTGAAAACAGTAAGTGTGAACGGAATCCACTATTTCTCTAATACTTGAATCATGCATATAATACGTCACGAAAAAGTCTTTGAACATAGTTTTGACGGTCATTATTGAGCCATATTCTGAGATCTGAATCAACTAGAGATAAAGGCTTAAATCAGGAAATCTCAACTCAAGTTAGAGATGAGTCAGACTCATCTTAAGCTCAGATCAAGTTCGACTTGCATTTCATTAATTCAAATCGAGACTCGATTACGTGATCTCAATTCAAGTCATAGTTTTCTTATTTACGTGTCAATCTTTAGAAGTAGTGAATAGTAACAAAGAGTCATTTAATATTTCATTATCAACTTATTGATATTTAAAATGAATGCTCAAAATCCAGTTAGAGCATATTTCACTCCCGATGAGAAAATTCTATTATCTGAATTAGTGGCTCCTTTTAAAGATGATATCAATACTAGTGGCAATGATAATGCAACAAATCTGAGGCGCGAAAGTGCGTGGAATAAAGTCATGGAAAAGTACAATTCAAGTGATATAACAAAGACTCCTCGAACAACAAAACAATTAAAAATATGTTGGAAAAATATGCTGCAACGCGCGAAGACTACAATGTCTGATGCAAAGAGGTATAAACGTGTAACCAGAGGTGGACCTCCAGGACCCAAACCTGATGTGATCGCAGAAAAAGTTATTGGAATAGTACAAAATACAGTATTACCACTCAACAATCCTTATAATGACGATTACAGCTATCACGGAGATGTCGAACTATTAGAAGAATCACTTATTGAGACCTCAAACTCTCCAGACGAGGTAAAATTCGTGGAATCCAGTTATTCAACTAAAATGAATGCAAAAAATGAAGAACCAAAATGCAAAAAATGAAGAACCAAAATGCAAAAAACGCAGGTCAAGTTTGGACATGAATGTGAGTAAAACTAATAATTTAGAGATGAATATGATTGAATTCTGTAAAGTCGAACACGAAGAAAAGATGAAAGTTTTCAAAATGAAACAAGAGTTACTGCAATTAAAAATCAATCGACAGCAATTAAAAAATATGCATTTATTAACTGAATTGAAAGATAAAGGAATAGAAGTTACTGAAATAGTATCGAAATAAATTGTTTGTGTAATATTCAAATCTATAACTAGATTAAATTTTTATTGAAAATCAAAACTGTTCGTCGTATCTGAAAAATGTGCCTCGATTAATCTTCTTCTGATAGCATTACCACTAGAGGTGTCCGGAAGATTACTTTCACTTAATTCGATACAGTCTTCATAACAATTATTCTCAATGAAATTATCATTTCGTAATTTTGTAAAATTCCATAAAACTGCAACTGCAATGGTAATAGTAAGCGTAGTTGACAATTTTGTATTTAAACAAGTATTTATGCACGGAAATCGTCGTTTCCATTGACCGAATAATCGTTCAATAATATTTCTTGTTTTACAGTGGCTTATGTTATAACTTTTTCCGCCCCTGTACTTGCATGTATTAGTGAGGTCAAAATATAACTACGAGTAGGATAACCATTATCTCCTAAAAGCCATCCAGGAATTTCTTTATTTTCAAATTTCGCACAAAGTTCACTATTATTAAAAATCCTAGAATCGTGAACACTTCCAGGCCAACGGGAAACAATGTTTGTTATTATTTGCTTAGCGTCGCAAACAACTTGAATGTTGAGTGAAATGTTATTTTTACGATGGCGAAATCGTTCTCGATATTGCACTTCAGGCGCTAGTATTTTAATGTGTGTGCAATCAATTGCACCCACAACTACAGGAAAACCTGCAATTTTAGCAAATTCTTGTTGTACTGAATCTATTTCATCATTTGATGACATTGAGATGAATTTTGCCTTCAGTTTTGCAATTGCACGTGAGACTCGTTTTACAGATCTCGATACCGATGACTGCGATATACTCACTAAATCTCCATTAACAATTTAAAATGAATCATTCGCATAAAATTTTAACGCAATCAAAAATTCATATAGTGGTGGAACTGGTAAACCACGTTTTGAGGTCCTCTTTAAGTCTTCAATAATAAGGCTCAAAAAATTTATAACGAATTCTTTTGACAAACGAAATCTAGTTTTAAATTCGTTATCAGAATAACTATTCATTGGATTAATCCATCCTAATTGTAATCTTAAAGTAATAATCTTTTCATTCTCTAACTCAACACTTTCACGAACGATTCGATTAAATCTGTTTAACTGATTTAAATGAAATGAAATCTTTATTGGTTAACTCAATCAGTTAAAATCTGGTTTCCATTGAGGACCATCACATAAAATATAAATATAAAACATAAAACACTATGTAAGTATAAGTTCAATAGATTCAAAATTAAATATTAAATTTTAAATTTTAAAATAATCTTTGACTTTGGCATAAAAATTATTATAACATTGAGTCGATCTTATCTCAAGCGGCAGATCATTCCAAATTTTAATACCTTTAGAAAAAATTGTATTTTTTAAAAAATTATTTTTGATTCTAGGCTCAATTAATTTTAAACCATCACTAGTTCGGGAACTATATTTCGTGGCAAAGTTAAAATAACTCATTATAGGTGAAATATAAATAAAAATTTTATCAAAAAGTGTGTTTATTGTCTCACATGTATGCTTTACAATGAAAATCATTTACAGGGATAAACGCGTTGATATTAAATCTCATACATATGCGTCAAATTCAATACAACTCATAGGTAATCAAAACACGTGTAGGTTTATAAACAAAAATGTAAATTAAAACAATGAATAATGCTATGCAAAAACGTGCCGCAGTAACAGAATTGCTAATAGTTAGGTAAAAGCCAAATTCAGATTTTTAGGCTCTTGAAAAATAACGGTACAAAGAGAGGATTCGCTTATTATACTGTTAAGTGATACTACGAGACCAAATCAATTAATGATCGTCGCCGAAGTGGTCGGCCACGCACCGCTCGTACACCGAAGTTGCTCAGAAATCTGAGGCTGAGCATAAGCAGGAATTCGTGTAGATCACAAAGTTAGCAATTCAATTGAAAACAAGTCAGCCATCGGTAAACAGAGCGCTCAAATTTAACTTCAAACTGAATGCTTATAAACGGCACATCGTTTATAAACTGACCGCTGGCCATGACGCAACCGTTATCGTACCTTACGAAAGAGGTTTACAGATGACACGTTCGATCGCATACTGTTTACTGACGAGATTTTCACTATTAAAGAAAATTTCAACAGTCAAAACAGTCGGATTTATGCCCGAAACAGAGAGCAGATTTCAGGAAAAGCAGGATGCGTTACGCGAGTTCAACATCCAAGCCAAGTCATGGTTTGGTTGAGCATTTCAAGTTGCGGCAAAACTGACATTGTTTTTGTTGATCCAGGAGTTAAAGTTAAAGCAAAAAATTATTTGAACGACATATTGATACTTGAGGTTAAGCCATTGACTCAAACTATGTCTGGTGGTGAGCAATGGCACTGCAGCAGGACTCAGCTCCGGCTCATAGAGCAAAAACAGTGGGGCAGTGGTGCCGCAATGAACTTTCAGACTTCATATCGTATGAAGAAAGGCCGCCCACATCGCCGGATCTAGATCCGCTCGATTACCAAATCTGGTCAAGATTAGAGACCATGACCTGTAGTAAGCCTTACACTTCGGTTGAAGCTTTGAAGACACCCCTACGGCGCGCATGGGCCAAATTTCCAATGGAAGAGATGTGATCACCAAATGCTAAGTGGCGATCGCGTCTTCTCGCTTGCATTCGAGCTTAAGGCAGTTACTTTGTTGATTGAACATCAAAATAATATTTGTAGACAATACTCTACAATATACTCATATTTCATGATTGTAATATTGATTGTTTAAAAACAAAATGATTCAAAACGTGTTCAAAGACTTGCGTAACCTGTTAAATACATTTCAGTAGTGTGATATCTTTAGGGATAGTAGAACATTCTTGGTGTTCATTATCATCCAATAATTCAATGATAAATTGAAGCATTTTGTTTCGATAACGTTGTTTGAAACTCCTTATTATATCTAAATCTAGCGTTTGCAAACGAGAAGTTGAGTTTGGGGCAAAAAGCACAAGTTTTATGTTCATCAAAATCAGATATGGATGCCTGCAACAATTATCGAGCATCATTTAAACGTCTTTTTTTGCTTCATTCGTTTGTCCAACTTAAGTATCATCTGTTCGAGGCTCATTTTCTTATATAACGAAAAAGTAACACTTTTGTTTATTTGTAGCCATTTTTAAAGGATGTGTGTAAACATTAATCGATTCATCAATTATTTAAATGTCACTTGTTCAGGTAAAAAGTTTTACAGTTTGCTGAGAATAATTCACTATAAATGCTATTTCGACTATTGGTGCATAAGAGAGCGTTTACAACGTGCGAGATTTCACTGTAAGCGGGTATTCACTATAAAAGGTTTCATTGTATACGAGATAGAATGTACTATCACGATTCGAACTCAAAGTTCATCTTCTAGAGCCATGGCTATGTGCTTCCTGTTCCTCTATAACTATTGCAATAATTACAGAAATAAACAGCAATAAAGGTTTGAAATATCAAAAGAGTTTGGTCGATTACGAATGATCTATCACTTTATCAATTATTCAAGTTTAATAAATGGTGCCCTGTAAGTAATTGAACTGAGTTTGAATATCAATAACTTTTGGACTACTGAATATTTTTAATGAAACTCTTTAAGGTTGAAATACACCTATAAATAAATTTATTTGTGTTTTTTAAATGGTTAGAGAAGTCCCTCATCATCTATTTGCTTGAATTTCTTTCGAACGCTGACCATAAGAGTGTGTGCACTTTTTTATACCATCTTGAGACATATTTCTTAAACAATTTTGAAACCTCTAAGACCGTTCGGTGTTTTGAATCGTTTTCCATACTCAGTCTTGCAAGACATCCAAAATTTTTCTATGGGTCTAGCTTGAGGTACGTTCGGCGCGTTGACATTTTAGTAACAAAAGTCAAGTCATTGTTTTGCATTCATTGTTGAACGTCTTTCTGGTAGTGAATAGTGGCCAAATCAGGTCAGAGCATATCTTTATGTTTATGGTGCTTATCGATAAATTTTTGAATCCTGTTTCTAAACATTCAGTTCTATACTCTTCGGCTTTTATTGAACCGATCCTTATGTAAGGCTCAAAACGTGACCGCAATCGTCGATGGCCTGCCAGGCCAGGAACTCCTTTGGGTCTAAAGCGTATTTCATTGTCAATTATTACTTCATCAACGAAATGGTAAACTTGTGTCTCGGAATATTCCCCGGATCATACATTACATATTTTTCGTGGCCAGGAAATGAAGAACAATTTTAGAGAAAGCTTGTCTTTCAATTCTATTAATTGTCTTCAGCAGTAATTCTAAATAAATAACTGTATAGAATATCAAAATGGAATGAATATCCTACGAATTGAATAAAATTTTATAAATAAATATTCGGTTATTCAAAAGTTATTGATCTTCAAAGTCAGTCCAGTTACTAAACCGACACCTCATAAAACTCAAATTAATTTTAGTTCAATTACAATTCACGTTGAAATATAGGAATCAAGTCTAATATAAGAACTTTAGGGATGAAATTTTTATTCAACAAACCATAATTTTATAAAAAATATAAATATTGAATTAATTTTTAATTAATTTATGTTTTAAAAACATTATTTATGTCTGTTTTGATGAGAATTAAACTATTAATTAAACTATTCAATTATTATTGAATTCAAAATCATCTATCGATTGAACATAACAGTTTTAATTCTTTACTTAAAATTTAATATTGGGTCAAATTTGTTAAGTAATTGATGTAAAGATTAGTGCTTTACTGCCAAATATATACTTTCTAATTTACTTATTTTTGATTGAAGGAATAATATGCATACTTTTGTGCAATAATTAGAATTTTTGAGTATTTTTATAAAATATTTGACATAAGATTACATTAGGAATGATTAATAGAAATAACTATTCGTTACAACTAATATCAAGTTTACATTGAAAATACATCTAAATACCAAAATAATGGATTATATAAGTTTTATAATAATAATATCTTAATAGTACAATAAAATAGAGAACAAATGAAATGTAACATTTAATCCAAAGTTTGTTCGCTTTCATATTTTTGATTACTCGTTGAGGACTTACTTTCCTCACGAAATACTGGAATCACTCGTTCGCCATTAGGTTTAGGTTCGGTCACCTTTTTCAGACCTTCAATAATCAAAATGCCTTTTGGTGTTAGTGCTGATACAATACTTTCTGGTTCGACATCATCTGGAAGTTCATAACGACGAGTGAATTGACGACTGACTAAACTCAATCGATCCATTCTTGAGTCATGTTTTCCAATCACAACAACATTATTGCCGACAACCTTTACAGTAATCTCTTCAGGTTCGAAATGGCTCACATCTAACTTGATCTCATACTTCTTCACATCATTGTTGACCTTATTTGGATCTGATGGCTTTCTCTGAAGACCAAGTCCTAGAAATTGTCCCACAATTTGTTGCAATTGACTGAAGTCCATGACTGGATTCTGTTGACAATTGTTTGATTGAGAAGTTGAGGGTCTGCAGGAGTCAGTATCACTTCTCTGAGAGTCTTGTTTTGCGTCTTCGATAAGCGATTGAATTTTTAGTTTCCAATGGTTCCAGTCCTGATCGAATAGATTCTCAGATGAGTTGCAGTTTTGAGCGAAGCCCATGAGTTGAGGAATAATTATGTCCAAAAGTGCCATTACTTTACTCTTTGTAATAACTTTCAATAGAAATACTTCAGAAAAACTAATAAAAGTTTGAGTTCGTTACGAAAAACTTTACTTTCAATAACTTTGAAAATCAAGTAAAAAGATTTTAAAGATTAACAAAAGTGTTTTAGACTTGACTTTTGACAGTAAATTGATGTGTTCAAATGGAGTGATGTCTCGACTTATATACTAATTTCGTTTGTAAAGTTGCTGAATCACTTCAGATAAGTTTACAAATGATAAACTGATGCAATGCAAACTTCAAAACGACAACAAATGAGTTGAGCGCATGCCTAACCCAAGCATTACATTCACTATAATACAAATATAGCTTACGTTTAATGAATGTCTCGAATGTTCTACTGGTATCTCGAAAGATAACTTCACTGCATGTCATCACAATTACATCATTGAATGTGTTTTTCTGTGCGCAATGAATGACTTGCGTTTTTTCAAGTCCAGTATATAAACTGATCCTTAACTTCATTCAAAACATTGAGTATTGAGTTTAGTAATAACTCAAAGTTTTTAAACTGAAATTTGAAAGCTTTTTATTCAATAGAAAGTTGTTCTTAAGTAATAATATGGCTTTTTTTCAATTCATGTCCCTATTCTTCACGTCGAAATTGGACTAATTGTGGCTCTAATCAAAGAGGCCACTGTGGTCGAAGAGGTTTATGTTGTCGGAGAAACTTTAACGACATATTTGGTATGGATTGGAATGATTGGAATTTACAGTTATCTCTATTATCCGATTATTGTGGAGATAACGACTCTAAAAAAGATGACAAAGAAGTGAACACCAAAGTTTGTCCCATCAGAAACGATACGAATAAGTTTGAAATCAAGTTAGATGTGAGCCATTACTCACCCGAAGAATTCACTGTTAAGATTGTGGACAATTATATAGTTATTGATTGCAAACACGACGAGAAAAAAGACGAATACGGATGGATTAGTCGACAGTTTACTCGCAAGTTTGTACTCCCCGATGATGTGGACATTGAAAAAGTTCATTCGACCCTCTCATCCAATGGTGTGCTGACTGTTGAAGTACCGAAAAAGATCTTTAAGAGCAAAGAAGAGAATGTAGTTTTGATTCCTGTTATTCACGAGAAAGAATCGGTTAATAGTAAGGATGGAAGTGATAACAATTTCGAAGTTATTGACAAAGTTAATGAAGCCAACGACGCTACTAAACAACAGCGAAACAACGAATAATACAATTAACTCAAATGTTAATTTCAATAATTTTATGTTATAAGTTCTTATGTTTCTTATGTATTGAACACTTTTATCATGTCGCTTATGTTTAAGTAGTTTATGAAATTTTTAAGATTTATTTATTATTAATATTGAACTTTTTTTTTATTAAAAACACTTTAAATATCAAAGAATAAAACTATTTTTGAACTTTAAACAAGACTTATGTTTATCTTACTGAAATACGCATAAAAATGACTAATAGATATGAATAATATAGGAATCAATAGAGTATTGAATGAATATTTAGTAAGCTGTAAGTCATGGCTAGGGATTACTTATTATTGTTATGGGATGGCGTAAGAATCTCAATGAATAATCACAAATGTATGAATATTTGTGCGAATAAAAGCGGTTAAAGAAAAATATAAATCTTCAATTTTATTACATTGAAATCATATTGAAGATAAAATTTAATAGTAATAATGACTACAATTAAAAGATTTAAAATATTTTGACCTTAAGGAAAATAGTTTTCAGGAGCGTCAAATCAACTTCAATCAGTGACTTGCAATGCAATTGAATATTTAAATGTCATTCAATATAATCAGTTTTGTAGGAAAATTAAATTAATTTGATTTTGAATCTCCCAAATGACCTTCAAATCCCAGCCAAGTTTAGAGGTTCTAACCCCCAAAAATTCACAGCCTTAATTATTTTTATATAAAAATAAGTTAAAAAAACTTGAATTCCTAAAATTAATATAAATTCATGAAATATATTTACACATTATTTTGATACTTGCACTGATTTGCTCTTGCACTTTTAGGGCTACAATTATATTAGTATTTAATCTTAAATCTCTATCTTAATTAAAAGTTCACTTTGTCTAATCTGTATTGTCATAAATAGTTGTAAAATGTGAAATGTAAAATAAGAAATAAACCGAAATCTTAAGTGTATTCCTAAGACTAAGCTCAGCTATGTACATGGTCGGAAAAAATATTTTCTCGTATTCTAGAGCAAAAATTATGAGGGTTGTAGCACAACCAATTGTATACTTGGATTCTACGTTAAAAAGTATATTGAAAAAGTTGTGCGATAAACTTTAACATAACGATTATATAATTACTACAGGCGTCATTCACTCTTCATGTATTGCAAAATATTAATTCACTTTTCAATAATGTTTTGATTTTAGTTATTCACCAGAGAATCCCTAGAACACTTTTTATTTTAAGTTACCTTCATATCTGACAGCCATTTAGATCTACTTTACTTCTCAAAAATTCTATATTTTAATAAATCAATTTTACGATGAAGATAACTTTTTGAAGCTCAGTAAACTTATTTTTGTTAACTATGTCTAAGGAAGAGATCCATTTTCAAATTTATTATTTGGCCTGTTGTATCAAAAACATTGAGAACAAAGTTGATAATTAACATTAATGAACTTTTTTTAATGTCCTTTATAACGTAGAATCCGAATATGCAATTGGTCTTCCTCCAAGTATCATAAATTTTGCTTTAGACTACAAAAAAATCGGAAAATAAAAGCATAGCTTTACAATCATACTACTGATAAACCTATCGTTAAGTGATATAAGACTTCTACAGTTTTATTTGCAAGCTACAATTTCATCTTTTATTGTTAATCAGTTAGTTTGAGTAAGCTTAACCATTACTGATAGTAGTGAAAATAAGTGCAAAATTAGCAATAATTCTCTCTAAGTTGGTTGTTTCGATTGAGATATGTCGAGAAAAAGCTGTCCGAATCCCAAGTTTATTGGAGATGGAGAATCATTTAAAATTAGCATGAATCATCCAGATAATCCAAACCGGAACACAAATTCGCATCTAGAATACGAGTTATTTAGTGGAATATACAATATTCTACTCAGAAATGCAAGAATAAGTTCTTATGTGCTTCAGGAATTTGAACGTCAATCGTTTAAAACAGAAAATGGTATGCTCGAGTGGGATAAAATTCTTGGTGATCATGTGATAAACTATGATATGGCGCTTGAGATAACTTTCAATCTTATCAAAGAAGAGTTTATAAAATGGCGTGTTTCGTCCAAGGAGATGAACGAGATTGTGGATGGAGCTGAAAAAGTTCTAAAATATCGTGAATCTTTCCTCAATCCTGATGAAGCTTATCAGCATAAAATAAATAATTGGCGGAAAATTGTCGATGATCTTTGTGGAATTTTGACGTTGAATAAGAACGATAAATGAATTATACACCTCAACAAATTGAGAAACTTGCTACTTCAAACAATTAAGATAAGTTCTAGTTAAATTTAAAACTAATTAATTGAAATTTAGAAAATAATTTTGTTGATGTTATATATTAAGCGAAAAATACTAAAAATTTAAAAATGTAATCTAGAGCTTCAAGTATTTATATATTTCACAATAACAGTTCAGTTATGTATGTTTCTCTAGCGAGCTAATGAAGTTGTATTATTTAGTTCTTTGAAAAAACCATTTTATTGATAAGAGTAAATTATTCAATACCACTAATATACATTTGGCTCATTAACGATTTTCTAGGTTTATATTCACAAACGGATATTCTTCGATCTAGGCCAGGTTACGGAAGATGGTGCCACTACTTACTTTTCAAGGTCATGATATGTTGTTTCGTCACACCAAATTTTATGTCGGAAATGTTTTGTTTGAAAGATATCACTTTCGGAAAAAAATTACATAGGGCCCATTATACAGGAAGCTTTATAAACTAATGTAATTCTATAACAAGTCCATGAAATATTGAATTTTGAGGATTCCAAACTATTGTATTCGATTCTACTTCACGAGAGAAGACAAATAATTTTGATTTGAAGATTCTAATTTGAATAGGAACCGTAACTTTCGACTTTAAGTTTCCCATTGATTTTGCATACGACTTTCGTCGATTTTTAAACATTTTATCAAAGTAATTCCTGATAGATATCATTCAGGCCTAACTCACCCGAATAATTTGAACAATCGACTAGATAGACTTTTTGGTATTCTACTCGTTTGGTTAGGTTAGAATAAGCCTGGTATACCAACACTTTGTCAGTTTACTGCCAATTTACAAAAAAAATAAACTTTCCTTCCATAGACGTCCATATAAAAAATTTTGTCCCCAGAGACTTTGATGTAAATTTAGATTTTTGTTTCCTAATAACTTTAAAAGTATAGATTTCCGACATTTAGGACCGCCAAAAATGGATTTCTCACCTATGAAATACCCGAAAAAGTAATTTCATAAAAATTCTGAAGCGAACTTGAACCGAAGAATACCCGATAGATCTCTATCATTAAGTTTGTTACAAATTCGACAAATGTGTTAAACACTACTTAAGACAATAAAAAGGATTAATTATAGGAAGGACAGTATATTTTATTAATATGAAGATTAAATCAGTCAATAATTGGTGTAAATATAATTAATACTGTTATAAGAAGCAATAGTTTGTTTCTATGGCTTAAGACTGAAAGCAAATCTTATTTTAAGTCTTATTTAGTCAAATATGTAAAGATTGAGAAATTGTACTTAAATGAATGTCCTATTGATTTAGAAGTCGTAGAAATGCTTATTAATAATTATAAACAATTAAAGTATATGAGTTTTAGTCTTATAAGAGGTTCATATTATGAAAAACTTTTGATTCAATTATGAGTCTATTGAATGATGAAACAACTCATCTCTAATTTTGGCGCAAAATTTTAGAGGAAAAGTTTTATGGAAAACTTTTCCTCTAAACTAAATAGAATTTCAATGCTTTAAATACAGGCAAAATTTAATTCATTGCAAGATCGTCGGGCCGGGGAGTAAAGTTTGCACGAAAATGCTCCTTTTGAGACATCATTTGAATTCATTCATATTGGGAACAAGTGGTACTACAAAAGTTTGTGCTGCTGCAATTCTTGGAATACTGGGAGAAGATTCGACCCAAAATTCAATCCTAAACATGAAGAGTTTTCTGATGGTATTTATCCTGCATCACTTTCCTCTGCCCTGGTTTCGCTAGAATCATCAATGAAGATCAAATTAATTGTGGGAAATTATTCATCAAACAATACTCAAAAAATTTTGATAAAAATATTGAACATTTTCAAAAACAACTAACACTGAAACCCCTTGAGACTTGACTCCACTCGAATTGGTATCTCATTTCCTATCCTAGAACTGGGAACAGGAATAGAAGCAAAAAATTGGGAATGGAACACGAATAGAAATAGATATGAACAGAATAATAAGAACGGAATGAGAATAGAAATAAAAACTAGGAACGGAATCAGCACTACATTCAGTTTAATTGGTGCTGATTAATATTTAGCTTAATAGATAAGTATATGATAAAAACAAATCGATATTACATCATATCAGTTACTATAGGAAATAGACTATTAGATAAAATAGTGTCAAATTAATTTTTGTAAGATCCGAATACAAACTTTCGCATTCAATATTTTGCTATTGAGGACATAAACCAATAGCGTTCCCAACTGTCAGCAATTTTGCTGACGATCCGCGTTTTGGACTTCCGATTTTGATGAGGTCAACGGTCAGCGGGCGGGATCTCCGCTGACATTACTATGTCAGTGGAAATGATTTTAAACTAAAATACTAAATACGGTATAATATATATAATAATGTCTAAACCAAGAACTTAAAAAAATTTCAGCTAATGTTCCTGACATAAGTTGGCATCGACGTAAATCAATAGAAATGTTTATTCAACTATTTTTATACATTTGCAAACCATTTACTAACTTAATTGTAGCTCAAACTTATGCTTTGGTATTTCTATTAATTTTGATATTGACTTTGATCTGGTATTACCATAAAGTCGGTCGAAAAGCTTACTTTTTAAGAAAATATCCAGGGCTGCCGAGGTATCCATTTGTTGGAAATACTACTTATCTGACTAATGGTCTTTTTAGACCATTACCACCGAATGCGACTACACGTAAGATTTCGAGAATAAACTCACATAAGACTTTTGACCTTTTGAAAAATTTTTAATATCAGAATTATTTTCCACAACTAATTTAATAGAGAGCTATAAGTTAAAGAATTATTAAAAATTTTTATAACAAATTGTTTGAATATCTATAATTGATATTTTAGTGGTACTTCAGCGGATTCTTGGATTTAATAAAGTTTTTCCGAAAAGCTTTTTTGTACTTTGGTCGGGTTGGAATCCAATGATTATATTATGTAATCAAAAATTTGTTGAAGTAAGTTATGAAAACAAAGTAATTTTGTCAACACTGAAGATCTTATAAAATTATCCTTGGTGCTTACAAAAGGAATGTTATCGATAAAGGCCTTGAGATCAGTCGAGAGATAATTTTTAAACTTTAGACAAAGCTCTGAGAAAAAGCAAAATAAACTTTAACTAAAGGACGAGATAAAAATCTTTTACAAAATAGCGTTTAATAAACTAAAGAATAAAAAATTAGATTCAAAGGTCTAAAACATCCTTTTAAATTTATCCAAACAAAGAGGTTAGAATAAAAAAATTTCAAACAAAATACAGTAGACACTCGATATTTTGAAACCGCATATTTTGAAATACTCAGTATTTTGATCCAATTTGAACATTAGTCCATATATTGTGTACCTCTTTATTTTGAAATATCTGTCGAATACTTTCAAGATGTTATAACACATCAAATTTTCACGAAAAAATCACTGTTATTAATAATGCTGAGCAGTTCAGCTTCCAGAAATTCGTGGACGAGCCTCAAACCTGGATCCCAATCTAAATAAAATCTTAGTGTTTAATCATTCAAATGTTGCATTTTGAGCGGAACCTTTATTTTGGACTTTTTCAATATACCGGCTATTTTGAAGACTCGCTATTTTGAACTGATTTTTTTTGGCAGAAGCGGGTTCAACTAACGAGGTTCTACAGTATTTATTTTTGAATCGACTCAATAAATAAAAACTAGTTTCGAGGCATTGTTCACTTATTTCCGACAGTTATATCCCCATAAAAGGAATTTTTCGTTGAAAGATTAAATAAATTTATTTATGTCACAAATATTGTATAGTTTAAGAACTGATAAGTTTTCTTAGAAATTACATTGAATTAAGTTTATCTGTTTATAAAAAAAATTAGATCGTATTGTCCAGTAAGACACTAATAGAAAAGTCTGTAAATTATAAGTATCTGCATCCATGGCTTGGAAGAGGATTATTAACAAATTCTGGAGACAAGTGGAGATCAAGAAGAAAATTATTGACTCCAGCCTTTCATTTCAGAATAATCGATGATTTCATACCTGTTATTAACGAACATTCCTTTACATTAGTTCGTCGATTAAAGAAAAACGTCCACTCAATAATAGATGACATTTGTCCTTATGCCACATCATGTACTTTAGATATCATTTGTGACACTGCAATGGGAGTTAAAATTGATGCTCAAAAAGATACTAATTCTGAATATGTGAATGCAGTTTACATATTAGGAGAAAGTTTTATGAGAAGAAATCTACACTTTAGTGGTTGGTTTGACTTCATTTTTTATAGAACAGAATATGGTAAACAATATTCTAAAAGTTTACAAACTTTACATCAATTCACGAGAAAAGTAATTCGTGACAGAAAACAAGAAATAATCAATAAGAAAAGTAATGTGAGTTCATTAGATGAAGATTCTGTAATTGGAAGAAAGAAAAGAATGGCGTTTCTTGATTTACTTCTTGAGCATCATTTGTCACCTGATTCTCAGTTAAGTGAAGAAGACATTCAAGAAGAAGTCGATACTTTTATGTTTGAAGGTATTATATTTAAGATAAATTTTTACCATTCATTCTGAATAACTTTCAAATAGACACTTGTCCAATTTTTCATTGATCTCAGGTCATGACACAACAGCAATGGGCATTTCATGGTCAATATATTTGATCGGTTTAGACCAAGAAGTTCAAGAAAATGTTCATTCAGAAATCGATTCTATATTTGGTGATGATAAAACCAGACCTGTTAATAATGAAGATTTAAAAAACTTGAAATATCTTGAATGTTGCATTAAAGAAGCTCTTCGTCTATACCCATCAGTTCCGGCCATTGCTAGATTAGTAAATGATGACTTTCAAATGGATTCATATACAATACCTAAAGGCTCAACAATTTTTATATATTCTTATGCTCTTCATCGAAATGAAGAAGTATTCGCACAACCAGAAGTTTATAGACCAGACAGATTTTTATCAGACAACATAACAAAGAGTAGTCCTTACGCTTATATTCCATTTAGTGCTGGTCCGCGTAATTGTATTGGACAGAGATTTGCATTAACTGAAGAAAAAATAGTTTTGGCAAATTTGTTCAGAAATTTCTCGGTTACTTCTGTCGATCACAGAGATAAAGTTAAAGTCGCCATTGAATTAGTGACCAGACCTAAAGATCCACTTAAAATCAAACTTGAACTACGATAGATTAAAGTTTTGAGTTATTTGATGACAATTTTATGAGAGATTTGCATAATATAATGACTATTAATTAAGAATTTCATTGTGAAAAAGTAACAAAAGTTAAAATGCAAATAAAGTATATACTTTGGATAATTTTTCGAATATCAAAATAAACAAAAGCCTCATTAATTATATTTGACTCATATTTGACAGGATTTTCTTTTTCGAATAGATAATTGTTAGTAGTGTTTGTTTCATATAAAAATGATGGGTATTCTACTTCGGTGCGATCTACAAGTAATGAGTGATTTATACACTGACTAGATCTTGAAGTGTGATCCACATAGTGTAACTGTGATATTTTCAAACCTCTCATACATAATAAGCAAAACTAAAATTAATATAATAAAACTGATGTTAAAAATTGAAATTACAATCTAAAACTCGGTAAAAAGCATAAATAATAAAAAAAATTAAAATATACATATAAAACAGCATACTAATAAGATACCCTTTACAATTTTCACAATTATTTACAATACTTTGGGAAAAATTTCTAGAAAAACTAAAAAAGTGTAATTTCATAGTGTGGTATTAAACTATGCGTGTGTTCTACAAATAGTAATATTCCAGTCACCCAAAGTTGACTTTGACTGTAGGTCACACCTCAGTGAAACACCAAATTATGGACTGTGAGTTGCAATTGAAGATAGGAACGATTTCGTTATCTTCGATAGCCAAAGTAAAACTCACTTTTCTCAATCACTCAACAGTTTATACTTGTCTCGTCTCTTAAACATTTATCTTAAAACTTTTTAAAGTGAATTGAGTTACAACTGTTAAGAGCGAGAGACCGAATAATAGAAAATCACACGTCTTTATACCACAAAATGAGAGAAAATGACTTTAATGTCAATAAATATTCTTACTTTTCAACCAATGGCTTGAAACGTAGCACTGAGTTTGCAAAGTACAGGTGACTTTGCCTTAACTAACGGGTAAGTATAAAGTTGAGTATAAATAATTTTAAATGAGCTTTAATTAGCTATATAAACAAAATCGTTTGTTGTCGATTTTATTTCGTCGTGGGACAATTAAATGTTTTTCTGCAAAGTGCAGTTAACTTTTTTTTACTTTCTTTTATAGAAATTGAAAGTTCGAACTTAGTCTACATATGATTTCAATTTGAATATTTGTTTGGATGGACAATATATATTAATTAAATTAAATTGAAAGTTAAATTTCTATTTAAATAGTACTAAATTAGATTAAAGTAATTTACCTGGCAAAAGAGATTGCGTTAAGTGTCAACTTTGGTAACAAATCATAAAGATTAAATACAAGGCTACAAGGATATTTTCAGACGATTTTATATAAGATTAGATGTATTTTTCCTTTAATATTTATACTTTTGATAATCAGTTTTATTCGTTTAACTCTTAGCCGAAAATGTGCATTGTTGTTGTCATCAAATAATTATGCGTTGAACATGTGCACACAAATATTGAGACCATACTCTTTTTAACTTCTTTCAAAACTATCCGAAGTTTAATCAAATTAATTTTTTTATTTGATGTGTTAAAATTGTTTAAAACTCAAGTAGAAAACATCGAATGATTTCCTCATGATACCTCTAATTGAGTGTGAACTTTATATCAAAATAATGAATATATTGCTCGTAGTATTCTTTTGGGTTGACAAACAGTGTCAAATTGGCCTTCGTTGAGACGGAATACAAACTCTTCTCATTCAATGTTATACTATTGAGGACATAAACTAATAGACATGTTTATTCAACTACTTTCAGACTTTACCAAACCATTTACTAACTTAATTGTAGCTCAAACTTATGCTTTGGTATTTCTATTAATTTTGGTATTGACTGCGATCTGGTATTATCATAAAGTTGGTCAAATAGCTTACTATTTAAGAAAATGTCCAGGGATTCCGACTTATCCACTCGTTGGAAATGTTACTTATCTGACTAATGGTCTTTTTAGACCATTACCACCGCATGGGACTACAAGTAAGATTTTCAGAATGAACTTGTTTAATTTATACTTTTAAAACGTTTTCAAAGTGATATTTTTGCGCTAAAACTTATTAAACAATGAGATGAAAAGTTTTATTTACAATTTAACAAAATCTATCAAAAAAGCGTTATAATAAAATTAATGCGATTTTTTGCAATTAATATTTTAGTAATACTTCAGTTGATGTTTGGATTTACAAAAGTTTTTCCGAAAAGTTTTTTTGTGTTTTGGTTGGGTTGGAATCCAACGATTATATTATACAGACCAGAATTTGTTGAAGTAAGTCGGGAAGATAAAGTTTTATGAACATTGAAGCTCTTATAAAATTATCTTCGGAGTTTACAAGAATTGCAATGATCACAATCTTGAAAACAGTCGAAAAGATAATTTTTAGATTTTAGATAAAAACTTGAGAAAAAGTAGAACAAAGTTTAGTCTGAGGACAAGATAAATAACTTTTACTAAATAATATTTAATTTAATAGATTAAGAAATAGAAAATAATGAAAAATTGAAAGGTCTAAAGTTCATTTTAAGTATACCGAAGCAAAGAGATTGGAGTAAGAATTTTTCAGACTATAGATTTTTGAAACCACTCAATAGATAAAATTGAAATCAATACCCATTCACTCCTAATAGTCATGTTAACCGTAAAAAATTTTTTTAAACGATTAGATAAATTTTTTTTCACAAGTATTGTGGAGCCTAAAAGTTGATAAGTTTCTTAAAACTTATTTTCAATTAAGATAAGATTTTTTTTAACTTAGATGGTATTATCCAGTAATACACTAATTGAAAAGTCTATAAATTATAATTATTTTCACCCATGGCTTGGAAGAGGATTAATAACTAATACTGGAGACAAGTGGAGATCAAGAAGAAAATTATTGACTCCAGCCTTTCATTTCAGAATAATCGATGATTTCATACCTGTTATTAACGAACATTCCTTTACATTAGTTCGTCGATTAAAGAAAAACGTCCACTCAATAATAGATGACATTTGTCCTTATGCCACATCATGTACTTTAGATATCATTTGTGACACTGCAATGGGAGTTAAAATTGATGCTCAAAAAGATACTAATTCTGAATATGTGAATGCAGTTTACATATTAGGAGAAAGTTTTATGAGAAGAAATCTACACTTTAGTGGTTGGTTTGATTTTATCTTTTACAAAACAGAATATGGTAAACAATATTCTAAAAGTTTAGAAACAATACATCAATTCACGAGAAAAGTAATTCGTGACAGAAAACAAGAAATAATCAATAAGAAAAGTAATGTGAGTTCATTAGATGAAGATTCTGTAATTGGAAGAAAGAAAAGAATGGCATTTCTTGACTTACTTCTAGAGAATCATTTGTCACCTGATTCTCAGTTAAGTGAAGAAGACATTCGAGAAGAAGTCGACACTTTTATGTTTGCAGGCATGATATTTAATATTAATTTTTATCATTTATTCTGAATAAGTTTCAAATAGACATTTGTTTGATTTGTTTTATTGATCTTAGGTCATGAAACAACAGCGATGGCCATTTCGTGGTCAATATATTTGATTGGTTTAGACAAACAAGTTCAAGAAAAAGTTCATTCAGAAATCGATTCTATATTTGGTGATGATAAAACCAGACCTGTTAATAATGAAAATTTAAAAAACTTGAAATATCTCGAATGTTGTATAAAAGAAGCTCTTCGTCTCTTTCCAGTAGCTCCATTCATTGCTAGATTAGTAAATGAAGACTTTCAAATGGATTCATATACAATACCTAAAGGCTCAGCAATTGTTGTATATTCTTATGCTCTTCATCGAAATGAAGAAGTATTTGCACAACCAGAAGTTTATAGACCAGACAGATTTTTATCAGACAACATAACAAAGAGTAGTCCATACGCTTATATTCCATTTAGTGCTGGTCCGCGTAATTGTATTGGACAGAGATTTGCACTAACAGAAGGAAAGATAATTTTGGCAAATTTTTTCAGAAATTTCTCGGTTACTTCTGTCGATCACAGAGATAAAGTTAAAGCCGCCGCTGAGGTAGTGATCAGATCTAAGAATCCACTTAGAATCAAACTTGAACTACGATAGATTAAAGTTTTATTTGTTGACATGTCTTTATGAGCTATTGCCACAGTCCTACCGTACCATTAATTAATAAGTTGATTGTAAATTAATATAAATTGTGATTGAAAATGCGTACACTTTATGGTGAAATTAAAGTATTAGGTAACCTGTTCAACATGACAATGAATCAACGAAAAACTAAGACTAATCAATTTGATGTAGTATCAATGAGTTTGATGTCTTTTTAAAAATAAAAACTTCATTTTAAATTGTGAGTTTAATATTACAATAAATTATTGATACTCCTCAATTTGTAGTAACACTTATCAATATATATATATACTTAAGTGCAATAATTGCAATTTTTCAGTATTTTATATAATATTTGACATAAGATTACATTAGGAATGATTAATAGAAATAACTATTCGTTACAACTAATATCAAGTTTACATTGAAAGTACATCTAAATACTAAAATAATGGATTATATAAGTTCTATAATAATAATAATAACTTAATAATACAATAAAATAGAGAACAAATGAAATGTAACATTTAATCCAAAGTTTGTTCGCTTTCATATTTTTGATTACTCATTGAGGACTTACTTTCCTCACGAAATACTGGAATCACTCGTTCGCCATTAGGTTTAAGTTCGGTCACCTTTTTCAGACCTTCAATAATCAAAATGCCTTTTGGTGTAAGCGCTGATACAATACTTTCTGGTTCGACATCATCCGGAAGTTCATAACGACGAGTGAATTGACGACTGACTAAACTCAATCGATCCATTCTTGAGTCATGTTTTCCAATCACAACAACATTATTGCCGACAACCTTTACAGTAATCTCTTCAGGTTCGAAATGACTCACATCTAACTTGATCTCATACTTCTTTACATCATTGTTGACTTGATTTGGATCTGATGGCTTTCTCTGAAGACCAAGTCCTAGAAATTGTCCCACAATTTGTTGTAATTGACTGAAGTCCATGACTGGATTCTGTTGACAATTGTTTGATTGAGAAGTTGAGGGTCTGCAGGAGTCAGTATCACTTCTCTGAGAGTCTTGTTTTGCGTCTTCGATAAGCGATTGAATTTGTAGTTTCCAATGGTTCCAGTCCTGATCGAACAGATTCTCAGATGAGTTGCAGTTTTGAGCGAAGCCCATGAGTTGAGGAATAATTATATCCAAAAGTGCCATTACTTTACTCTTTGTAATAACTTTAATAGAAATACTTCAGAAAAACTAATAAAAGTTTGAGTTCGTTGCAAAAAAATTTACTTTCAATAACTTTGAAAATCAAGTAAAAAGTTTTAAAGATTAATAAAAGTATTTCAGACTTGACTTTTGACAGTAAATTGATGTGTTCAAATGGAGTGATGTCTCGACTTATATACTAATTTCGTTTGTAAAGTTGCTGAATCACTTCAGATAAGTTTACAAATGATGAACTGATGCAATGCAAACTTCAAAACGACAATAAATGAATTGAGCGCATGCCTAACCCAAGCATTACATTCACTATAATACAAATATAGCTTACGTTTAATGAATGTCTCGAATGTTCTACTGGTATCTCGAAAGATAACTTCACTGTATGTCACCACAATTACATCATTGAATGTGTTTTTCTGTGCGCAATGAATGACTTGCGTTTTTCAAGTCCAGTATATAAACTGATCCTTAACTTCATTCAAAACATTGAGTATTGAGTTTAGTAATAACTCAAAGTTTTTAAACTGAAATTTGAAAGCTTTTTATTCAATAGAAAGTTGTTCTCAAGTAATAATATGGCTTTTTTCAATTCATGTCCCTATTCTTCACGTCGAAATTGGACTAATTGTGGCTCTAATCAAAGAGGCCACTGTGGTCGAAGAGGTTTATGTTGTCGGAGAAACTTTAACGACATTTTTGGTATGGATTGGAATGATTGGAATTTACAGTTATCTCTATTATCCGATTATTGTGGAGATAATGATTCTAAAAATGAAGACAAAGAAGTGAACACTAAAGTTTGTCCCATCAGAAACGATACGAATAAGTTTGAAATCAAGTTAGATGTGAGCCATTACTCACCCGAAGAATTCACTGTTAAGATTGTGGACAATTATATAGTTATTGATTGCAAACACGACGAGAAAAAAGACGAATACGGATGGATTAGTCGACAGTTTACTCGTAAGTTTGTCCTCCCCGATGATGTGGACATCGAAAAAGTTCATTCGACCCTCTCATCCAATGGTGTGCTGACTGTTGAAGTACCGAAAAAGATCTTTAAGAGCAAAGAAGAGAATGTAGTTTTGATTCCTGTTATTCACGAGAAAGAATCGGTTAATAGTAAGGATGGAAGTGATAACAATTTTGAAGTTATTGATGAAGCTAATGAAGAGAAGAAGGCTACCAAACAGCAACCAAGCAACGAATAATACAGTTAACTTAAATTGATTACAATTATTTGATGTTAAAACGAGTTCTTATGTTTGCTATGTTTTTATGTATTGCATACTTTTTCATGCTATTTATAGTTTAGAAGTTTTGAAACTTTTAAAACCTATTTTTAATGCTGAGCTCATTTTTGTTAAAAATCACTTTAAATATGAATAAATAAAAAAATGTCTGCACTTTAAGTAAGACTTCTACTGATTAAAACTTACAAAAATGTGACTGAAGTATACACTTAGTTCAAAAACTAACTGCCGGGTTTTAAACCTCTTTAACTTTTTAATGGATTAATCGATTTTACTGCGGTTTTTATTAATATAAAGAAAAACTCTCCTGATTAACGATTAATATGCTAAATTTGTGGAAATCTACAAAAAAAAGATTTTTAAACAAAATTTTCGTTTTACAAGAGGGCTAGTCAGATTTCGCCTAATCGCCTACCGAGCCAATATGGGTATCAAATTAAAGCTTATGAAGAATAGAATTGAAAGCAAAAAGATTTTTTCAAAAATATGAAGGCTGAGAGGAGATATGAATTTTTAAATATTGATGTCTAAAAACAAAAGTGGTTGCAACATATCGATATGGGTATCAAATGAAAGCTTATGAAGTCTGAGAAGAGATATGAATTTTTAATGGTTGACGACAAAAAATTAAATACATTTAAAAACTCATATCTCCTTTCAGCCTTCATATTTTTGAAAAATTATTTTTGCTTTTAATTCTATTCTTCATAAGCTTTAATTTGATACCCATATTGGCTTGGTAGGCGATTAGGCGAAATCTGACTAACCCTCTTATAAAAACAAAAATTTTGTTTAAAAATCTCTTTTTTAATATTTCCATAAATTTAGCATATTAATCGTTAATCGGGGGAGTTTTTCTTTATTTTAATGAAAACCGCATCAAAATCGGTTAATCCATTAAAAAGTTACAGAAGTTTAAAACCCGGCAGTTAGTTTTTGAACTGAGTGTATGTAAAAAAGTTATAAATAAGTATGAATAACAGAAATGATTAAAGTGTTGAGTTGGTAACTAATAAACAGAAAGTAATGGTTAGGGATATACTAAGCCAATAGATGGGGTGAGAATAGGATAAGACATAAAAGGCATGGTTGAGAACAAACCCATTGTAAACTCCATTCCTTTTATGTGAACATTACTCTGAATAAAACTAATTACTCACAAATCAATTAATTTAACAATCATCAAAATCATTTAGAAATGTCTGTTAACAATTTACTATCAGTATCAGGAACTCGAGTTTCGGGAACATCTGTCCGAACCCAAAATGGTCAGTATTTTTATATATAATAAACATTTGCTTTCTATTCCAACTAAACTTTCATACAAAAATCAATAATTAATTACTTATAACTAATTGATTTTTATTTTTCATTAAGTGATGGCTGCCTCGGCGATTGCAAATGTCGTCAAATCATCATTAGGTCCAATAGGTTTGGATAAGATGTTAGTCGACGACATTGGCGTTAGTATTGAACTGCTTAACACGTGCTTTGTTTAAGGCTATACTAATTTTGTTTCTTGTTTTTCTCTGGAACTAAAAGGACGTGACGATTACTAACGATGGTGCAACCATTTTAGGTCTTCTAGAAGTAGAACATCCTGCGGCCAAGGTTTTGGTCGACTTGGCACAACTTCAGGACCAAGAAGTGGGCGACGGAACAACTTCTGTGGTAAATTAGCTTGTCATTTATGCTCTTGTTTTGATTTTTAATTTATTTCTTGTTTTTCAATTTGATTTCAACTCAAAGTTAACTTTTATTTTGAGAACTAGTGTTATACTCCCATCAACTTTGGCTTAGTTTTAATTTTAGATATTATTAAGTCTATAATTTGGGAGCAAATTAATAATGGATATGATCTCCATTTGTAATGTTATATTGATTAGTGGTATTACAAATTGGTATCATATATACATTTGATTATTTAAGCTTAAAATGTGATTAAGATATGAGCCTTTACTGAAATATTGATCTATTAATAGGTGATGATAGCAGCAGAGCTACTTAAAAATGCTGATGAATTGGTCCAAAACAAGATTCATCCGACCTCCATTATATCCGGTTATCGGTTGGCCTGCAAAGAGGCCGTCAAGTACATAAACGAACATTTAGTTATAAATGTTGACGAACTGGGAAAAGATTGTGTTATTAATGCCGCTAAAACTTCTCTCGCATCAAAACTCATTGGATCGTAAGTATCAATCAAATTGATTGTAATTAATGAAGTTTAGGCACGTTTATGAGAAATTGTCTTTCAATTGAATGAGCTTTAAATTGTTTGAAGTGATATTGATTTTGAATTGATTGAACTCTTGTTTTTGAATTGATTGAACTCTTGTTCTGTTTAAAGAGACGCTGATTTTTTCGCTAATATGGTGGTAGAAGCGGCAATGATTGTCCGCTACTCTGACGGAAAGGGAGGCTTTCATTATCCTATTAAATCGATTAGAGTTTTGAAAGCCAATGGAAAGAGTACTCGAGAAAGTGTTTTAGTTAATGGTTTTGCTCTCAATTGTGTCATTGCTACGCAAGGTATGCAAATATAGCACTAATTCAACTTTTCGTCTAATTAATACCAATGATTAAATTAAGTCATTTGATTACTAATGATAGTAAAATGCGTTATCCATGTATATGAGCATTAGATTTGATATATTGATAGGTGGATTGATTACTTAATTTTTACTAATTTTTCAATTTTTGTCTAATTTAAAGGAATGCCGAAGCAGGTGAAGAACGCAAAGATAGCATTACTAGACTTTTCGTTACAAAAAGCAAAGATGAAAATGGGTGTACAGGTTCTGGTGACAGACCCAGAAAAATTAGAAGCAATACGGCAACGGTAAGTCTCAAATAGATATCATTTGAAGTCTCAGCTAAGAATATTTTCTGATTACAGCGAAAGTGATATAACAAAAGAACGTTTACAGAAGATTATAAACGCTGGCGCCAACGTCATACTGACCACTGGTTCAGTTGACGAGTTGTGTCAGAAATATTGTGTCGAAGCCAAGCTAATGGCTGTCAGGAGATGTCGAAAAATCGATTTGAAACGCATCGCCAAAGCCACCGGCGCTCAACTATTGCTTAGTTTGGCCAACATGGATGGTGAGGAATCGTTTGACGCATCAATGCTTGGCGACGCAGAAGAAGTAGTTCAGGAAAGAGTTTCTGACGACGAACTCATACTTGTCAAAGGGTTAGTGACCCGAAATTGGTTTAATAATAAGTTTTTTGTGCTGAGAATGATTTTCTATTTATTTTTTGTCTTAAATTTAGCCCAAAGAATCATAATTCAGCCTCGATTATTCTTCGCGGCGCCAACGAGTTCTTCTTGGATGAAATGGAGCGTTCATTACATGATTCCTTATGCGTTGTCAAGCGCGTATTGGAATCCAAAAAAGTGGTTCCCGGAGGCGGTGCTGTTGAAGCAGCGCTTTCTGTATATCTGGAGACATTCGCGACAACAATCGCTTCTAGAGAACAGTTAGCGATTGCAGAGTTCGCGCGTTCGCTACTAGTGATACCTAAAACATTGGCTGTCAATGCGGCTAAAGATGCGACTGACCTGGTGGCAAAACTGCGCGCATATCATAATAGTTCGCAAATTAAAGCCGAACATTCAGCACTAAAATGGATCGGCTTGGACTTAGTTGAAGGTGTGGTTAGAGATAACGTTAAGGCAGGAGTACTCGAGCCATCAGTTTCAAAGATCAAGTCACTGAAGTTCGCAACAGAGGCGGCAATAACAATATTAAGAATTGATGATTTGATAAAATTACAGGCAACAAAAGATGATCATAATTATAGAAATGATGGATGTTATGGAGATGAATGAGCTATTTTTAATTTAATACATAATATGGTTTTTATAACAGACTCAACAGTATATAATCTGATATTAAATTAAAACTAAATAATTGATCAGACAGAAATAATTGCTTTTTACAGTAATTTGTTTTTATATCTATGTATTTTTTCTTCTGGTGTCTAATCAACTGTCAAACTGTGAAATTAATGTTTCACTTATCAATAAAGAAAAGCATTACTAACTAATCAATGACTTCAATATTAGTTTGTGTTCAGACCTCAGTTACGTTTTCATGCCTTAGTCAAGCTTATGTTATCTCAATGTCTATTTTATTAGATTTTTCCAATTTTTTGTCATTAAATCAGCTAAATAAGTAGTGTTTAGTTCATTTTATTGATAATTATCACTTTCTCAATTGGTTAGAAATTTAGACAAAATTTTATACTAAAGTGAATTAACTATATTTGAATTTTACTAATTAATAATGATTCTGATACAATTGATTTACCTATTATTTGTCTAAAACAACGAGAATTTGAAAAATTGTAGTCCTGAAAATATGTTTTGAAATGGCTGATGAAAATCAGACAGCTACAAAAACAGTAAAGATCCAAATTTGGCAGTTAGTTCTTTCTTATTAAAGCTGGTTTCAGAGCTTAATAATAAATCGACTGTATGCTAACTCTCAAAGGTGACAGCAATTTCTGTACTGATAAAAAATCATATGAGAAATGGTGAGACTGAAGAAAAGAAGTAAAAGATTAATAAGAAGAATATTCATACCTGGAGAGAAGCTTCTGATAAAAGTAATAAACAAATTTTCCAGTTCTCATACTCAATAAGCTATTGCAACCATTCCCCAAATTGACAACTCTTCAAATCGATTCTCGAGCCTTAAGAAGAATAAGAAAATAGTTTTCTTCTTATTGTTCAAGTTAAACAATTTTGACAGGCGTTAAAAGCATTGGTTTCTCTGTTAATAACAAAAATACCTATCAGTAAAAGTTTCATCAATGCTAGAAGGGAAGCCTGAAAACCTACTTACTATCTAACGGATTCTCTATGACTTCATTTCATAACTATGCCTACAGTTTTGTTTTTTTCTTATTTCACTCAACTGTCAATATTTCTTAGCCTTTCTTTGTTGGCGTTCAAACTGAAAATGATATTGAAATATGTGTTCGAGAAAGTCTTATGACACTTAAAAATTTAGCCATTTATTTAAACACAAATACTAGCTATGGCAGTCTTGCTATCTTACTGTGTATACTTAAACTTAGCAATGTTCAATAGCAACCAGTAAAATGTCATCCCTATCTCAACTTGCTATGATGCGCAT
This sequence comes from Archegozetes longisetosus, assembly GCA_018873245.2. Classification (NCBI taxonomy): domain Eukaryota; kingdom Metazoa; phylum Arthropoda; class Arachnida; order Sarcoptiformes; family Trhypochthoniidae; genus Archegozetes; species Archegozetes longisetosus. The sequence continues at coordinate 14,266,624 of JAEMBT020000001.1, read as the reverse complement.
GAATTTGTTGCTAAATTTGATTTTTAATTTAATTTGATTTTTAATTTAATTTGATTTTTAATTTAATTTGATTTCTACATTGAATATTCTATAATTTTGTTAATATCTTCAATGTTATAGTCTGATGGATTGGACGCCATAAAATGAACACTTTTAGTTGCTAACAACGATTATTTGGCTTTTAGTTGAAATCTGATTTAGTTGTGTTGTTTGAATAAGTTAGAGCATTAGCTCATGTTTCACAAAATAAAATCATAAGAAATGATTGCTCAAAACGAAAAATGAATACTTTATTTCTACTGAAAACGCATTTTAATGACTGATTTGATGAAAGTATAACTTAGTATTCAACATGAATATAACTGAGATAAAAAAATGAAACAAAACCTAAAAAAGCTCAATTGGTCTTTAATGTTTTTGAAAACAATTGAATAAATTATTCAAATTATTATAATGTCGTTACGCTTCTATTATCTATTTCTATAAAAAGCATTCCTGAAATCACACAATCACAGTCTCAAAGTTAGTATTCTCTAACTGTACAGGTACTAAAACCTGATATTTGTGTAACACAACAATAGATTTTATTCTGATCGTAAAGATCTGAAACCTAAACAAAACTCAAAACGCAAATCCATAGTTAATTGTCTGACGCATTAATATCAATAAAGTTTAGACAAGCATCTGTTACAAGACGTTCATCAGAAGGCATACAAACTTGACAACAAAAATACAAAGCTTAACAATCAAAGCTTTGTTTAGACTGAAGACTATTTGAAAAGTTGATTTAAGCTGAAAATCAGTTGAAAACTTATTAAAGGGTTTGATATATGATTGAAATTCAAAACAATACTATTGTTTGGTCAAATGTTTGTGAGCAATTGTCTCACGTAATGGTATTAAATATCATTGGAGAGCAATTGAAGCGTATTGGTGTCAAACGAGCGAAACGCAACCACAGCCGCAAAGAATCATCAAACGGTATGGACTCCTCCCTCAGCGTTATAGCAGTGCCGCTGTTTTGGCAGAATCAGCTCAGAATATACAACAAAACACTTGGTGTGAAACACGCGCTCGTGTATTGACTCGAATTGAAGTTTAGTTTCTCTACTTTGAAACAAGTTTGTTTAGAAACATTTAAAAGTTTATTGGCTCATTAATTGGTTTATTTCTTTATCGATTTGCCAGTATTTTAAAGTTACAGATGTCTCAAATTACCAACACTGTTCTTGTTGGATCTGGTGTTCCACCACTTCCTAACCCAATACTATCACCTTTACCTCCAAGATATCGATTTCGGGATCTGATTCTCGGTGACTATGCTTATGCCGACGATGGAGAAAGGTATGGATTGTCTTGTTACAGCTTTTGCTGAGCGCTTACGTGTTCACTACGATATTGATTGAAAACACGATCCTTTCTTTGAATAATGGGTTTGAATAATGCCGAGTCAAAGCAAGTTAGAGATGGAAACAAAATGAATTATTAAAGTTGATTTCATCATGTATTCATAGAGTATTTTTCAATAGTTGGATTGAACGCATAATGAACGGCAAGACTTTAATAGTGAACATGATAGAGAATAGTTTATAAGGCTTCAACCTTATTATATGCGATCGCAAAAATAATACCTAATTAACCTAGTACAAGCAAAATATTCTTTTAGCATTGTTTTATGATACAGATTACTAGAGGAAGAGCTTAATGAAAAAGTATGATGAAAATGAGGTTTATATCTCTTGGTGAGCAAGTCCTTAAACAATATTCTGACACATTTAGTATATGAACCTATAACTAAATGCATTCGACTTGTATATCGGGATGGAAAGTGAATTTTGCAATATTTTCCAACCAATAGACTTAATATATAATCTCATACTTTTATGGATCATATACTAAAGTACTTAGAATGCAAATGTTAAAGCATTAAGTCATTATATAATAGTAAACAATAAATATGTCTTCCAAACAAAAAGTGCAAACAAATCGTGTCGTTCAGTTTTACATATCCCATAAGTCGTTGCCGAAATCTTTACTATCAATCACTTTATGGAACAGAGAGTCGAAGAACAATCTATCGAGTCCCTAACACTTATAAGACTTATAATGAGAGAAATACGACCAAAATGTTGAATAAAAACCCGAGACCCCTATTAGTAATGACCAAAAGAAACAGAGCGCGTTAAAGGCAATGATAAGCCATAAGGATAAGGTTCGGTCGTTTTAGCGGCGCACAAGTTTGACACCTCTCGAACTCTCATCTGATATTAGTTGAAGAGGTTTGGAATCAAAAGTTGTAAAAAGAAAAATCACCCAAATATAGTGAAACCCAAAAAATATGGCCCAGAGACAGTGTCGATGGTTGTACCGTTGGTTCAATCAATATGCGTTTATGATTGATAACGAGAAGTATTTACTGCTCATGGGTCCGGGAAATGACTAATTTTTGCATCATTACCGGAAAGGGCATTTGATGATATCAAATATAAAGGAAAATCCAAATATGAATCCAAAGTTATGTTTTGGATAGCGATCTCCCGTAAGAACATAAGTAAGCCTTACTCCCAAAGGGGTAGACTTGAAATTAACCAAAATGTTTATCAAAACGAATATCTGAGAAAAGGTTGTTTCCATTGATTAGAGAAGTTTACAAGGATGGCAAATATATATTGGGTAGATAAGGTATCAGCCCATTATGCCAATACAACAATAGATTAATTGAAGAGAGAAGACATCCGCTATGTTGATAAATCGCATAACCCAACTAATGTGCCGCTATGCCGGTCAATTGAAGATTTACTTGGCTATCTTTCTAGAATAGTATACTTAAATGGCTGGTATACTAAATACTTAAATGAACTTAAAAGTCGCAACTTAAACAAGTCTACTTAAGTATTGTCCAAAAGGGTGTGGAATCAGTGAGCAAAAGTTGCGAAGAGCGACTGATAATAGCATCATTTCAGTTTATACTGCTACTATAATTGCTTTATATCGAGATCAACTTTGACTTAGATATTTTTTACTGATAATTTTGAAGTAAAAAACTAGTTTTGTGCAAAATTGGCTTTCCATTCTGTTACTAATTGCTTTGGATCTATTTGAAAGCCTCACATTAATCTAACCATAAATTAAAGACTTAGAAAAATCTAATCATAGCATAAAGATTTAAACAATCTAATAATAAGTGTGAGACTAAATATAATTTAAAGTTAAATGCCATACAATCGATGAAGGCTTTGAATATCTAATAAGAAGCGTTTTGTTTGATGGCATCCAGTAATTTTCTCTGCTAATGGACTTAAGCTATTATAATAAAAAATCGCATTAATCGTATACCCAATGAATACCTAACTTAATGTGGCTCTACTAACAAGTGCTCTGTTTGTAAAACCAGTCCATCTCTATCTATCTCTAACTCTGACATTATTAAAGGGCAAGTTAACTCTCAAGAGGTTGTTTGTATGCATTATTTTTGTCGTTCACTTTTATTAATTTAGACCTAACTCTCTATAGGACAATGACCTATAAATGATGTAACTCTTATAGTAATAATGCTTATTTAGAATTAATTCCATTTATTTATGCACTTTCTCATCATCACTCTCTCAACTCGGTTTTAGGTTAGGTTAGGTTAGGTTAGGTTGAAATAGAAGAAAAATCACTTCTTTTTAGTCTCTAATCATATTCTCATTCTCGGCTATATTTTGGCCTCAAATGAATTAACTAAAAGCTATCGAATAAATGATTGAAGAAATGGGATTCTCTTGAGAAATTGTAGATCTTATTAGAACAAGCATTTGTGACTTGTTCTGTACTATATTTAATTTGATTAATTTCTAAATATATACTCTTGTTTTTCTGATGTTCCGACACTTACTAAATCCTTACTCCTTGTTATACTACTCATAATAGGCGTTTTCACATAACAATATTCATCTTTTACATAAGAATATGTTTTATCATAAAGCATAATCAGGTCATACTTCTACTTGCACAACCTTTAATGCTAACCTTTAGATTCATCTGCTCATCTCTCTCGAGTCATTGAACACTATTTGATGGCAACACACTATTAGGAAGACGTTTGTTGCTAGAGATCTAAATCCTTCTGAAAAAAATCTGAGAGGTGTTTAGCGATCATTCTTGAAATCGTGTCGTTTTTTTGTGCATCAACTGGAATGAGAGCACTTATTTTCGTAATGTTTTACCTAAAACTCAATTGATCAAACAGTAAGAATTGTTAGTATTTGTCGATTGAGTCAAATCGGATCAAAACTTGTATTCAATGCAAAGCTATAATATATTGTGTGACTTGAACAGGATTCACTTTAGATGCACCTGACTCTAAGAAGTTTTTACTCGTACTCAAAGTTTGATCGGCTTCTATTAAGTAGATTTGAACTTTTTTGAAATTTGAAATTATTCTAAAGCTTAAGATATATAAGCATTATTTGATGATAAGTTGCTTTTATAGTGAAACTTCTGTAGAAATAATTACAGAGCGATCATATACACTTTCACTTCAGCTTCTTGAATGTTTGAAAGCTTTAAAGTATATGAACATTCTCTGCTTAAACACAGCCACTAATTAAGTGTTTTTTTTCCGAAACTAGAGTTTTATATCACGAAAAGAGTATCAGATTTCTGAAAAAAAATCTATTCATTAATAATAAAGTAGAAAATCTGATATCGTGTCGAAATTGAGATCTTGTAAACAAATTTTCTCGAGTTATAGCTCAATGTTTAGCAGAAACATCTCAATTTTGATAGTTTAATAACTTCCGCAAAATTTTAACAATAAATATTTTCAATTTTTCAGACCTGAAACCCCGCTTTAATTTGAATAATTTATTTTTACTGAAAAATCAGTTTCAAAAGAAGTATGAGCTTAAGTAAAGATTTGAATTGAAGCGTAAGCTGAGCCGCATTCCTATTCCATTACAGAAACAAATGTTGAGTCAATAGAATAAATGAATCGAAAGAATCAGTTTTACGGCAAATCCTGGTATTTTAGGAAAAATGGTGTTTTTAATGTAACAGTTTTTTGCTAGAGTTGAGAAAATGATTTATGAGAATTTATTACTATAAATTTCAAACATATGGCCTATGATTTATCTCACAATTATTTCACAATCTTTTGAATTATTAGACTTTTATATTATGTTCAGGGTATTTGAAAATTTAATAAAAATGTTTTGAGAGGTTTAATGTTCTAAATTGATTTATTATTCAAGTCATATATTCTAAATATTACGATTGATTTGCTTTGGAATCAACACCTGAGTATCATTCAGGCAACACACCACTGATTTTCAGATATATTCCTAACTAAAACAGAATCGAATTTTGTTGAATTATTCAAAGCCGTGTGTTTCTCTTTGGTGAAACTAATTCTATGACCACAAAATCTACTTAAAACAACTCAAATGAGTTGCAACTGAGTTAAAAATTTATGTGAAAGATATTAAGTTTCATTGATTCAGTATATAATACAACTAAATAAACATATAAAAAGAATTGTTACGATGGCGAAATAGTTGAAAATTCGTCAGTTTTGTGTCTAAATTCTTGAAAACTATCTCCTTATATATCCTTTTATGTACTTTATATTTACATTTGCTTCTAAGATATTCATTGCAGACACAAATAGTTTGAAATAACACTTAACAATGAGTGGCTAATAAAAAGCCCAGTATAAGATAGCGTACATTCTTTCAGTGAATTAGTAGTTTTTTTTATATTACTTGCCCTATCATTTCAATGGTTTGTTATTCATTAGATGTTCATTGTTGGCATTTCTAATTATTTGACATGAATACGCGGCTCATTCGTAGGATTATATCTCGTTGTTGTGTATGTCATTTAGAGACTCCATTTAGTGTCGCCAGTGCTTATTTCACTATTATTTTCATGAATTACAAATCAACAAATAATTAACTCCTCGATTATTGTCAACAAACGTTTGATTGATAAATATTTACTTTTCATAATTTATGCTTTCTTTCATACGATTACTTAAACAAACTGTAAATTCAAAACTGAAGCTAACTTCACATAAAAAGTTGAAAAGTTGAAACATCAAGTTTTTAACTATTGCAAAGGTAGAGTAAAATAGATTATAATTCAAGTTTAAGACTATGACACGATAGTTTTTAATTGAAAAAAGCGTATATTTGATCAAAATCAATATGGTGTGTGCAGCCCCACCCGATATATTTGGCATCGCCTCTATTTCTATTGATCAACATAAAATCATTGAAAAATTTCAACAAATATTTATAAGCTATTTAATGATTTCGTTAAAAATAGCTTTTCATTTAGATTTTATGGATTCATGAACAGAATTCAGACTATTCGAAAGCACTTCGAGCACCAATCCTTTCAACTAAAAGAGTGAATTGCCATAAATGGAGCACTTTTGAATTATTAACTCTCAAATGGCAAATGACATTACAAAGGTTTCGACTTATCATAATTTCTATAATTGAATTTATAAATACTGTTTGGTTGATATAAAACTGCACTTATTAATCTATATGAGATCAGTGAATAATTGATCCAAAAAAGAAGAATTGATCGAAAAGAGCGAATTTTTGTAACAGAGAAGCTGATCAAAGCCGAGAGTGATCTCTTCGGCTTAGCATTGATGATGAAAGATATCAGTATTAGATCAGTGTTTGCTTATTGGTTGTTATTTCTTATGAAAATCTTCCAAATTTCCGCCAACAAATCAAAAAAGCCGATAAACATAAGAATAGGTTTCCGTATGACACAACCAAATAGTCTTTAGCTCTTGAGATCAAATATGCAGCTCTTTATTCATTCCTAACAATGATTTTGTGGAGAGCTTTCTATCCTAACATATCCTGTTTTTGAAACATTTCTATCAATAGATCCTGATATGAAAGAAATAAGCCAACACAAATGTATTGCTATTTTCGGGTTTATTAACTATTACTTTATTTTTAGATAAATATTTGAGTACTTTTTGAAAGTGTTTTGTAATAAATATTTTATGATTACAAAAGAAATGTGACATATTTGATAAATAAAATTGAAAACAAAACAATCTACTTAAAGGTTTAGTTAACCTTCTGTTTTGAAAGAAGGTACCTATGACAGAATAGCTACCTATAACAGAGTAGGTACCTATAACAGAATATGTAGCTATATATTAAGAATCTATATTTAGGTTATACAACGTAAATATTGATATAAAGATAAAGTCTAATGGACTCGATTGTTGCAAGTTTACAAAACCATTTTTCCAAATTTCATTTCACATATGATAACTTGGCTGAACGCAAGTTTTACAGTTTATAACACTATCAAAATTGATTCTATGATTGAAAGCTGAACACTCTCCAAATTTGGCTTAGTCTAAAGCCTATGAGACATGAAGTATTTTTAATCTATTCTATAGTCTACTTAACCGAAAAAATATTTCTATCAAAAAATAAAGCTTTCATACTAAAACTAATCAATATATTGCAATAAAGTGCTTAAGTTAGCAAAGATTGAAAAAAGTTTGATGTTTTACTCAAATTTATAGGTGAAATAAATCAATAGTTAATAGTATGAATACATATATTATTTACGCATAAATGCCTCGAAGGTATTACTCAAAAAAGTTTGCCTTACATTATTGCTATACAATTATTTTTTATCTTAACCCAACTCTAGATCAGAACGTTTGATCATTAAAACTATTAATAATAGTTTTGTTTGTCAGTTTCCAATCGATATCATATGACACGCTTCGGATGATGTGATCAGAAATGGCTAAACAATTGAAGATAGAATTTTATTTTTGGTCTTCTTATCTGAGTTTGATCATTACTAAAGTTAAAGCTAATTGTATGAGATATAGGAATCACATGTGGATAACTTTACTATTCATAGCAGAGCTCGTTTCAGTATGAGATAAACAAGTTTTGGGTTTGTGAATATATACTTCATTCTGTTACTAATTTTTCAATTTTTGTTAAATCTTTCTAAGCTTTCTCATTTAAATGAAAATTGTTTACTTAAATATAAAGTACTTTCAAAATATTGATTGACATTAACTTTTTAATGGCTAGTCATTGAGCAATAATGATTTCTTAGTCTCAATAAAAAAATAGATTTCCAAATAATGAAAGTTTAGAAGTGAGTACATTATGGAGAGAAAAATACATTTATAAACTTTTTGATGCTTTAATAAGTTTCGAAATGAGACAAAAATGGATCGTTTGACTTGTAATCATTGTTTGATGGAGTGACTGATGTATAAATATAATTAAGTTTTTAGCCCAAACACATTTTCTAAGCCTTATGCTTATTATGTAGTTTGATCATTGTTTCTTATAACTTAAATAAATACCTTACCATCACTTGTTGGTCAAATAATTCTGCGCTAAACATCTAAATGTGAATTATTTATGATCTAATCGTGTTATGCTCCGACTCCATTAACTATTTCACTATGCACAACTGGAAACATTTCTATTCATTCATTATAGATATTTCTGCTTGTGAACTAAGTTTATCATACCTTATCTCATTTTTTCTTAGCTCTTATATGAAACAGAGTTGATCTGTTACGAAGATTGAAGAAAATGTTAACTTTTCCTTTCAAGATTTAAGTTAAAATATATTTTTTGGTCAAGTTTTAACAATGATAGATATACCAAACTTTAGTTACGATTCTAGCGTTGAACATACTTTCACAATATATCTTTCATTGCATTAAATTATATAATAATTCATCGGTTTTTTGTATTTATTATAATGCAATTGTCTTGTAATGCATTAATTTTAGACACAAGCTATAATTTATGAGCAGAGACCAGATTTTTCGCTATATAAAAATATCTGATCAATGTCCAAAATCAATAATTACAAGGCAACAATTTAAGAAATTTGTTTTCTTGCAAATTTTTCCAAAAAATCTATAAATTTAAATTGAGTAGAGCAAAGCCATTTTTCTGAATTTATCATAAATTATTTAGAAAATTGTCAGATACAAACTTAGCTCTGAACAACTTTATTTAACTTCAACTGCGTCATAAATTTTTATGTATAATGAATGTTTTGAAATTTACAATTTTTGGCTGTCTTTCGAAAACATCGCTAGTCATCGGAAACTTCAGTGCTTGTGTCCCGAATCAGGAAAGTCGGTGCAGTCAAATTTTATATTTAGAATCTTTGATATTTGATTTGGATAGAACTTTGGATAGATTTGAACGCAAGGACAAAATCTAGTGATCATCAAAATATCTGAACTCTGGCTGTGAATTAGAAGTATCCGATCAGCTAAGAAAATAATCTAGTAGTTGAACAAACGTAAAAACCAAAACCAATTCGACTTTCAGAAAAATATTCTGAAAAATTTGAATTTCAGGCTGAAAAATGTGAATTAATTTTTTGGGATTGCTTCAGGTATAGATTGAAAGTTTGAGTTTTGCGGTAGAACTTGCTTATTTTACTTTCAAGAATATCCTAATGTGAATCGAAAAAAAGAGTCTAGAAAATCAACATATAGATTAAATTGAGCGAAATCTACTGCAATCGTCTATTTATTAGGAATCTGTCATATAAATAGTAACTTTATTACTGTTATTACATTTACTTAGCTGTTATGCATAATTCATTTGAATTCATAAATACCGGTGTACTTCAAACAAAAATGACTCAATAGAACATTTTCCGCACGACGTACTAAATTAAATATGATTTATATCCATTGTGCAAAAAAATTTGTCTTATACTATCTATCCTTGAATTAATTATAAGATAAATATGCATTACTTGGTTCAAAACATGCAGGCAGTTTTACGGATATTTGTATTTTTCGATAACATTTGACATTTTGTTTGATCGCAAATGAGATTCCAGTCATTCTGTGTTTTGCCTATGAGAAGATTCAAATCTACATAACTTGCTATCGAAGTAGGAGTAAGTATCCTAAAATACTATTTACCATTTAATAATTTGCGATTTTGTATGCCAACCAAATTTTTAATTCAAGCATTACATTTATGATTCATTTAAACTTGAAAATGTTTCTATAGGGTGTTCGTAAGTCAGAAGAAGAAGTAAGAAGAAAATTTTATATTATAGAGAACAGATAATGTGGATTTTAAGTATAGATTATCAATATATGGTCCTCGGGTTTCGCGCAAAGATTAAAAACTCATTCCTTTATGATCGAACTTACCGGGCACCCTTTACAGCATAATCACGTTAAATTTGAAAATTATTCAAAAAAAATTCTCAGCTTAAATACCAGAAAATTTTTAAAAATATCTATCAAATCGAAAAAGCATTTTTCGATCGATTCCTATCGGTTCGATGTCACCATTTCTATCACTGGAAACAGCTCAGTGATGTTCACTCAAGTGAGAACTACAGGAAATCAATGAATTATTCTGCAATAGGTTTAAAATCTTGTATATTCTCTATTTATTTGACGTTATTTTCTAATGAACTTTGATTCTCCAACGGTTCTAATTAAAACTGAAACTTTTTGTAGTATTTTGTTCACTGGACATCTCAGGACAAATCCGACATATCGCAAGTGAAAAGTCATGTTAGAAGTTGTGCGTCTAATAATATCAAAGATTATCAGATTTTCTATTTTGAAAGATTCAATTAAACTTTTTCAAATGATTGATTAAATCTATTTCATGTCATAAGTGTTTAGGTAGACTGTTATCTCTCATCATTAATGACAATATTTGTGCAATAAATTGAGCTAAACGTATTGTGTCTTAACAGGACTATAATTGCGTGTTCGAATGTATTAGTTAAGTAAACTTCAAAATATTGAACCAAAAGAAATGATAAGATATCAGATTGAGCTTAAAGTGGAGAAGACATGCCAGAAGTAGTCAGTCTTTCTGAGATAAGAAGAACATAATAAAATTTAAAGCTTTACAGATACCTCGATATATTTCTATTTGATTCAGTTAGATCTTAATTAAGAGAAATAAGCTTCTCTTCCTCGATACTTTTATAGCTTGAAGTTATTATTATTTCAGATGAACAATAAATCAGAAGTAATGTATTTGGGATCTAGTTTTTGATAAGTCATGATTGCAAAAATTCTCGATTCGAACAAGGGTTAACATAATTTAAGTATGCTCAATAGTTTATAAAAATCTTGATGATTTGCAGTACTACTTATAAATTCTAGCAAAAAATGATGATAGCGTCAAGAAATTGAATTCTTATAGATTTTCTTGAGTGTAAACCTGGGGTCACATTCTCGGATGATTGTAAGCTATAAAACATAGAATGATTGCAAACTAGCCATTCTTATTGTGCACTTTTGCGTTATTGCTAATTTTGCAAAGTTTCCAGAATACAGCCCCAGAAAATTTATGTTTCTATTAAACTGCTTATTCATATATTTTACTTGAAATAGAACTGAATCAGAATTTTGTATTTTTGAACTTTTCAAACTTTTCAAACCAACTTAGTTGTTCAAACTAAAGTTCAAATAAGATTACCATCAACCAATTTATCGATTGCGTTCCCAAACTAAATCTAAAAGAGTTGAAATTCATCAAAGTAAGCTAAAAAAATTTTGGTCGACTCAAGCCTTTAGAAGCAAAGAAAATTCTATTCAAAACGCAAAACATAACTCAATTCTTGCCTTAGAAGGAATTTTTGAAAGAAAAAATTTTTGAGCTAGGCTTTTAGAGTTGCTATCATATTGATCAAAGAACAAGAAGCAATGCACTTTATGTATAACTTGATTAGAGAATCTAACTCATAAGATAGTCAGACTTGAATTCTAAAGAATCTTACTCGAGTTGATCTGCGAATACAATAATGATGGTATGTTTGATGATGAAGAGGTGGTATGTCTAAAGAGTATTCACTCGGTTGTCTTTTGTACGCTATTTTAGTAACAAATTACAATTTAAACTAGTTGTAACTATGGCAATTCAATAAGATAACTTGGTTGTATCTATAAATTGATTCAAGAAGACATTTCTTAATCAAAACTTATTCATTCTCTTCGGGATAGTTTCCATGTTTACTGCTTCTCAATCGGTTTCAAATGAAATTCATGAGGATTGCATATAAATAAGCATTTAAGTTTAATATATGAGATAGCATGCATTCAAATAATCCTCTAGTCTTATGTTGAACTCTAAATTTTTGCTTCAAATAATGCTACACCAACTAGTTGAGTCTTTTGCAATTTGGAAAAATATTAATCTTTCATGAGCTATTTCTAGTAAATCAAGTCTATATAAATTTACCATCAAAGCTAACAAAATTTACTATGTAGATTGACTTTTGGTTTATTCTGAAAATATTTGATTCTGTGATCACTCAATAATTGGTAATTTGGTGAACAATCAGATATTGAATTTTAGGAAAAAGATTGAATTACTTGACTTATGTTTTACTGATTCTGAGTTTAGTATGAAATTGTACATGAGTTATGAAACATAAATATAAATTGCAGCTTTAATATTTCGAACTTGATGTATATCTATATTAATAACTAAGAAGAAGAAAATAAGTAAAGATATTATTCTTCAATTTGGGAGCGTGTAAGATTTTACTATAGCATATATTCAAATCTGGTTGCCCAATATTGAGTTTTTCGATTGGCCTAAACCAATTTCCTTGCTATTTGACTACATCAATAAACCAGTCATCAGATCAATAATTCTTGCCAAACTTATATTCTAGTCTTACAAATAATCTGGATTTTTGATTTTGAAATAAGTGGTTGGGATTGAAGCGACTATCCGGATATATGAGAAGTGAAAATAATATTAAAAACATGGATAATACTAAACTTAGAGCTAAAAATAATTAAATGGAAAACCTATGTTTTTAATTTAATCAAATTAAATTTGGTTGCAAAACAAGACCCAAGCAAAACTAGGCCCAAGCAAAACTAGACCCACGTCATTCCAACTGAACTTATAGTGTTTCTCATTAAGAGCTTTCAATTATGACTGAATTATTTGCATAAATAATTAGATGCATTTTCTAATATTAAGAAGATAAAATGATTTGATTAGTATTTTTAATGAGAATTTATTTAATGAACTGTCTAGCTTATAATAAGTTAATAAAAGCTTTTGAGTAGGAAACAATCGAAAATTAGATCAAGTTTTCAAACAGTAGAGTACAGTATATTCTTGACTGATATAACAATTAATAACATTACTAATTATGGTGTGATGAGATTATCTATAAAGAACTTTGTTCACTAACTCTGTAACTATAACGATAGCCAACAGTTTCATGTTCATTAATCATAACTTTTATTTCTTTATATCAACAAATTAATGGCCAATTTGCAGAAAATTGTTAAATTACTCGTAAAAGTAGTTTTAGTCAAAAAACAGTGCATATTAACAGGCTAGAAAAACAAATCAAATTATTTTTTCCATTATTTCAATTTTGACGAACAATAAATTTGAGTGGCAAATAGTTTAACAAGTTCACTCATTTATCATGTGTTATCATATTTTGTCAAGGCAAAATAAATTCAACTTTTGCTATAGACTTAAGTTTTTAATAAGTGGACTTTTGAGCTCAACCTTAGCCAGCAGGGAAGGGGCTGGGAATCTATAGTCCTCCCAAAGATTCTTTTCGAGATTTAAATGCGATCTGCACTGAAAAGGCTCTTACAAAAAACTCCTAACCGTAGTCATTTGACACGTCGATCGATTGCTGATTGTTAAAAATTAATCAAAGGCATAATAACAAGCTAACAAATAATTAAATGGGAATTAGCATTTGCCTAAGAAAATCAGGATAATGAGCTGAGACTTTGAGCAGCATTGACCAAGAACGGTGACTACGGAGCTGCTTTTAAGAGATCTATAAAAGGTTGTTTGATTAATATATAGAATTATAGCACGAAATGAATAAATCAACTATTATTAATCTAAGATCGAAAGTAATGGTTAATTTATTTTTGCTATTTTTGTTTGCTATTGTAGGTTTCGCTTGATTTATTTAGTTTCCTTCTTCTAGTTTTTACTTTTGCCACTAAGTAAGTCACATCAAGTTAACAACTTCTCTACAATGATTTCATTAAGAAACTCTATATTGAACTTATCATCATTAGATTACAAGTGATTCTTAATAAGAATAAAACAATAACTATTAAAAAGTTGATTATTGGTCGAAGTAGAAATAATAGTTTTAATCATTAGATTTCGTGATGAACGCTATACTTACTCATGTGGAGATACATTTGATTTCAGATTCAAATCTATCATTGAACCAGTGGCTCAGCCAGTAGAGGTCTAGTAGTGATTAGATACTTTCAACGTAAATCCCTAACTCTAACCTGATTATGAAATTTTGCTAATTTGTCATAATTACTACGGAATGAAGTAAAATACTGAATAATTCAAATTTAAAACCATAGCATAAAAGAATTAGAAAAGTTTGTTACACGCAATCCTAGTAATTATTTATTCTCAGCAATAATCTTAACAATATTAGGATTAAAAAAAGATCGTTTTTAAAGTTGAAAATCAGAGTTTATTATTAGCTTAAATGACTTGTTTTCCATATAATCTTAAGGTTATATGAATGACAAAGAGTAATAAGTGGTTATCTCCAGTTAACTTATTTTGGATCTTATTTGAATTATACCCTTTGACTTGTGTTTTACCTATATTTAAAAAACAGTATGTGTTTCAATGAGAAAATAAGAAATTATTATTATGATAATAAAATTGCAATAAAACTATTGCGCAACTTTAAATTAGATCTTCTCTATTTCATTCATTAAGTCATAACCGGTTATTGCTCTTTGTCATTCAATATAAGTTTATATTTGATATTTAAATCTAATTTTATACCTACTTTTAAATATTCAGACAAATGAAAACTGTAATTGATTTAAGTTGAAAATTCTAAATAATAAATAGAAATAGAGTCAAGTGCATTAGTTTGATGATGCCCCAAAATGATACTTTCTTGCAAACATTTTTGCACTACTAATTAGTATTATTAATAGAAATGCTATTGTCTTTTCTATTAATAATACTAATTAGTAGTGCAAAAATGTTTGCAAGAAAGTATCATTTTGGGTGCATCATCCAAACTAATCGGCCACGACTGTACAAAACGCTATCCTGAATCTCTATAAAAAAAATTTAAAAGACAACCTGTAAATTAAGTTCTCTTTGTAACTGTGGTATCACAATAGCATTTTGTGTTTTAATAAATAATTGATATATATTTTTTAGTGATTTGATAGCTGTAGCAATGAAGAATATTTCTATAAAACTTTAGTTTATTTCCTATATACTCAAAAATTAGTAAAGAAATCAATGACTTGTTTTATATAATCATATGCTTATATAATTCGCTTTATATAACCTTAGCTTTATATAAAGCAAGTCATTTCAACTTAATAATAAACTCTGATTTTCAACTTTAAATAAAGGTCTTATTCAATCTTAAAGTTCTGTTATTAAGATTAAATAATTATTAGAATTAGACGTAACATATGTATTTAATCAAATTGAACGTGATCCGTGATCCGTGATCCCACTCTGCAATCTGAACTTTATGCACCCCTACTCAAAATTTTCTAGCTTCTTCCCTTGTGTTGCATACTTTAACGACTAATTAAACATATATAAAAAGTTTTACTTGACTCAAGTAATAGCATTTTATTCAGTAATAAAAATAATATTGACTAAGATATGCAAAAATAGTTGTCATAAACTGTATTTTGATGCAGTTTTATAGAAGAGAAGGAGCAAAAAGAAGATTATCTTCACTTATATGAGAGACTGCTAAGCATATCAGTCATCCTTTTGGCCCCAAAACACTTGATAACAATGGCATTTCTTCTGCAATTTTATGAGACTTTTATTGATTGTATACTCTTTTGTATTACTAGTCAATCTTTTCCAGTCTTCGACCGTTCAGTAGCGATAAACAATCATATTTATACAACCGATACAACCAGTTTAGGCTACAGCTTAGGCTACAGCTTAGGCTACAACCAATCCTAAGGCTATGTTAGAAAAAAGTTAGACAAAAACTGACCTATTGATGTGTATGGTGAAAAGCGTTATTTTATAGTAAGCAGAAATAGTATCTGTGACAACATGAAAATATAGTTTATTGTTGTGGTTATAAGAAAGTCTCACAATAAAAGGCATTCTAACTCTTATTGCGCTATCATAATCATTACGTCTAAGGTTGTTCTCTTGCAATTCTTCTCTAATTTCCTACTATACATGACTTGCATTCTGTCTGAGTGTCTGAATGCTTACAATTATCTTGAAATCAACTGATTAATAATTGAAGAGAAGGATTGCGTAAATCCCTAAAGAAATATTTCTCTACTTCGAAATTGAGATCTACTTCAAATAAACTATATTTGAAGAAACACTGATCAATACTTTAATACTCAAATATTTGTTGTATTTCTCATTAAAAATATGAAAACTTCTTTTCAACTAAAATTCATTGTGAGCTTTCCGATAGTTTTCATCAATTCTTTCTCTAAATAAAATGATTTTTTTTTTTAATGAAATGAATATAAGATTTAACCTAAAATATTCAACAATCCCGTGTCAGTCATATGACCAGAGTTTATTCAAGAAGTTATTGAGTTTATTAACCTTCAAAGATGTGATGATAGAAAATGTCATTAGTTGCAAATCAATCAATATTTTAGATGTTTCTCATAATGCGAGTCATATGAGAGTCAATATAAGCTTGCATTGAATCGTTGACGAAAATACTTTATCGAATTACGACTCAAACTAATGCTTACACGTCTTTAACATTAGCTGACACTTAATAGAGTTTGGCTTCAAATTTTCTGGCAAAAAGATTTTCAATAAGAAAATAGAGATAAATAGAAAGATAAACATGAAATGGTTTTAAGTAACCAAACATTAAATGAAGCATTTTGAGAATTATATGTAATAATAAAGTCCATTAGCAAATGAGTGATGCTCTCCAGTTAGGCTTCATCTACATCTAAGCTGTTTTATCGGATTATTATGTAAATGATTTTTCATAGACTTCAACTCTATCACCATTGCATTAAAACATTGAATTAGTTTTGTTGTTTCATCTCTATCAAAAATATGCAGAAGTGTAGAATTATGTCGAATCTTGTAGTACACTTAAAATATCTACAAATGTACTTGGAGAAACATCCGTTTGCAATCATATAATAATTATCCCATAATATCATAATCAATTGTTATTTATAAAATACTAAATTATTATCAATTGTTTTCTTGTACCTTCTTCATTGCTATATTCTCTTTAAATAAATTCTTAAATTATAATCATTTATTTAACATGTTTGAGATATTTGAGATTTTCACTGGAGAACTATTTTGCTTTCATTTTGTACTACGTGCTCAGGAATTTCACCTAAAGTCTTAATAACTCAGATATTCTAATGTATATGAATATTTCAAATTAAATTAAAATGAGCGCATATATTATCCAGAAAATAATTCTTTCAATACTACCAGCCTTTGGGTTTATCATTAAAATAAAAGTTACTTTTGTTCACTTGAACAATGTTGAAAATAAATGGATAGGGAGATGCTTGTTATTCATCCAAATGCAAAGTTGATTACTCGAAACGATCATAAGTTGACCCAAATTTATTATTTTCGTGAATGACAAACAGAGAACCACTCTACTTTTGCATTACTGCCCGTAGAGATTCGACAATCGTTATGCTCAAAGTAAACTTTCTTTCGGTGCCATTAATCCTTAGCCGTTAATACCTATAATATAGTTCTCATAATGGAGAACAACCACTAGAATTGATTGTTTATGTGACTTATCGAATGAACAAAACTCCATAAAAGTGATGTCTTCATTGCGAACGATATCGTAATCATATAGAGCAATATTATACCAACAATAACTGAAGTCTGAAATAGTGAAAAATTGCAGATTATTTACAGTAAAATGATTGGAATAGAACAAATTGCTTTCAGGCAAATACCACTGAACATCATACTCAACTGCAATACCATTCAAATCATACTTAACTGCAATACAAATTGATGGTCTCATGTTCTCATGTGTCCCAGAATTAGGTTTCTGCCAATAAAAATACTCATGAAATTCAATTTTTCACCTAATCTTAAACAATTTAAATGATAGGAACACTTTTATTCATATATTCAAACAGTTTTTGTCAGTTATTGATGATACAGTACTACCTCGACATAGTGAATTACTGAGGCCCAATAATTAACACTGACTATAACGAGGTTTCACTATTAAGAGGTCATCATTAGTCAAATCGGATGTATCGGGACTGGACTAATGAGTTGACTTTATCGAGAATTCACTGTAAAGAGGGTTGCTTTATCGAGACATTACTATATGATGCATTTACTGTTTTCTGTATGCTTTTGAAAATTTTATAAATCAAAAAGATTTAAGTCTTATTGAATGCCCCAAAGACAAAATTCATTACTCATTGCATTTATGAGATTAGATACTCTTATCTGATGACATCTTATTTATAAACTCCCATATTTCTGGCGACAAAACTTTTGATAAGAATTTTGATAGTAAGTGAACTTATAACTGGCATCAATTACTCAGTATCTCAATAAAATTTCAAATTTCTTATAAGCCCTTTCGTGATCAAAATTTCTCAAAAGCGTACGTAAGAGTGTGAATGGTTCATATTTATTTAACTACCAAAGAGAGTATCAGCTTTAGATGGTATTTAGTTATAGAGACAGATGGATAGAAATCAATGCTAACTTAATGAAGTCTTTAGGTTATGTGATGCAAACGCATTAGCGTCCTATTTGTGATGAATAATCAATACTCAGAAAAAATTAAAGTGTTATAAACATAGGCATATCTTGTATGCAAACGCACAAATTGAGGTAATTAAAAGTGTAATTAATGGCGTAGTAACTGATTCTCTCAACATGCCATTGCTATCATTTATCACAGTAAAACCTGTCTATCTCTCACATGTAGTTAGATGACTTTTACAAATAGATTAGAGAAATCCATAGAGAATCAATGTATATTTATAAATCTTTATTAGATATAATCTAACTGCATGCTCTAGCTAGATAGGTTGGACTGTATTTTAAGACTAGGTATAAGTGCTTGATTTAATTGAACATTTAAGAGACATTCATTGCTAGATCAGCGCTTTTATAAATAATAGTTAGAACTAGAATACAGTCGAGTTTGATATTATCTGAAATGGATTTGACCTTAGGGTCTATTTGTCGTTCAAGTTATCATTTCTATGCGTGAGTTTATGTAGTTTTTTGCTTCCGGTCGTTGTATTAACATTTTTATTACAAGCTATCCTAAAAATCATCACAAAATTTAAAGTATTGTACAAAAGAAAAATCAGTTAAACATTTATGATTAATTGCAAAAATAATTCCCAAAATGATTATAACCAATAAAAATAGTGTAAAAGTAAAAATTAGCGATAGACTTAGATCTTATACTTAAAATGTCAAATTGAGTTGTAGTAAATTATAAGCTGATACAATACTTGAATGACATAATTCGATTGAAGTTAAGTCTGACTTCTAAAGTGTTCGTAAAGTGTATCTGACATTGAAACTAATTCTACCGCAAAGTAAATGCTTTCAAGTCAGTGAATATCTCATAGATTTCCTGATCTATTTTCTGGTCTCTTTTCCAATGAACTCCTAATACAGTAAATATACTGACAACATTTGCAGTTAAGTCTCTGTATAAAACAGACAGAAAATAAGATAATTTATGGCTTTAGAGGAAATGAAGATAGTTAACTATTTGCTATTAAAAAACCTAAAGCTTTTATAAAACTAATTAAAAGTAAGATTAATGAGGGCAATAATGAGAATTGGCAAAGTTTGCACGTAAAGAGATATAAAAGTTGATCACGTTATTTTAGAGTATTTTCAAGCAAAGCTTGTTTCAGTCTAGCTGTGAATTTAAGGGAATTGACGCTAAAAACAGTGAATTATTTTAGCCCTAAAACAGCTTCTTTCCGCTGTTGTCATGAGAGAACTCTAGTGAACTGAATCTCCAAGTCCTCTACTCGTATAGTCCTCTACTCTTATGCAAGGCATTGCATTGCATTTTAAGGTTCCTTTAAGTAGAGCAGCAGTTAGAGCATAGACAACTTCATAGTCTATTTGCTGTATATAATTCTAGTTACCAGTAGTTCTCTATTAATTTTTTATAATTACTTCAATAATTAAACTGATCTTTATTCAAATTAAACTTGTTTATCTTGTCTTCTGAAATTTTAAATTAATTTTTGTTGTTTGTGAAGATTCTAGTGAATTTATCTGATCTAGTAGTGAGTGACTAAAGAAAAGTTACATGTATGTTACATGTATGTAGGCTATTATAATGTGAAAAATAAAAAAATATATAAACAGTAGTACTAGTGCTTTCTGTTGTGCTGCTTTAGACTTTAGCTTGATAATCATATTTATGGGTTTGCTGCTTTAGAAACACCAAATGTGAATTAGATTTTCTTGTGCTTTCAATTTTTTATGCTATACTTTCCAGAAGTCGTACCTGCTAAATAAATCACCGGCATAACTATTATTCATGTTTGAATTACTCTAATGCTATATTTTATTTGACTTCTCCCATTCAAATATTACTTTCATGTTTCTGTTGTCAATTTTCTTATAATAAACTACTTCTCATGTTTTGCTTCCTGAGGATAATAATGACATAAAACTAACTCATTATAAGACATATCAATAATATTTAAACAGTCAAATTATAACTTATCGATTGTTATTAGACTAGTTATAGCTATTCGTTTGGAGTAATATAAATAAAGTTAATATACCGATAATTTCTGTTATCAATGGAACACGTCTCGTCGTCGAGTTCTTTGTCACATTGTGATCATTCGACATCATCAGCTCCGCCAAAGATTGTATTGCAATCATCAAGAACTAGTTTAGCACGACTACAAGATGTTGATCAGGCAACCGCTTATATGCATCAGAGGATGAGTAGGTCTGAAGAAAGGTAACTATTTTTCAGCTTCATTCAACATTTATCCAATTGTTTCATCATTTGGTCTTTAACGTTTCAATTTATTTGACTTTACTTTGAGATTCATGAACCAGCATTAGTTTATTTTCTATGTCTAGTTCCAAATCAAGTTCAAAGCGATTCTTGAGAATGACTTTTTCCTTGCATTAGTATTATACACGAGAATATTCTGCTTATAGAATATGGTGAAGAATATAAAATTAGTTTTTTCACAACTATTGATTCCAAACTCAAACTAGAGAAATATTTCATTGAATACAGGATAAGCTGTATTTTAAAGTATACATTGAATACATAATACAATATTTTGTGCGTAGTTTTACAACGAAGAGAATATTACTTAGCGTGATAGAAATGAAACTAAAAATGCCTTAATCTATAATAAACAAAGGCTTGTAGATTAAAAGATAGAAAAGCTTCATATATTGTATTTAATACAAATATAATTCTGAACAACTCATTCAATACATGCTTTCTTGCCAGAAGGCGTTTATTTGTTTCTTAATCAAGTCTAATACCAACTGAACTGCAGTTAAAATAATGGAGTTTTTGTTATATCATCAATATTGACTTATTTATGATTGAATGCCTTTTCTGACTAAATATATACTTTTCAGCTTTGATTCTCAATACTACATTGTTACGTAAAACAAACAAAATACGAACCTAGGAGCTAACTCTTGCCCTTTAATCAAATTGGCCACAAGAGAGTAGCCGAAAACACGCATACTTTCGTTCACCAAATATCTTATATTGCAAAATATCTTTGAATTATTAAAGGTATCCTAAGTTGCAATTTACTTGATGCTCTCAAAAAAATTCTGTTTCTATCACAGAATCGCATGTCGTAAATATATTTTGCATGTAGTTTACTTTTAAGGAATAGAAACAATCTGTACATTCTTCAGAGTAAATTCTGAATTCCGCAAATTCTGAACTCTGTAAATTCCAAATTCTGTAAATCCTAAATTCTGAATTCTGTAAATTCTGAATTTTCTACAGACTATTAGCAATTATGTCTTACACAATAGTGAATTAATTTTAATTTTTATGTTATCCTAAAAAATTCTATTCCATGAGCAAATGTAAGTGCCAAATTTTATTAAGCATTTAAAATAAATTTCTCCATGAAATGGTCACTTTTGAATGTCAAATTACAAACTCATTTAGAGAGCTAGTTAAGTAAAAGAGTCTCTTCTAATTGATTTATTTCTGATTTAATTGCTGGAGGTCTAAAGAAGTTCTTTATTGAGAACAATCTGTAACTGTTCACTGTGAATTGGCTAACTTTCGAGTGCTCACAAAAACATTCTAATGCAATATTGATCTAAAGTGGTTTCATTATCGCTGTAGAGAAATTTTAAGTGAAATTCGTTTTAGAGGTATTCATAATATTTGCTTGAATCCAAAATCAATTTGGAAACAAGATTGAAGATATAAAGTATGAAATATTTATGTATTCAGATTCACTACTTAAATACATGCTGAATTCAAAGCGAGTTGTTGTAGAATAATATGAAACTGTTGTAGAATAATACGAAACTGTTCTAAGAATAGTGCGAAACACTTCTATTTATTGTTTTTTATTGCAAAGCCTGATATGAAAACACCTACTGAATTTGAACGGGAATCAAAATAAATTATATTTTGTTGCTAGATCGAAACGATCATTTTTGTACATTAGGATGAAATTCAATATATTTTCTTTCTATTTCCAGCAGTAAGAGAAAAACTTAACGATTATGTGAACAAAAATCTTAAGAGAAAATATACTTTTAATCTAATGGATCTCAAATTGCCTTAGCAACTAATACCTTAATAAAGAAAAAGCATTAATTATTTCTACCAGAATTTATATCTTTTTCATAATGCAAATATAATCTAATTTGCTTTTTATCTGATAAGATATTAGGTTTCTATTTCAAAATTAGTTTTTTATTTCAATCTTTGAAATCATAAAAATATAGTTCATTATCCACGATAAGAGTTCCAAATAGATACATAAGAGTTCCAAATGGATATATCTTAAAACTTAGCTCAACATAAATACAACTTTTGAAGTAAGATTTAAGTAGTAGATAAAAAATGATTTCAACCAACTGTCAAAATGATTCTCATTGTTTGAGTTGAGTTGAGTTACAAGTATTCAGTGATCTGTTATACGATTGGTTGAAGTTAGTTTTATCGAATATAAAACCGATTTAACTTTCCATTTGTTACTCTCATCCTTGTTCTAAGATTTGTTGAGAGAAAAACTTACATAAAGTCTAGTATATACTTATCGCATCATTCATGGCCACAAAGGTTCTGACTATACTTTCTTCTTTTATAAGATTGTCTTATCAGCGCTAGCGCTCAGCCCAGGGATATTTGATATTATTTATTGAGTCCAACTCAGGATAATGTGGTTTTAAGTCATCGTTTGTTTAGTAGAATACAAAAGCCTCTATTAAAACTGTATAACTAGTTTGCAGGCTTTGTGTGGTTATGCTTAACTTAATATCACTGTTCAATGTTTATATGCGTTAGGTGAAACATTTTGATGCTGTTCAACTTGTCTTACTTTAATGTGTAGCTCAGTTGTTTTTAAGTCGATAATTATTAAGTCTTGCTTTCTATGGTGTTATTGTATTGTTTTTTTTCACTAGAATTCACTCAAAGTTAGACAAGTTCTACTGTATCGAATAATAAGACTAAAAACTACTTTATAGAAAGCTGATTTTTCTTTATCAATCTTGATTATATATTTTAAAATTAATCTCAGTTGAAATTATTTCGAATGTCATGCGTAACACATTGATCATTTAGATATTTATTTATTTTTTCATTTGAATAACTTATCTTCCTTTTCTAATTTGATTTGAAAGCATAAGAATTGAAATAATAATAATTAAAAGTTTAGTAAAAACAAACTGTCATAAAGTGTAAACAACTGCAAGTCAATAAAGATTACTATTTAATGTCTATTTAAAGAAGTGAACATTCGATATTTTGATGTAAATTTAACTTGAGTTTTATGAAATTGAAGCCTTGTGATAGTGTAGCTTAACAACAGTACATAACTAGATTGATGAACGTTTAAACTAGAATGGTGAACATTTTCAAGAGTCTAATGCGCTCAATGAGAGCTAATTAAAATACTAATTGAACCCTTTGTCATACAAATCGCTCGACAGTTTCATTTTGAATTATAAAAATAAATCGAATACTGTTTCAATCTGAATAAATTGACACTAACTCCAAATACTGAAGCAATTTTTCACAATAATGTTGAATTAGTATCGCTTCGACAGTCTTATTCTCTACTTTTGAGCTAACTTTAGGCTTGAGAGAACTGAATTGTTAATAGATTTGATGTTTTAAAGAATAAAAATGATGACTCTATATACTGAAATTAAATAATGTTTTATAGCCTTAGTTATAATTCTATGCACAATCCTGATTATATTAAAAATTATTGACAAATTTTTAATATTTATAATAAATGAAGTCATTAATCTTCTTAAATGAGTTAATTTGCGAACATTTTTTCTTAAGTAAAGAGTTATCTTATTGATTAAATATCTAATTAATCGAAAGCTTTTTTGCAAAAGACTCCTGTAAATCAAATATTAAAGACTATCCTTAATGCTGATTTAAGCTTGAATAGAAAAAGATTGAGATATTTTTCATTAATTTCGATCAATATCTGATCCAAGTTAATTCTTGATTCACTAAAGAGAATTTAATTTCAGTGAGGAAGTTGATAAGATTTCAAAAATGAAATATGAATGAGTAAAAATACAAGTATTGATAGCTGACTCATATGAATATTCACATGAATATTCATATGAATATAGGAAAGAATTTTGAATTTTCAGAATATAATCTAAAAATGTCAGATAAACACATATTCAATACTGTGTTGTAACAGCATCGATTATAATTTATTCCTAGAGTTAATCGACTCAACAAAATATGTTTCTTATTCACTACAAAAAATCGATCGACTCTAACAAAGAATGTGCTCTGAAGTAATGTTAAGCAGAAGTAGAAAATATGGTTACTGAGAGTTAAAGCTACAAATAGTATGGAAATGATGTAATTTATTGAGAAGGAACTAACATTTACATAGAATGAGATAGAGTAGTCGTGGATGCATTACTTAACAAATGACAGTGACTGTGTCTGTGTCAATAATTTAAGAGCAAAACCAGAAAACTGCTTCAAATGTCAAAATGTTAAAGCATTCTCCTTTTATCACATCAACTACTATTATATCAGACAATTGTAATACCATATCAGGTATTGAATCATTGTAAAAGCAGATCAAATTGATTTTGGTAAAACTTTCAATTATGTACTGTTTGTTATTAGTCAGAAGTAGACTTTTATGAGCAAATCCGCCATAAAATGGGATCATATCCCAGTTTATTCTACAACAATATGAAATGCTTTTGTATCGATTTACATATTTCGATGCTATTCAACAATAAAATAATAACAAAGTGATAAGGAAACGAAAACAAAACCTCATAGGAATTCATATAAATGGCAATCATATAAACAAGATTTATTCTTTCCATTATAACCTAAGTTAGAACTGACTCCAGTTTGGATTGATTTGTTTGAGAAGCATTCATTAGGAATAATTTAGAAAATAAACTTCAGCAAATCATCTTGTTATTATAAGTTTTTCAAATTTATCTTCACTTCAAATATTTGTATTCCAGTATTTTCTTCAACTCAATTAACGTTTTTTATGTTGGGTAAACTTGAAGTCATTTAATATTTAAACTTTCTTTTCAAAGCTTACTTCAAAGTACTACTAGTCTTACGACATAATTAAAACTGAACGTCGAGATAAATGTTTGAAAATTTGCAGTAAGAATGAGTTCAAACATTTTTAATATTGACCTTTTGTCCTAACTTATAAGCAGAAAAAAAAACGTTTTATTGGCTTAAACATTACATTTTATATCTTTTGAGTCAATAACTCTCGAAAATTGCTTAACATTTAATTGGAATCGATCGTCAGATCACTTTTATACAAAGTAATGAAAGCCAATTATCGTTTTAGTTTTTCTAGTATATTACTTAGATAAATACTGAATAGACGAACAAATTATTAATGGACTTCGGGAGCAAGACATCAATTTACCCTATTTCTCAAGAGATCTACAATGCAAATTCTTTGCTATTAATCTTTTGCTACAATTTACAAGTTTGTCAATGCAAGTATTTCTCAAATGCGTGTTATCTCAACTTTTTACACATATTTGCATTTATTACTTAAGCATTCTTTCATTTTTTTTGTGAGTAATTTAGTTTTTTGGCGCTTTACATGTGTTCAACACGAATGAAAATATTTTCATTAAATTTCAGCAACATTTAACTGTTTAGAAATATTTGCACTTTTTTATGATATTTTCTCGTTCATAAAATAAGTTTTGAAGGTTATTAATGCGTTAAATATTATAGGAAAGAGCAAAAGGATAAATAACTAAAATATTCAATAGGACATTTGAAAAGAAACTAAACATTTTACCTAAAGCTTTGGACTTGTTTTGGAACAAAAATAAAGCAGAGGTTTGAGGCATCCAAAACACGAGGACTTTGGATATGTTATCTCTTTGAGGGTTTTGTCTTTTGACATTTGGTATGAATTTAGAATTTAACTTTTCGAGCATATATCTCGAATTTCAATAAATAATTAACTTATGACTAGAATATTACTAATATAATTCCAAAGTAATCAGAAAGAATATAATCAAAAAGACATAGTTAAGAAAAGAATTTAGATACCGTAACAAATTTAGATGCCGTAACAAATTTAGGTACCGTAACAAATTTAGGTACCGTAACAAAGCTCTGGTGAAATATTAATATTTACAAAACATAAACTTATAGGTGAGAGCCGATGGTATAATAAAAGTGTTGCATAGAGCACTAAGGTGATATAAGAGTTTTGAAAAGTAGATAAATTTAGAGTTATGAATGCATGAAATTTTCTAAGTTCTGTCAGAATGATTAACGGCAAACTACTGCTAACTGTTATTCCTTATGTTAGTTGTTGGATGAATGGCTGAATAAACGAGAGTATATTTATTTGATGACAGTTACAAATAGTCATGAATTACTTGTTCGTAGCAAAGATATGTTCATAAGATATTACATAAATAAGCATAACTTCGAATAAGAGTCTCCTTTTGATCGTTCAACGCAAGCAGTGATCTATTTGCTTAGTTTGTAATACAATAGTTTATATAAGTGCTTACCTGAAAATATGCATTTCTAACTAATCTGGTAACTAGGATTTACTCGTTATTTGATCAAAACTGTCAACTAGTTGTACCTCTACCTAAATTGCATTTAAATTAAATTGAATTGTTTTTAGAAGAGAATGATAGATTAAACCTAGTTTCTCAGGTTTGATCATGCTTTCCTAGTATTAATCATCTGCCTTATGACAACAGATTAATATTATTTTTACGTCCTTCTATGCATTAATGCTCTCTAAAGCAGTTATGCGTTTAGAATGAACTTAAATCTAAAGTTGATTTGTTTGTCGTAAGTAGAGGCTTAATACAAAAATGTCTAATATTCTACTTTCAAACAAATCATAAAATGCAAAACTTTTATGAAAAGTGCTTTTATACTCATTCATAATGAGATGCCTTGAATTAAATTTTAGAAAAAATTAACTGCCAGAAGAATTGAAAGCCATTTGCATGAAAAAGTAATTTATTTTTTGATTTTGTTAGTATGAGTTTGAAAAAGTACAGCAATTCATGTTTCGCTAACAAATAACAATTAAGAAGAGCTGCTTTCCGAATGTTCATATAATCTAATTTGCAAGTTATTTCAATTATAACTATTGTTTATGATGAATTTTTCTCAATTTTTCTCAATTCTCTCCTATTTATAAGCTTGTCTGTTTAATTGAAAATTATTGACTTGATTAAAATCAATTTTCTAGTAGTGATACCATAAACTGTTAAAACCATTATGTGGCACATAGCTCTTCATTTTGAAGTAATTAAGAGATTTTAATGAAGATTTGTGCTCGTGTTGAAAATTGAAGCGATCACAGAGATATAGTAAGGATTAAGTTGGATTAAACGTAAAAATTCAAGTCAAGCAAATGTTGGATACTTTGTTAAGCTTAGGGTTGCGAAAATGACAAAATTCACTCTAAATGAAACTGCGAAACAGTTATAATCTACTTTAACATAGAAACATTTGACTACTTTTCTCAACTTTGCTCTTATTTGAAAATCTACTTCAATAAGAGCTATTTCGCATATGAAAATTATTGATATTTTTATGAACTATTCATAAGTAGAATTTTCAGCTGTAAAATATAATCGTCTTAAAATTGTAATAAAATTGTTCGATCCATTTCTTATAACTTGTGCAATACTAGAACATAAAATCTTTATTTTCCTTCAACAACGTCACATCATATGCTGAATTGATTTTGCAAAATCTACTTATTTTAGGTTAGATTATCTCAATGGGACACAGAATCTTATAATATATTTATTAGATTTCCTCTAACTTTTTCCATTTTAATTCTATATTTTTTTATCAGCTTTGAGTGAAAAATCACTTTCTCACTACGGTTCTCAAATATTTCGTTCAAACTATTGAATTTTGAATCTAATAAACGTTTTATGAAAAAAGTTGAACTCATTCTTGGTTCCAGAATTTAATTTTGAAAGTGTAGTAAAGTATTGATACGACCACAGCTTCTAATATCTAAACTAAACAAGAGGAATTTATTTTCTCAATATTTGAACCTAAAGTACAATTTGACAAATCGATGGCAAGCACTAAAATTCTAAAAAATTGTTCACAATAAAGAGATTAGTAAATAATAATTATTGAAAGTGAGAAAATGTTCGCGATTAAACACTCAATATATTATGGTTTAAGTAATTCAACTGATATGTTTATTGGTGCACTTTTTAGAGTTGTATTACGGTGTTTGCAAAAATTACGGTGTTTGCGAAAATTGACTCTTTCTATCTAATGATAATAGTCACGGAATGAAAATAACCTTTATTTTTATGGCATCTCATTATATCTTTCTGAACGTGATTTACCAAAACATTAAGCATATATTCATCAAATCCATAAGAAAGCTCGTTTACAGCAATATTTCATCGATATATGTTATGAATGAAAAACATTTTTATTACTAAATATGTGCACAAATAGCACATGCAAATATTTCTTTTGGGAAAGCTCATCAGTTAAATGACTCAATTTTAAAATTTTATTTTTAAAAATATAAACCATATTAAATGAAACATTTGAATACCGTAATAAAAAATGGTTAATTTTTGATTAAATGACTGGACTTCCATCAATACTAATTTAAATGATAAATAGATTAACCGAAATTTAAGGCGATGCCCTCTAAAAACACCATTAGATTGGCAAAACTTATAAAACAAAAGTGTAATTATTTACCGTAAAAATAATTATCAAATGGCAAATGCTCTTTTGTAGTTGTATTTTATTATTAATTTTGACAATATTTTTGGTTCCATTATTCGTATTTTCGAAAGCAATCAAATTAATTGAATACAACGTTACATAATATGTTTATTTAATAAGCTCTTTGTCTACTTTAATATTCATTAATTATGTGTTGAAAAACATTTTCCTTCAGATAAATGATATGATAATTCACTTATATTAGTACAACTTCTAATCGCAAATGTAGATCACTTTAGTTAATTTCACTTTAATTCTTTTATCATTATTTTCAATACAATTATTCATTATTTGTTTTGAATGAGAACAAAATTAATCTTTACTTTTCAAACATGTCAGTCGTAATGAAGTATCGAAAGAAGTTTTGTGTAAACTTGTATTGAGTTTGAAAAAAGTGAGCG
The DNA here is from genome assembly GCA_018873245.2 of Archegozetes longisetosus. NCBI lineage: Eukaryota > Metazoa > Arthropoda > Arachnida > Sarcoptiformes > Trhypochthoniidae > Archegozetes > Archegozetes longisetosus. Next base: position 14,236,709 of record JAEMBT020000001.1, on the reverse strand, counting down.
TATATCAATCCAACTCGATATTAGTGCCGCTTTATTCATTCTATTCGAAGCTAATTAATCATTTTATGAGATTTAATAGGATCGCAAAAGGTTAAAGTTACGATTGATATATCTTGAATGAATTTTTTGAAAATTCTTTTAACATGAAAATGACGCCGATATTTGTATAAAAACTTATTATTTTGGAGATTAATGGCTAAATCAATTTTGTATTTTTGATGGATTGCCAAAAAAATCTTTTTATTAACTGGAAACTGAGGTTAATCTCGTGTTGGATCGAATATTTGAGAATTGATTTTTTGTGTACTAAATGTGCGAAAAACAAACATTTCGTTGATCTGAAACATTAAACATAAATAGTTACATCTGTTCAAAAAAAACCAAACAATTTATTTGGGTAGGCTTGACCTAAAGCCACGTCCAGCGTCAATCATTCCAAAGGATATCGACATTTACAAGCACAAAGTCACCAAATAATCAAACCTTAGTGTGTTTAGTATAGCATTCATATTTGTTATTCTAATCTCTTAGTATTTGATGATAATTGAAATATATAAATAATTTCTGTTATAGTAAAAATGGCTAGAAGAATTTGGCATTTTACTATGGTGAAAATAGGCACTTTCAGTTTTTAGCATCAGAATAACTATTTTTAAACATACCCAATACAAATCAATCTATTCGTTCTCAACAATTCTTCCTCAATTTTCAAGTCTGAAATCTTTGAAACTGCACTCGAGATATAAGATGTCATTAAAATGACAAAATAACATATAAGTTTGAAAATTTTATTGGAATTATTAAATTTTATTTCAGCCCATGAAATATGATATTTGACATCAAATTATTCCTATAGGCATGAAAACTATTATTTCATTCCATATCTTCCGGAATACACCAATTCGGCTATAATCTGATTTATTGGAAATGATAGCCATAAAGTTAAACTAATTATTTAAGAAAATTTTTTTATAATTTTATTTTGAAAATTTTTATTTTATAAAATATCTTTTCAGATTCTAAAAGTCCGAAGATTGGTCAAACTTGACCTAAAATACAAAATCTGTTGCAAACTCATTTGGAGCGCAATCTATCCTAACATTTAGAGAACAGAAAAACTATTTATTATAAATAAAATATTTCATTAAAACCTAAACTATTTTCAGTTTTACTACTCAAACAGACACAAGTCCATTTAATCAAAAGCATAAACATTTTCTGCTAAAACATAAGTTTAAAAGTAAATTTTTATAAGAAGATTATTTGGATTATTGAGCGTAAGAAAAAATCGATGAAGTCATGGACTGAAAAGTTGACCCCTCTTTCATGCTTGCTTCCTTCAAGGCTGAACGCACTGATATTTGATACAACCTAACCTAACATAACTTAATTGAGTAAAACAATGATGGTCTTACAAAATATTATTTTAAGTGTTAATATTTCACATGACCTCTTTGTCAAACAATTATAAGTTGACTATAGAAAGATGTAAGGCTTCTCTCGCGTAAATTCTTTATATGGCTTTTTCACTCAATACAAAGCTATCAATTGAGATTTATTACATCTTTTGTTGGCTTTCATTCTTTTTTAATGAACTTTTTTCCTTAAACTTTTATACTATCAGAAATTCTATTCTTCGCTAACTCTCTTGAGATATTACATGCAAATTGAATTTTGTTGTCAATTTTCTAAATTTTATTTCAGTATTTTAGGTGAATTCAAATTTCATGTTTTGTATCCTAAAGAGATTTTCAAAAATGAAAGTTTCATTTAAAGTAAGACTGATTAATAATAAAAATAAATATAAGCAAAAGTTATTTAAGAATGTAGAAAAATCAATATTTTATTTTGGTTTCTGTTCACGAGTGGCGCTATAGTAGGAGTTGATCTCTATTTTAAACTTACTGCATATCCAGGCAAAGCTTCTGGTCACTAAATCAAATATTAGATTTTATTATCGCCTATAATAATATTAAGTGGTGCGGAAGAAACGTTTGCTTTTGCGAAATAACAATTTTAATACTTTTAAATAGTTTTCTCTAATCACGTATTTTATCTGAATTGTTGACGTGTGTTATAAAAAATGAATTTATGGCTAATTTTTCTAATGTTTCAATCATAAATTATATGAACTGATATTTGTGTGTCAATATGTAATATTCATTTATTTTGTTAATTTATAATTGAGAATAGAAGAATTTATATTTTTGAGCAGTTGCTTATTTGCCAAAAGAAATCGATTTATACGACTGCAAAGAAAATGTTCAAAACTATTGAGCAGTTTGTATATTTTGAAAACTTTTAGGTGACAAAAAAATATATTGATTGTCTGGGTTTATGTTGACAACTATTTCCTTTATATTTATCAGTTATAAATGTATGTAAAAGTTGAAAATAAATGTATTATATTATTTACAGAATACCTGAAATAAGAACTAACTTTCCTAACAAAAACAACTTTAATAGTCAAGGCTCACGTCATATTCACCTTAAGTAGAGCTGAATATGTTTGTATGCAATTTAGGCAAAAAATAATTATTAGTAGCTTATTTGATTATGAAGAAAATCACCTTTTCTTAATGTCCACTCTTGTGAGAAACTAATTTTAATACTACCTCTCTCTCTCTCTCTCTCTCACTCACTCACTCACTCACTCACTCACTCACTCACTCACTCACATACTCTCTCACTCTTTGATAGTTTGTTAAGCAAAATGTCAAAGTATTAAAGTTGATGAAATTGAAGCTTAATAAACTTATTATATCAATATTGATCTTTAGCTGAGAAAGCTTTTTAGTATTGAATAGAGTATTGTAACTATGCCAGACTGATAATAGCCAAATTATTATTAATAGCCTAATACTTTGTACAATTAAGGAATCAGCAATCTTTGATAGCTACCAGAATTAATAGTATGCTTTTCAACAGATCACAATATAAAAGATAGTAACAACTCATTCAATATTCAACATAGTAATCAAAGAAGATTAGGAATCAGTTTGGCAACAAATTGATGCGTGTCATACGAAGTTTGGTATAGCCGCAGCCTTTATAGAGTTGCTATCAAGTACTATTAAGTTTCCTACTGTACCACTTTATTGTGCTATATTTCCATAGCTAATTATCTAACTTAGAGATGATAGTTCTTAATCGAATCAAGTTGGATATAGACCAAGAGTTGACTAAACTTGATAGTAATTGATTAGACAATTATATGCTAATTTGATTAATCCAATTAAGAGTTGATTAATTTGAGTCTGTTTTAATAAGAATATTGTTTGAAACCTATTTTAGACAACAGAGTCTATAGGTTGAGCTGTTTTTAGTGAATGGAGATTTAAACAAAGCTCCCATTGGTTATCGTTTATATTAAAGGAAAGATTCATAATAAATTTTGGAAATAAAACTTCGACAAAAGTTACACTTTTAATGAAGAACAGTAACATAAAAGTTTTGCTGAAAAACCTAATGGCTTTATATAACTTAAATTTAAGAGAGAAATAAATTCTGATAAATTGTCTTATTTTTCTTAATTTTCAAAGATAAAGGCAGAGTCTAGACCAGAATCTAGGTCTCTAGTCGAAATAAATGATTTCCTGTTCTGGTTTCCGTGCTCAAAATTAGCTCTACTTTCCCCGGCTTTCACTCAAAGGATTCAAACTTTCCAAATAGTTATGAATAAAAGTAATGTTTTACTTTATAATGAATCTTAAGAACTTGATGATAAGAACTTAAAGCCAATATTTGAAATAAAATATCATTAGAAAAGTGAAGCATCTGAATAAAGAATCAATAAGTGAGGTATTGATTTGAAAGGAGAATAGAAAGTAAAGTATAGTATAGTGAAGCAGACATGACTTGATGATTCTAAAAATGCATGTTTTCATAGTGAAACATAGTAATAATAGTGAAAATATAGAGCAATATGTTTGAGTCAGCATTGCATTCATCAAAATATGACATTAAATAAACTTTGAACATATTATTTGCTTACTTAAGCACTCAAGCCTTTAAAACAATTTTTATGCTAACGTTGATTCTCTCTTTTATTACTGGCCTCTAATCAAGAATGTGTGCCAAACAGAGAATGAATTTATTTTCTCATATCTGGGTTACAAATACTTGAACATCTGAACAATAAAAATCTAATATTTTTCAAAAAATATGGTAAAATCAGTGAAATGTCTAACACATAAGGTTTGTCTAAATTCTGCCATTGATTTCTAATTTGAAAGAACAGAAGATTATTCTGACTGAAAAAGCGATTAGAAAAAATGAATTTAGTTTCTAAACGTTATACGAACTAATAAAAAAAGAAATATAAACGATAATTAACTGGAAAGTGATTATGATGAACTCCACAAATGAATTGATGGTTAAGTGAAAACAAATTAAAGTCTTAATGGTTGCTGACATAATTTTAGTTGAATATACTTCTTTAATGTTTGGGCGAACCGTTTGGTAAACTTAATTGGCCTTAAGCTGAGTTTTATGCAGACATCATTTGGGATTTGGCAATAAAAGTGGGGGTTATATATATATAAAAGTTAAGGCTATATATATAAAAGTGGGGGCTATATATATAAAAGTTAAGGCTATATATAGTTAAGGCTATATATATAAAAGTGGGGGCTATATATATATAAAAGTTAAGGCTATATATATAAAAGTGGGGGCTATATATATATAAAAGTTAAGGCTATATATATAAAAGTGGGGGCTCTATACAATCAATAGCATAAGTGAAAGCATTTTATTGAGTTTGTATAAATAATTTAGGAAAAAAATGATATACTGATCAAAATGATACTTAAAACTCTGAGCATGTTATTCGTGTCTGTAATCAAATTCTAGTACATCTTTCAAATAAATTATATTATAGGTTGAACTATTTTCTCTTCGTATCCAGAATGTTCACTTTAGCGCTGATTCTACTTGAAGTTCTAGAATCAAAAAGCTTATAATTAGTTCTTAGCTTTATTGAATCGGGTTCTATCTGCAGTAACACCTTACAATATGAAGATTTAGTATAATATTCCACTAAATGCTGTTTGGGCATTTACTAAACTCTACTAATTTAAAAAAAACTTCAGTCTAATAACATGTTTATGTTATTTTCGACCAAATCAAAGTGAGGCTAGAGTTGAGAAATAACTTATTTGCGTTGTTTCTAACCCAAAACCGCTGCAAACCCTGAAAAGAGTAATACTAGTATTGACTAAAGAATATGATACTAAGGATTGATTGAAAAATAAGCGTTTTTAGCCTAAAATAGACTTATTTTTAGACCAAAATATTGATTGAATAGATAAGTTTCTAATTTGTCCTCTCCTACAAGAAGTTATTTCAATATACAGGTATCGTATTTCTAATAAAAATAAGTATTGAGTTTAAAATAATTTTCAAAATTATTTATTAATACTTTCAAAAAGTCAGCAATATTCTTAATATTTTATTTTGAATAACTTCCTCTGAATAATCGAGAAGAAAAGTTTGTTTGAAATAACATTGGTTATGACGCAAATGGAAGGAATATCAAGTTCTAGAAGTTTCAGTTATAATACACATGGCTCTGAAACAAGTTTCGTTTACTTACAATTATTGTTTGATATGAAAAACAAACTCACCTATCGATCCTTTACAGAAACAAATAAGTATTTGAAAAATTGATAAGTTCTCAAAAGGTTCAACTTTAGCTAGAATTGATTCTTCAAAGTTTTAATATATCAAAATAAGACTGTTTCTCAATCTAAACGCACTTATAGCTACTGCTATTGATTCATAGTTACTGCTATTGATTCATAGTTACTGCCATTGATTCATAGCTACTTCTATTGATTCTGATGAGAAGTCAATTTCCCTCACTGTTGGAAACGATTGAACGAAAAGTTAAAGCACGGAAACCAATATTAATTCTGACAATAAGAATAATTATAATAAGTTGTCAGTGCTTTTCAGCACATCTGGCTTTATCTGAAGCTCTGATCCTATCGACTGGCTATATGCCAGAACTTCAATAGCATGTTGTCGAAAGTCGAACAACAAATAAATGAGTAAATCAAATAATGTTATTGTATTGTTATTATATAGATATGACTTGTTGAAAGCCACTTTTGTTATAATTGTATTACTATTGATATATGATTATTGATAGTAATAATTCAAATACCATATTTTAAGATATTTTTGTCTTCATAACTTAGTAAACTTGTTGTAAGTAATAATTCAAATTCCGTTTCATAATATAAGTACAAATAAGTACAAAAGTCTGTTAGGAAACAGAGTATCCAGCCAATTATTTAGACTATTTCAAGATGAATCTTCTTGGATAATGAACTGAGGGCAAGGAACCAAAGTAAGCAAGATTGGTATCAAGGCACTAATAATTAGCATTGAATAGTAAATCAAATAGCCATTGATGACTAGGTAGTAATTAAGTTAAAGTTAAACGATATGTCGAATGGTAATAAATTAAGGAAAGCGTATTATTATTTCAATAGAAGAGGTGGGTGTAGACTGATGATGCTGAGGAGCTCGTAAATAAGTGCTCGAAAATTAACATAACAAATGTGGGCTACTATTAAGTTCTTCTTTATTTATCTAAGACTTTCCTCGCTCACTCTAAACTTACTCATTTTGGCGGATATGAGGTTTTAAGTCATCTTTCCTAACGGTATACTACTTATAAATTTCACATTAGGTCTGACATTAAGTTTCACTTTAGATCTGACTTAGGTCTAAATCTTTTGTTCAATTAATGAGATGAATAATAGGAAAAAGGTTTTTGATAACTAGGATAGTATTAATGAAATCACAATGACTTTGTTGACCAGTTATGTTGTGTGTTGTTGACTGTTATTTCCATGAAAGCTGAATTTTCCATGAGAACTGAATTTTGTATAAAAACTGAACTTTCCATAAAAACTGAACTTTCCATGAAAACTGAATTTTCTCATGCATGCTATTCATTTTTTCCTTTTTGGTAAAGAAAACATATTGAAACGAAAATAAAGCTTTATTTCCTTTTGTTTCACATTTTCATTCCTTTTCAAACTTTGATTTGTAGTCAAAGCTTTGACGAGACAACAAAAGTTTTATATTAAAAAACTTATTGAATATATCTTCAACTTTTAAAATTGAAATCATATTTTGATCAACTAATCAAAAGTTTGACTCAGTTTATGGAAAGTTATTAAACCAAAGTATTTGCTTGATTTTAGTAAATAGGTATTTGGGTTTTGACACTTAGACCATAGTTTTGATGAATAGCGGATCAGTTGTAAGATGTGGTGTCTCATAAATAATTTGTACTGAGAATTCGGTCACGCTTTCAATTTACTTTGAGTCTACGTTGTTTTTTCGACAATCACCTGAACATATAAAATAAGCAAAAAGAAAACAACGTTAAAATAAGCAAGAAACAATCGAGAACTTGTAGCAGAAAAAGTATCAGTGTTGAGTAAAATCTATTAGTTATTAATATGTTATCCCACCTGTTGGTCGTTAGCTTTTTATAGTAGTGTAATACGATATTTGTATTGAGAGACATCAATTATTTTTGCTACAAAAGAATTATCCGCGATAGATATCTGTTGAGATATTAGATTTTCTTTGCTTTTTGTTTTTCATTGCGTAAAACATAATGCTATCAAATATTCAATAAAAATTTTATTACGCAAAGAGCTTTTCCTAATGGCTTTAAAGCTTAATATAAATATTCTTTATAAGGTTGTTGAATTAAAAGAATCCTTCTATAATATTATCGTGTATCGTATTCCTATTTCAAACTTAATGAATTATTATCGATTAGCTCTACTTTTTAATTAATTCTGTGACTTTAAGTATCTTTTCAACAGATTTTCAATAGAAATTAACTGTAAATCTAGAATATATTGAAAAATTTTCTGGATACAAAAGAATGCTCAATCATCTATTTTTATCAGAAACGCATATGTCTTTTGAAAGGATTTGATTCTTGCAAAACGGAAATTCTGGAAGAATCCAGTTTTCATATTTAGTTTGGATACAAGAGTCAACTCACTCTCACTCTTATTATTAGATTTTTGTGAAGATTTTCCACTAGTTGTAAAGATTCCGTTGGCCTAAATGGCCAAAAGGGTATTTTTGAAGATGAAATATGCATGAGATATGCAAAAAATGTTTAATTAATTGCATTATTAAAGTTCTATAAAACAAATTAATCTGATTTAATAAAATCACATTTAAGCATAACTGCATCTAAATGAATTGTTACATAATAATATGTTGAAAACTAGTTTGAGGCAACAGATTGTTTGCAGAAAACCTGAAAAGTAAATCTCATTTACATTATTAGTTGTTTTGAAGCTAGCGAAAGCTAGTGCAAGCATTGATTAGTAACATTCTTTAAATTAATTTGAATATTCTTTAAATTAATTTGAATTTCTTTCAGATGATGACTAAAAATAAAAATGTGCTCATTTCATTTTATTATCATATTACGTGTCTTGTTCAGTTCAAATAATTTTTCAACTCGAATAACTGTCATCTTACGAACAAAAATCTTCATTTAATCAAAGCGCAACTATTTTTGTTAAACAAACTTTGCATTCCATTGAATCTCTGGTTTGAAAATCTTGAAATTTATTCGTTCAGCGTTAAACCCGTTTGTAATTAAATTTCTTTTACAACTTGACAGCATAAAAATAAATATAGAAATAGTTCATCTGGAAATATGATATTTAAAAGTATAGTAAAATCTATTTATCTTGCGCTAAATAGAAATTTTTTCGACTCATCAATTAACTAAAAGTCAGTTTTCATACGAAAAATATTTATATTTAACGTTAAGAAATATATTAGAAAAGTGTTATCTTTTATAAAGTCATGGCAAATCTTATAGAGCATTAACATTATTTGTATCCCATCACGTTTAGGAACACGTACTACATCTCTACTTTAGATAATAACATAATGCATTTAAATAATTGAGTTTATTTGTGACAAAACTTATCAGCAATTTCGCAAATAATCTAAAGGGAGCAGAGAGTCATCATTACCGGACAGCGTTAGTAGTGAGTGAGTGAGAGAGAGAGAGAGAGAGAGAGAGAGAGAGAGAGAGAGATCCAATAATTTGTGCTTTCAATATGTACCAGATTCTGACCTTTAAGCATATTGAGCATGTGCTACATTTCAGGCTTGTGTCGAAGGTTCGGTCTATGAAACTCTAAAAGGAAAAAGTTTGAAACACTTTTTCTGTAGAGTTGATTCCGCGAACTTTGTCTCGTTATAGTTGGCTCACAGCTATCTTAAAAAAACATAAAGAGGCACATCATATTTGTTCTCTGGTAAAAAATGTGGTTTAATCATAAAGACGCCCAGAGCTGAAAAATTTTATTATTATTATTCTACACTACAGAATATTCTGTTGTTAGTGTTATTCTCCTCGTAAGTTACAGGAAGAAAAGTTTTCGATACAACCTTCGGGAAGAAAGTTTTTATAAGTTGTGATATATTAACGTGACTTAACGAAACATTTTGATGATTTAAGATATCATCGAATATTTTCTACTAGTGATTAGGGTTTGTTGTCATGATTTGCTTAGTATTTTAATGTCCAATCTGTGGTTTTTTCGCTTACGCGGCGGAACTTCTGCAACAGTGCCAGAGAGGCGTCGTTCTAGTTCGGAACGGGTCCCAATTGATTTACCTACCTTTGAGTATCATCCACAATCAATGTCGAATTCTTCGCGGTTGCATAACTCCAGAGGCAGTACTGGTTCTTATTGTGCAGCAAGTGGTTTGTCTCCACAATATGGTGATGTTCCGCCTCTTCATAGAAAGACTTTAATGCCAGGGACTAGTATTAACCTGGCCGATAGTCTCGATAATGTCGCACAACTTATCCCGAGGTCTGTCTTTATTCTGATCTAAAATCTACTCAAATTTTATAGGTTCTTATAAAGATTTTGCTATTTTTTAAGTCAGAATCTTATAATAATTTTAGAGATACTCTTTTACACCCTTTTATTGACCACTGATTTCGTCTAAGATTTTTATACTAAAAGTTATCTTGATTAGTAGTCAAACATAATTGTCTGAATTTTGAAGAAATTAGCTCTACTTTTTGATAATAAGAATTAAGAGAAAATGAAATTAAAATTTCGAATAGTTTTAATAACAGTGACTAGTATTAAAGAGAATGAGAAGCATTTGTTTAATCAATAAATGTTTAATGAAAATGTTGAGCGAACATGTTTCCGAATGTGTTTCCGAATGTGTTTCCGAATGTGTTATGATTAGCACTAGCCAACAGATTGTGAAACATTTGAATTTGTCAAAACTATCTCGCTTATATGATAACTAGTTAACCATTGCTAACAAGTAAACAATTCACAAATATACAGCTAAATATATATTTCAAGACTTCACTGTTTATTTTGGTTATGCCTTTAAAATGCTTTATAATATTATATGTTATTATGTCTTCAAATGTTTTATAATATTATATGTTTTCCTGTCTGATAAGCGATTCTTTCCTCAAGACATTAAAGAAGAGATAAAACTATTTGTTCTCAATCTAAACGACTTGAGATATAGACTAATTTTTTATGGTATGGAAACGTCATTTTCTCTAACATGCAATTGCATCAACTATTGATTAAGTTAGGCTATAATCACTTTATAGGACTCAATGGCAAGTGATGTAATTTGAATTATTAATTTTGCCGATAAGCGGTTAATTGAGTTTCAAGTCTAGAAAAACATCAGATGAGAAAAGTTTTATATTCTGCTCATATATCAATAATACAGCTGTAAATGAAAGCAAGCTTTTGAAAGAATTTATGTTGAAAAGGATCATTATAACTGCAATTGTGGTCATAATAATAATTTCTATAGCCATCCATTTGCTCCTAAGCGATAGCTATCAATGATTAGTACATGTTTTTTGGCCCTAAATATGTATTCAACCGAATACAAAACCATGAAATTGATAGCCAACACCAATAAATGGTTGTAAAATACATACCACATCGCAAAAATACATTGTTTGCCTACCTATTCAATTGGCCAACTAGTAATAACTTGTATAATAAGAGTTTTCTGGTCTCATTTTCTCTCCTATTACTTCTTACATATACATGAATTGCCAATTTGTTACATGCCTAAGAAATAGAAATTAGAGGCTTTCAAGTTTGCGAGTTCAAGCATGTTAAGTTGAAGAATGCTAAGTTGAAGCATGCTAAGTTCAAGCATGCTAAGTCTAAGTTAGTAAGCTTGTGGTTAGGTTTGTATGAAAGTCTATAATTACTTTTTCAAAAAATCTATATTCATTTGTAAGAATCATCAAAAGCAGTATATTTTGGAGACATTTTATCATTTTATGGCAAATGAATCTCGTATTTGAAAGTTTCCTTCATTCGAACAATTATTTATTTTTCTAAAGTCGAGCCTCTTTTCGTTCAATAGTAAAGAGTCAAAGATACCATTCATTAGTAGCGGAAAGTGACATAACTAGAAAAGTTGCAAAATCAATTAATTATTTTAGATTTATTTCTATCAAGCGATCAAATCTTGCGCTAGATGTGGTAATGATTGAGAACTTTCTTAATGTTAGCACTCATTGAATTGTCACTTAAGCTTATAGTTATTGACTTGTCCTCGAAGTAGTAGAATATCTTAATTAGTTGTTGTACAAAGCCAAATGATAAACTCCATAAATACTCTAAAAGCTATTTGTTGTTAGATTTGAAAGTTTAACTCAAAACTTTTGCTCTCAACTTATGAATGGCATAAAAGTTTGAGTGAAAGCACAAAAAGTTTAAGGGAAACGCCTAAAGAATTTTCAGAGACTAGCCATAACTAATAATAAAGTTGGCAATATATCAAAAGAGAATTTTCTGACACAAATCCTTGGACTTGGTAACAGAACCTGAAAACTTATGATCTTCAAGTTGTATTGACTTATAAGCTTCATCTAAAGAAATGTTTTTCTCATATAATAGTATAACAAATCCTTAAGTACTCAATAAACCAGATGAAAAACTATATATTCTACTGGCCGTTATTCCCGAGAGTTGGCACTTATGGGTCGAGAACTACAACATTCAATAGAAATTTGAGAGTCTCGGTTCTCCAAATTTGAATGAATCAATACTAAGAATATGATAATTGGGAGATTTTTCAACTGTATAACTGTACAAAATGCTATATGATATCTTATTATCTTAGTATTTTTTAATGTTTAAGTCTAAGTTTAATAAAATACATTTTCCAAAACTCAATTCCAATTGAAGAGCCAAAAATATTAAGAGAACAAAATTTCAGTTTCAGTATATTCTGCTTTATTTTACTAGTTTTCTATACTCATCATTATCAAAGCTGAACATGAGTTTTAACAAATTTTATTAAATTCTATTTTCTAACAGTTTTAAGTCCAAATTTGTACTTTCGAGAGTCGAGAGTGCACTCGATCGAGATCAAGAGTCACAACTCTCAATCGAAACTCAAGAGTCTTGACTCTCGTAACGACCACTAATTAATTCTTACATGGAATACCTATAAAGCGAATGAGCTGCTTAAAATTAACGGATATTAGCTGAGACTTTTATATGATGTGTTGACGCCTGACTCTACGAGTCTCCTCTTCTCATTACCATTAATTCAAAGTTCAATCATTCAAATGTATTGTACACTTGAAAACTTAATAATCTAGGACGGTAATAGGAAAACCCAGTTTTTACGTCAATCTCAATATAATGCATATCAATCTTTTGTTGAATTTGATTTCGAATTTGCTTTGATTACTATATTGAATATTCCATGAGTTTAGCAATATCTGAACATATTATGATCTGATGGAAAGCATGCCATGACAATGCATAGCTTCTGTTAGATATGAAGGGCTATCAAGATTTTGAGTGTATATTCAGTGTTTCACTTTTGTCTTATAACTCAATTTTCAGTTGAATGTTTTGCTTAAACTCTCTTTGTATGATTTCGTATTAGTGGACTTGACATCTCTTATCAAATAAATGAATGCAAAATGATTTTTGTGACAAAGTGGCAATAAGTTAGACAAAATATCATACTTTGTTGTCATTTGAATTACTATGGATTCATGTTGTACTAGTCCTAATGTGTGTTAATAATTACTCTAGAATGTACCTTACCTATGCTTTCATAGAAGTAATGTTTCAATTTCTATAATAATACACAATCGGATAATACATCCATTCCCGAGCAATGACTTTAAAAATTGAATTTTTAGATTATATCGGCAACCCGAACATTTAACTGAAGCGACAAACATTGTATATATATATAAAGCTATATTATTCCGTATCGTTTAATCGTGATATATTGGTTTTAATATTTTCTTAGTACTGAAAAATCTCTTTTCAAACAAGAATCAAGTTTTCAATCAGACTCAGCCTCAAATTGAATCCAAGTTTTTTAGAGTTTGAATCTTTAGAAAGGTTTTGGCAAATATTACACAAGAAGGAAATTATTAGATCTCTTTCGCTATTCGGTGTGTTAATAGCAACTATTTTCGTCATAACCGAGAGTCTAATACATCCAGAATTCAAAACTTAGTCATTTATTCTTCAGCTAAAGCTCTTCAATATTGCAATGTCTTGACATGACTTAAAGGCCTGTATTGAAAGAATTAGACTTATCTGTTCGATGATTTGGCACTGAATTACTTTTGGGATCATATATAATACCAATTCTGATGTAGTTCCATGTGAATAGGGTTTGAAAAAATGGATTCATTGGAATAAAAGTTTAGCACATTATTTGGATATCTATATATGAATTCTAGCTTATGATTAATGTGTGGATCGCTGCTTAAGTCTGAAAGCTGAAATCGAAAAAGGTCTATTTAGAGCAATATATTGTGATTAGTTCATAGCAGTTGATTACTTACATAGGATTTAGTGCATCCACTAATAGATAGCTATCGCTGTGAAAGTTAGTCTAAAACTGTATGGCTTTTATGCTGTAGCTTGTACGCTTAGCTCTTATACCGTAACTTGTACGCTTAGCTTTTATACCGTAACTTGTACGCTTAGCTCTTATACCGTAACTTGTACGTTTGCCTCTTATACCGTAAACATTTGTGATCCTGTTGTGTAAAACATTTTGACTAACAAGGAATCCCCATTTGGCTAAAGGTAAGCCAATTATAACCTTAGAGAAGGCATTTGTTTGTATGTAACTTATTTTCTCCTAATAAACTAATAGCAATACTTTGTTAACAATAAACTAGAATTGATTTTACTATACTTTTACTACAATTTCCTTTTTATTTTTTCTTTTCAACTGTTTTCTCAGAATCAATTATTAATTCTCTCAACATTAATTAACTCTAGAATGAAATCTCTTATCAAAATTTATTTCTACATCAGATTAACTTTTATCTGACTTTCAGCCCAATTCAGAGTCTATTTACTTTTTGTGATCTATCTTCAGATCTATCTTGCAAACTATTGTGCCCTCAGGTTCTCGAAAGTATTTCATATAATTGTATTAATTAGTACTAAATGAAAAATATCTTTGGAGCTGACTAACTGTCAATTAATATTTGTTCATTAGAGAATTGCAGGTTTCGGAAGTCGACTTAATTATAAGATTGGCCTCAGGTTAACAGACATGTCTTGTGTTTTGATTTTGTTTAATTCACTTCTAACTGAACAAACTGAACCAAAAGCCAACTTTTAATTCTAAGAACAGCTCCAAATTCTAGGAATGTTAAGAATATTTATACTTCTACTAAGATTCAAACAGTTTATTATAGCTGTGAATAACTTTGAGCTTAATTTTGTTGCATAAATACACGAATTATTGAGGGAATAAATTTCTTATTTTTTAACTTGAATTTCATTTCTGAAGCATATGCTAATGAACTGGGTTTGAATAAGCTAAAAAGTGCATAAAACAACTTTATTTAAAGTAATATTTTCGTATTCAGTTCATTTAAATAATCAAAAGAATTCATATTTTCAGAGTTATCTATTAATGTTTGAAAGATTTTACGTGTCATCCAAATAGACATGAGATGACAGTTACTTCGCGCATTTTAATCAATATCACTTTTTCTAATTATAAGTGTACAATAAGAGAAAGTATAACATAAATTTTCAATTTTTCATTTTTATCATTCTCAATATTGATCTTATGTTTGAAGCTGTAATTGAAATGCAAGTGTAAATACAACGCTTATTAAATACATCAAAAGATTTGTGGATAGTATAGATAGTTTGTTAGTATGTTTACGATACCAGATTGATCAAAAATATGAAACTTGTCAAAAGTTCAAATCATAACAATTGGGTGTATTAAATAAGGCGTTTGTGAGAAAACACAAAACTATCTTCAATATTTTGAAAATAAAAAGCTTGCAAATATGTTGCTATTTGAAAAATATGTTTAAATAAAATCATATAAGATTATTAACCTTAATTGACGATAAATACACTACATTACGGCATTCAAAATAATTATTTTGTAAAAAGTATTAGTGTTATTAATGTAGTAATTAATAGTATTGTTGGTGTAATTGATACGAGATTGTGATAAACAATTTTTAGTTTTTTCATCTTTTGGTGACTTATTTGGAAGAATATATCCAAGAATTGTACTAATAAGAATCTAAACTAGCCTGACATAAATTGCTAGAACGAAAGTATATTAACCCCTTTAAAAAGGAAGACTTCACGAATGAATAGTCAATTAGAAACCATAAATCTTTCTTACAGTAAAAAAATTCAACGAAGCCTATTCCGAATTACAGATAAAAATTGATGTCAACGGTATATCCATAGATCTTATGCTATATGATACATGTCATGGTAGTATTAAATCAAGTTTGCTGTTATTATTAGTGCAAGTACTTTCTTATAGTTTCTGATTAAAACAATTAGGAGGAAATCAAAAATTTACGAATTAGATAGTGTTTTTGGTTTTCAAAGTTATCACAAATAAACATTATGAACTTATAAGAACATTTGCTAATACAGACTATAGACATGATTATAATTAGTTAAAAATTTAAATCTTTAAGAAATCTTAAATCATGTTTTTAGTAAAATTTATTCAAATATCTGTCCGTTGAAACTAAGCCTGAAATAAAAAAGCTATAAGCATACAATTTTCTGAACAAATATGCTCACTACTTTATTCCTTAAAACTACCATCAGTTAAGTCATTAATATTGATTGCGCAAACAAAGTCCTAAATAATAAATTAGGGCAACTTTCAACAAATGCGAAAGATGGTATCTGATAATTTCTTAGTTTCCATCAGTAGTTCTTCACTCTTATAAACCATTGACTTGACGTCAAACCACTAATTAGTAAAAAATATTGTCAGCTGCTAGAGAGGGTAACTTTGCGTAAGATTCAAATGTTTGCGAATCCAGTTATAATGTTCTTTTTCATAGATATTCTTGAAATTATCAAAAGTTAGCAGTTATTACAACAAACGAAGACAAGACTCTTATACCATATTAATTACTGTATTTAGACTTGATTTGACTTAGCTTGATAATTCGAATTTTGCCATAATGTGTGATCAATGAGAAGTCTATGAACCAATTATTTTGATTGATCATATTTAAAAGCTCACAAACTGCTGAAATCAAAATAAGGAATAATCAAAATGCTATTAGAGTCAAGAATATTCCTCATTTTAACAGAACCTTTTGTGGATTTTTAATGGATTTATGTTCAATTGAGAAGTTTTCAAGTTATTTGCTTTAAAGTTTCAGCTTTCATGAAATTTAATCTGTTATTTTGTATAATTAATTTTTAGACTTTTCTTGAGTCATATATACTTACTCAAGATTATCTCAACGTATATCTCTGAAAATCATAGAGTAAGGAGATTAAACAAACTTTTGCAAAGAATATCCCGGATCCTTTTGCTATAATATTCATGTTTTCAACTTCAGATAAAATTTTGAAAAACTTTTTGTTCTTTTAAATCAAACAGAAAAACTCATTCAAATGAGTGACAGAATAAAATAATTAGTTTAGAGAAAATTTCTAAGATTTCTTAGGTTGATTCAGGTTTCATATATGATTCTTTTGATACTCAAACATGAATTTTATAGATTCTTGCATTAGATTTAAGGGGAACTCAAAAAAATTGTTAAAGCAATGTTTATTAAATACACAAATATGAACATGACTGGAGAATTGATCAATGATGTTTACAAAATGTTATTACTATCGTATAAATAGCATAACAAACAGCTATTGACCATAAACCTATTATTACTAGCATTCATCGAGGTATTCCTTATAAAGTGTTAGCTATCAGTGTCATCAATGCTATTACTAATAAAATTGCTGATGAAATAAATTCAAAAGTGATAAAAACTTTTGGAACTATTATCTTAATCTTTTGTCGATAACGTCCTGATAGAGAAATCCGAACAAAATATTTTCATAAAAATCACAAATAAATTTAACTGTTTTATATTTAAATAACGTGTCGTTTTAAAGGTTAACATATGGACATTCACGTTATAATATCGAAATAATTTATTAGTGCATTGAAAACAAAAATATCGCTGACCAAAAATGAGTCCCGTAAAAGCGCTTTGGCATATAATATTAATGTCTATAGTCCTTCAGCACATGTGAAGCAAAACGCTAAATATTACATTTTTAAAAATTATTTTACTGCTGCGGACATTTTACAAATGCATTTTATCAATTCAATTTAATTGATTATTAATGTATGAGTGTATTTTAATACGATTTTATTAAATTAAGTTGAAAATATCATTTTAATGTAAAAATAATTAAGAAATATTCGACTTTCGTACTGCCAAAACCAAATTGTTCAGTTTGAGGACAAAGTTTCCACCGTAACTAAATGAGAAGTCCTATCATCTCACAACTAGTCTTATAATATTCATTAAACTATCATTAAAATTATATCAAAGTATTGGAATACTATTCATTATAATATCTTAAGAATCAATAACTAACTTTCGTTCGGATTTCTCTATCAGGACGTTATTTCAAGAATATATCTAGACTTATTGAAAATATTACTTAGAAACAATTGACAAATATTGAACGTGTATCAAGTTTTAGATGGAAGAATTCATAGCAAGCAAGCAAGCTTGTTTTCTATGTAAACAAAAATCTGGTTTCTTCCGTATAATTATAGCTGATATAGAATAAGCAAAATCTTATCAGTTTAAAACTATTATTTCGAACCATTAGGAACGATCAGTTATTAAGAAGTGGTTGATTCTAAAGCTAAAGAACCAAATAATAAATCAAAGCTGCTCTTAAGAAGCGCGACAAATAATACTGAACGACGTTTAAGTTTGAATCAATCGTTCTCTACTTCCTCCCAACCGTTGACTCTAAGCTATCTATTAGGTAAAAATCATCTGTTGATAGAGTGGGAAGCCCTCCATATGACCAAATTTTGGCCTTACTTTTGAAATTAATAGTTATCCCAACAAATCACAACAGAACCATTATGCCACTCAATAGATTGTACTTGAATTTATTTCGATTTATTTCTGAAAATATTGATTTTCTCATAATTAGTTATTAATGAGAAATCTGTGAAGTAATTAATTTGACTAATTATTATCGAACAGTCACAAATAATAGAAGTAAAAACTATATTTATCCAGATAGCAATCAATTATAAAAACTATAGTCAAGTTATTCATTTTGAAGGCGTTGTGAAAGTTTTCAAAAGACTATCATTTTGAAAGGCAAGTCGAGTTTCAAGTTTGATGATATATTTCATTTGTTCCCAATATCTTATTGAGTAAATTTGTATGTTTACAATTATTTCAATCGATACAGAGTAATCTAAATTTAGATGAATCATACGAATAACTTAGTTTTAAGCTTGTTTGCAAGAATTCGATCGTTTGTTCGCGGATTGCCTAAAAGGTTTTGTTATAAATAAGCTAAAATAGTTTATTTCGATAGAATTTAATTTCGGATACTTATCGAGACCTGACTGAAATACTTATGGCTGAACGATGTTAAATTGTATCCAATGTTTATCGATCAGAAGGAAAACTTTAGAAACATTGGTTGTACTTAATCTATAAAATCTGCAATTATCTGGGACTGTAGGTCGATATTGAATTTGATTAGGAATTTTACCTAAATGTCAATGGTTTAAATCTATAAAACATACATGTTTTTTGTCATTTATTTGAAAAGTTTTCAAATAAGATTGAATTTGAAACATTAGTGAGAGTAAGAAATATGGTAGAGAATATTTCATCTGAATAAGTATTGTAAGGACTGGGCTGAGTGTTAGAGATATAGTTAGGACTAGAATGAATGTTAGCAATACAGTTAGGACTAGACTGAATGCTAACGATATAGTTAGGACTAGACTGAATGCTAATAAAGATGACTATTTGGATTGGTTTTATATTTAAGGTATAGCCAAATGTGACATTATGTCATGTTCCTATAAGTAATAACCGATCATTTATTGCTAAAAACAAATGCCATTTTAGCTGAATTCCAGGAAAATACAATTATTTATAGCATTTTTCTTTCCAATCTATTTCCCTCCACTTTATGTCAACCATTGAACTGAACAGTTTTTCACACTAAAACACTACTCAAATAGCTTTTATTTTTTGGGTAAATTCGCATTAATCTTTGACATCATATTAAGAGCTAAATAATGGACTTCTTCTTTGACAGTATTATAAATGTATTATCAGTTCTAATATCTATTATTCATTGAACATATTGGAAATATTTTCTTATAGATAGTTATCTCTTTAATTATTGATCAACTTTGGCTCAATTTTTAAATCCTTCAATCAATATATGCCATAAATTATTGATTGGTTTTTAGCAATCATCAAATTCCTATGATAACAAACTTGATTGTGATCAAAGTACAGGTGTTGATTGAGGATATGTACAGTAGACGACTTAATGATCCGCGATAGCAACTAGGAAATAGAAGTTGCTATGCCAACCTACTTATGACGCGCATCAATTTGTTACCAAATTTGGTTTCTAATTTGCTTTGATTACTAAATTGAATATTTCATAAGTTTCTTAATATCTGATATATTATGATCTGATGGAAAGCATGCCATCATAAAGATTATTTGGTATTTGAATATATTGATTTGTTATATGTAGATATAAAAGATTGGAATCATGGATTAGATCTTGCAATGCTATCACTGATTGGGTTTAATTCAACTATGCTATTTCGCGAATAATTATTAAGGGATTTAAGTTATACTGAAAAAAAGTCAGTAAATAGAAAAATCTTGCAATTATTCAAATTTGAAATCAAATCAGATCATATCTGATGAGAGATCGGATTCCACACAATGCTCTCTCGACATTCTTCTATACATTGAGTAAACAGAAATGATAAAACAGAAGATACTTAATATAAGTTTAGTAAGTGAACGAATAGTATGTATAAGGCGACAAAGACTTGCATTATGTGATGCGATTAATCAACTTTTTCTCTTCATTGATCCAATTTGATGAAACAGCCACTGATTGAGAAAGCAAATAAGTGATGGTTAACCATTTAGATGATTGCTATGGAATATGATTAAAATGGTAGAAGCTTTCACAAATGAATCTATACTTGAATCTAGAAAGTCTGTAAACTTAAACTTTGGTAATTTAAACTTTCTTCATTATCAACAGTTTTACGTATGATTTGACGGAATAAGTCTAATAAGTTTCAGATAAATAGCGGTTAAATGAAACAAAAGTGTTTTTTCTATGCTTCTCAATCTAAGTTATACTACTATACAATTAGGATATGAGGTGAACAACTTTTTGTTATTATAAACAACTTATTCCAAAATCAATATAATAATAACATCAATATTTTCGAGCTTGAACTAAGTTTTATAATTAACTAGTTTCTAAACACAAAAATTCAAAAGCGAATCGATGTAAAGTTTGTTTGTATCAGAATTATTGATATAAGTTGTGATGAATAATATTGAAACATTGTTGTGTTAAATAAGTCACGATCGTTTCATATGCAAGCCTTCATTAACTGAGAAATAATTGATGATCTTTAATAAGTGAACCAGTAGAATAAGTTGATAAATAAATATTTAAACTGAAAGAATAACGATTTCCAATAAAATGCATTAAAAAGTCGTTTTGTTGCACGTGATAATTCAAGAGTTGTTAGAGTATTGTTATCTAGTTCCAATGATATATTATCATAAACGGAAAGAAATCATTTAAAATTCACATTAATATTAGATTTAGAGAATAGGAATTCTACTAGTTTTTTACTATCAGTCATCGCAAAATACCATATTTTCTCACTCAAACATCTTTGAACTTTCTAGAAATTAATTAGTTTTCTAAATTATTAGCAAAACTCAACTGTATGGACAAAATGGAGGGATTGTTGGCCTGCGTGTCATAAGACATTGAAGTTTTAAATATTATTCAAACAAAAGGGTATAATAATCAAATAATGATCGAAAATAAATGCATATAAACTGAAAACTTCATTAGTATTCGTACGTTAACTGTAGGAAGACTTAAGGCGGAAAGAATAAAATTATAATGAAAGGAAGGCGTCTAATGATATCTCTAGAGATTAACTATGATCATATGACATATTTGAATACAAGATTTCTAGTTAATTAACAAAACAACTTGCTATTAGAGTTGCGTATCTCATATTATTAAATGTATTCCTATCTGCTTATGAATGCTAATATAGCCCATACTCAAACACCAGGTTTACATTGATTGATATTAAGCAACATCTAAGCCAGGAATAACAATGAGATAAAAGTGCATATCAACAATGCATATCAGAATGCATATCAAATATGAAAGCCTATAGCCTTGAGCTAATTTGAGTTCTCCCAAAGAATGAGTCAGAAAATAAAATAGCGAAGTGATTTTGATTAGATTTTTATTATGTTGTTTAGAATTAGAGGAGCGATACATTTCTTCAAATGCAATATCCTATGAATTGTCAGTCTTATAATTGTCAACCCTATTGCTATCAATGCAATGATTGGCAAACATTAAATCAGAGAAATTGGTTTTTATTGCTAAGGAAACAGAGTCTTATATTAAGTTTAAATCAACAATAAAATTGTTGGCCAATAACAAGTCTAATTTCTTATGGTAGTCCGGAATCTAGTCCGGAATCTTACACTTGTTATGATAGGAATTTTGCGCTCAGATATGTTCAGTTCATATATAATTCAATTGGTATGTAATTGATTTGATTAAGAAAATCAATTTTTTCTCTCCATGTCACTAACAATTAGTTGTTCAAAGCTCTTATCACTAATTGTTATTTTCTGTTGTGAAACATTTAATTAGATATCAGAGAATGCACTAACAGTTGCTCATAAGATAATTCACTTGTTTGACAAATGAAACATTGAAATTAAGTGCAATTTTGCAAGGAATTAATCAATTTTTTGCTTAAATTAATTAGATCTGAAGGTTAGTATGAGCAGAGTGATTGAGAAATTGTTTGGACCGACACTAATTATAATTTGCATTATTTTCTATTGTTAACATTATCATTGTTGTAAATTTTCATCAGAACAATGAATGTCACATAAAGAGTACATATGACAAAAGCTAAAAGCATCTAATACTGGTTAAGTTTATTTATCAATCATCACTTTTCACTACATTTCATGTCAATTGAATTGTTGAAAAGATTAATCAAATTTTCCGGTCAAATAAAGTTGAGTCTAATGTCAAGTCAATATTGACTTGAGACAGTTTCTGTGAAATTGCAACAATTTTTCTTAAGAGTGTCATTAGTTACCATTATATTGAAAACAAGGAAATACTTGACCAAAATTTTATCAAATTGAATAGTGATTTCAGAACAAAACAAGTCCTTGCTTTCAGTATTAGCTGGTTGTATAATATTAAATATTAATCGTTCAAGAGTTTCAGGAATCAAAAGGTTCAAGAGTTTGATTCTTAAAGATATTGTTATAAAATGTTAAAAATAGATATTTTGCTTTTAGTGGATAAAAGTTTGCTTATTTTGTTCTTCATGTGGACTAAAGTTTTGTTCAGAATGCTTAGAAATACTACCTGTGTTACATAATATACTAAGAGTTTCAAGGTAAAAATTATAAACCTTTTTACCTTAAACTAGATCCTGAAATAAGAATGCGTAACAAACTGAAATTCAAGCCACCTTTCAACAACTGTTAGTTATTTCTATTCAAATATGAATCAAGTTTTCTCTATCCATAACATGATAGCTCTTCTCTTCACTAATCCGATAGCAATCGAATCAACATCTGTAGAGATGAATATAAGAAATCCAATAATTACTGTTAGAAATTGTTTAGTCGACACTGTCTGAGCTTAAGATCTAAAAATATCACTTCGCTCTGATTGGTAGTAATCAGTTGGGATCAGTTGCAAGTGTGTATCAAATCAATAAAAAGGGTACTTCAGCCCAATCACGTGTTCGTTGAGTATTGTGAAAGTAATAGAAAATTTGCAGACTTGATATTCAGAATCACATTCAGAATTATATTCAGAATTGGGTATAAGAAAAGGAGATTATTTTTCTCTAGCAATAAGGTTTGCAACAATGACATAGTTATTGGGTAAGAGGAGATAATAGCTATTGATGTTTTTTGCAGAAATGATTCGGTTTATCATGGGTAGCAATTTGATGTAGGATTCAATTTCATCATATTATACTTAGGTACCAGGTTATTCATTAGTGAGTCATTTGGCTTGGCTCAAATATTTCTTCTCTAATTTCATGCCATTATAGGTTATCATTTTTTCCTCCATTGTTCTGCTTCTCAACCACTTCAATTATTTTCTCTAAAACAGTCTGCTTTTTAGGTGAAAACTAATTTTGAGAATTAGTTTTTCAATTTCTAATAATCTCTTTCAATAATCACATTCATGATTAATTTGTTGTTTCACTTCAAAAATGAAGTTTAATCCAAATAAAAATCCAAAACTAACTCTTGTATTATCCGCTTTTCGTTTTATATTACCATAAATTAAAAAAAAGTCAAACTCGAAGATAAGCTATTGAAGAGTTTGGGGGGAAAAATGGGAGTAATTATCTTCGATGAAAAGTCTAAGCCCTGCGGAAGTACTTAAAGTGTCTTCAAACAAAATACTTTATCACTTTTAAGCAGGTATTCATACTATCAATTCTTTTTAATCGATAAATGGCGAAAAGTTTCCCCAAACAAGCATTAAAACTGTTTTAAAACATCACTTGTGTGCGTCTTAAAGACTATTTATTTCAATGAACATTCCACCGCAATGTGTCAATAGTTAGCTTTCGAGCTATATCTATAATAATTACCTAAGTAAATATTGAGATAAACTTAAACAAACGATTAGTTCTTAGCTGTAAAGCTTTTTGCAATCGATCAGAGAATTTATTAAACGGTAAAAAACCAGAACTTAAATATAATGACAATAAACGACTTGGACTGAAAGATATATTGTTATATAAAATAAAAAGTAAATAAAGTAAAGTTTTTATAAGACAATAAATTTGTTGGTTATTTTCAGAGTTCGAGTGGAGTTTTATGTGAACGAGAACACACTTAAGGAGAGATTACAGCTATATTTTATAAAGAATCAACGATCAAGTAAGTCCTAGTCTAACCTAGCCTAGACTAGCCTAGCCTAGCCCAGCCCAACCTAACCTATTCTCCTAGCTGCATCTGAAATTTTAATTCCCCAAACAATACTTCTTAATCTAATATATGCCGAACTATATATTTCTCTTCATATACTTTGTTACAGGCTTACGGATTCGTATCATCAAAACTGCGCTTAAATTAATAGCTTGTCTTTTATATGTACTTCGTGTAGTGCTCGATAATGGACCAGCTTATGCTAATTGGTATGTCATTTATTATGTGGCGTTTTTATCGTAATTTCTCTCACTTATTATTAAGCTTATAGCCATTTAACTTATTTATGCTAGTGCTCAGATTTTTGAATATTTTCACTAAAATCAATTCTTTAATAAATTTGAGTTCAAACTGAGATTCAGTTCTGATTTACTCTATGAAATATTTATGAAGTCAGCCATCAATCCGTTCTTATTCTCCTATTGTTAGGAGCTTATTGTCTGCTAAAACAACTTTTCATCACTTTATATTAAAATACTTTATTTAAACCAGAATTCTTTAAAAGGTTACTCGCAATTCACTTTAATTAATCTAAAGAATTCTTATTCAGGAAGTAGCCATTTGAATTATTATCCGTCTCTATTAGCAAAATGTTTGGAATTTTAGGCTATATCTATAGTCAAATATTTATAAACTCGAATCGTATTTGATTAAAGCCATGACAAACACTTAACTATTTTAAATGATAAGTTTGATAAATAATTTCAGTATTCAATTAAATCTGTCATAATATGTTTAAAGTAGATTTATGTTTTATCTCATTGATGAATTAAAGCTTGAAGTTTAAATTCATTTGCAATATACGATTCTCCTCTAATTCAACAGAACTTAATCCTAATCTTGGAGAAAATCGACTTATCAAACATTTTTTATTCAAAAGATTAGAGTAGAATTGAAATTTTATAGGATTTTATTTAAGATCTAATCCTAGTTCAAAAAATTATTGAAGATTATTCCTGAAAACAGGCTATTTTTGTCTTCATTTTTTCCTACAACTAATGCTTAAAAATGTGAGAATAAGAAAAAAATCAATGGAGACTTTGTGATAATAGCCGAAAATAGCGCTGACGTAACAAAAATCAAAAAGGATTATGATCTCTTACACCTAAAGCTTTATGTGATTACTCAATATGGGATTTATAGCTTGATTTCTCCTTACGCAAAAACATTTCAAAATCACAACTTTGATCAACAATATCTCCAAAATACTAATTCCTAATCAAAAGTTAGGTATAATTTATGTTCTAATCAAATTTGCTACCACTTCGCCTCAAAGAAGATTATCGTCAATGTTTGCTAATCATCGTTATTCATTACTTAACCAAAATCAAACATTTTAAGCAAATGACTGGAAAATCTATGGTTAACTTTCTCAGGCGGCGCGAAAAAGTTTCAGACAAATTGAATACTTGAATAATCTTCTTATGGACTTTACCTTAAGAAAATAATCTTAATATTGAATGGGAGATAAACTTTAACAAAATATTAGGCTGAAACCGCATTAGGAATGAGTAAAAGTCTTATTCTTAAGTTTCAGTCGTACAGAATTACAGAACTGGAGCTGAAGTTGAATTTTTTGTTTTAGAGAATCCTCTTAAAAAGCAAAATCATCGAAACCATATTCTTTGAAACAATGGCCACAATAACAATGTATTATGAACGCTATGACATGCATGGGTAAAAAGTATTTTCCTCTAAAACTTTACGAACAACCAAAATAAGCTTAGTTTAAGTAATACTTTCAAGGATTGAAAGAGCAATGAGGTACTAGTCGTCGATGTATTTATTTCGTATGAAAACTTGCTTATATGCAAGTCTAATACTCTGAAGGAATACGAAACAAACATATTTCATAATCGAAAGTATTTTTCTATTCCTGAATGTATACACATTTGATCTTGAGAGTATCTGAGAGTATCCCGAAATTTAAGCGATAATTCTTTAGAATATAAGATACAATTAACGAAAGAGAACATTTGATTTCACAACATAAGAAGATAAGAAATTGATATTTACTCAAAACGTATTTTAATAATAAGATCCAAACTGAAATATAGATAAAAAGCGTAATCCTTATAACAGTTAAACTGAGGTTTGCTTTGACGAAGATAGCATTTGAATGCATTGATAGAGCGAATACATTGAGAATTGATCTGAATAGATTGAGATCAAAATAATTGGCTATAGATGCTCAGATGAGCAGAGAATAATCAACTTCTACAGCGCTCTCATGTTAGAAAAGCTCATCTCATTTAATGTTACGTCTTGTCGTATAACATAATGACTGTATAAATACTTTACAAAAGCTATTTCAGCCAACTTTGTGAGTCAACTAAATGACAATATCAATACTTTGTTTTGTAACTTTTATATTAGGAAAACGTGCAAAACGTTTAGTCAATATGTCATTAGATTAGAGAAAAAATTAAGTTTTTATTTAATGTATATCGAAATTTGAACTTAAATAATAGCTAAGCTTAAGGAGTAATCTTTAAAACATAAGCTATATAAACAACAGATCGTTTTAATTTTTAGTTAGATTAAATTTTTGCGTCAAGTTTTATACGGCTCTGACTTTATTGGCTATAACTTTGTTTTATTTAATCAAATTTACATTATTATTAATGATGTGAGCTAGCTTTTAATATGGTTCAGGTTATGAGTTACAAGTGGTAATCAAGTTTGTATCTTATTATATCCAAAACTGTCAGTCTATCCAATCGTCAAAAATTTAATTAAGAATTATTCAATTCTATGGTAATTTATTATCTAATATTCAATTAGTTTTCTTTTAGTAATAATATCAAAATCGAGGATTTTATCACTAAAAGTAGCTTAAACGCATGCCTGAGATTGTGTGGAAACCTTAAATTATATGAAATTGAATGATCTAACTAATGTTATTTTGATGAATATTCCACTAGTACATTGATGAAAAGATTTGAACATTTGTTCATCTAATTCCTATACATTGTAATACTAACTGATTAACTAAACTAGAAGCTTTAATTCATTTTTCACAGCTACGAATGTCCTCCAGTTCCGGTCACAAACACAACAACAAACTATTATCCATATCCGTCCTACGATAATCGTGGATATCAGATAACTCCTGTACAACTATCACCACTCAATTGGTATCTATTCAAACCTATTCTGCTAAATACCGAAATCATTAACAGTAAATCTGTTTTGCAGGCGTGCAATAATATGGGTTGAAAGACATCCGATTTTATGGATATTTCAAGTAATTACTCATCAGAAAAACATTATGAAAAATGAATGATTAATTTAGGAATTTGTTTACTCAGACATGTGTAGCGGTGATATGTCTCTCAGAAGCCTTACTGTTGGCCTATTTGAGTTATAAGGTATGGAAAACTCATTAGATCTCAATCCTATTACTATATGGGTGTGTGAATAACCATAGCTATAACTTTTAACCATAATTTGTTTAATGGCAATCAAGTTATTGAGTTTTCTCTTCTTTTGATTTGCTCGCCTTTTAAACCAAAGGGAAATGTAATGCAAACACTTTTATCATTTCATTTTATACTGGAAATCGTGAACAACGCCCCGTTTGTCGCCGCTGTAAGTATTCACGAATTTCTTCCTATTAAAACTTTAATCCCATTAATTAATAATCATCTATGGAAATACAGTCTGACCCGGTTATAGACAACTGGTCGGTGCGTAAAACATAAGTTGCTTATAACTGGGTTTGCCTATATCCGAACTCTTTAACATATGATTGGATTAGTTGGTACCAAATAAATTACTTGCTTACAACCGGGGTTGCCTATAACCGAGTTGCCAATAGCCGGGTTAGACTGTAAATTATAAAAATTATAACCTTTATCAAAACTAATTATAAACATTTATGATTACTTATGCTAAAACTTTATGTTCTCATCACAGCTGATGTGTTCTCCTTTGCGTAATCTATTCATACCTGGTTTCTTAAACTGTTGGCTCGCTAAGCATGCTCTCGAAAATATGTTTGTAAGTCATCAGATAAATCTCGCATTACTTCTTTCGCTTCAAATATTATTAAATTTATTGCTTCAGTATTTCTTATTATGATATGAAATGCTGTCTATTTATCGTTTTTATGGTAATAAACGATTGTATTTTTCTTATGAATATAAGTTATATCAAACTTAGTATGTGTTATGACCACATCCAAGTCGCATAGAATTAAGCTACAATTTAGAGTCCATATTATTATGAATTGGTTCATCTCAAATCTCTTAGGATCGTCCTAAAAGCCTAATAAAACTCATTACTGATTGGATTCCGAAGCTTTTAGATATTATTGAACTCTTCATGTATTATATCTGGTATTAATGCTCCTTGAGTATTAATGCATTTTCAAATATAATATTAAGTCAATCTTCAATAAAGCCAATATCTATTTCTCAAAGCATGTACAACTCAAACGTTCGGACTCCAATATATGTGACAGTTTGCAGCTTGATATATATGAGAAATAAATTAAAAACTTTTAAGGTGTTTAATAAAGAAAATAAAGCGCAAACTGAGTCAAGGAGTTTGCAGTAGTTATCATAGAAGCAATGAATAAGTTATTGCTTGAATAACTTGTAGTAGTTTAATATTTGATATCTGTCGCATAGATAACTTTAATTATAATATCTATCCCTTAATAGTTAGAATGTTACAGAAGAATACCAGAAATACGTTTGTACTGATCTAGCACTAGAAATTACGACTTAGTCTATTCAACTCAAATGAAAGTAAAGATAATACTATTTGTTCAGAAGTTTAGTTTTCAATTTGAATGAACAAATCGATTTTTAGTCACAAATACTATCTTATTGAGTATGGAGTTATAGATAAGTGGTTGGCATAGTTTTATCTGTAATTGGATCAGTGCTAACATTCCATACAATAGACTGCTAGACTTTGTCAAATTGAAATACCAAAATCATTTACTATTCACTCTTCAGACTCAATCAACAATTTACTTAATCAACTCTTGTATCTAATCCTGTTCTTAATTCTTACACTAGTTCTCATGCTAATTGTCTCCCGACTCTGTTTGCAAATTAAGAATAGTTTGAATAACAATCCATCAAAAATCAAACTTATTTAAGTTCACTTTGGGCTAATTTTTTATCACTTTGATCACTGCCGGGCTTTAGCTTGCCCAGAAATTCTTTTTTCAGAATTTAATTAAGCTCTTTGTTGAGAATAAAATATTGAAAGAAATATTGAAACTTTATTTATTTGATGCATCAATCGATAGCTTGTTTCTTAACATTAATCAAAGTTTTCATAAACCAGCAGATATCTTATGTTTGAATGTGAGTTAGTGTTCAACAATCTGAGCATTTGATTTTAGATTTTTAGCTGTTTCAGACCAAAAATCTGGCTACAGTAGCGTCTATAATATTAGATTCTTACGGGCTTTTCGGATTCAATAAACTTTTCAGATGAGATGTTTTTTCTGATTCTGCTTTTCCACTAAATGAAAGCAAGTATAACCAAGAATTAGAATTT
This sequence comes from Archegozetes longisetosus, assembly GCA_018873245.2. Lineage (NCBI taxonomy): Eukaryota > Metazoa > Arthropoda > Arachnida > Sarcoptiformes > Trhypochthoniidae > Archegozetes > Archegozetes longisetosus. The sequence goes on along the minus strand of JAEMBT020000001.1, from coordinate 14,206,522 downwards.
TTCTTTCAATAATTCAATGTATTTTCAACACGTATTTACTCTTATATTTCGCTCATTTCTGAGTAAGTTATCTTTTGGTATTTTTATTACACATGAAAAATCAATGATTTTTTCATTTGAGAAAAGTATAGATTGGGAGAGAATTTTGTTTTTAAACTTATTGATTCTTATGAGAATATATTCGGTTGTGTAGTCAAATGCTTTAAGCCTGTATTAAATAACTTTCAGACTAAAAGCTTTCTAGTATGACAATCGAATTTTTTCACGATTACCAAAGCTCTGCTCAAATTAAGCCATTTCAATTTTAAAAGTTGACGTTCAGAAAAATTCCAAAAATATCAACATTCACTTTTACCAAAAAGCAAAATTGACTCTAAAAATAATTTAATATTTTTTATACAAAATCGTAGATAGTTGAATGAAATATGAAATTAATTTCTCGGAACAACATAATGAAACAAATGGCTTGAATAACGAGAACACAGAACTTTTGGTGAAGTAAACAAACAAAGTATATGAGTTGAAAACCAATTTTCTATTTAACGGGTGAAAAAATCTGAATTCACACAGAAGGGATTGATATATAGAATATATAGTTACTTATTATTTTATGAATTAATTTGAAAAATTACTGTAATGTAATATAAGGACTGATGGGTCTAATTGTTGGTCTATTAACAGAATGATTTGCATCGAGTAATGCAAAGATCACAGTCAGCTCTATCTCAAAGATTGATGATTCTATCAGCCACACTTTTATGCCTGATCTTTACGAGGTTTGAATAATAAAATCATTTTGAAAATTAAATTTTCCAACATTTTCTCATTGGTCTCTTAATGGTTCTCTCTAATAGTGTTTGTGGTTATCAACACTTTCAACGCGCAGGCGGTCGTAATGTTGACCTGTTTGAAAGCCTCTATTTTGTTGTGGTCACATTCGCGACCGTCGGTTACGGGGATTATAAACCTGACCGATGGCCGTCTCAATTATTTATGGTGATTATGATATTCGTGGCCTTAATTGTGTTGCCGACTCAGTTCGAACAATTAGCGTATACTTGGATGGAAAGACAAAAACTGGGCGGTAGCTATAGGTTTGAATACAGTAAAACTTCTCTCAACTGAACACGTAGTTAAGTGGTTTTTAAAATCTAACAACAGTTAAGCCTTGCTTTTCTACTCGAGTTTTATGTTGACTTTTAAGAACCACTTAAGTGCGTATGATGGTTAGACAAGTTTTACTCTATCGATTTTGATTAATATTCACATAGGATTTAAGTTACCTTTTGATTGAAATCATTTTTCAGGTGTGAATCAATGCTTTGTAAACTTTCTCTTAAATCAGGAATGACTTTGAATCAGTTTGAATATTAAGTCACTCGATGTTAGCTTATAAGTAGTTGGATATGATAGGTCTTTAGCAAAATCTTGCGCAAAGATAAGATTTGAAAACTGAAGATCTATTAAACTATAGATAGAAATGAAAATGATTCTGATGACCGACTCTGTACTCTGTAAATGATGTATGACTTTGTACATAGAGTACAAAATATACTTGTGCTAGTAGTGCTTCCCTATTTGTTTTGTATCTCAGAACTCATAAAAGTCTTATGTTATTTTTACACTAACTTAATTCAATATTGAAGTCATTCTATTGGGCAATTGCATCCGTTTGTAACATTGCAGAACATGTTCTAAAATTCACGACACATTAATTCAGTTAGAATTCAATTTATACTATTTGCAAGCATTTCTAAAGCATTTCAAGTCTGAATAGAATGGATTTATACAAATAGAAAGTGATTAAGAAAAACGTTGAAATAGTGTATTGAAAATTAGAATTTGTTGATTGTAAGCATAAGACTGAAGTTTAACTATGGAATTATTTGTTAGTATACATCGCGCTCAAACTGAGAAGCACGTAGTGGTTTGCAGCACAACTCTTCGATCAGATACAATCATGGATTTTCTTAATGAGTTTTATGCACATCCTTTATTACAAGTAAGACTATTGAACATTTTTAACTTTCTTTTTCACTAATTTCAATTTCAATTCGCTTAATTTACCCTAATTTTACTTAACATTTTCATTCGCATCTTTCTTTTAATTACTTTCAGTTTTAGTTTCTTTTCATGTCTTTTCCTCTCATAAAGAAGTTATTATTCTCTTTGATTTTCTTATTAACTACTTTTTAGTCTTATAGAAAGAGACAGAAATAAGAAATTACTATAGTTTTATAAAATACTTACTAATTTGATGCATGACTTATTCCATCTATCCGCCAAACAAGCATAACAGAAAACTTAGATTAACTCCCAATTAAACAGAATTGAATTGAAGATTAGTATTGACTTATAAAATGGATATATTATGTTGACTTTTGGATAGGACTTTTATGTGGTACTATTATCTCCTTGCGAATTGGACACTACTATGAAAATGATATTACAAGTGCCCATGTGGGCTCAAAGAGTTATTTACATACAAGGATCTGCTCTCAAAGACACTGATCTCACTAGAGCCAGGTATCACTGTCGTTCTTTTCTTTTCTTTTCTCTTCTCTTTTCTTCCTTTCAAATCACTTTTCAATTATTGCTTTCTAGTCATGTCAACTCGTTTCTTTTCTTATGTCTTATCCTTCTTATGTCTGGATCAAAATTTCAGCTTTATTTCAGAAGTTGATTGACTTTATAGAGAAAAATCTTGTCTTTTTTTTACCCATTTCCTTGTTTTTAGTTTTTTTTTTCATATATCCAAAAAGTTTTGGACGCTTTCAATTTTATGACTTCAACTTTTTTAAAATCAATTTTTGACAAACAAGAAAAATAAACAAAAACTTGAGCGAAAAATTCAATAAAAATTAAGATATTTGCCGATCTTTTCATCAAATAAAATGAAGTCTATTTGACGAAATACTCGTTAAACTTTGACTGTTTTTATAACTTTTAGATTGGCTTTAATTTGAAGTAAAATCTAAAAGCAATACTATTTGTATAAGACATGACTAAAAGCTACATAGTCTTGAGGCACACTTAAATTGATTGACTTAGGCAATTAATTTTGAGAATGACTCATATGCTCTTATCTATTAGTTGATTTTATAGAAAAACAAATTTATTTATAAGTTTTGTGAAAATTTGATGAAAATTTGATGAAAATTTGATGAAAATTTGATGAAAATTTGGTGAAAATTTGGTGAATATTTTGCAGGATGAATGCGGCTGAAGCCTGTTTCATATTGGCTGCAAGAAATTATATCGATCGATCAGCAGCGGTAAGATATCCATTAATCGCTTAGATTTAAAGCACGACTTGTTTCACAAACATTCAAACCACTAAATCACGTCTTACTTGCATTTTCACTTAAAAATCTAGCAGTTTATTAATAATCTCAAGTTTGATAGTATGAAAAACTTAAATCGAAGTGATTAATTATTTTGGAAACTTTTTCTTTATATTAATTAGATTTGAGTCGTAGTTGAGTGAAAAGCAAGATTTTAAAGTAGTTTTAAATAGAAAAGTTTTTAAAAATGCAAACAATGTTAATACTACTTGTGAGAGAGCCTACTTTCAACCAAAAATCTAACCAAAATATCTGATATAATGTGACTATAGATGGTCTATGCATGACTCAATTTTAATATTTGGTTTTGTTTGACCTAAAAATTTGACCATCAACTCTTGGCGCAAAAATGATGCTTTTAAAAGGATGAACACACGATACTTCGTTCATGGGCTGTAAGAGACTTTGCGCCTAACGTTCCGCAATATATTCAAATTTTTCGACCAGAAAACAAGATTCATGTGGCTTTTGCGGGTAAGGACTAAACATAATACACTTTTGTTATACCTAATAGTGTATTTTCGTATGCAATTTCGTGTCTTATTTTTGAGTTCAAATTTGAATTTTATACTCTTTTCTTTCATTCTCTAATGTGAAAATTCTTTTGCTAGACCTTAGAAAAGCTAACTTTCGCACCAATGAATTATTGAATATTTAAGTTTGCATTGCTTTTAAAGAGATATACTTTACGAATGAGCTACTCTTTTGAGAACACGCTTATCACTACTTATAGAGTGATAGGATTCTTGAAAGAATACTACCGTTTTGTTGTATAGATTATTCAGATCAACTCATTGCCAGCATTTCAAAGTGAATAAGTCTATAATTGTTCCATAAAATGATTTATATTCTAAGAATATTTAAACGAATTTTTGCTTAATGTTATAAGATTTGACAAAGTGCTTCACAAGTAATCAAATATATTAACCCCTAGAAGTCCTCCTGAATTTACTTATCAACCATTCTTATATTGAAAGTTAATTTACTTATCAATCATTCTTATATTAAAACTTAATTTTCTTGTAATTAATTAAATAAAATAAAAATATTATCATTATTAATTTTCTATCTTAAGAGCACGTTGTTTGTGAAGACGAATTCAAATACGCTCTATTGGCCAATAATTGTTTATGTCCGGGAACATCAACTTTAGTCACATTACTACTGCACACATCAAGAGGACAGTAAGTCATTTAAGAGTTGAACTGTTTTTGATTAAATGTCTCGCAAACCATTAGCTGAAATAGAAAGAGAAAACTTTCTATTAAACGAAAACTATTTGCCTTTAAAAGGGAAGGACAAACATCTGACGAGGAATGGCATCGATTGTATGGCAAATGTTCTGGTAATGAGATTTATCACATTCGATTGGGCGATAGCAGATTCTTTGGCGAGTACGAGGGCAAAAGTTTCACATACGCTTCCTTTCACTCACACCGAAAGTAAGAACAAATTAACTCATCCGCAACTCTGATTCTGATAACCACACTCAGTGCTCTGAAACTGCTCCGATTTTCTTGGGATTTTGCTCTTATTTTTCCGATAATGATTTACGAGTTAGTCTTCATCCATTGTGTTCTACACTCGCTCAAATTAGCACCATTTCTACTATGAGATAGGCTTTATTTGGATTTAGATCCACCATAACTAGCAGTCAATCACAAATAGTACCAATCACAAATAGTTGTTCAATATTTTTGCCATTACTATTGCCCTAAATTGCTTTCCATATTGTACTATAAATGACCCAACTTTTATTATAGCATTCGATAAACCTTTTTTACTCTCAATTCCTCCATTTTTAATGAATCCAATTCTGATATAAGATCTATTTGCGATTTTTATTCATTGAGAATTTGCATTTCTATAAAATCAATATTTTGAATTAAAAAATCCCAGAATAAAGCTATTCTGTCTCATGATAGCTTAATTTGGGAAACTATTGAACAAAATTTGATTTATAGTAATTGAAACCTCAGATAAAGTTGAAGCCATTTGTTACGTAAGGTTTAGGAATACACTTAGTTAGCAAGAGCAAAGAAAATATTTATAAAACCTTAGAAATTGATTAGAAAAAAGAGAAATATCTGATGTGAAAATTTTAATACTTCATTGATTATTCTAATAAAATCCGAAATATCTGTGCAAATGTTTGCCAATTTGCATAGGTTTTAGAACTTTCCCCTAGATTTCAACTCATTTTCAGATAAAACCAAAGAATATTCTTAGGCAAGAATTGATTATTGAATTTGTAGAAAATCTTACTCTCGTTTTCTAGAAAAAAGGATTTGTTTTGATAACCTATTTCTTAGTTTTTGAAAAATCTTAAAACATTGTTGAGGAAATGTCAGTAGATATGAACTGATCAAAAATACCAAAACCAATTTCAAGTGTATGTGTGACTTTAGAGAGCATTTTCCCAGCAAATCGGATGATTCATCGCAAACAAAAGTTTTTAGGAAATCAATTTCAATAAAAGTTTGTTTATGTAAGACTAGGTTAGACTATGTTTAGGAAACTTTGAGTCGATTTGAATACAAATTTTGTAAAAGAGAATAATTTACATAAGTTTTGACATATAAAAGGAAGACTTTTCTGTCAACCACTTGAGGGTTAACGAAGTGTCGACTGCTGTCCAAAACTCAAACCGTAGATCAAAAAATGTTGAGCTTAGTATTAGAATAGTCTAGGTTATTCGGTTATTATTCAATTGAGACCTCAGGTTTATATTTTATTAGCTTTTCTCTCCTTTACTTATTTATTATTCCCTACAGAATACATGGATTTGTGGAAAAGTTAAACTCAATTCTTATGCAAATCTATCAAAAGATGAGATTTTTCAGTTCAAACTTTCAGTACTATTTTAGTCAATTAGCATAAAATTGTATAAGTTATTACTCGAAACATTTGGACTTTAATACTGTTGTAAAAACTAGGATTAGGTGTTGTATTCTCTAACTTTGTTTGAATTCTTAAATATTATTGCGACCCAAACTTTCGTATTGTCCTTAGTTCTTAGTGTAATAATGTCGGATTCAAAGTTTGAAATCAGTTTCAAGTCCTTGAATGAGTATCTCAAAACAAGAAAAACATTACTGATAGTCAGTAAATATTTAAAGTTTTGAATTCTTGAGTCATTCTAAAAGGCTTATGAAATAGTTTTCACTCACTTATTAGGATTATAAATAAAGAGATTAGCAAAAGGCAAACAAATAATCCAATAAATATTCTTATAAGAGTATTCTGACAGTTAATACAAGCTCTATGATATTCAATCTGAAGCATCGAACCAGAAACTGATATAACCTGAAAGTCGGAGCTCTACTGAAAACTTATGCAAAACCAAGGGATAAAAATAAAACTTAAATTACTGTCTGATAGAAACTAATCTTGAATTGATAATTTGATTCTAAAATTTAAATTATAGATATGGAGTGGCTTTGATTGGTATCCAAACGGACATGAGGGGCACATGGCCTATAATGCTAAATCCAGGTCCATCTTATGTCCTAAAATTATCTGACATTTGCTTTTACATGAATATAACCAAAGAAGAGAACTCAGCCTTTCTTCCGGCGACATCGCATTCACAACAACCAAATGAAGGCAACGGAAACGGAGACATAAGAATTGATTCAGAGCCTAACAAACCACAAAACGAACCAAACAAACAATCACTTGAGATGTCATTCCTATCTTCAAGTCGAAGAAAAAGTTCAAACATCTTCTCGTCGGACTCAACGCTTTCGGGAACTAAAATAAGAAGAGATTCGTCTCCGACTAGACTGAAAAGAGCTGTCACAGAGTTTGCAGTCAAAGTAAAACGGGTGACAACTGGTCGTCAAGCGAGTCATCTCGAAGTGCCTAAGATTGAGTTCGGATCTCCTGCCTCTCCGACCTCTAAAGCCAATGATGTGGTGGCAGCTCGCGGTCGACGACCTAGTATTGCACCCGTTCCGGCCATGTTAGCCGAACACAATAGTGACAGTGATCATGATAGCGAACATGAACACGAACAAGAAAAGTACTTGGAAATTCCGTGGACTTCACCCGCTGAAAATTCAGAGTATGTTGTCCTTGGCTTTTATTCAGTTCATTTATTAGTTTTCATAAGAGTTTGTTAGATTTTCAACTTTTAGCATGTACTTCTACTCCTATCTACTAAAATCTGTACTTAAGGAATATTTTTTATTTAGTTTAACTTAAGCTATAGACTTTTGAAAATTATTTTTGGAATGAGAAGTTTACGTGATCTTATAACAAGCTTTCAGTTCTGGTGCTGTCATCTCCACTGTTGAACAACGCATAGGATTCACTATTAGTCATGTGCAACAATTGAAATCTTGTGATCGATTTTTACTGTACTTTCAAATCTCAGTTAGGGTCCAATCTCTTAAACAACTGGACATGAAGTTTAAACGATTAAAACAGATTCCTGCCTAACATTTACAGATCTAAGTTTTGACGTGAGATCAAGCTTTGCTCAATTCAAAAGTCTAGACATAAGTTAGGCAACAGATATTTTTCATCTTCAAGTTCAACAATAGAAATGACAGCTCGAGATGATTAATTATTTATACAATTCGTCTGAAGTATAATTAGAAAATATGTTTTGAAATTATAGAAATCATTAGTCACTGTGACTAAAGGAAAATTTAATTTATAATTTTTGTGAGGAAATGGAATAAGGAATCAAATAACCCGTTATACAAATGATATAAATATAAATCTAAACTTTGCAGCCTTTTCCCTAAAAGATAATTCATAAAACACTTGTTATTAATTTAGCTGAAGTCATGCAAATTATCGTAATTGAAATTGAAACCAGAAATTTGCAGCAATACAACTTACAAAAAAATTTCAGAAAAAAATCATTGCAAAATAGAAGGGTTTGTTTGAAAGAAGAAAAAAATTGAAATATAAATATATCTTTTTTTGCGCAGCATAGTCAAAGGTTTTCCTCCAGTATCGCCTTATGTTGGTGTGAGCCCTACCTTATGCTACTTAGTTAAAGATAAAAAGCCTCCCTGTTGTCTACAAATTTCAAAGGTAATCAAAGTCCAATCCTGAAAAGTTGAAAAATGTATGAATTTCAAATTTAATTACAAGGAATGCGAGCATTGTCCACATGTTTACGCGCGTGACTATAACTGGCAGCAAACCAGGTGTATTATATTAGCTGCGGATTATGCCAGTAATGGAATCTACAACTTCATAGTGCCTCTTAGAGCTCATTTTCATAATCCAAACTCATTGAGACCAATAGTATTATTATTGGAGAGAAGACCAAACCTAGCATTCATTGATGCCATTTCATGGTTTCCCCTCGTCTATTGGATGCAGGGATCAATTGACAAGTAATTCGATCATTTTGAAGAATTTTCTACTATAAAAAGTGCAGTTAAGTCATGAAAAACTAATTGTTTTAAATCTATCCCAACCTAAAGCCTCGATGATCTGATCCGTGCCGGCATAAATCTGGCCGACTCTGTGGTTGTCGTAAACAAAGAATCAACAAATTCGGCAGAAGAAGACTATTTGGCTGATTGTAATACAATAGTAGCGGTACAGACAATGTTCAAGATGTTTCCGTCGGCTCGAATGATCACTGAATTGAGTCAGTCGAGTAACATGAGATTCATGCAGTTTCGCGCACATGACGCTTACGCACTCTCTTTGTCCAAAATGGAAAAGGTATAAGACATCAATTCTTCCATCTTACTAAATTATCACGATACTTTTTGAACAAAGGGCTTAAGTGCATGCTTCAAATATCTATGACTTGAGCTCTTCTACTCATAACTCACTTGATTACTGTCTCTCAAGACTCTCATCTTAAGTATCGATATTGAGTAAATAATTGATTATTTGTAGTGTGAACGCGAGAGAGGATCTCACATATCATACATGTTCAGACTTCCATTTGCTGCCGGAAGTGTCTTCAGTGCCTCCATGTTAGATACACTGTTGTATCAAGCATTCGTCAAAGACTACATGATAACTGTGGTCAGACTTCTGTTAGGCATAGATCAGGCTCCAGGCTCAGGATTTCTATCATCAATGCGTATTACTAAAGATGATCTGTGGATCAGAACTTATGGCAGACTTTATCAGCGCTTATGTTCGACCACTTGTGAGATACCGATCGGCATTTACAGAACACAAAGTACACAAAGTCCGGATCTAACTTCTGTGAGATATTTGAATATATTTTCCTCTTATCAGCTAAATTGAAATTAATTATTTCTTTCTTCCTCTCAAAGGGAGTTCAAATATCATTTGATTTTGTATTTCCTGCTAGCGAACAAACCAACTTTCAACAATTAAGTGTTGAAGTTGAGAGACAAGAGATAAGTAATTTAGTTAGAAATAGGATGCAAGACATGGGTATTCCTCAGGAAGATTATGGTATACTTGCTATCATTACGTTTTTGACGCTTTAGTTAATAAATATTTGTCAAATTATTTGTTTTGTATTACTAATAGATAATTGTTCAGAGAAGAGAAGCAGTTTATCTTATGTTATTATAAATCCGAGCTGTGATCTTAAACTGGAAGAGGGAGATAATGTGTAAGATTTTTTAGAATTACTTTTTATGTTTATGAGACGAGAATGGTTTTCAACTGTTTAATCAGATTCTTTTCCTAAATTTTTGGGAACAATCAAACACTCAACAATTACACTTAAAAATTTAATCCGTGATAGTGACTGGATGTCATGCGTTGTCATGGCGTGCTTTCTATCAGACCATGACATGTCTAACATTAAGAAAATTATAAAATATCCAGTATAGCAATCAAAGTAAATTAGAAATTAAATTTAGTAGAACAATTTATGTGTATCGTGCATTTGAATAAAAATGTCTATAGTAAAGGTGTTGGTTTTACTGCAAATAATACTTTAAAGTTTGGTCCAAAGCAGGAAAATCTTTAGAACTTCATAAACTAAACTATTATTCATAACTTTATTGACAACAATAAAGCTAGTGTTTCCTGGTTTGCACCAAACTTTAAAGTTTGTTATTTACAGTAAAACCAACATGTTTACTATCTTATAGACATTTTTATCCAAATGCATGATACTGTAGTATAGGGAAGCTGATATAGCTATAGTATTTTCTTGCTGATATTGTAGATATTAAATTTTCAAGTATAAACCACTTCGAAGTTTCGAAACATAAAGTTTCAAAAGACAAAAATTCGAAAGATGCAGTTTCGAAAATTCTGTTCCTAACTTTATGTGAGAAAAAAATTCAAATTTTCTAAACATAAAATTGACAAAATTTTTGAACGAAATACTTTCAAGTATTATGTAGATTAAAATTGAACATGTAATATAATTAAAAAGTTTAATTCTGAAATAAGCTCCAGAGAAATTCCATTAATATTTGTTATCTGAGTATTTGTAAGCTATCTTATTATAATTGACATATGATATAAATTTTTCATAGATTTCTCAATGATTTTACTATCATTATTTTTATTATGAATCCATCGGTTCATTAATAGAGATTTGATAGAAATGTTTCTGTAAAAATTAAATGAGTCTTATCGTATTATTAGGTTTCAAAACAGGGTCTTCAAAACTCTATATTTTGAAACATTGTGTTTCGAAACTTCAAAGTGTAACCATCAACTTTACAAACAATTAGAGATTTTCCTCACATCCTTAATTAGATATGACAGAAATTTATTATTGAAAACTTAGTGAACATTTTTAACTTAATACAAAAGGATTTTCATGACTATAAAGCGGAATTATTCATGATTTCAAAGGTAGAAAATACAAAATATCTCGAATTACTCGCAATCAATAAGCTGTGGCTGAAGGAGATAATCAACTGAAGCTTATTGAAACTGAACAATTCCCTTATCTGACGCCTTTCTGATCGATTTAATAAGTTTTTGTCTTCAATCCTTTTATATAGATTTATAATAAAGCCGAGTCCTATAAACAGTAAAAAAATATTTCTGACTCGTGGAAATTCAATGCGATCGAAATCTCCGATTCGTATTAAGCGGAGCAAAAGTTCTTCATCAAATCGCGTACCAATGAAAGACCCAAACGATGTGGTGGTTGAGAATACAAATAATAATAACTTAACGATAGATAGAGGAGGAATGGGAGAAGAAAGTGCCATAAAAATACATATAAATGATGATAAAATCGATGCTAATTTTGACGGAACTATTGTTTAGTTATAACTTTTGATTGTATTTGTTTGTTTGGAAAACACTGATTAAAGATAATAACGCACAAGTATATAATTTTATCTTGGAACTCTCGTATAATTTTATCAATTCTGTTCTCTGTCAAGTCGTTATTGAGTTTTATTGGCTTTTATTATGAGAATATTTTCTATTCATTATCTCAGTTCTAAGTCATTCATCAAAAATTTAAGCACAATTTCAAAACTGAAAGTAAAGCTAACTTTCGATTATTGAAAAGCTTGAACTTATAACTTATCGAAGTCCTTGTGGCTTGTTTTAAAAGTCAATAAAGCTTATTAGTTACTTGAATCTCGAAACTAACGGATAATTTAAACATTAGTTTATCGAGACTTTTCACACAATCTATTCGAACATTTTCAGCTAACTTATGAGACACTTAATAGAATTAAGTCGAATTTGATAACAAAATATCATTTGCACTCATTCAAATAGAGATATGAAATGTTGAGCGTTTAGACTATTATGAATCTTGAATTGTGAGATATATGGTAACATAGCAGGTCTTAATGAGAAACTTTTTAAATTCACAAATTATAACTTTAAACAATTAGATATGTTGTTATTTTTCTCAAAAGTCATAATTCTTAAAATAAGAGATAATTTGTTGTAACTTTTTCTTTGTTTATTTCAATACACTTTCGATTTATTGATACAATATTGAAATAATAAAAATCAAATTTTCTTATCAAAGATACTTTATTTTAATAAATTGAAAGAATCTTTCCAGATACTCATGAAAACGTTAAAATTTTTCGATGCCATTGGAAATGCATTGGCATCTTTGATCAAATTAGAATATTCGGAAATTCTTCTTAAATGGAGTACTTAAGTACGGAGTACAGTTTATTATTGCCGATATTTTTTAGCTAAAATCAATCCCTATAAATCATCGACAGTCTTTGTGGATAAAGAGCTACAGAATAAAGAGCTACAAAAGAGTTTTCGAAATGGAAAGCTTAGGAAAAGCATTAGTTACTTATATTGAAGATTAGTTCGCTATGTACTCATTGCCATCGCAATAGTTACGAACTAAATACTGTATAGCGGTTGAAAAGTGGTGTGGCAAACTAGAAGACAGATAAATCTTTAGTGTTGTTCAGATAAGATTGAGTTTGTATGAAAGAGTGATCACCAGAGTCTCTATTTAATAGGGCTAAAAACTTGTAAAATTGGTAGGATTAATGAACTTAAAAGAGGAAAAGATAGGACTTAAAAATAGGACTCAAAAATTCAATCTTATTCAATTTTAAGGCATAAGACTTATCAAATGTTTATTAATTTTTCTTTTACATTAAATAGTCATTAAAAGAAATAACATTTAAATGTTCTATCGTTTTTGTAGTCACATTTTGACGTTTATCTGAAAGAATATCTTTATATAATGAAAAAGAGCGCTCAACATCTACTGAAACTAATAAAGCGAATCTCTTGTTATATCTGAATTCATAGTCATTTTCTCCGTCCATAAACTTTTTCAAATCCGGATTCTTAAGCAAAGATTTTTCGAGTTTCGCTAATGAACTTCCACTGAGCTGATCTTTCACTGATTCTATGATCTCCAATTGTTTACAAGATTTCAATTCTTGATTTTGTAATTCAGAAATAGCTTCAGTTAAAAAACTCATTCCTCTTATTTCAATCAAACTGTTTTCCAAAGTATTGCTTTTAACTAAATCTTTAGCCGAAGCTATCACTTTACTGATGTTTTTTAGTCTTGAAGTGATGATCGACGTTATAATTTCCATGTTTATGAGTGAATGATATTTCACTAACGCACAATTTACACATTAATTTCACGCCAACTATTTCTAATTCTTTCGGATATTTTCTAACAATCATGTTTAGTTTTGATTTTATAGATGTTTTATCTTTAGGCATAATTAATGATTCAATTTAAGTTAATTATATTCAACAATGATGAGTTAGATAAAACCTATTTTTTGAATGATTAAATTCAAAATTAGATCTATACTCAAACTGTAAAAAATAACTAGAGATGCAGATTGACCACAACAGCTGCCGTGATATTTAGTCAAACTGTTATTGTCAGTCAAAACCACTACTTAATCCTTATTACCTGAGAAATGCGAAATACTTTAATCAGGTTTTATTTCTAAGAAAATGAACAAAAGCTTTTATTTGAATTTTTGAGTCAAATACTGGAAAGTTTGATTTATAGGGATCAAGTGGAATTAATAGGTAAAATAGGAAAAATAGGACTCATTCGCCAAAAGTTGGGCTTATGGGAACATCAACATAGTCTTATTTCGTTAATAATCATATAATCGGTGCTCGTTTCACTACTTCCAATGTTTTAGACAATTGAGAAAAAAGTAGGATTTCCAATTAAATAGAGACTCTGGTGATCACATAATACAATCGATTCATAATTAACTATAAGAACTTGTTCTGTAATAGAGCTCTGTAAGTAAAATTAATTAAAAAGATTTGCAGTTACTGAGACTTATTGTGACTGAGGATTTTCATAATATCGCAAGGTAGAAAAATTCGAAAATCAGTCAAATAAGTGAAAAAATTCTTTTCAGATCTTTTCTAAATAAATTCTAAGAATGTATAAACCGAACGTCATGCTTATCGTTATGCTTTCATGTGTGAGGCACACAATTGGTGACAGACGAAAACAATTGAGATCACATATTAAAGCTAGGTCTTAGCTAAAGAAGATGAGAGCAATGCGTTGGATGAGTGCTACAAAAAGTGCCAACTCATAAAACAGACATTTCAAGAAAAACAACTTTGAAGTTCTAGATTTTGATAAACAATCAGTATAATTAATTAAAATTTTGTCAAATAAGTTACCTATTATTGGGAATTGAGTGCCTCAAATAGAGAGCTTGTTTAGTCCTCAGACATTTTTATACTGGAGATCTGAGACCGTAATTTTCGAGTTAGCTTTGCATTGAAAGTGCGCTAAAAACTCAGTAAAATATGAATGTTATACAGAGACAAATCACTAAGATTTGTTTGATATTTATTTTAAACAAAATTTTTCGATTTTTAATAATTGTTTCAAAGGCAAAGATGTGATTACAGATATGATGAGTTAGGGCTATTGAAATCAAAGACAACCCATCTGTAAAAAATATAGTGTTCAAAGAGTTTATATGATCAACACTATTCTGAAGATTTCCAAAGTAAACAGTCAGATATTCTTCAAATGATGTTAGACTACGAGACTACCACTCAAGCAGATCAGCTCAACGAAGAAAACTAACAGCTGACGCTAAAGAAAAGGAGTGATCACAGAAAACAATTAATAGAGAAGCCATTATTAAAGATAAAAACAAATAACTGAAAGAGAAGTTTTCTCTAATTTCGTGATTTTCTTTAATAGCGCTTTATTTTAAAATTATAAATATATTAGAAAATAGTATAAAAGTCTGTTTTCCTTTTAAGGATGTTAAACGAACAGTACCTCACTCCCTATAGTGACTCATCTATCGACAAAATATTCTGATACTCAAGAAAAGTGCACAGTGACACCAAAGAACTTTTCTTGTTCAAATTATAAAAGACTAAAAATTCAATCAGTAGATTATTATGTTTCATTACTTTCAAATTTTTTGTCTAATTTAAATCTGACACATAATACCAAAACCTCAACCTAATATTTACGCCAAATTATAGCCTATTAGTACAATCGCTGGTTACGTAACTGGTTGCCGTTTTCATAAAACGAAATTTCCTCATCAGCATCAATAATATGAATAAAACTTTGAAGTTCATCATGTTGTAAATGCTTAATAATCTATCATGAAATAAATATACTAAACCTGACTTTGAAGATCTATTCTAGCCAATGAGATTTATACTGTGAATAAAATAATTTCTAATTATCAGATTTGACGTCTCTTATTTATATGTACCACATTTTTCATATAAACTTTCAAAGTTTAGATAAGATAAAATTTTGTCTAGTCACAAGAATTTTTTAGATATTTTAAAGCGAAAAGAAATCCCAGTGACTGTCTACTATCAATAAATTACCATTCATTCAATAAATCTAATTTTTTCTGTTATGATAAAATTATTTTTGTTATCTTTCAAGTGATGACAAGTTAAAAAGTTTGATGCTAAGTCTGAGGTGGAGACTGTTAAGATTGATCTTCAAAATCATTGTTAATATATAAATATTCACTGTCTCTTGTGGTTTATTATTAAATAAATGTATGCAAGTCATAATTGAATTATTCATAGATTCTTATAACGCCTCATGAAATACCAGAAAAGTTAATAATGACTTTCGAACTATTATTTAAGCCTATCAAAAATACATTACGTTAGTAAAGGAATGAGCACGATGCCGATTTCCATCAGAAAAATATCTTTACAACTGTTTTTGAGTACTTTGCATCATTCATTGCTATGATAGCGAACTTCTCAATGAGTCAGTGATTTGTAGTTTCCGCAAAATGATTTGCGAAAATTAAGAAAAGCCTAAGACATGAGTTCAGTGCAATTCATTGATTGTATTAAGTGATTAAAAGTAAGTCGCTTAGAAAATAGTGATCGAGATTGTTTACTATTTGAAATGAAACTTTTGTGCCCAAAAGTTGTAATTTTTATTATAGTTTTGACGATTTACTATGAGTTAAGACTAAATAACTGTAAGGTTGAAAATAACAGAAACATAACGGAAAAAACAGTTTTCTCTGCAAATGAAAACTTATTTCTTGGAATGAGTTATAATTTCAATAATATGTTGCGTTTTGGGATAGAATATCAAAACTTTGTTGATTCGATCGTTTCGCGTGAATCTCACAATAGTACAAAACTTCGTAAACAAGAAATCGAAATATTCAAAGACCTGAATAAGTAATAAATTTTGATAAAATGTCAAATTTCTATATAATTATTGTTCAAGTGTATTTAATTTAGAGCTTCACTCACTTTCATCTCAAATCAATGACTGGCGTGAAGAGCAGCTGAACATCATTTCAAAACAAATACAGAAAAACATTCAATCGATTCAATCACCTTCAAAACAAAAATGTGATAATATTAATAAATATTATTGTCGAGTTCCTCAATGGGGATTCGCGGCCCAAATTCACTGTTTGATGACTTGCCTATTAGTAGGATATTATACCAACACTTTGGTAGTTATCGATCACATTTTTATCAATTACTTAAACCAAACTAATTCAACTTGGGATCAATTTATTTTACCTATAAGTCAAACGTGCCAACCAAATCATAGCGTCAAATATGATGTTAAAAATATTGAATCCATCATCAAATGGAATAGTAATGATTTTATTTTGATCATAAATTTTATTATTTAGTTGTTGTTCACATGAAAATTAAATTTTTAGACGAAATCACACATTACTTACCTGCAAATGTTGGACGAAAATTGATTGGATTACACGCAGATCCAAAAGCATTTTGGTTCGGACAATTCGTCAAATATATTCTAAGAGCTAATAAATATATGAATCAACTAATAAGAAGTGCTGAGGAAAAGCTTGGATTACCAAATCGTTATGTGGGGTAATCAAAAATATCTCTTCTCATCGATTTAGTTTTTCACGAAATTAAAATAGATTATAAATTACATAGAATTCAAATTAGAAGAGGTGACAAAGTAGGGAAGGAGGCCAAAAGTCATCATATAGAAGAATATATGTTTCATGTTGTCAACTATTTCGATAAGTTAGCGCTTAAAGGATATTCTGGAGATAAGTTTGTGTTCGTTGCTTCTGATGACGAAAATGTTATCAAACAATTGAATCGTAAATACAATGGTTTCAAATTCATGAGTAACAGAAACTATTTTCAAAATATGAATTACAATAACAGTGAATATTCATCAACTAATTTATTGCATACTATGTTTGATATACATTTCTTATCGAGAAGCGATTTTCTGGTCTGCACTATGTCTTCAAATGTATGAAAATTAAAGTTTCAATCGAAATCATAATAAATTCGATATACTAATTTTCATTTTATAGTTATGTCGATTATCGTATGAATTAATGCAAACAATTAGACCCAACTCTGCATTTAATTACAAATCATTAGATCTGCCCTTCCATTTCTGTTGCACTGAGTCTCCCGACAGAATTTTCAAATACAAGCACTCAATCAATTCGAATAACGATAGGTTTGATATTAATGTTGGAAATGTTGTTCAATTACGTTATGACTGGTGGGAAATGGCTTTGGAAGGCATCAAAAGTGATGGATTTTTTGAGGGCTCTTCGAAGAGGTACAAGAGTTCAAAGAAAATTTTTCGCTTTCCTTTATATAAAACCATAGAAAAATTTCTTTTCTTCGGAAATAATATCGTTTAAAACTGAATAAAATGCAACGAAAATAAAAAATTTTAAACTAGTGATTGATATATATTTAGTTTAAACAAATTATTATTTTAACAAGTATCGATTTACTATTCTTTTAAAACACATTAAACGTAAATTTGACTTTTTCAAATGTTAAAAATTTTCATTTTTTACTTAACTCATGTAATATGAGAAATGAGTTCTATTCGTGAAATAACTAGAAAAATGAGCTAATATTGAGATAAACTTGAATTTCAATCAGAGTAAGTAACCAATATAAATTAATTTAAAATCATTCAAAAATATTCACATTTCGAGCGAATTAACATATGTAAATTTTAAGAGAATGCACATTCGAGAGTTTTAATGATAAGTTTTCAAGTTGTAGCAACATTTAATGGAATCAAAATTAGTTAACCATATGTATGTGTTTTCAAGATATGGATTATAGAAAACTTTACATACAGACCAGTTGTTTTACACCGTTGTTTTGCTACGATTAGAACCGCTATTTTCGAGATCACTTCGAGGGCCAGAATATTTGGTCAACTGTCATATTAGGGGCTAAAATACCGAACAGGTTATTTAGGCACGAAATTTGAGATTTTGTTGATCCTGAATTACCAGATTCACTACCTTTAGTGCTGACTTTATTTAATTTGTTTATAAAATGTTTATATGAGCTTTATTCTATTTCATTTCGAAGTGAAAAAATTAATCTAAAAAGTATTGATTTGACTAAAAGTAGATGATTTCCAATTATTTGACTACTATTTCAAGTTTCTGGAAGTTCTATTTGGATATTACAGTATATGAGTTTTTGATTCACATCAAGCTATATATTTGATTAATGATGAAACAGCCTTACAATGCCCTGAATATACAGTATTTGCTAAAACTTGTTAAATTAATCGCTAGGATTGGTAGAGTTAGTGTCAAAGAAATGGATAAATAAATTTTATACTCCTGAAAACAATCCCTGACCCTCCCCTAAAGCGATTGCTCTTCGCTCCAGTAAGTAGTACTCACTTTTGATAAAAATCTTTTGGGTGAGTTTGCAATTTCATTAAAATCATAAGACAAATGGTTCAAAGCTTAAGTTCAATACAGCCGATTAACTTAGTAAGATTTAAATAGTGTACTAGTTACCGAACACTTTATTATGTGCTCAGTTTTATAGATTATAATTAAGCCATGCAATTAGTTGTAGTCCAGAAGAATGTTTTATGCTAACAATTTTTTCGATAAGTTAACATCGATTGATAAATTGTGGTCATTATTTGGATCAGCAGAAGTAAACAGTTAAGTATAAGGTAACTCTGATCCTCTTCTACTTACATCCAACTCCCTTTCGAGAGACTCACTCGAGCCCTGTTGCTGAGTGAGTTATTCGCTTTTGTCGGCGGTCTCATGGGGCTAGATAAGCCAGAGGTGGTTATGACCGGGGACGTGTGATCAGCACATCGCCGTCAAAGAAATGCAGCGACTACGAGACTCAAAATCCAGACCACTGCCCCAAGTTTCGACTCGGTGGCCCTACACCCTAGTGACCCTCGCTCTAATATAGACAAAATATGATAATAATATTAAGTGTTAGTAGCCCTAATAGGTAATATAATAAGAAAAATATACACGAAAATACCGAAAATAGGTCTTACACATTAACGCGAAAGTAGAATTTCAATTATTTGATCCAAACCTGTTCACTCTGTGTCCATTAAAATTAGATTAGCAATAACTTTGATGACTAAGACAAAAACGTGATATAAATTTATTTCGAACGAGAGTTAGCATCACAACTAGATGTATCACATTACTTTTTTACTTAGTTTTATGTAGCTTTATGAATTTGATGATATGGGATGAAATTTATTAAGAGATTACAAATGGCTATAACTTTTAATGGCAATTTCATGACGATTAATATTCATTTGCTTTTATAAAATACTTGAAATATGAATGTAGAATAAAATTTGCTTTATTAATATTCTGCTTACTTGTACTTTATTTTGATGATTCTGAATGAAATATCAAAATGAAATATCAAATTTAGAATCATTAATATACTATATTATGATTTTTGCTTAAAAGAGTTACAAATAGTAATTGGAATTTTGATCGTAAAAGAACTAACTGAAAGTTTACACTTAATTCCTCAAATAGATATCAAGATGAAACGCCGTCTTCGAGTTAAAAAACATAATTATATGTAATTACTCTCATTTGAGCTCTAATTTAAATAAAAACTCTTACATAATGAAAACTTTGAGCCGATTTCTATTTAATAATTGTAGATTAATTTTCGTTTTATTAGTTTTGATAACATATTATGAGTTGCAGTTAAATAACTTTAAGTTTGATAGAAAATTGTGCTATGAAAAATGTAACCAAATTCAAAGTAAAAGTCATTTTGTGAGCAAAACTGTGCATTATGTGAATGAAATGAGTTTTAAGCACAATATGTCATTATCTGATAAAGAAAACTTAGTTCTCAAATTGAATAATAATTTAAATGATTTATTGCGTTTTGGAAACGAATATCAAAACTTTGTTGATTCGATCGTTTCGCGTGAATCTCACAATAGTACAAAACTTCGTAAACAAGAAATCGAAATATTCAAAGATCTGAATAAGTAATAAATTTTAATAAATATATCAAACTTCTATATAATTATTTTTTAAGTGTATTTAATTTAGAGCTTCACTCACTTTCATCTCAAATCAATGACTGGCGTGAAGAGCAGCTGAACATCATTTCAAAACAAATACAGAAAAACATTCAATCGATTCAATCACCTTCAAAACAAAAATGTGATAATATTAATAAATATTATTGTCGAGTTCCTCAATGGGGATTCGCGGCCCAAATTCACTGTTTGATGACTTGCCTATTAGTAGGATATTATACCAACACTTTGGTAGTTATCGATCACATTTTTATCAATTACTTAAAACAAACTAATTCAACTTGGGATCAATTTATTTTACCTATAAGTCAAACGTGCCAACCAAATCATAGCGTCAAATATGATGTTAAAAATATTGAATCCATCATCAAATGGAATAGTAATGATTTTATTTTGATCATAAATTTCATTATTTAGTTGTTGTTCACATGAAAATTAAATTTTTAGACGAAATCACACATTACTTACCTGCAAATGTTGGACGAAAATTGATTGGATTACACGCAGATCCAAAAGCATTTTGGTTCGGACAATTCGTCAAATATATTCTAAGAGCTAATAAATATATGAATCAACTAATAAGAAGTGCTGAGGAAAAGCTTGGATTACCAAATCGTTATGTGGGGTAATCAAAAATATCTCTTCTCATCGATTTAGTTTTCACGAGATTTAAATAGATTATAAATTACATAGAATTCAAATTAGAAGAGGTGACAAAGTAGGGAAGGAGGCCAAAAGTCATCATATAGAAGAATATATGTTTCATGTTGTCAACTATTTCGATAAGTTAGCACTTAAAGGATATTCTGGAGATAAGTTTGTGTTCGTTGCTTCTGATGACGAAAATGTTATCAAACAATTGAATCGTAAATACAATGGTTTCAAATTCATGAGCAACAGAAACTATTTTCAAAATATGAATTTCAATAACAGTGAATATTCATCAACTAATTTATTGCATATTATGTTTGATATACATTTCTTATCGAAAAGCGATTTTCTGGTCTGCACTATGTCTTCAAATGTATGAAAATTAAAGTTTCAATCGAAATCATAATAAATTCGATATACTAATTTTCTTTTTATAGTTATGTCGATTATCGTATGAATTAATGCAAACAATTAGACCCAACTCTGCATTTAATTACAAATCATTAGATCTGCCCTTCCATTTCTGTTGCACTGAGTCTCCCGACAGAATTTTCAAATACAAACACTCAATCAATTCGAATAACGATAGGTTTGATATTAATGTTGGAAATGTTGTTCAATTACGTTATGACTGGTGGGAAATGGCTTTGGAAGGCATCAAAAGTGATGGATTTTTTGAGGGCTTTTCGAAGAGGTACAAGAGTTCAAAGAAAATTTTTCGCTTTCCTTTATATAAAACCATAGAAAAATTTCTTTTCTTCGGAAATAATATCGTTTAAAACTGAATAAAATGCAACGAAAATAAAAAATTTTAAACTAGTGATTGATATATATTTAGTTTAAACAAATTATTATTTTAACAAGTATCGATTTTTTGTTCTCTAGAAACATATTGAGCAGATACTTGATTTTTTCAAATGTTAAAAATTTAATTTTTTTACTTAAACTCATATAACATGAGGAACAAGTTCTATTCATGAAATAACTAGAAAAATGTGGAGTATAAAATTATTCGTTTACAAAATGTTGCTATGTATTAGTCTGCTTTATAACATGTGCTGTGGTTGACTGTCAAATTTTAATGAGCAATAAATGGCTGATGGGAGTGTCAATGTATGCATTGTATTTTCTTTTGTGCTAGGGCACTTGATAGTTGGCTTCTAAAGTGAGAAGTGGTCAAGTCGAATGCTTTGACTCTTTATCATATTTAACTATTAACTCAACTTATTATAAAATAAATAATTATCAAACGCCAAATTAACTTTACTTCGCCCGCGAGCGCATCACAAAAATGAACTAATCTATTCAATAAAATGCTTAAATGTTCTTTCTATGCGACCAGTTGAGAAATTTCTTTGTGGTCATTACAGAGAAATCAGACTGATTTCAATGTTTTCCGTCGGATACAAAGAGTTGATTAAAGTGTTTTTTGACCAAAAATTAGCTACTATTCTATTTTTCAATTTCGTGAATACGCTACTTAATTGAAATACAATATTAATACAATTTAAATAAATAAGTGCTGAACAAGAAAAGGCATTGCGCTACATGCAACTCGCACACACAACAAGCAAAAACAATAACAATAAGTAAAATTATGTTAATTTTTTACGATATTTTAAGTGAAATTTTGAATGTATTTTGTATCTGTGTTTGTGTTTGTAATTAAGTTATTATAAATATTAGTGATTGTGATACAAGCAAGATTCGACGACTATAATAAAGTTTCATAGTATAGTATAGTATAGTATAGTATTGAGTGAGTAAGAGAGACTAAGAAATCTCTATTTAAAGAACTATTTATTTGTTGAATAAAGTTTTAAATTCAATTTTACAATTTTTTAGATATCTTTAATTTTTAAAGAACTTAATAACGGGCTTTTGCCCATATTTCTAGCTAGTTATTATAATGGATTCATTTATTTATTACTACAGTATACTCCCGATTATGGCACTCCTCTTAAAGGCAATTTTCGATTTTAACAAATATTTTCTTGTGTCCCGACTAACCATATGAATCCTATAATGGAAAAGTATTCAGATTATGGAAATCTCTATTATGGTGAACTCTTGATCTTGGTAACAGATTTTCAAAGCCTGCATAGCTTTCCCTATACTCCAATTTTAGTAAATTAGCATTAGGTGCTTTTACAAACTGTAAACGGACAATAAAATTTTCAAATACAGTATCGATACTTTATATTATTCATTAAAAATGTCGTTTAAATGTAAACGTGTTTCGATAAAATTAGAGACGAAATACAAAATTATATTTTGAAATCTCAACGAGTTGCCGAAATCGGGAGTATACTGTATAAAGTTTCTATGACTTGTAATCAATTTTTTATTACACGTTCAAGTTTATTTAATTAAAATATGACTTCCTTATCAATATAAAATGTGTTTTAAAACTCACACATATTATTCATGATCCTATTCTTCATATATATTTATGAATTATTAAGTTCATTAGTTTCATGGCCATGGATAACAATATTTTTTTCAAATAAAAAATTTAAATAGACTTTTCATGTGCTCTAATTCATTTTGTACTTTTTCATTTGAATTGCAGGTATTTTTGAGATATTTGAATTATTTTTGAAAAGATTTTTTTCTATAACACATCTCAAAACGAAAACAATTATCAATCATAAGCACATAGAATATTGTGACTGTTTACTCAAAAATACATTTGATTAGTTCAATTAAATAAAACTGTTTAAAGTTATAATATATCAAGGCTTTATTTAAACTCTTTTTGAAATAATATGATATTATGGTCATTATCATTATATGATTTAATATATTAAACAAGCTCTTAATTTGAATTTAGATCGTTCCCATTTGAAATGAAAACTTTATACTATAAATCAGTTAAAATTACAAATTTATTATTGTTTTTCTCATTTTAATAATTTATTATGAGTTTCGTTTATTTCAAAATAAAAATATTTTAAGGAAAACTTATTTCCTGAAAGAGACAACTTTTACCTCGAGCTAAATAATAAATTTAACAATTTTCTACGTTTCGGAAATGAATATCGGAATTATATTTTATCAATAATTTCTCATGATTCTTAGGATAATAATACAAAATTGATAAAAAGGACATCGAAGTTTTCAAAAATTTGAATAAGTAAAAAATTAGTCTTCATAAATTTCTATATCAGGTATTAATTTATTTTTAAGTGTATTTGATTTAAAGCTTCGATCGCTATCATCTCAAATCTATGACTGGCGCGAAAAACAAGTAAGAATTATATCAAAACAAATACAGCATAGTATTCAATCGATTCAATCGCCTCCTATGGAAAAATGTGGAAATATTAACAAAATTCACTGTAGAGTTCCTGAATGGGGGTTTGCAGCACAAATTGATTGTTTAATGATTTGCTTATTGAAAGGGTATTACACGAAAACTTTGGTTGTTATCGATCAGATTTTTGTTAATTATTTAAATGAGTTCAATTGAACGTGGGATCAATATTTGTCACCAATAAGTCCAACGTGTCAACCGATTCATTCCTTCAAATATTACCCAAAATATCTAAAATCGATCATTCAATGGAATAGTGAATGATTTTGATTCAATTGATAATACGTTGCAAAAGTAATCAAATTAAGACAAAATATTTTATTTACGACATCTGCTTCTATCAGTTTTTCAGATGATGTCACCCATTATTTGCCGAAAACCTTTGGCCAAAAACTTATTTCATTACACGGAGATCCGAAAGCATTCTTGTTTGGGCAGTTTGTCAAATACATTCTAAGAAATAATAAATATATCGACGAAACGATAAGAAACTCTGAGAAAATATTTGGATTACCGAATTGTTATGTTGGGTAATAAAGAATTTTTTCATATATTACTAAATTATAAATTTTAACGAATTATATTCAGCGTTCAAACAAGAAGAGGTGATAAAGTGGGAAAAGAGACCAAAAGGTATAGTGTTGACGAATATATGCTTCAAGTTATCAACTGTTTCGATAAGTTGGCACTTAAGGGATATTCTGGAGATAAGTCTGTGTTCGTTACTTCTGATGACGAAAATGCTATCAAAGAAATGTATCATAAATACAATGATTCCAAATTCATCAGTAGTAAACATTATTTCCATAATATTAATCACAATAACAGTCAGTATTCATCAACTAATTTGTTGCACACAATTTTTGACATACATTTGTTTTCGAAAAGTGATTTCCTGATCTGCACAATGTCTTCAAATGTATGAAAATTTAGATACTATATACAATTATTCACAAATCTAGAGTTTATTTCTCTCATTAATAGTTATGTCGATTATCACATTTATGCAAACTATAAGACCAAACTCAGCGTTCAATTATCATTCATTAGACCTTCCCTTCCATTTCTGTTGCACTCAATCTCCTGATAGAGCATTCAAATACAAGCACTCAATCGAATTAAATAATACTAGATTTGATATCAAAGTTGAAAATATTGTTCAATTACGTTATGACTGGTTTGTAATGGCCTTAGAGGGCATGAAAAGTGAAGCATTTTTCGAAGGCTGTTTACGGAAAAATCAAAATTTAAATTTAACTCAAACTTTTCGCTTCCCCTTATATAAACGATACATAAACAACTTTTCTATTAAACAAGCATCGAATATATTTTTTAGGATAATATACTAAAACTATTTTTTGTTAAATAAAATATAAAATAAGTCAAATACCGAGATATAATATGAGCAAAATATAATCTATGCTTAGAATCATATAGTTACTATAATTTATGTTGTTGTCTTATAAATTTCATGCATTAATCCAGTATTAATCCCTGAAGCATTTGGATAATATAAGAAAGGCGGATGTAAATTGAATTAATAGCGTTAGTAATCGCAAAGCATTTTCAGTACGGTTTCATAGCTTTAGTTATAAGCGAAGTCAAATCTTTTTCATTGACGTGACTCAAAACTTTTGATTGAAATGTTGACTGATTATCAAGAATGCGTCAATTGATTAATATCTGCTTAACACATCTGGATGAGTTATCTTCCTTAAACTTTATAAACTGTTATGCATCTTCTTAGGATTGATAAGTGTACATTTTTAATTAACGGTACATAATATAACGATTTTCAAATAAAATTATCGAAAGCTTTCAAATATTGTAATTCAACATCAATAAAACACTTATCGGCCCTTATATTTAATTTAGTAAGCTTTCAAAATAGGAGACAGATATAGTAGCCTAATCGGAAAATCTTATAATGGACACTTTTCCAAATCTACTGTAGGATCTTTTATAATAATAAGTTAACAAAGTTATACGAACAAATATGGAATGTAAGTAACTAATAGAAAGATAAGTACCGTTAAATCAGAATAAAATTGATCAGAGTTTTACGAAAAAAGACTTGAAAATAATATTCAAAGTATGTTAACACATTTTCAATAGGACAAAAATTAACGAATAGAATAGAAAAGCTGTATTGAACATTAGTTCGTAATTTCTAAACGTTGAAAATTAACTGAAAACCAAGCGTTTTATCACCAGTTAAATTTATTCTTAACTGTATGCAACAAAGAGAGAAGATAATGGTAAAAATAGTTGAAACTGAAATTAAAAATGAATTTGAGAGAAACTATGCCAAGGTTTTGAGCTTTGGTCTATAGTAAAATCGGTTTCATGGTAAAAGTAGCGAATCCGGGATTCTCTCTCTCTCTCTCTCTCTCTCTCTCTCTCTACAAGCTTTTACTCAAAAGATATGCAGCACAGAATGAGAATCTAACTTATTTTGAAACTAAATATTTCTTTTTAATGAACTCATATGCAAAGTCCAAAATTCAAGAACCATCAAGTCTTAAGTCATGTGAAGATACAAGAAGTCTTATGATTAGAGATCAAATCTTGATAGATGATAAATAATTAGTGGAATCAAGTAAATATTTTTTTTGAGGGAAAGCCTTACGTTTAAGACTATGAGTGTAAAAGGATTGAACGTTAATTTTAAATTCAAAAGGAATAAAAATTATTAAAAGTTTAGATCTAATCCTGCTTACAATATCATTATCTAGCCTTTAGCTTGTCTTCAGCCCAGATTCATTTAGAATAGAGGTCACCGCTGATAATCGTTTTTATAGTATGCAAGTAATTCATATTATATATCGTTCATGTTTTCATAAATAAATAAATTTTCCCAAAACTTAAAAATATGAAAACATAATTAAAAATCTGATATTTTATTTAAAATATTGTTCAATTTTCTCTATTATTGATTAATTTATTTGTATTTTAAAACAAAAATTTTATCTTTAATTACATCTGTTTTTAAATTAGATGCTTTGAATTTAATGTATATGTGATGACTAACTTACAACACAGACCACTTTGGAATCTAATCAACTAGTTTGCAAAATAAGCATCAATAGTTTATAAATTAGTTGGCTAGTTTACAGAGGAGTCAATTTTAATCCTAACTAATTTACAAACTTGGTGACTACTTTGTAAAATATTAGATTTTGTATATCAGTCACGACATATACATTAATAAAAAGATTTATTTATCCTATTCATGTGGTTCAATTCTCAGAACTTTTTGCTGTTGTCAAATGCTTGCCTCTAATTAATTATAAATCAAGTGATTTAGTGAAATAAAAACTCATGTGTGTAACGTATAAATCTTCAGGTATTTTAGTGTTATACATGAAACTCATACTCAAAAAATATATTAATATAGAATAAACATAAGTAGGTATAACAACTATCACATTAATTTTTGAAGATATTTTTATTGAATTAATTCAGTAAGATTCTCTGACTTTTATGATGTGCATTCATTACTTGATAATGACATTTCATTTTATTTGCGCTGCGCATTTGCCTAGCCTTATATCATTTGAATTAAGATTTTAGAAATTCTCTAAAAATTTCATTTAAACTATAGACTAGAATTATATCGGCATGATGTGCCATGATTTGTGCATTTATATTTCTTAGGGCATCACTTTAATTTTGTAAAACAGCTAGCTGGCATAAACATGTTTATTTGTTGCTACTCACGCCTGCTGAGTACTTTGTATGCTACCCGTTTTTGGTGGAAGTTGGTCTATAACATAAAGATGAAAATACTCATAATCAATATAATTATAACTTTTCCCCAATCGCAAAAATTAATGCTTCTCTCTGTAAGACTAGTATAAGGCAGTATACGGGAATGGAGTATTTTCCATCACTGTACTACCTACACTGCTATAAATCTTCGCACTTTACTCGTCGAGCAGATAACGTTGATACGCAATCTGACCATATAATATCACCTTACATCTTTGGTTTACTTTCATTACTCACTTTTATGAGGCCAAGTCACATCTATCTATTTGAATGCTTGAATCTTAATTGTTGTGTTAGTTATAACTTTCAGTTTAGAAAGTTCAGTTTGTTTTGATAGTTTTTAAAGTTTTAAATTAATTATTAGTAATTAAATTATAAGAAAACATAAGCCTCGAATCTGATATTTAAATTCTAACATGCGGGAGGCAAGTTTTTATGACATCGGTTCATTTGACTTAATAACTTATCTGTATCACTAGGGAAATTGAATTAATAGAATGGAAGATAAAGTTTATTACATTATAATCTTGTGTGCAATTAGTGTGTGCCTTAGTAACTTATAACATTGATGTATTAATATTTGTGGAACTCAGTTATATGTAGTTTTGTGATTTAAATAATTAAATAATTATTTGTAATCTATTATATATAAAATAGATACTTATTTAAAGCTATTACATCATTAATACTAAGTATAATTATTTGTGTGAAGTTATTTTTATTATCGGGCTCTTAATTTTAATCACTATTAGTATAAAATGAAGACTCTTAAACAGCTATTATCTGAGAATTACAAGTTGATTATAGTTTTCTTCATTTTGATAATTTATTATGAGTGGCGTTTATACGATAACAAAAGATATTTTTCGAGAAAATATATTACAGAATTTGAAAGTGATATTAAAAGAGATTTTAAGAACTTTGAGAATTTTAAGTCACTATCTGAAAAGGAAAACTTATTTTACAAATTAAATATTAAATCAAATAATTTTCTGCGTTTCGGGAATGAATATCAAAATTTTATTAATTCGATCATTTTTCGTGAATCTCGAAATGATTCTATAGAAATTGATGACCAACAGATAAAAACTTTTAAGGACCTGAATAGGTAATCAATTTTAATCTAATGGTTAGTTTCTAATTTCAAATAATTTTTTAAAAGCATATTTAATTTGGAGTTTCAATCATTAACTTCTCAAATCTCTAATTGGCGTGAAAAACAACTGAATGCTGTTTCAAAACAAATACAGCAAACCATTAAATCGATTCAGTCACCTCCTAAAGAAAGATGTGAAGACATCGATAAATTTTATTGTAATCTTCCTGAATGGGGATTCGCGGCTCAAGTTCACCACTTCATGATCTGTCTACTAAAAGGATATTATACCAAAACATTGGTAATTATTGACCAAGCGTATGTCAACTATATGAAAGACTCAAATTCGCAATGGGATCAGTTTTTTTCTCCTATAAGTGAAACGTGTCAACCAAATCATACTGTGAAGTATAAAATAAAGAACCAAGAATCATTTCCTTATGATTGTAATTAATTCAAATAACAATTTTGATATTGTCTTTTAGTTCAAATAATATATTATTCTTGATAAAAAAAATAGAATGCTCGCTAACTAGTTCGATCTAATTGTTCGAAATCATTTTCAGATGATATCGCAAACTATTTACCAAAAAATATTGGCCAACAATTGATTAGATTGCATGCAGACCCAAAAGCGTTCTGGTTAGGACAGTTTGTCAAATATATTTTTAGGCCTAATGAATATATGGAGCAATTAATCAGAAACGTCACAACTAAACTCGGATTACCGAAACTTTATGTCGGGTATTAACAATATTTATTAAATAATTATTGGTTTGTCATTCATTTTCACTTTGGTTTGAAATCTAATTTCGATATAGTATTCAAATAAGAAGAGGTGATAAAGTTGGTTCTGAGGCCAGAAATCATAGTGTTGACGAATATATTTTTTATGTGAATAACTATTTCAATAAGTTAGCACTCAACGGATATTCTGGAGAAAAGTCTGTATTCGTTGCTTCTGATGATAAAAATGTTATGAAAGAACTAAATGATAAATATAAGGATTTCAAGTTCTTTGATAGCAAACAATATTCTGAGAATGTTAAAGTAGATAACAATCATTATTCAACGCTTAATTTACAGTATACTATCATTGATGTACATTTCTTATCGAGAAGTGACTATTTGGTGTGTACAATGTCTTCAAATGTATGACAAGTTGAAGTATTACCAAAAATATTTCTGGATTTTAAACTTATTTTTCTGTCAATAGATATGTCGTTTATCATATGAATTAATGCAAACAATTAGACCGAACTCAGCTCTAAATTACCAATCATTAGATGCGCCCTTCCATTTCTGTTGCCAACCAAATCCTGATAGACAATTCAAATATAAACACACAATTAAATCAAAGAACAATATGTTTGATATAGAAGTTGGAAGTATTGTTCATTTACGATATCAGTGGTGGAAAATGGCTTTGGAGGGCAAGAAAATGGATGGATTCTTTGAGGGCTCTTTAGAGGGAAATAAAAAGATGACAAATTTTCGATTCCCTTTGTATAAAACAAAAGAAAAGCACTCTTTCTTTGAAAGTACTTTTGGATGAAATCATGTGATATCGAATGATTATTCCTATCATTTCATTTGAATAAATTACTTATACAAGGATTTATATATAAATTTTGTAATAATTTTCAAATGTATAGTCTTTAATCAAAGAGAAACTCTGTTATAATATTTCATCCATTGTCTATTAACTATTCGAAAAATTGACTTTTAGAATTTTATGGTCTCATCAGTGTATAAATCAGTTATATATAGTAAGTACTCTATAGTGTAATTTAGGAATGAAAGCCTTAAGTCTCACTGAATCCTTAAGACACAATTTATCACTTATTAATCTGATAATATTTGAGGCTGTATCTCATGATTCATGATTCATAATTATTAGCTTGGAGCTCAAAGCTGGAGTCTCAGCTGCGAATATGATTTTTTTGTAAGAATAATCAGTAGATATTGCCTTTAAATTCGAGATGTCTATATTTCAAATGAGATCAAATTTTTTATGCAAAGCATATACGAAACTTTACTTCGAAACTGTACAGTAGAGAAAATAAAACATATAAATAAAATATTAATAAAACTTGCACGCACAATCACATATTACTAAGTTAAAGTTCTTACCAAAACTTAATCATTTATAAGAAAACAACTATTTATTCAACACTATTCATACAGAAGTTGTATTATCATTTTAACTATCAAATTTTAAGTACAACTTTATTTTTCAGTGCCATTTGTAATTATTTAGTTGAATACAATTAAATGAAAAAACATTGAATTTAATTTGACTGAAAAATGAATCGAGAGAGCTCAAGATATCAGATTACTGACTATGAACAACGAGTTTGATCAAATTCCTCCTCAACAGGACTGTTTGTCTGCAATCGGCAATATAATATGCAATCTTTAGCATTGCCTTGTATGGTAGTAACGCCCATCGCTACCTATATGCATTGAACGCATTGACAAGTATTAACTGAACACTGAAACCAACTTTCTATGGCATAAAGCAAAGGCATTACATTATACATAGCTGTCATACAAAGCAATGCTATGGATTGCATTTTAAATTACCGATTGCGGACAAACGAGAGCTCATAAGCACAAATTTTTGAATTTTGGTCAATCTAATTGTCACATAGATTAATGCCAAATCAAAAATATCTTGATCTGACTTCCTCAGATTGCACCCTTCCCTAGTCAAACATTATGATTAAAGAGTTGATTTTCATTTACTTGTTTCAAACTTTATTCATAAGTTGCATTAATCGACCAAATTTCAAAATTTGAGTTTAGTTATATTTTGTTTCTCTGCATTATCAATATAATATGCAATCTTTAGCATTGCCTTGTATGGTAGTAACGCCCATTGCTACCTATATGCATTGAACGCATTGACAAGTATTAACTGAACACTGAAACCAACTTTCTATGGCATAAAGCAAAGGCATTACATTATACATAGCTGTCATACAAAGCAATGCTATGGATTGCATTTTAAATTACCGATTGCGGACAAACGTAGCTCAAAGCAAAATTTTTGAATTTTGTTCAATCGAAAATTTTCATCTTTTTATTCTCCTCAAATCGAAGTGTCCGTCCATTGTGTTGTCCTGCATAGCGATGTTCACCAATCATTTCGCATAGAGCAATACTTTCAACTTCTATATCAAATTTATCATTATTTGATTTGATTGTGTGTTTATATGTAAATTGTCTCCTGGGACCTGATATAACAGATATAAATTGTACTCTAAATTGAATTTAGAGTTCAGTCTAATTATTTGCATTAATTCATATGACAAACATAACTATTGACAGAAAAAATAAGGCGTGAATCGTAATGGGTTAAAGAGGTTGACACCCCAAGTGTTATATCGGATTAAGTTTCAAGCTGTTTTAATACCATAACTAATAAGAATTTTACCACTTCTCATAAAAAGTTTACAAAGAAATTTTCATTTAATATAACATCGAATAACATTTGAAACGTCATTTTCAATTATCTCAAAGAAAGAGTGTTTTTCATTTTTGTTTTATACCTTAATCGAAATGATTCTCAGTCAATAAAGAGCCCTATAAGTGTCCGTCCATTGTTGTCGCATAGCGATGTAACCAATTATTTCGCATAAAGCAATACTTTCAACTTGTATATCAAATTTATCATTATTTGATTTGATTGGTGTTTATAGAAATTGTCTTGGGTTGATGTAATATTGGTAAAAATTTAGTAAGATTGTCAATTTATTGCATTAATTATGACAAACGGCATAACTATTGACAGAAAAAATAAGTTTAAGGTTGCAAAATATTTTTTACAATACCTCAAATTTCATACATTAGAAGACATTGTACACACCAAATAATCACTTCTCGATAAGAAATGTATATCAATGATAGTATACTGTAAATTAAGGGGTGAATAGTGATTTTTATCCACTTTAATATTCTTAGAATATTGTTTGCTATCAAAAAATTTGAAATCTTTATATTTGTCATTCAGTTTTTTCATAACAGTTTCGTCATCAGTAGCAACGAATACAGACTTTTCTCCAGAATATCCATTCAGTGCTAACTTATTGAAATAGTTATTCACATAAAACATATATTCTTCAACACTATGACTTTTGGCTTCTTTACCAACTTTATCACCTCTTCTTATTTGAATACTATATCGAAATTAGAATTTCAATCAAAACAAAGCTGAATAACTTGAACAAAAATTTGAATAAAAAATATTGCGACATACCCGACATAAAGTTTCGGCAATCCGAGTTTAGTTGTGACGTTTCTAATTAATTGTTCCATGTATTTATTAGGCCCATAAATATATTTGACAAACTGTCCGAACCAGAATGCTTTTGGGTCTGCATGCAATGCAATCAACTTTTGGCCAATAGTTTTTGGTAAATAGTTTGCGATATCATCTGAAAATAGTTTTTAAAAATAAGATCAACCTCTTTATCGAGTATTCTATATCTTAATTGTAAAATTTGAAGAAAAAATATTCTAAATTACTTTAAATTATAAGTAAAATCTAAGAAGGTATTAAAATTAATTACAAGCGAAATTGATGACTGAATCCTGACTTTTTATATCATATTTGACACTATGATTTGTTTGACACGTTTGACTTATAGGTGAAATAAATTGATCCCAAGTTGAGTTGGATCTTTTTAAATAGCTCATAAAAATTTGATCAATAACTACCATTGTTTTTGTGTGATATCCTTTTAACAGACATGTCATTAAACCATGAATCTGTGAACCAACCCCAGTAGGAGGAATTCGACAGTAAATTTTTTTAATATTATCACATTTTTCTTTAGGAGGAGATTGAATGGATTCAATATTTCGTTGTATCTGTCTTGATATATCATTCAGTTGTTCTTCACGCCAGTCATTGATTTGAGATGAAAGTGAGTGAAGCTCTAAATTAAATACACTTAAAAAATAATTATATAGAAGTTTGATATATTTATTAAAATTTATTACTTATTCAGATCTTTGAATATTTCGATTTCTTGTTTACGAAGTTTTGTACTATTGTGAGATTCACGCGAAACGATCGAATCAACAAAGTTTTGATATTCGTTTCCAAAACGCAATAAATCATTTAAATTATTATTCAATTTGAGAACTAAGTTTTCTTTATCAGATAATGACATATTGTGCTTAAAACTCATTTCATTCACATAATGCACAGTTTTGCTCACAAAATGACTTTTACTTTGAATTTGGTTACATTTTTCATAGCACAATTTTCTATCAAACTTAAAGTTATTTAACTGCAACTCATAATATGTTATCAAAACTAATAAAACGAAAATTAATCTACAATTATTAAATAGAAATCGGCTCAAAGTTTTCATTATGTAAGAGTTTTTATTTAAATTAGAGCTCAAATGAGAGTAATTACATATAATTATGTTTTTAACTCGAAGACGGCGTTTCATCTTGATATCTACTTGAGGAATTAAGTGTAAACTTTCAGTTAGTTCTTTTACGATCAAAATTCCAATTACTATTTGTAACTCTTTTAAGCAAAAATCATATAGTATATTAATGATTCTAAATTTGATATTTCATTTTGATATTTCATTCAGAATCATCAAAATAAAGTACAAGTAAGCAGAATATTAATAAAGCAAATTTTATTCTACATTCATATTTCAAGTATTTTATAAAAGCAAATGAATATTAATCGTCATGAAATTGCCATTAAAAGTTATAGCCATTTGTAATCTCTTAATAAATTTCATCCCATATCATCAAATTCATAAAGCTGCATAAAACTAAGTAAAAAAGTAATGTCATACATCTAGTTGTGATGCTAACTCTCGTTCGAAATAAATTTATATCACGTTTTTGTCTTAGTCATCAAAGTTATTGCTAATCTAATTTTAATGGACACAGAGTGAACAGGTTTGGATCAAATAATTGAAATTCTACTTTCGCGTTAATGTGTAAGACCTATTTTCGGTATTTTCGTGTATATTTTTCTTATTATATTACCTATTAGGGCTACTAACACTTAATATTATTATCATATTTGTCTATATTAGAGCGAGGGTCACTAGGGTGTAGGGCCACCGAGTCGAAACTTGGGGCAGTGGTCTGGATTTTGAGTCTCGTAGTCGCTGCATTTCTTTGACGGCGATGTGCTGATCACACGTCCCCGGTCATAACCACCTCTGGCTTATCTAGCCCCATGAGACCGCCGACAAAAGCGAATAACTCACTCAGCAACAGGGCTCGAGTGAGTCTCTCGAAAGGAGTTGGATGTAAGTAGAAGAGGATCAGAGTTACCTTATACTTAACTGTTTACTTCTGCTGATCCAAATAATGACCACAATTTATCAATCGATGTTAACTTATCGAAAAAATTGTTAGCATAAAACATTCTTCTGGACTACAACTAATTGCATGGCTTAATTATAATCTATAAAACTGAGCACATAATAAAGTGTTCGGTAACTAGTACACTATTTAAATCTTACTAAGTTAATCGGCTGTATTGAACTTAAGCTTTGAACCATTTGTCTTATGATTTTAATGAAATTGCAAACTCACCCAAAAGATTTTTATCAAAAGTGAGTACTACTTACTGGAGCGAAGAGCAATCGCTTTAGGGCAGGGTCAGGGATTGTTTTCAGGAGTATAACATTTATTTATCCATTTCTTTGACACTAACTCTACCAATCCTAGCGATTAATTTAACAAGTTTTAGCAAATACTGTATATTCAGGGCATTGTAAGGCTGTTTCATCATTAATCAAATATATAGCTTGATGTGAATCAAAAACTCATATACTGTAATATCCAAATAGAACTTCCAGAAACTTGAAATAGTAGTCAAATAATTGGAAATCATCTACTTTTTAGTCAAATCAATACTTTTTAGATTAATTTTTTCACTTCGAAATGAAATAGAATAAAGCTCATATAAACATTTTATAAACAAATTAAATAAAGTCAGCACTAAAGGTAGTGAATCTGGTAATTCAGGATCAACAAAATCTCAAATTTCGTGCCTAAATAACCTGTTCGGTATTTTAGCCCCTAATATGACAGTTGACCAAATATTCTGGCCCTCGAAGTGATCTCGAAAATAGCGGTTCTAATCGTAGCAAAACAACGGTGTAAAACAACTGGTCTGTATGTAAAAGTTTTCTATAATCCAAATCTTGAAAACTTATCATTAAAACTCTCGAATGTGCATTCTCTTAAAATTTACATATGTTAATTCGCTCGAAATGTGAATATTTTTGAATGATTTTAAATTAATTTATATAGGTTACTTACTCTGATTGAAATTCAAGTTTATCTCAATATTAGCTCATTTTTCTAGTTATTTCACGAATAGAACTCATTTCTCATATTACATGAGTTAAGTAAAAAAAGAAAATTTTTAACATTTGAAAAAGTCAAGTATCTGCTCAACATGTTTCTAGAGAACAAAAAATCGATACTTGTTAAAATAATAATTTGTTTAAACTAAATATATATCAATCACTAGTTTAAAATTTTTTATTTTCGTTGCATTTTATTCAGTTTTAAACGATATTATTTCCGAAGAAAAGAAATTTTTCTATGGTTTTATATAAAGGAAAGCGAAAAATTTTCTTTGAACTCTTGTACCTCTTCGAAGAGCCCTCAAAAAATCCATCACTTTTGACGCCTTCCAAAGCCATTTCCCACCAGTCATAACGTAATTGAACAACATTTCCAACATTAATATCAAACCTATCGTTATTCGAATTGATTGAGTGCTTGTATTTGAAAATTCTGTCGGGAGACTCAGTGCAACAGAAATGGAAGGGCAGATCTAATGATTTGTAATTAAATGCAGAGTTGGGTCTAATTGTTTGCATTAATTCATACGATAATCGACATAACTATAAAATGAAAATTAGTATATCGAATTTATTATGATTTCGATTGAAACTTTAATTTTCATACATTTGAAGACATAGTGCAGACCAGAAAATCGCTTCTCGATAAGAAATGTATATCAAACATAGTATGCAATAAATTAGTTGACGAATATTCACTGTTATTGTAATTCATATTTTGAAAATAGTTTCTGTTACTCATGAATTTGAAATCATTGTATTTACGATTCAATTGTTTGATAACATTTTCGTCATCAGAAGCAACGAACACAAACTTATCTCCAGAATATCCTTTAAGTGCTAACTTATCGAAATAGTTGACAACATGAAACATATATTCTTCTATATGATGACTTTTGGCCTCCTTCCCTACTTTGTCACCTCTTCTAATTTGAATTCTATGTAATTTATAATCTATTTTAATTTCGTGAAAAACTAAATCGATGAGAAGAGATATTTTTGATTACCCCACATAACGATTTGGTAATCCAAGCTTTTCCTCAGCACTTCTTATTAGTTGATTCATATGTTTATTAGCTCTTAGAATATATTTGACGAATTGTCCGAACCAAAATGCTTTTGGATCTGCGTGTAATCCAATCAAATTTCGTCCAACATTTGCAGGTAAGTAATGTGTGATTTCGTCTAAAAATTTAATTTTCATGTGAACAACAACTAAATAATAAAATTTATGATCAAAATAAAATCATTACTATTCCATTTGATGATGGATTCAATATTTTTAACATCATATTTGATGCTATGATTTGGTTGGCACGTTTGACTTATAGGTAAAATAAATTGATCCCAAGTTGAATTAGTTTGGTTTAAGTAATTGATAAAAATGTGATCGATAACTACCAAAGTGTTGGTATAATATCCTACTAATAGGCAAGTCATCAAACAGTGAATTTGGGCCGCGAATCCCCATTGAGGAACTCGACAATAATATTTATTAATATTATCACATTTTTGTTTTGAAGGTGATTGAATCGATTGAATGTTTTGCTGTATTTGTTTTGAAATGATGTTCAGCTGCTCTTCACGCCAGTCATTGATTTGAGATGAAAGTGAGTGAAGCTCTAAATTAAATACACTTGAACAATAATTATATAGAAATTTGACATTTTATCAAAATTTATTACTTATTCAGGTCTTTGAATATTTCGATTTCTTGTTTTCGACGTTTTGTTCTATTGTGAGATTCACGCGAAACGATCGAATCAACAAAGTTTTGATATTCTATCCCAAAACGCAACATATTATTGAAATTATAACTCAATCCAAGAAATAAGTTTTCATTTGCAGAGAAAACTGTTTTTTCCGTTATGTTTCTGTTATTTTCAACCTTACAGTTATTTAGTCTTAACTCATAGTAAATCGTCAAAACTATAATAAAAATTACAACTTTTGGGCACAAAAGTTTCATTTCAAATAGTAAACAATCTCGATCACTATTTTCTAAGCGACTTACTTTTAATCACTTAATACAATCAATGAATTGCACTGAACTCATGTCTTAGGCTTTTCTTAATTTTCGCAAATCATTTTGCGGAAACTATAAATCACTGACTCATTGAGAAGTATTTTAGGTATTTTAGTGTTATACATGAAACTCATACTCAAAAAAATATATTAATATAAAATAAACATAAGTAGGCATAACAACTATCACATTAATTTTTAAAGGTATTTTTATTGAATTAATTCAGTAAGATTCTCTGACTTTTATGATGTGCATTGCATTCTCTGACTTGCATTCATTACTTGATAATGACACTTCATTTTATTTGCGCTGCGCATTTGCCTAGCCTTCCTTATATCATTTGAATTAAGATTTTAGAAATTTTCTAAAAATTTCATTTAAACTATAGATTAGAATTATATCGACATGATGTGCCATGATTTTTAAATTCATATTTCTTAAGGCATCACTTTAATTTTGTAAAACAGCTAACTAGCATAAACACGTTTATTTGTTGTTACTCACGCCTGCTGAGTACTTTGTATGCTACCCGTTTTTGGTGGAAGTTGGTCTATAACATAAAGATGAAAATACTCATAACCAATATAATTATAACTTTTCCCCAATCGCAAAAATTAATGCTTCTCTCTGTAAGACTAGTACAAGACAGTATACGGGAATGGAGTATTCTGCATCACTGCACTACCTACACTGCTAAAAACCTTCGCACTTTACTCGTCGAACAGATAACGTTGATACGCAATCTGACCATATAATATCACCTTACATCTTTGGTTTACTTTCATTACTCACTTTTATGAGGCCAAGTCACATCTGTCTATTTGAATGCTTGAATCTTAATTGTTGTGTTAGTTATAACTTTCAGTTTAGAAATGATATGCTTTTTAAAGTTTTAAATTAATTATTAGTAATTAAATTATAAGAAAAACATAAGCCTCGAATCTGATATTTAAATTCTAACATGCGGGAGGCAAGTTTTTATGACATCGGTTCATTTGACTTAATAACTTATCTGTATCACTAGGGAAATTGAATTAATAGAATGAAAAATAAAATTTATTACATTATAATCTTGTGTGCAATTAGTGTGTGCCTTAGTAATTTCTAACAATAATGTATAAGCATTTTTGGAACTCAGTTATATGTAGTTTTGTGATTTAAATTATTAAATACTTATTTGCAATCTTTTTAAATAGATACTTATTTAAAGCTATTACAATATCAATACAAAATATAGTTATTTGTGTGAAGTATTTTTATTATCGCGTTCTTTATTCGGATCATTATTAGTCCAAAATGAAGACTCTTAAACAACTATTATCTGAGAATTCTAAATTAATTATCATTCTCTCGACTTTGATAGTTTATTATGAGTGGCGCTTATATATTAACAATAAATGCCTTTCAAGAAAACATATTACTGAATTCCAAAATCAAAATCACATTCAAAGATGTTTTCAGAATAATATTTCGATATCTGAAAAACAAAACATATTTTTTGAATTAAGTATTAAATTAAATGGTTTGTTGAACTTTGGAAACGAATATCAAAACTTTGTTAATTCAATCATTTCTCATGAATCTAAAAGTAATTCTACAAAATTTGATAACCAACTGATCGAAACATTTAGAGACTTGAATAAGTAATAAACTTTAATAAAATGAACAATTTCTTAATCTAAATATTTTTTAAGTGTATTAGATATAGAAATTAAATCACTAACATCTCAAATCTCTAATTGGCGTGAAGAACAACTGAATGATATATCAAGACAGATACAACGAAATATTGAATCGATTCAATCTCCTCCTAAAGAAAAATGTGATAATATTAAAAAAATTTACTGTCGAATTCCTCCTACTGGGGTTGGTTCACAGATTCATGGATTAATGACATGTCTGTTAAAAGGATATTACACAAAAACAATGGTAGTTATTGATCAAATTTTTATGAGCTATTTAAAATGGTCAGATTCAACTTGGGATCAATTTATTTCACCTATAAGTCAAACGTGTCAAACAAATCATAGTGTCAAATATGGTATAAAAAGTCAGGATTCAGTCATCAATTTCGCTTGTAATTAATTTTAATACCTTCTTAGATTTTACTTATAATTTAAAGTAATTTAGAATATTTTTTCTTCAAATTTTACAATTAAGATATAGAATACTCGATAAAGAGGTTGATCTTATTTTTAAAAACTATTTTCAGATGATATCGCAAACTATTTACCAAAAACTATTGGCCAAAAGTTGATTGCATTGCATGCAGACCCAAAAGCATTCTGGTTCGGACAGTTTGTCAAATATATTTATGGGCCTAATAAATACATGGAACAATTAATTAGAAACGTCACAACTAAACTCGGATTGCCGAAACTTTATGTCGGGTATGTCGCAATATTTTTTATTCAAATTTTTGTTCAAGTTATTCAGCTTTTTTTTGATTGAAAATCTAATTTCGATATAGTATTCAAATAAGAAGAGGTGATAAAGTTGGTAAAGAAGCCAAAAGTCATAGTGTTGAAGAATATATGTTTTATGTGAATAACTATTTCAATAAGTTAGCACTGAATGGATATTCTGGAGAAAAATCTGTATTCGTTGCTACTGATGACGAAACTGTTATGAAAAAACTGAATGACAAATATAAAGATTTCAAATTTTTTGATAGCAAACAATATTCTAAGAATATTAAAGTGGATAAAAATCACTATTCACCCCTTAATTTACAGTATACTATCATTGATATACATTTCTTATCGAGAAGTGATTATTTGGTGTGTACAATGTCTTCTAATGTATGAAATTTGAGGTATTGTAAAAAATATTTTTCAACCTTAAACTTATTTTTTCTGTCAATAGTTATGCCGTTTGTCATATGAATTAATGCAAATAATTAGACTGAACTCAGCACTAAATTACCAATCATTAGATGTACCCTTCTATATCTGTTATCAACCAGGTCCCAGGAGACAATTTACATATAAACACACAATCAAATCAAATAATGATAAATTTGATATAGAAGTTGAAAGTATTGCTCGTATGCGAAATGATTGGTGGAACATCGCTATGCAGGACAACACAATGGACGGACACTTCGAGGGCTCTTTAGAGGGGAATAAAAAGATGACAAATTTTCGATTCCCTTTGTATAAAACAAAAGAAAAGCATTCTTTCTTTGAAGATACTTTTGGCTGAACTCACTTGATATCGAATTATCAATACTATAATTTTATTTGAATAAATTATTTCATACAAAAACATATCTATTAATTGTGAAATAATTTTCAAAAGCTTAGCCTTAGTCAAAGAAAAACCTGTTATAAATCGCCATAGCTTATTCATTATTCGACTTTGACTAATAGTTTCTGATAATTAATGATTTGAAAATTTGATTTAAAAATTTTACAATTTCATCAATATATAAATCAGTTATAATAAGTACTTTATAGTGCAATTCAGGCAATGAACGTCTTTAAGTCTCACCGAATCCCTAGAAGACAAAATTTATTACTTGTTAATCTTTTAATATTTGAGGCTGTATCTCATGATCAAAGACTAGACCTTTACGGACATGAAAACATTAAAAATTAGTCGAAAAATCGGACAAAAAACACTAAAATTTCTGATAAAAATTCGGAACAATAAATCCGTTTATATTAATATAGTTTCAGTTAGTTTAAAATAAAGTAAATAAACTTAACGAATTGAATACTAATTTTTATATGAAAACTAAGTTTAAACTTTGATTCAAGGATTTGTTTTCATTTTTCAAAACGTTAATCCTTAAATCTACATAAACTTGTAAGAAATAGCTTATCATATACTTAGAGACTGGCACAAACTCATCTATAATTCCAACAAGGAATCTGAATATTCGACCAAAAATTTTAACATTTTGTAATATGAAACTTGTAAATGGACTAATTATCTTTAATTCAAGCTGTATTTGAAAGGGTGAACATAAGGTTATGGGCCACAGCTTTAGGTTAAAAGTTAGGCACTTAAGTCATGTGCAAGTTTTGTGCACATGTTTTGCATAAAGAGAATTCTGCAGCCCCATAGAACTCACAAGGATACTCCCGCGGTGTTACCTCTGTATTTTAAAAGTGTTTATATTTTTGAATAGTACTCGTCCTGAGGATCACAACGGTATATGCCATTCGATCCTGAAATGTAACCTTAGGTTATAAATCGATGCTCAAATTTGAATTCCAGCGGCCCGTAAACAGGTGATATTGGCAAAACTGACTCATGAAACCTATACCAGTTGAAAGATCTCATCTAGTGCTACAAATTTTGTTCAGGCATAAATCGATATGACCCTAGGGTGATAATAATTATAATTAAAATTAATATTTGATATACACTTGTTTACTTTCATATGGATCAATTCAATCATTGCATAATTTAATTATATACATGATCCTTGCATGCTTTGCTTGTTTTGGCGTCTAATCGAAAAGATTTTATTTCTATAATACCCTGTCCCCTACCGAATGATACTATGGTTTTGTTTGGAAAGTGGAGTCGAAATCCTCCAGAAAAGGTTAAACGGAAGGGTATCGGCCATAGACTTAATGTTAAAAAAATTTTATTGTTTTTTATTTTGGTCCCTCTCTAGAGCCATAATATCATAGCATTATTACCCCTCCATAGGGTTATACGCATGAAAAAATAGTATTAGGTCTATGGACAAATTATTTATCACTGGGAGTCGACCATTTGATCTACCAACCGTTTTGTTAGGTTAGTTTGGGTTAGGTGGGTTAGGTTAGGTTAGATTAGGTAAACTAATTGGTAGGTCAAATGGTCCGGATCCTTTATCACCTATATGACCTAAGAGGTTACATTTCTGGCGCGAATGGCATATACCATTGTGATCCTCAAGACGAGTACTATTCAAAAATACGAACACTTTTAAAATACAGTGGTAATACCGCGGGAGTATCCTTGTCAGCCCAGATATAGATTCATTTGACATTACTTATATTAACCGAAAAGCTGAATTAAAGTACAATACAACTTGAATCAAAGATAGTCCATTTACAAGTTTCATAATGCAAAATGTTAAGATTCTTGCGCGAATATTCAGAGTTCCTTGTAAGAATGAATGAAATTTAAAGATTGTTTTTGCTAATTTTACTTTATTTATTGAAAATCGGAGATAATCTGAAAAATCGGATTTTTCGGAAATTTTCTTATAATCGTAAAATGTTGAATTTTTCGGAGCACACATATCGGCTTATTTTTCTTATTTCATGATCAGCACTTATTTCGTTGTTTCCGAGCATTTAAATGAAGAGGAAAAAAGTCGTTTTTCCGCAAAATTCCAGTCTTTGCTTATGATTCATGAGATAAAGATAAGAGAAAGCTCAGAATTATTAGCTTGAAGCTCAAGGCTGAACCTCAACTGCGATTATGGGTTTTTCGTAAGAATAATCAGCAGATATTGCCTTTAAATTCGACATGTATATATTTCAAACGAGATCAAATTTTTATGCAAAGCATATTTAGACTTTTTCCGTAAAACTGCAAAAGTTGGGCAAACTCTTAATGCATAAACTAATAAAAATTTTGTGATTCAAGCGCGAAATTACAGACGCATTGAAGCCCAAGACTGATCCTAAGACCCCCTATGGTTAAGATTAATCTGACTTTTGATAAGAGTTGATCTAATCATTTGATTAAACTCAATCACTCAATTGGTTTCAATACAATACTTCTATTTCATTCCACTTACAAAAGTTTAGCGAATAGTATTTTAGTTTCAGCTTCACTACTATTATTAATATCTCATTTTGTTCAATGTTAACATTTTTTAACCAAATTTAAAAGTGTATAAATACTACAAAAGAAAGTTTTCAAGTCGACTATAAAAATAATGCCTTATGTAAAAAAACTTGTTTTTTTCGGGAGTGTATTAACTCCTTTTAACACAAATATTTCAAATAATAATGCAAAAGAAATAAAGCTTTGTTTAGAAATAGTATTAAAAATTCCTTAATAACTCAACATCTAATGAAAAGCGCGAATGGAGCAAAGAATATTAAGATATTGTTTTTCTATTGATTATATTTGTTGCTCTAAAAAGTGTTTTATGAACATTAAAAACAATGAAAATTTGAAATTTGGATTATTTCAATTTCATGAGAAGTAATGACCAAAAAATGAATATTTGAAATTCGTTA
Source organism: Archegozetes longisetosus (assembly GCA_018873245.2). Taxonomy (NCBI): domain Eukaryota; kingdom Metazoa; phylum Arthropoda; class Arachnida; order Sarcoptiformes; family Trhypochthoniidae; genus Archegozetes; species Archegozetes longisetosus. The sequence goes on along the minus strand of JAEMBT020000001.1, from coordinate 14,161,527 downwards.
TAATTACACAAAGTTTCATCAGACTACGTTATAATTCCGGAGATCTAGCAGCCCTATATCGAACAGATTTTTAAACAACTTCATTGTGTACTGAGGACGTGCAAAGACTTCGAAAGCATTGTTAGTTACTATACCAACTTCAACAACATGTTAGTAGTTAGTTTAGTAACTGGCGTTATAACTCATTTGCATGAGCATCAAACTTAGGAAAGTGAAGAACTTGAATAACCCCAATAAAAATGAAATCTTATTTATAGATATGATTATAGAAAAAATGTCAAACACTTTCAAGAAATAGCTTTGTGTTTTGATCCCGATAATGAATAGTGGTTTTCATATTTGCAATAGGATTAGAAGTAAATAAGCAAGCTAGATATTAAGCCTTTAGATATGCATCAAGGTGAGCTCACTACCTTACTTAGGATAAGCCTTGGAAATCGATTTGAATTTTTTATGAAAAAGGAAATCAATTTTGGAAATCACAATTGACAATCATAATGAGCATGAAAAACGATAGAAAAACTGAAATTTTGAGAAAGATTTTAGAGAAATTTACTTAGAAAAGCAAACGAACACCAGTATTTCAAATATACGAGTTGACTTTAGAAATATTGGGTAACTTGCAAACTTGCTGATAGAAATAAGCACTTCAATAATCAAATAAGTTTACTGAGATATATGGTATCATCCTTATATATCACTGGTCAATTTCTCTAGGCTTAAGTGGGTGCTTTTTCGGCAGTTTATTGGATATCTCGAAATTTCACGACTGTCACTCAAGAAGGTTTATAAGAAGCTAAAACATGATCGATAAAGTTAAAGGCGGTAATCCTAGCAGATAAGCAAACACTTTACAATTAGAAACTGAAATTGAGCCAGGAAAGTAGTATGTGGGTAGCTTAGCTACCCTTGTCAAAAGCCTTGAATTTTCGTCACTTTATGCCTTTCAATAAGCTCGTTGCATAAAGTACTTAAATTTATATTTTCAAATTAACTTAAGTGACTCGTATACTACTTAAAGTCATTCAGTGGTACAAAAGTTACAATTAGTAAAAAACAAAAACTACTCAATTGGGTTGAAACCAACTATTGCTTTCAATCTGATATATTCGATTTGGTTCAAAGCTTGACTGGGAAATTATATTAAGATTTCTACAGAAAAAAATTGTTCGATATCGTTGATGTTCTCTCACAGTTTATTAATTTATTTGTAAATTATAAATAGATATAATGCCATTTGAAACTTGACTATTTTAAATATTAATTATTATTTAAAAAAAACTAACGTTAATTGAAATTTAAGAGAAGAATCTTTATCTTAAGCTAAATAAAATCGTAATTACAAAAGATTAACTAAAATATTAAGCAAATATAAGTAATAAGATTAAAACATCGATATGAACTACATTATTAAAATTACACTAACGAATAAAAGCTGTGATATGGTAGTGTAAAACCATGAAGGTGTAATAAATTTGTGAAACCACCTACAGTATAATTCTTTTTATATTAAATTTTAAAATATAAATCAATCTTTTAATAAATTACTGGCTAATTGAGAAGTGATAGGACCAACACCAGGAACAAAACCAAGACCTACACTCGCTAGAGAGGACAAAAGATTGCTTCCACTTTTATTTTCACTGTTACCTTTTGATCCCTCTATGATCATTGTTTTAGTTTTAAGATCCTGCTGCTGGTTTTGCAATAAGTTATGCTCAATAACGACTCTGTTGGTTTCCCTCGTGTTATCCTTGACATCGGTACTCAATTCGCTAATACTTTTTGCTTGATTTTTGACCTCTACCTTCACCTTTGAAATGACATGTTTAAGATTATCTATTTCGTGCTCCAGGTTTTTGATCATAGTTTCATTATTCTCACCAAGCGATTTGGCCTCAATCCCAATCCTGCTTAATGTCGTAAAACTCTCGTTTACTGATTTCTCTGCAAATCCAACCTTTTCATTATATCTCTTCAATTTATCATATCTTTTATCACTCTTTTTGATCCATTCACTTGTTTCTCTTTGCCATTTATTTATATCTTCGATAGAAGTCTTACACTCCTTCGCGAAGGAATCAATTTGAGACCAATTTTTCTCTACTATATTTTGTTTGGCTAAAACTGAATTGATGTTATCTCCAGTTTCCTTCAGTTGACGATCGACTCCCTGCAGGACTTCATTGACCTTTTTCACACTTGTAGAAAGAACAACAAAAGCATCGTTGCTCTCTGTCTGACCTGAAGTCAAATCGTTTATTGATTTATTCATTTTAATATTAGTTTGTTCCAAATGTTCGATCTTAACAGCAATCGGTCCTAATTGTTGTAATTTCTGTTCATTCGTCTTAGCAATACCTAAGGCACCATTGATCTTACCCGAAATTTCATTCTGATTCGATTCCACTGATTCACGGAACTCCTCCAATTCTTTCTTCAAATTTTGACTCTGAAATACTAAGTTTTCTGAATTTTTCTTAAAATATCTCTCGACATTTGCTTTCAGTTGAATGTGGTTCTGCTGGCAATTGGTCTTCATTTCACTTAAATCATTAGCAAATAAACCTAATCCTTCTGACAACGAATCGACAAGCTCATTATTAGATGAAAACTGTTGATCAACATTTTCAGTCAATTCGCACAATTGTCTCTCAACTGATTCTAATCTTTCCTCTAAATTATTAATTTTTTCTTGAAATACAGTAATTTTCAAATCGTTCTCTGACTTTAATTTGCTCTCAATGTTCGATAACCTATCTGTAAGTTCCTCTACTAAGGATTTGTAATTAGTTTCCAGCAGCAGAACTCTATTGTTCACTTGAACATTATTCGATGTGACACTGTCTTCAATCTCCTGAAATGTGTGTAAGACGCTTGAAAATCTGCTCTCAATCTCGCTGAACTTTTCTCCAACGTGCGACTTAAGCCTTTGCTCAAGTACTTCCGAGAGCTGTTCCATCTTAGTTTCGTTATTAATGACTTTCTTTTCAATGCGCGACAAAAGATCTGCAAGTTTTTCATTAGACTCCGCTAGGATGTCAGTGCGTCTCTTAAAGTTATTGTCCTCAATTTCATTCACTCTCTTGTGCTCGGACTTTATCCATTGCATTAAAAGATTAATATTCTCGATTTCTTTATTTACAATTCTCTTACTTGCAATTACATTCTTCAAAACCCCTTTGTTAGAAGCGATTGATTTCAAGTTTTCGACGATAATTCTTAAACAAAAGTATGTTTAACTCAATTCAAAACATTCGAATAAAAAATGCTTTTAAAACAGATAATATTCTTATATTTTACGACTATTATTAGTTTAATACGTTTATATTAAAAAATTCAATGAACACAACAGTTTGAGTCATTAAATTTCCCATATTTTCATTTTCTTAATTTTAAATTAAAGCTCTCTACTCTCTTTCTCTTTTCTCCCATTACACGAAAAATGCAATATATTAACATTGGATTAGACTTTTACCTTTCATAATCGCTCAACGGTTCGTCAGCTTCATTGTGACTCAAATTCAATGAATTGATTTCCTCATTCTCTAAAGACGGTGTCAACTCTCGTGGAATTGATCTGTGATCACTGTTCGAATAATCTCCTGAATTCTCTCGCTCCTTAAAATATAGTTTTCGATTTAATTAACTTTGAAATTACATAATAAGAGTAATATTTAGAATAATTTTCAACATACCATTTGCAACAATTCCTTTTATAGATAACTTAAAGTTATAGATTTACCAAAAGTTATTTTTATATGATTGGCATTTTCGATATGGAAAATTGCAGTCATACAAATTAGTACTTGAATATTATCAAAATCACTTTGGTAACCTCATATTTCAGCATCCACGCAATTATTATGACATTTCAAACCCTTACTGCTTTATTCTTCTGTAACCATTGCAGTAGTTATGGATGGCTAGAGAGCACACAACTATGGCTCTAGAAGACAGACTCTGACCTACAATCATAATAGTAGTACAAAATTTCCGGTTGTACCCGTGCCTTCTCAGCTTCCCTAAGGAACTAAAGGGTAGTCAACCCCTATATGGGCGTGACCAGTATGATGAGTTGATTGGGCGGTCCTATGAAGCTCCTCCCACTTTTAAAAATTAAAAATTGCGCCCTACGGGCGTGGCCATGGGCGGGTTTTAATCTTTAACTCACATAGGTTCCACCCACAAAGTCTCACCTTCCTACCAGTAGTATTACCTTAGTTACGCCCACTTTTCTACTTTTAGCTCATAGATATATATAAGTTGCGATGTATATTGTTATGCTTATAGTGGATCCGCTATTACCTACGTTGTTGTCTCTTCTCCACATGCTTAATTTCTTAAAATATCAGCATTAGAACCAGTTCGGAGCCAACCGATTCCCAATATAAAGGCGGCAGTGATTGCGGGGTAAGCCGACCAGCTGTGTAAATGTAGCAGAGCATAACTTTCAAATGTTTATAAGAATGAAGAAATAAGCCTGTCCAGGAAACCAACCTGACAACTTTCCCACAGATCCAACTCCACGTGGTGGGAAGGAACAATAGTATAGGTATATAACGGGTTCAATATAAGCATAACTATATATCGCAACTTATATGCATTTATCAGTTAAAAGTAGAAAAGTCGACATAACTAAGGTAATATTAGTAGTAGGAGGGTAAGACCTTGCCAATGGAACTTATGTGAGTTTAAATTGAAAACACGCCCATGATCACGCCCCTAGTACGCCATTTTGAATTTTTGAAAAAGTGGGCGGAGTCTCGTGGAACCGTCCCAATCAACACTACTCATCATACTGGTCACGCCCTTATATGGTTGACTACCTTATATGTTGCGCCACCCCAATCGACAATTGTTTTAAAAGAATAAAAACCTCATTTAAAGTCATCAAATTCATATCTGCGTAACAATATCCTCTGCAAATGACTGAAAACTCTTTCAACAAAATTATTGCCTATAGATATAGCCATAACTATTTTATAATTGTAGACAAATTTTTGAACTAATTATTTCCTAATATTTTGCAATACTTCGAAATGACATTCAATTGTTTTACTTTGACTTCCTTTTGGTTCAGGAAAGCATTGAATGAATTCATTTCAGTCAATGGTGAGTCTTCGTTGACAGAAATAATAATTTATTAATTTTAATTTGTTTAACGTTTTATAATAGGCTATATGAAATTGTCATAGTTTTTGTTGGATTTTTTTCAAATGAGTCAATAACAAAAATATAACGAAATTCTACAACACTTTAACGGAAATTGTGATACATTAGCAGTACTTTACTGCAATTGATTCAACTTTTTGTTCCCAAAAGCTTTTACAAACTTGATAAATGAGCGTTTCTGGACACTATCGAGAGTCCAGAAAAACTGGACAATCCAGTCCAAAACTGGACGTCTGATCAACCTAGTAGTATTGGAAGTAATCAAAAATTGATATACTTGTTACGGAATATATTGTCTCAAAAATGACACTTTGAATAGCTTGACCCTTCGTAACAACTTAACTTCCAAAAACGTAAAATTAACTGTGGGGTAAAATATTAACCCACGTTATTCACGCTTTCTATATGTTGCAGGTTAGACCGAATGCTATCAGAATCAAGGCTAGCCCTTGCTTTTGAAGTTTTAATTAACTAATTGATTAATTTCCAGTTATTTTCTGCTACAGCGTCATTAGCGATTCAAATTGCTAGTAGCAACATTATAGCGCTGCGACACATATAGTAAACACGAAGCACTGTGATGTTAGGGGAAATTTCTGTCCTTAAAGAGACATGTTGCCAGAAAAAAATTTTAGAAATAAAGTTATAAGTCTAAACTAATCGGGATTTTGTCATTCAAAGTCGGATATATGACTGAGGAATAGCTAAATTTTCAAGAAATGACGACATTCTGTTGATTTTAGCGGGATTTTAAAAGTCAAACTTGGGAACATTTTACCCCACAGTTGTGACGAAGAGTTAATAATTGCAATATCTGAAATTTTTTGTTATTTTTTCGATTAGAAAAACTCGAAATTTCCATTTACTAAATTTTACAATTGTTGTCATTATTAAAGCGTCTATAATTCGAGACTTATACTCCTCTGATTCGGGAGGGATAAAGGAGTTAAAAAAGACACAGTTGGGGGCCTATTCGGGAAATTCAAATAACTATTATATTACAGAAAATTTTGAGTTATAATCTAAAACTTGATTGAATTGTATTATATTTAAGTGTTCAATAGTTTCTAGAGTCATACTTTACTGGTTATCGATTAAAATTCGCTTAAATTGCAAAAAATCTAATATAGTCACAGTATAGAAAGGTTTTGTGCTATAAAAACTTAAACTTTAGAAAACTCAAAGAATTTTGCTCAATTTGGAACTTATTCGGGAATTCGAGAAAATAAGGATATCATTATTTGACTTCTTATTAACTGATATGTGTTCATATATTGATTTTCCGATGATTAAGTTTCAGGAGACGATTTGGGTTTCCCGAAATATAGACGCTCTAGTCAATATTTCTATTAAATTTTATCTTCAATATGATTCCAATGTAATAAAATTCAAGATTTATTTTTATCTTTGACGGCTTTTATTTGTATATATATTTATAAATTTGTGACTATCCGTTGAAAATGTATGAAAAGCCTAACGTTTTAGATATAATGCAGAATCATTATTTAACTGAATGCTCGCTCTACTCAAATAATAGCTGTACGAAAGGCTTTATAAAAAAAACTAGATATCTGTTGCATTGCATAAATGGTCACTCTACTCAACCCAAGTTCCTGCAACTGGTAATAAATTTTTGGCAGACATTTGCAAATGATTTTGATGATCATTAAGTTAATTTTGTTAATAATTAGTTTTATTTGCTTGATATTCAGAACAATGTGAACATTAAAAGGAATAAAGTATACAATGGATTTGTTCTCAGCCATGCCTTTTATGTCTTATTTAGTTTTGGAAAATTTCTAGAAATTATCTTTTGACGAGAAACTTTCTAGAAAGTTTGTAGAAATATTTCTGGAATTATTTCTAGGGCATAGAAATTCTCTTCTAATTGAAATATAATGTGCCTCAGATTCATGAATAAGTAGAATGTTTTAATAGCTGTCTTTAAGTCCTTATGAATGTAGTGCACATAAACGTTTTTAGACAAAATAGCTTCAAAAATTAAATCTTATCACATACCAGAAAATTTTTATATTAATAGTGATTACTGTTTGATAAACATCTCTAATTCTTAAAATAATCATGAAATATAAGTTAGCGAATTTGTATATCAATTAATGAGTGAATGATTTTTAATGATATAAATTATTTACTATTACTTAATTTTGTTTACATGTCATTCTATGAGAGGTTCATATTTTTCAATAGGAGGTTCACAAAGAGAAAATTTCTCCATTTTTGAAGAGAAGTTATCTCTCGAGAAAGTTCCAGAAAGTTTCATAGAAAATTTTTTAAACACTTGTTTTATCTCATTCTTACGTCATGCCTAACCATGACTTTCAGTTCGTTAATTATTGATTTCTGTATTATTGATTTCTATTAATTTCTTATGTTTATTTTGTTCTAATGTAAACTTTATTTTATTATAGAATTTTAATCAACAAAAATCATTTGGACGACTTTAAAATTCGAACTCCAATAAAAATACTCAGACCCTATTTTGAAATACCAACAAATAAGTAAATATTTGTTAAGTATGATTTTTAACAATATAAACACAGTTCAACGCTTATTCGAATAAATAAGTTTTAAGTTTCGAAACTACTTAAGTATAAATGACAAAAAAGTATTTAATGCGTAAAAAATAAAAACTTATTATAACATCAAATGATTGCAATTAACGTTTGAGTTAACTGTTATGCCGTTCTGGTTCGAGCTCATAAACCTAAACGCATAACTGGGAACTAAAATTATCTATTTATCCAGAATTCTGAAACAAATATTCTATTAAAATCTTAGTAATATTAGGCTTTGATTGCAATCTTTTATTTTCTTAAAAAATTATAAGTGTTAAAATAATATTTAATAACAAATATATGAAAGAAATATAACATAAGATTTAGACGTGATTTCATTATTTGATTGATAGATAAAAATGTTATAAACATATTTAAAGGTTTTCACATATTAAAAGATTTTTACTTCTTTCTAACACTTTTCACTTTTACTCAGAGGCATAAAGAGGTCTTCTCCTCGAGGCCTCCGCCCAAAGACTGACTCTCTTTACAAGTTTTTTAGCATATCTTATATAAACAAAATAGATCTGAATTGTTATTTTTTAAAAATATTCACCGCATTTCATAGCAAACGTTAATACAATGATAACCTTGAAAGTGTTAGTAAAGCATTACATAAAATATAGAGCATTTTAAAGATAACTGCTCGACAAGATATTTTAAAAGAATGAAAACTGATTTTAAATCGAAGAATTTATATCTGCATAACATAACTGTATTATTCGTTGCTTGGTTGCTGTTTGGTAGCCTTCTTCTCTTCATTAACTTTATCTATAACTTCGAAATTGTTATCACTTCCATCCTTACTATTAACCGATTCTTTCTCGTGAATAACAGGAATCAAAACCACATTCTCTCCTTTGCTCTTAAAGATCTTTTCGGTACTTCAACAGTCAGCACACCATTGGATGAGAGGGTTGAATGAACTTTTTCAATGTCCACATCATCGGGAAGTACAAACTTACGAGTAAACTGTCGACTAATCCATCCGTATTCGTCTTTTTTCTCGTCGTGTTTGCAATCAATAACTATATAATTGTCAACAGTCTTAACAGTGAATTCTTCGGGTGAGTAATGGCTCACATCTAACTTGATTTCAAACTTATTTGCATCGTTTCTGATGGGACAAACTTTGGTGTTCACATCTTTGTCATCTTTTTTAGAGTCGTTATCTCCACAATAATCGGATAATAGAGATAACTGTAAATTCCAATCATTCCAATCCATACCAAAAATGTCGTTAAAGTTTCTCCGACAACATAAACCTCTTCGACCACAGTGGCCTCTTTGATTAGAGCCACAATTAGCCCAATTTCGACGTGAAGAATAGGGACATGAATTGAAAAAAGCCATATTATTACTTAAGAACAACTTTCTATTGAATAAAAAGCTTTCAAATTTCAGAAAAACTTTGAGTTATTAAAAATTTGAATGTTATTGGATCTTTAAACTGGACTTGAATCATTCATCGCGCACATGATGTAATTGTGATGACATGCAGTGAAGTTGTATTTCGAGATACCAGTAGAACATTCGAGACACTGATTAAGCGTAAGCTATATTTTGTGTTATAGTGAATGTAATGCTTGCGTTAGGCATGCGCGCAATTCATTTGTTGTCGTTTTGAAGTTTGCATTGTATCAGTTTATCATTTGTAAACTTATCTGAAGTGATTCAGCAACTTTACAAACGAAATTAGTATATAAGTCGAGACATCACTCCATTTGAACACATTAATTTACTGTCAAAAGTTAAGTCTGAAATACTTTTATAAATCTTTAAAATCTTTTTACTTGATTTTCAAAGTTATTGAAAGTAAAGTTTTTCGCAAAGAACTCAAACTTTTATTACTTTATCCGAAGTATTTCTATTAAAGTTATTACAAAGAGTAAAGTAATGGCACTTTTGGATATAATTATTCCTCAACTCATGGGCTTCGCTCAAAACTGCAACTCATCTGAGAACCTATTCGATCAGGACTGGAACCATTGGAAACTACAAATTCAATCGCTTATCGAAGACGCAAAACAAGACTCTCAGAGAAGTGATACTGACTTCTGCGGACCCTCAACTTCTCAATCAAACAACTGTCAACAGAATCCAGTCATGGACTTCAGTCAATTGCAACAAATTGTGGGACAATTTCTAGGACTTGGTCTTCAGAACAAGCCATCAGATCCAAATAAGGTCAACAATGATATGAAGAAGTATGAGATCAAGTTAGATGTGAATCATTTCGAACCCCAAGAGATTACTGTAAAGGTTGTCGGCAATAATGTTGTTGTGATTGGAAAACATGACGAAAGAATGGATCGATTGAGTTTAGTCAGTCGTCAATTCACTCGTCGTTATGAACTTCCGGATGATGTCGAACCAGAAAGTATTGTATCAGCACTAACACCAAAAGGCATTTTGATTATTGAAGGTCTGAAAAAGGTGACCGAACCTAAACCTAATGGCGAACGAGTGATTCCAGTAGTTCGTGAGGAAAGTAAGCCCTCAACGAGTAATGAAAAATATGAAAGCGAACAAACTTTGGATTAAACGTTACATTTCATTTGTTCTCTATTTTATTGTATTATTAAGTTATTATTATTATAGAACTTATATAATCCATTATTTTGGTATTTAGATGTATTTTCAATGTAAACTTGATATTAGTTGTAACGAATAGTTATTTCTATTAATCATTCCTAATATAATCTTATGTCAAATATAATATAAAACTATTAAAAATTTCTATTATCGCGAAAATATGTATGCTATACACTAGAAAAATGAATCAGTAAATTAGAAAATATATACTTAACAGTAGAGCATTATTCACATCACATACTTTAAAAATTTGACCAAATATTAAAGTTTAAGTAAATCATCATATATATTCTCGATAGACAAAAGTCTTGCTATGCAAACGAACATAATTATTATGAACAAAAGTATGAAATGGTTGTAGTTTTCATTCAATATTTCATCTGATATTTGATAATATTTTAGAATCCATAACTTTAAAAATCCGCTTTCAATAGTTGAGAATGGTTTCAAATGAGACAGAATTTCACTTGAATATCACATTTTCTTTTAATACAAAAGGATGCTTGAGACAAAATCTATGTGGTGCTGCTTTGGTAGTGCTTTTCTAACTTGAAAATGTTAAATATTGAAGCTGCCAATTGGTCGATAGAGACATTTAGAGAAGCTATAAGATTATCATTAATAATTATTTCAATCGAATGCCTAATTACTTGTGCTTAACTAAAGCTCTTTAATTTGAGAAAAGTTTGATCATTCTTTTAAGCTGTGATCAATTACGTGAGAACAAAAGTATTTCATTTGAAGTAATATTTTTTCTATACACTCTAATTACTATTTATAGTAATGGGACTGAAATAAAATTCAAGATTACAATCAAACAATATAAATGATAGAATTTTATCAATCATGTTATCTATAAAATATGTATTCAGTGATATAAAATTAGATAAATGTCGATGATTTGAAAATGTTTTTCTCTCTGCAAAAAAATTGATTCACATAAGCACTCATAATCAGTTTCTTTGTAGTAAACATTTACTATTCTGAAAATCGTCTGATTATGAATAAATTTTGTGTTAATTAATTGTGGATTGTGTTCTATAAACTGACTGATAGAAGAGAATTATTTTAAATTTGATAATTAAATTATAGAGTAAAACTATTCCATTAATTCGAGCTGCTTCAGCGGAACACTGTACACACTTAGCAGTATACAAGAAAACAAGTGATAATTAATATGAACAGATATTAATCAAACAATAAGTATGAAAGATAATGAGGGCTGACCTGAGAGCCAACAAGACTAAGACTGCTTGGTTTTAGTTTATTATGAAGCTATTAAATGATTTTTCATGTTAAATTCCGTTAAGAGATGTTGAAAAGATTATTGGGTTTGCTAAGAACAGTTCAAACCCTATGACTATCTCTAATTATATATAAGCTATAAAATCAAGACTCAAGAAAATGATAGCTGCGTCAAAATTTTCAAATAAAATTAATAAACTAATATGATAGGAGCTGATTTCAATATAGTATTAGATAGGAAAACTGTATTCCCTAAGTTCGATATTTTATCTTTCCGACTGATTTGATAATAGATTGACTCGTAATTGGTTTAGAAAAACAGACTTTAATTATTTAACTTAATAATATTTATGAAAGTTTCAATATAAATAAATAAATTTAAAGAATAATGCACTTCATATAAATAGTAAATAATATTGCAAAAATTTATTAAGAGCATTAGGTGACCTGATCTCGAAGATCGTATTTAATGTGATGAATTATCAAAACATTTCTAAACATTATATTTGATTGAATACTGTTTTTCATTGTCAATGAATGAATATTTTTCTATAGTTTTATATAAGGGAAAGCGAAAATTTTTCATTAAATTATTAGTCGATTCTGATGAACCCTCAAAAAATCCATCAGTTTTGACTCCTTTCTTAGCCATATTGTTGAAATCGATCGATGGTTGGATAATATCTCCACTTTTGATGTCAAATTCAATATTGTCTGATTTAACTTTGTGATTGTATTTGAATTGTCTATCAGGAGATTTTGCTTCGTGGAAAATAAATGGCAAGTCTAATGATTTATAATTCAATACTGAGTTCGGTCTATATGTTTGCATTAATTCATACGCCAATTGACATAACTATTAAAAATACAAAAAATATTTTGAAACTCCAGAAAAATTTTGACCGAAAATTAAAATTTTTATACATTTGAAGACATTGTGCAGACCAGAAAATCACTTTTAGACAAGAAATGTATGTCAATCATTGTACTCAATAAATTGGTTGATGAATATTGTCTGTTATTCAATTCAATATTTGTGAAATACTGTTTACTATCAATGAATTTGAAATCATTGTATTTATGATTCAGTTCTTTGATGACATTTTCGTCATCTGAAGCAATGAATACAAACTTATCTCCAGAATATCCTTCAAGTTTCAACTTATCAAAATAGTTGATAACATAAAACATATATTCTTCTACACCATGACTATTGGCTTCTTTTCTCACTTTATCACCTCTTCTTATTTGAACACTGTTTGGAATACTTGAATTAAGAACTATTAATCAATAAATAAGATCAAAATAATTTTGTTTTTAATAACCCGACATAAAGTTGAGGTAAACCAAGTTTTTTCTCTGCATTCCTTTTCAAATCATCCATATATTTATTAGGCCTGAAAATATACTTAATGAGTTGTCCGAACCAGAATGCTTTCGGGTCTGCATGCAATTTACTCAAAGTTTGACCAATGCCTTCAGGCAGAAATGTTGTTATGCCAACTAAAAAATAAACAAGAGATCAAGATATTTAAAATGTAAAAGTGTTCTGTAAAACAAAAATTAATTACAATCATATGTGATGATTAAATCTTGATCCCTTATATCATATTTAACACTATGATTTGGTTGACACGTTTGACTTATAGGTGAAATAAATTGATCCCAAGTTGAATTTGATCCTTTTAAATAGTTAAAGAATATTTGATCAATAACTATCATTGTTTTGGTGTAATATCCTTTCAATAGACATGTCATTAAACCATGAATTTGTGAGCCAAACCCAAAAGAAGCAGGTGCACAATAAATCTTTGTAATATTTTTACAGTTTTCTTCTGCGGGCGATTGAATAGATTCAATGTTTTCCTGTATTTGTTTCGATATAGCATTCAATTGGTCTTCACGCCATTCAGAGATTTGGGATGCTAGTGAATTAATTTCTAAATTAAATACACTTAAAAAATTATTTAGATTAAGGAATTGTATAATTTATTAAAGCTTATTACTTATTCAAGTCTCTAAATGTTTCGATTTGTTGATCATCAAGTTCTATAGAATTACTTTTAGATTCACGAGAAATGATTGAATTGACAAAGTTTTGATATTCGTTTCCAAAATGCAACAAACCATTTAATTTAGTATTTAATTCAAGAAATAAGGTTTGTTTTTCAGAAAATGAAGTATTGTCCTTGGTACGCCTTTGAATTTCAATTCGATTTTGAAAACCCTTAATATGTTTTGTTGTAAAACATCTTTTATTATATAAGCGCCACTCATAATAAATTATCAAAATCGAGAAAACGATGATCAATTTGAAATTCTCAGATAATAATTGTTTAAAAGTTTTCATGATGAATTGATAACGATTCAAATTAAGTACAGAATAATAAAGATGATCTACAAAAATAATTATATTTATTATTGAAGGTATACTAGCCTTAGGTAAGTATCTTATAAATATTGCAAATAACTATTTGGTAATTTAAATCACAAAGAAAATTTATAGCTGTATTTTATAAATACTTTCATATCTTTGTTTAATAAAGATTATTAAAGTAACATTATTGTGGACTATAAATTATTAATGTATACTTTATATTTCATTCTGTAAGCTGTGTTTTCATAGCGTTTTAGATAAGATATTGAGTCAAGTGAAAGGATATCCTCGAATAGCTTACGGTCGTACAATAGAAATTAAATATCAGATTCGAGGCTTGTGGTTTACTTATCACTTTACTATTAAAAGAAAATGAAAACCTGACATAATAAGATAACTTATAAATTCAAAGTTACAACACAACTAAGAACTAAGCACCGAATATGAAAGTAGCATCATCAATGATATGTCTGAGCTTTTAGACACATTTTTCGTTGATAAGGAAATTATATTTTAACTACATAAATTTGAGCATGTACTACAAAGTTGATAAATTATCGAGACTTTATATAATAGAAAATAATTTTTGGCATTATTATTAGATTAATAGATATCTTCAGCATATAAACGTTTAACTTTTTCGATAACTTAATTTTGATTCGTTCGATCAAATGAAATATTATTCCTTTGTTAAATATATAAACCATTATTTATTGTTTATTTTGCTTTAAACTATTATTAAATGAACATTTTATGTTTATTCTTCGATAGGGTATGCGCTCACCCATTACGAGAAGAGTTTACTTTCATGCTAAGAAATCCCTGACATCATTGATAATTAAAGACAATATTTACGGGATAGCCCCGAATTTTAAAATAAGTGTTGAATTGTGGGAAAATCGTCTAAAAATATCTAATGAGTCATTGGAACATAATATTATGTAATTTTATTACTCCTGAAAATCCCAGATTCTTGCTTTTCCTCCCGGTTTCCTGGATTTGTCATTTAAGTCCCGATTTTCCCTATTTCACTTTCTAAAACTTGTTTTTACAACTTTCAGTTTTTTTATTCCCAAGTGACATGATTCACAAATTGAGGAATTCTAATCAGATTAGAAAAGAGAAAATTTTCAATGAGTTTATTTCACTCTTAGTCATGAATAGTTTTATTTAGATATTAAATAGTTTTTCTTTGTCTTGTTTTGTTATTTCATTCATTCAATACTTAATAAATACCAATTGAAGTTAAAAATAGCTAAAGCAGGTCAAGCAATATTGAGTAAGATGAAATCCGTTGTTGTAAATGATAAAGATTTTTTGTATGAGTGATGGAAAATTAATGTGTAAAGTCTGTTCAGTAATTATTAAATTTGATCACCAACATGGCAAAAACAGAGCTAATGTTCACGTCAAAACGGCAAGACATCAAAGGTAAAGTTGAAAAAATTAATCAAAACAAACTCCAATAGTGAACGTTATCGAAAGAATTACTACAAAAAACAGTGAAGTCGATAAACTGGTCAAAAGCGGGTAGAGTCGGGTGGGGGTCTTCCGGGGGTGCTAGAAAGTCGCGGGTGATGTTATTGGATTCAGCTAACCAAGCACAGTTTATAGGGGCAGGGTGCTTTATTGTAACCCCGGACCACATATTTTTTTCAAGAAAACCCCCCGTAAAAAATATGAATTTCACAATAGAAAAAAATCGAGATAGCCATTTTATTCAGCTTGGGAAGCAGCGTAAGAAAATACAAAAATTACCTTGTTAACCTCCCCGGTGTCCGTGTAAATTTTAAAAAACCCCCCTGAAAAATTATTTTTTCTCGAAAATTAAAATTTCGAAATAGCCATTTTGTCAGGCTTGAGCTGAACTTTCTAAAACCGTTTACTGATCTGTTCTATCTTATCGGGTTCAAAGTTATGGCCTTTTAAAAGTCTTGATAACAGTACCATATTTATTGCTCTAGGACAACTAATTGAAAAGATATTCGCAAAAACTGGGTTGGATTGGGTTGAATAAGGTTGCATGATTAGATATTGTTAGGTTAGGTTTGGGCCACCCTCAAGGCCACCCTCTCATGGGCCCACCTCCACGTGGTGAGAGGGGGCAACGAAAATATTTCGGCTAAGGGTCTATAGCTGTTTCATATGTTAAACTGCAAGAGGTCATAACTTTTGAACCCGATAAGGTAGACCAGATATTTAAACGGTTTTATTAACTTCAGCTCAAGCCCCAAAATATGGCTATCTCGAAATTTTATTTTTCCTGAAAAAATTTTTTTGGAGGTGGTTTTATGGAATTTACACTGACACCGGGGGGGGCTAACAAAGTAATTTTTATATTTCTTTGCGCTGCTTCTAAAGCTGCATAAAATGGCTATTTCGAATTTTCGCCGCGTTAAAATTTATATTATTTTAAGGGGTGTTTTCTTTAAAAAATATGACCTGGGGGGGCTAAATTATAGCCCCTATTCCCATTGACTGTGCTTGGTGAGCTGAATCGAATGACACCACTCTCGACCTCCTAGCTCCCCAGAAGCCCCCTACCCGACCCTGCCCGTGGGCGACCGGCAACACTTCAAATCAACTTGTAACATAAAACTACCATCTAAACCTGTTGTGACCCGATGGGGGAGTTATCTGGAGTCGGCTTTTTATTATTTGAATAATTTTGATACAATATGTAAGTTCATAAATGAACTGAAAATAGATTCGAAAACGAGAGCAATTAAAGACGCAAAACAACTAATCGGTAATCAGGATCTTCAAAATCAGCTTCTTAGTATTCATGCAATTCGTATTTTACCGGAAAAAAATTAAAATCTTGGAATCGAGTTCATTGACAATTAATCAACAGTTGAATATTATAGAAGAGGTGAGAAGTGTTTAACTGATTTCACACTCGAGAAGTTGAAGAGTTGTTTGAATAAAAATCCAGATTTACTTAATTTTGCTTCAGAAAAAATTCTCTAGAATTTTGTATTAAAACAACTTATACACTTCTAGTCTCGGTTGAGGTTGATAGATCTTTCTCAGCCTACAAATCAATATTAACTGATTGAAGATACAAATTATCAGAAAATAACATTGAAAAATTAATTATGTTAAACTTTAATAGTTTTCTCTAGTAATTAACAGCATTACAGCTTATTGAATTTGTAATTTGAACTTAGTTTGCATTATTTCAATAAAGTTTGAATTCTATACTCCCGAAATGATCCCCGGAATCATCCCTGTTTTACTCCCGAAAATCGCTGTTTTTTATTCCCGGAAATAATGTCTTTAGTTATAAGTCAAACACGAATTGTGTCTGACCATGAGTCCAAGATTTGACCCTGAAAAATAAGACCTTAAAAAGAGTATATAAGAAATGTATCTTTTGTATTTTGTGGCCGTATTGTTAGCATTCGCATGCCTTATAAGTTTTTTTGTTGTAAAGTAGTTTCTGTGTTTTTATTTTAATAAATAATTGAAAATTGTGATTGCAAGCACTTATTCAATATACCTAAGTAGTTCGCATTAAAATGCAAAAAGAGATTTGCGTTACTGAAGATATCTTAAGTAAAGCTTATAAATGCAGTGGAACCTCGTTATTTGAACCAGTTTCAACCAAAAAAGTTTTGTTCAAAATGGAATTTTCAAAATAACTGGTGTGTTGAAAAAAGTTTAAAATAATGCTTTCGTTCAAAGTTCAATACTTGAATGATTAACACTAGCTATATTTTTAAAGTATTTGATAGATATTTCAAAATAAAGAGGTACACAATAACATCAACTAACGTCTAAATTGGTGCAAAATGTTGAGCTTCTCAAAATAAATGGTTTCAAAATAAGCAGTATTATTAACATAATTTCTAATGGAGAAATAAAAAAGATATTAAGTTTCAGAATAAATGCTGTTTTAAATTAAAGTGTTTAAAATATCGAGCGTCTACTGTATTTGAAATCAATCTAAAATCTGTCTCAAAAGTGTTTATATATTTTCCTTCGTTTATTTGAGACTTATCAGTTAAACATTATGTAGATTCCTAACAACCTTTTGAGTTACTTTAGACTCGCCCAAAATTTTTCAGCCACGAGTAACAAGAATGGAAGTTTTCAACCGTTCGACTGAAGGGTTAAAAACTGGAACCGACCTGACCCGAACCGCGGCTTACCCGCGGGTTGAACCGCTCAGCCGTTCACCCGCGCTCCTATAATCAAAATCAAATGGGGCGATTCCTATGGAAGTGCGCACAAGTTCTTTATCCACAAAAATATTAGTTTTGATAGATTGATTTTCATATTTAAAGATTTAGATAGAAATTATCAAAAAAGGGCCAGAAAATCACATTTTCTTATTACTAGCTTCCTTGTCTAAGACTTGTCATTCTTTTCTAGGAGATTCAATATTTTTCTTGTATTTTATGTACAATTTTTTTTATAAAAATTAAATCAATAAATCCGAAATTTTCAAAGAACTGAAATTAGATCAAGATTTCATTAAAAATATTAAACTTTTTTGTTTTTGAAATTTATTCTTTTATGGATAAATTGAATGCAATTAACCTATGCATTGCTATAAAAATAAAACATGCTTTTAGTTCCAATCAGTGGCGAAGGCAGAAATTTTTGAGTGAGGGTATAACGAATTTTAAACTTTATAAAAAGTATGAGTTTTAACGCCTAATCAATACAATTCTGAAACAGTAATACTTCGATACAGTCATTGAAACTTGAGTAAAGTTCAATTCTATTAAGATAAATTTTTGTTTTCATTTAATAACTAATTTAAAGTTTCCCAGACTTGAATTGGGAGGGCCTAGGCCCCTTGGTCCCTACTGACTTCGCCACTGGTTCCAGTTATTATGAAGTTTTAGGATTCGGTCATAAGGATGAAGTAAAAGAGTTGACTTTAAATGAAGACTTGAGTAACAAAAATTCATTGATTTCAGAAACAGTTATTATTAGGTAATTGCGCGTAATATTGATAGAAAAGCTTATTGTTGGGGATTATTAAGAAATAGAAGAAAAGATATTGAGATGTATAAATCAAAGTTAAATCAATGTTTCAATTATAAAAATATTGATATTTTCTGTGGTCATGAGAATTCACTTTTTGACAATTGGTGGTCAAGTTTACGCTTGGGATTGTAATTATTGCGAGCAAGTTGAGAATGGAAATAATAGTAATGTATTGATTTCATATCACGTCGATAGATTTAATGGAGAGAAAGTAAATTTGATTGCATGTGGTGCTCTGCATTTAATGGTTTTAGTAGAGAAATTTTTAACAGGGTAATGTTTTCAGCTGGGGTTATAATAATCGGGGGCAATTTGGTTTTGAAAATTTAGAATGAGACGAATCATTAATATACCTAAACTCATAAGAATCAGTAAAAACTTTGAGAAAATATGTTGTGGTTTAGAACACAGTTCATTATTGTCATGTAATAAAGATATTTATGTGTTTGGTAGTGGTGAATTAGGACAACCCAGAAATGAAGCAATCAAAGAGAAGAGTGAAACTCAGTTAAAATTAAAGATCGAAAGCAAGTTCATCGATACCATGTTACATCGGCGTTACGACACTTCTTTAATGGCTTTATCAAGAGAAGGAATTGTTTTCATTTGGGGTCAATGTGGAGAAAAAGTGATTAAAACTACAACTGTCTCTTATAGTGTTCGCATTATCGGACATCAATTCATTTGTCTTCCATTTTAATCGCAGAATTAAATACAGCACAATGTGATCGAGTATTTAATACAAACAAAATATTTGTAATGCATGTCAGAGAAGGAAATCAAATTAGACTTAAAAATGGAAGTAGCAATGTAATAAATGGAAATAGATTTTCTGATAGCACTACTTAATTACTGCCTACTAGAAGAAGCAATGCATACATTGGAAATATGATTGAATTTGGCTGTATAAATGAAATATTTATTCAATGTATGCTTTATTTTCATTTTTACAACAGTTAAGCTCAGAGCTCGATCTTGGTTACCAGAGCTTATGTACATCATTAATCGAAACCTGATGTAATTAATAAAACAATAAGTGATCAAGATTTAAGTTTAAATTTCTATCAATATTTAATTATGAGTCAAGACGTGAGCGAAGTTAGGATTTAGATGTTGACCTAATTATGTGCAAAGCCTCTGTATCTAAGTTGGCTCAGAAGAGTAACTAACTATCGTTATAAGGAAGTGAGATATTGGAAATGAGTAAGTTCTTTTGGACTCCATGCTTAACTGAAACCATAGATTTCTCGTCATTTATTCAAGTCATCAGTTAAATGATATTTCACATATTTAACTGAACTTTTTATTATCAGTTTCTTCAGTGAGCCTAACAACTTTGAAAACTGAAAATTAAATGATAAATAAGATCATATTCTCTCTATAATTTTGTTTAATGAGTCTCATTTCAGTTATTATTCGTATTTTTTACAGTATGTGTCGGATTAATCCTATCCTAGCTTTTAATTAGTACATAAAAGTATTTGCTTAAATCTCTTGAGTTCTTTAATGTCTAAATTAATGTGATAGTTGTAACTTTGGATTTAGAACTCAGCTTACTATGTCAAGTTTTTATTTGCTATTAATGGTAAAATGATAAGATAACCAAAATCCTCTAGCCTGATACTTAATTTCTATTGTGTAGTCGCCAAGTTTTTTAAGATATCAATTCATGTGACTCAATTTATTATCTATATAACTATGAAAACAGTATTTGTAAGATAGAAGCTAAAAGTAATTTTATTATTGTTAAATCTGCATTAACATTATACTAATAACTTTTAATATATAAAGATATGAAAGCATTTGCGGATTACAGTTATATATGATTTTTGTGGTATGGACTATCGTAATTATTCGGTACTTAATTTGAATCGTTATCAGTCCAACATGAAAACTTTTAAACAATTATTATCTGAGAATTTCAAATTGATTATCGTTTTCTCGATTTTGATAATTTATTATGAGTGGCGCTTACATAATAACAAGAGACGTTTTTCAACAAAATATATTACAAGTTTTCAAAATCAAACTGAGATTCAAAGACGTTTTAAAAATAATATTTCATTATTTGAAAAACAAGACTTTTTTCATGAATTGAATGTTAAATTAAATAGTTTGTTGCGTTTTGGAAACGAATATCAAAACTTTGTTAATTCAATCATTTCTCGTGAATCTAGAACTAACTCTATAGAATTTGGTGATCAACAGATCGAAACATTTAGAGACCTGAATAAGTACTAAGCTTTAATAAATTATACAATTTCTTAATCTAAATATTATTTTAAGTGTATTTAATTTAGAACATCAATCACTAACATCTCAAATCTATGACTGGCGTGAAGAACAACTGAATGCTATATCAAAACAAATACAGAAAAGCATTGAATCAATTCAATTACCTCCTAAAGAGAAATGTGTAGATGTCGATAAATTTTATTGTAATCTTCCTGAATGGGGATTTGCGGCACAAATTCACCATCTAATGATCTGTCTATTGAAAGGATATTATACCAAAAGTTTGGTAATTCTTGATGTGGCGTTTACCAACTATTTCAAGCATTCAGATTTAAAGTGGGATCATTATTTTTATCCTATAAGTCAAACGTGTCAACCAAATCATACAGTGATGTATGAAATAAAGAACGAAAAATCATTTCCTTATGATTGTAAATAATTTCAATATCAATTTTGATTTTATCTTTTAATTCAAATCTATTATTCTTCAAATATTTTTCAACAAGAGATAAAATGTTTGATGAAGAGATTGATCTAATTGTTCAAAATTATTTCCAGATGATATCGCAAACTATTTACCAAAATCTATTGGGGAAAAATTGATTGCGTTGCATGCAGACCCAAAAGCATTCTGGTTAGGACAGTTTGTCAAATATATTTTTAGACCTAATGAATATATGGAACAATTAATCAGAGACGTCACAACTAAACTCGGATTACCGAAAATTTATGTCAGGTATGTCGCAACATTTTTTATTTAAATTTTTGTTCAAGTTATTCAGCTTTGTTTTGATTGAAATTCTAATTTCTACATAGTATTCAAATAAGAAGAGGTGATAAAGTTGGTACTGAGGCCAAAAGTCATAGTATTGACGAATATATGTTTTATGTGAATAACTATTTCAATAAGTTAGCACTGAATGGATATTCTGGAGAAAAGTCTGTATTCGTTGCTACTGATGACGAAACTGTTATGAAAGAACTGAATGATAAATATAAGGATTTCAAGTTCTTTGATAGCAAACTATATTCTGATATTAATGTGGATAACAATCACTATTCACCCCTTAATTTACAGTATACTTTCATTGATGTACATTTCTTATCGAGGGGTGACTATTTGGTGTGCACAATGTCTTCTAATGTATGAAAATGTGAAATATTACCAAAAATATTTCTGAACGTTAATCTTATTCTTCTATCAATAGATATGTCGTTTATCATATGAATTAATGCAAACAATTA
The DNA here is from genome assembly GCA_018873245.2 of Archegozetes longisetosus. Classification (NCBI taxonomy): domain Eukaryota; kingdom Metazoa; phylum Arthropoda; class Arachnida; order Sarcoptiformes; family Trhypochthoniidae; genus Archegozetes; species Archegozetes longisetosus. Next base: position 14,139,078 of record JAEMBT020000001.1, on the reverse strand, counting down.
GACCTAACTCAGCATTAAACTATCAATCATTAGATGTGCCCTTCCATTTCTGTTGTCAACCAATTCCTGATAGACAATTCAAATATAGACACACAATCAAATCAGATAACGATAAATTTGATATAGAAGTTGGAAATGTTGTTCATTTACGTGATCAATGGTGGAACATGGCTTTGGAGGGCAAGACAATGGATGGATTCTTCGAAGGTACTTTAGTGACGAATGAAGGATTTAAGAAAAATTGTCGATTCCCTTTATATAAAACAAAAGAAAAGCACCCTTTCTTTGAAGATAGATTCGGGTCAAATCGCGCATTTACATAGAAATAAATGTGCCAAATATTGACTAAACATTACATGGCGCGAAAATTCGCGAAAAAGCACATGAGACGCTCAAAACTTGAACATTTACGAACTGATGTCTGACGAGTACCTGAGCTCCACAAAGTCTTTCTCTGTGAAAGTACTCCATCAAAACTCGATATGATTTGAAAAAGTCTAAATTCTAAAAAATTTATGTGATGTAACACTTCGGTAGCTAATTTTCTAAATGTTATTTAAAGTGTATATCTCATTAATTCTGTAAATTTTCAATTTACCACTATCGATACCGATTTTGATTAATTAGCTTATCTCATGTATTTATAGCTGCATCTTAATTTTTATATAGCTTTTCACGAATTTTTGGGCCATGCATAACTCAGTCAACTTTTAGTACATTAATTTAGAGTGAATAAAACTATTGTGACAACTATCATCGTGATTTTTAAATAATTATTATGCACTCCATTTTCGAAAAATCTCGGGCTCCGTAAAATTTAGTTGATCTCCAAGAAATTTTTACCGTAGTTTAGTCACTTGCGGTAAATAAAATTTATGTATCTAATTCTTCGTCACAACTGTAGGGTAAAATGTTCCCAAGTTTGGCTTTAAAAATCTCGCTATATCAACAAAATGTCATTTCTTGAGAACTTAGGTGTTCCTCAGTTATATATCTGACTTTGAATTACAAAAAACCTGATTAATTTAAACTTATGACTTTTTTAAATATTTTTTCTGACAACATGTCTTCTGAGGACAGATGTTGCCCTAACATCGCGGTGCCTCGGGTTTCCTATGTATGTCGCAGTACTGTGACATCATTACTAGCAATTTGAACTACTGGTGACACTGTAGCAGATAACTAGAAATTAATTAATTAACAAATTAAAACTTCGAAAACAAGAGTTAACTTTGATTTGAAAAGCATCAGAGCTAATCTAGAATATATATAAAGCGTGGAAAACATTTTTGGAAGCTGTGACGAAGGGTTAAGCTCAGCCTAAGTTATAGTTTATGAATATAGAATGATTGTGCCTAAATTATCCAGCCGCTTTTTCCAATTTAGTCTGAACTTGATCATTAAAAGAATTAGGTTAGGTTCGATAAGATTAGTATGTGTTTGATAATAGTTTCATACAGTATAATAACAGGTGTAATGTGGCAACCAAAAGTGACTTTATAAACCGGAAGTTTCTTGTTGATTAAACCATATGTTCTCTAGTGGTCTTTGATATTTTATGAATAGATTAGTGGTAGGTACTTTCTAAAGTTGAGGCTCTCGATTGAGAACTTCTAAAAGAATGCCATTTCTCTAGATTCCTAAAAGCCTAAATTTTAATTAGTAGAAAGATCATTTATTAAAAATAATAGGAAGTTCGAAAATAAATAGAATTTTTAGATATTTAATTGTTAGAAACGGAAATTTCTGAGTTTCTTACTCTCGATCGAGAGATTCCCTAAACTTACATGTTAAAAGTTTAGTAAAATACAAAGTAAAAGAGACATTGATGTAGTATTTTTATTTCTACATTTGCTCATACAAGTATTGTTCTTAAATTGGAACGCTTGATAAAATTTGTTGATTTTAAAGCATTTTATTGTGTAGCACCATAAATTTCCAGATTCCCATACCAACCTTTAGAATAAACGTATTTTTGTGTTGAGAAATACAGCAAACTAAAACCTCCATTTTGAGCCACAGACCGGAGATGTGACATCTCTATTCACGTGGGTTTAGTATAATAGTTTAATGTTTACTTTTAAATGTTATGTTTAAAAGTCTCGATTTTTTCCACCCTCAAGGGTCAGTCGTGATTTGGTCTTTTCAGCAATTTTCTACTGAATAAAAAATTTTTTGAAGGATTTTTTAATCCCTTTTTGCATCTTTTTAAGTATTATTTCATTTTTGAACAGTACAAAGAAAATCATTTCATAGCTAATAGTGTTAGGATCTTCATAATTATAATTATAAATCACGGGAAACTAAAATGGAATAATCAAAACGGTTCCACGTCAATTCGGCGCCGACAATTCAGCACCAACATTCAGCACTTCGGCATTTCGGCGCTACGACAATTCAGTGCTGCGAAAATTCGGCGATACATTTCAGTGCGTAAAAAGGCAGCGCACGTTTATTATAAAATCATTTTAAAGAAAAACAGAGACCTCTAGACTATTAGGTGTTCACAGGAAATAAATTATTACCAAAAAGTGTACAAAATATAACACAAGTTTTGATTCCTGGATAAACAAATTTGTATTATATTATTAATATTTCATTATTTATAATCATATTCACATCAAATACAATTATTTTAAAAATCTTTTTCCTTAATTTAAATCAATCTTATTAAAAATAAACATTCTGTCACCTACAAGTATGTTTGCTTGTAATACTGGTTGAAAGTTAACACTTTTATAGATTGAAATTTGTGTCCCGTGAACACCTATTAATTTAGAGTTTCTGTAATTAGTTTCTGTTTTTGTTCTTTAAAATTATCAGTTTTTCTGAAATTTTCAAATGCGCTGAATTATCGCTGCGCTGAATTGTCGCAATGTTGAATTGTCGTAGCGCTGAATTGACGTGCTACCATTAAAACATTTGATCTTTGCAACACATTATATTCTTAGGGATTTTTAAGGTTTCTAAAACTCTTAAGTAACCAATATAAATAAGGCTAATATTCACATATAGATCCTATTATCAATATTTCCTAATAGATGAAAATACTCTTGGGAACCAAATCGGCCGTTCATTGAATTGAGATAAGCTTTTAATCTAAAGTATTGGACGGATTTTAATTAGAGTATGGTATGACTTCTCGAGTCTTGAGCTTCGACCGAGTCAAAAAATATTTTTATTGATTTAATCCCAATAATTAACCCTTAATTTTCAAAAGATTTTATGTTTTAATATTGACCGAAGAAAAATATTGTATAACTAGGTTAGGCAATGAATACTTAATGAATAATTTTTAGTTTAAAGTTTTTAAATGCTCAAAAAGTGCTTTATCAAAAAAATTGATTCGTTAAAGGGTCATTTTAAATCAAAGTAATTTTGTTAGATAAATTTAAAATTAAATTAAAAGCTTTTAATTATTGAACGGTTATCTCAAGTTAATGCATTGTATTGAATCTAAGTGCAAGTAAATAATTAGTGGTCAAATTTTTCCCTCATAATATATGGAATTCGAGAATTCTCGAGTCTCGGGACCAACATTTTTTCGATAACCATGCTCTAATTTCAATAGAATAAATTTCACATTGATTGACCTAATTTCAGTCGTCAATTCTAATCAATGAGTAACTTTAAAATCATATAACTCATAAAACTGTAGAAATGAATACATTGATCTTATCACAAAGATGAAATGAATTAATATTATTTCTTAACCTATTTCTTTTTTTAAATAAACGTTACTACAGCATTATTATTTGAAGAATTTGTGTGCAAACGGTATGCAAATGCTATTATGTTTGGGTTTACCTCTTTGGTTAGTTTATGGTCTCTACATAAATAGAGATAATTTAAACTAATGTTGTATTAGGATAATTTCTAGAAAGTTTCTAAAAATTTTTCAAAACCTGTTGAAATCTTGAATAATATTTTTAAAAATTAGTAAAACGTTAATTATCTTTAAGTAGAAAGTGTTTAACAAGCTCTCCTATTATCATTTGAGTTTCAAATTATCTTTTTAAATTATTACGGAGCATATTTATAATATAAATAGTACTTATTCTATTAATCATTATTACTCTTACTCTAAGCTTTGTCTTTTGCACGCGTCCCTCTAACACTCTATCAGATTTTACGTTGTTTTAAATCTATTATTCGTTCTCTAATCTTTCTGTGGGGAAGACTTATCGCCCTTGACTCTAAGATAAAAAAAGTTATATCACGTATGGGTCTCTGCAAGATCTATTACAATTTAGTTTAGTATTCAATAAATGAAAACACGTTAAATCCACATTACACATAAAAAATATTTACAAAATTAAACTTTTATTATCCTTTCCAACACCTGCAAATATATTAAACCTATTTACCGTTGAAAAGTACTCAACAAGAAGAATTCAACGATAATATACTATGCCTGATACTATACAATCGTTTTCAAATCTCCGGAAATTATTTTTTGGACGTTCTTTAGATACTATATTCAAGTCGGTCGGGCTTCTAGTTAAAAATATAGGCTCAAGTGAAAATTTGAAATTTTCAACTTTGATGAGCTATAATTCTGGATATAGAGATATTTGAGCCAAACAAAAAACAGGTATTCAATACTTTTTTAAGTGGTTTCGATTGTATTCATCAGAATTCTAATTCAATGATTGGGTCAATCTGGGCCAATGGTTCTAAGGGGGTTTCTAACCCCCTATCCCCACGTGTGATCATCGTTGGATTCAGTTCGTCGAGCTTAACATTTTGATACCATATTTGACCACTTCCAACCCTAACTCGACGATTTCTGTACAACTCCCGACGGGAGTGGCTGACCTCGCTAAGTAGTATATTATGGGTGAATCTTAGTAATCCCTGCTCGGGGTGTTCCTATTGACCTATATCAACGAGTCATATGTCGTTGGAAAGGTCTCGTCAAGCTGAGTTCAACGATACCATACATGATAACCTTTGACCTCGGTTTCACTGACGGGTGACCTTTGACCTCTGACCAAAATACTTAACCCCTACAACATATATATCGTTGGAACGGTCTCGACAAACTGAATGCAATGAAAACACTCATGCGATCTTGAGAATTTGAAAAATAAAACGAAAGTTTTCACTGGGCACTGCCTGTGCCCTCCCTTTGCCCTTAGAACGGGGCGAGGAGTTCAATACACCTTGATTTTCAATTAATCAGAATTCGAATCTGATTCTTGATTCGAATCGTGGAATGTATTGTGATAAAATGGTGGACGATGAGGAGTGAGTCCATCTAAATAAAGAGCAGGTCCAGGATAAAATTTAACATATTTCAGAAAATATTTAAATCTTTGACCATAACGTTACTTTTCTATTCTTAAAATGAGCAAATTTGCATAAATATTTAGAAATGAATTGATCAATGTATTTGTTTGAGCGATAAGATTTAATATTTTTTTAATTGTGCTCAACGGCTTTCAATATTTCGAGTGTGTATTTGTTTATCATCTGGACAGACAATATGAAAGCTGTGATTGACACTATAATGGTCAAACAAATAATGTTACCTAAGTGAAATGTACTTATAAACTGCAGCTGAATCGGTAACTAAGATTGAACCTGGCTAAAAATAATTCCTAACTAAACAGTCAGTAACCGATACTGTTCTATTTGGTACTCTAAACATGAGTGCCTATTTCGTTAATCTGCATGTCCCACCTACGACCCGAATATGTTTTTCTCCTTCTAACATACTGCTTCGTTTGTATTTACGATGAACAACATGAGTTTCGTCAATTTCCGCAAAATGACTGAATATTTTGCCATCCTCATCGTATAGACCTCCGATTTTACGTCCAGGTTGAGATAAGATGACCTCTTGAACTTTTCTGCAAGCCGAATACCAATCTTAAATTGTATTTTTTTCAGCATGACACACAATTGCCGCTTGTCGATTAGCAGGCTCAGCTACAAATGCTAATACAATAAGCAATGTTTCTCTTATTGAAAGTTTAGAGCTTTCAAGTATGTTCATGAAGTAGGAGTGAGATTTTCGACAAATTGGACAGCTATATATCTAATGCAATTTTTCTCTGAGCTTTAATAACAATGCATTCAGTATCAGAGTACTGAAGTACCATTAGCGATAAAAAGACTAAAGAGTAAATTGAAAACCGCATTACTTACGCTGTGGAAAGTAGACAAAGAAAATTATGAGTGTCTATACTTTCTCAGAAGGGTAAATTATACAAACACTATTTGATCTTATAGGGAGATGATATAATTTGAAAATCAAAACTATTATGTTAAATAGGTCTCAAGATCACATGAATGTTATCATTGAATTCAGTTTATCGAGACCGTTCCAACGATATATATGTTTTAGGGGTTAAATATTTTGGTCAGAGGTCAGAAGTCAGAGGTCACCCGTCGGTAAACTCGAGGTCAAAGGTCATCATGTATAGTATCGTTGAACTCAGCCTGACGAGACCTTTCCAACGATATATGACTCGATATAGGTCAATAGGAACACCCCGAGCAGGAATTGCTAGGGTTGACCCAAACTTCATTTACCTCAAATAACCAGAATATTGGTAAAAAATTCCCGAATAATCAAGCATACGTTGTTAGAAAATTCCCGTAGAATGCTGAATCAAACTTCAACTCAAGATGATTTAAATTAACAGAATTTTATCGCTCTGATTTTATATCTCTGATAAGACTTCAAAAATCTATAAAAGTTGTAAAAAGGAGAGTGCCAAATCCTAGGGGACCTTAGCCTAAAATAGCTTCCTGATAAAAAATAAATTTTTGAAAAGTTAGAGAATTTTTTACCTATATTCTGGTTATTTGCAGCAAATAAAATTTATATATTTAAAATTAGCATGCGCTATAGATTATTTAGATATAAAATGTGCTTCTGTCAAAAATCTGGCCACGTAAAGTCTAGTTCAACCAAATGTTTAAATTTCTAAATCTCAATTTTGCATAACTTTTTCAATAGATATCCGAAATACTTAAATATAGTACCAATTAAAGCTTTTTAGAAGTTATTTGGAATATTCTCACAAAAATAGACAATCATTCTTATATTCTAACTCTACTTAAAATTACATTTAATACATAATTCATGAGCAATTCATTAATATTTATCTATGTTTCTACATTTGTACCTAGTGACATACTCATGAATTATGTATTTAAAAATATAACTTTAAGTTTAATTAGGAGAATATAGAAATGATTGTCTATTTTTATGCGAATGTTGTTAAGGTCCGTAGTTTATTCATATAAAATTTCGTTCAATTAGAAAAATTAAGAGGTGTAAATTCCTCAAAAATTATGTTCTGAGATTTTTAGAAAGACTGTACATCCTTACGATGAAATGCCAACAAAATATGCCGCAATGGCATCACTGGTGCCTATGAACACTGATTTTGTTGACGTCTAGAATTTTGAGTTAAATCCATTGTTCAACGGAGTGACTTCCATAAAGTCAAACTACAAATATCTATTCGAAAACTTAGGTATCAATTGTTATGTTATAACTTTGAATCTAAAAACATCTTATTTTATCAGATTTTTATTTACGTTTAACAATGAAATCATAAGATAACCAACTCTGATATATAATTTCTATTATATGATCGTCAAAATTTTTGCTATATCTATTCATGTGATTCAATATCTTATCTATAACGCAAACTGGATCTATAAAATAGAAGATAATGTTAGCTACATAACGACTTAAGCATTATATTACTTTAATAATTTTTGACAGCAAAGAATATGAAAGTATTAGTGAAATACAGCTATATATGGTTTTTACGATTGAAATTATTAAGTAACTAGTGATATTAATGAAAAATATAGATTTATTAAGTTAATACACAATCAATACTAAAATATAACTAATTGTGTGAAGTCTACCTTCATTATTAGATCTTTAATTGGAATCATTATTGTTCATAAATGAAGAGTTTTAATGAACTATTATCTAAAAATTACAGATTAATAATTGTTTTCTCCTTATTGATAACTTATTATGAGCTTCGCCTATACGATAATAAGATATATTTTTCGAGAAAATATATCACAGAAATTCAAAATCAAATTGAGACTCAAAGGCGTATTATGGATAATATATCATCATCTGAAGAACAAAACTTATTTCTTAAATTAAATATTAAATTAAATCATTTTTTGCGTTTTGGAAACGAATATCAAAACTTCATTAATTCAATTATTTCTCATAAATCTCAAAATAATTCTGTAAAACTTGATGTTCAACAAATTGAAACTTTTAAGGACTTGAACAAGTAATAAAATTTAATAAATTATATAATTCCTTAATCTAAATAATTTTTTAAGTGTATTTAATTTAGAAATTAATTCACTAGTATCCCAAATCTCTGAATGGCGTGAGGAACAACTAAATACTATATCAGAACAAATACATAAAAACATCGAGTCAATACAATCGCCTGCAAGAGAAAAATGTGAAAATATTACAAAGATTCATTGTGCACTTCCTCCTTATGGGTTTGGTTCACAAATTCATGGTTTAATGACATGTTTATTGAAAGGGTATTACAACAAAACAATGGTAGTTATCGATCAGATTTTTGTTAGCTATTTAAAAGGATCAAATTCAACTTGGGATCAATTTATTACACCTATAAGTCAAACGTGTCAACCAAACAATAGTGTCAAATATGATGTAAAAGATCAAGACTCAGTCATCACATATGACTGTAATTAATTTTTGCATTACAGAACACTTTTAAATTAGAAATATCTGTCTTTTATTTAATTTTTAGTTGGCATAACCGAATTTTTGCCTGAAGGTATTGGACAAACTTTGAGTAAATTGCATGCAGATCCGAAAGCATTCTGGTTCGGACAATTTATGAAATATATTTTGAGATCTAATGAATATATGGATGACTTGAAGAGAAATGCAGAGAAAAAACTTGGTTTACCTCGTCTTTATGTTGGGTGATTAAAAACAAAAAATTATTTCAATTTTATTTATTTATTAATAGTACTCAATTCGTTCTATGACGACTAACTAGTCGCAATGACTAAAAATCAGGTAAGGGTACCTTCAGGTGGTACTCGGTGAGCGAAGTTCATTTCTCACTCTTCTTTAGGCTCCACCCACCAGTTCACAAACCACTCCCACTTTCTTAAAATAGCTAGAAATCAACCAATGAGTAGGCGAAGCATTGTCACCCTAACACCATTTAAGCCCCTCCCAATTTTATGTATCCACACTATATAGTTTTATATACATGTTATTCATACTTCCCAAAAGTTCATCTAACACTTCTAAACTATCAAAGGTTTATCTAAGTGACCCTAAGATTAACTTTAAAATCAAAGTTTAGGAAATTCGAAACTATTTTATATACATTTACACTACAGCCAGCTTTGATAAACTCTATAAATCTCTATTTACAACAATTATATTAATTTTATTCATATTTTTCTCGCTCGAAAATGTCATTAAAGGTGAAAGGCATGAACCTTTCAGGACCTTTGACATCTGTGTGCAAATGATTCACTAGGTCAGCGTCTTGTGTTGCCAGTCGGTGTCTTGTAAAAGACGGGCCAACAATGCAAGATAGCGTACTGTTGATGGAGTGGGAAAAGCTATAGGGGTCAGCAGGTCGCTTTGGACTATCACGCCCTTTAATCTCTTCATGCATCATTGTTTGCTCGCTGGCGCAGCACTGGAGAGAAGCACGAAAACGTTAGTGAGTCCATAGCAACGTAGAATTTCAGCAAACATGAATAACCTATATGTAGAACAATATAGTATGATTGAATGGTAGGGAGACGGGCTTGTGTGGAGTTAGGGTGGTGCCTAGACAATGCTCTGCCCACTCGGTGGTTGTTTTCTGGCTATTTTTAAAGAGGGAGCATAGTTTGTGAACGGTCGGGCGGAGCCTCGAGGGATGATGGTGAACTTCTCTCATCAAGTACTACTCTATGCAACTCTTTCCTTATTTTTATAGTCATTGCGCCTAATTAGTCGTCATTGACCCTCAATTCAATTATTCCAAATAGTGTTCAAATAAGAAGAGGTGATAAAGTCGGTACCGAGGCTAAAAGTCATAGTGTTGACGAATATATGTTTCATGTTAAGAACTATTTCGATAAGTTAGCACTTAATGGATATTCTGTAGATAAATTTGTATTCGTTGCTTCAGATGATGAAAATGTTATCAAAGAACTGAATCATAAATACAATGATTTCAAATTCATTGATAGTAAACAGTATTTCACAAATATTGAATTGAATAACAGACAATATTCATCAACCAATTTATTGAGTACAATGATTGACATACATTTCTTGTCTAAAAGTGATTTTCTGGTCTGCACAATGTCTTCAAATGTATAAAAATTTTTATTTTCGCTCAAAGTTTTCCTGAAATTTAAAAATATTTTTTATTCTATAGTTATGTCAATTGGCATATGAATCAATGCAAACATATAGACCGAACTCAGCATTGAATTATAAATCATTAGACTTGCCATTTATTTTCCACGAAGCAAAATCTCCTGATAGACAATTCAAATACAATCACAAAGTTAAATCAGACAATATTGAATTTGATATCAAAAGTGGAGATGTTATCCAACCATCGATTGATTTCAACAATATGGCCAAGAAAGGAGTCAAAACTGATGGATTTTTTGAGGGTTCATCAGAAACGACTAATAATTTAAAGAAAAATTTTTGCTTCCCCTTATATAAGACTATAGAAAAATATCTGTTCCACGATAGTAAAGAATAATATTTTAAAAGTTTAATGTTTAAAATATTTTTATCAAACGAAATGTTAACTTGTTGTAAAGATAAGTCTGACATAATTTGTTATCTGTATTTTATTCTAGCATCTCGTAAAATATTAATTGTTATAGATTTACTGTATACTCAAACGATTAAATCGTCCATCATATCAAACACTCTCTTCGAAACAAAGACGTCTTTCCATCTGTTTCAAATTGATATATGCAGTCAATGTTTATTGAAGGGACTGGCTAAAGTCTCGCATTAATACTAATGCTAATATTAAATTAAAAGAGTGTTTCAAAAATACTTGTACTAATATTCGTATTGCTAAATTAATCATTAAAAATTTTATCACTAGAGAGTGGATTTTCGGTTAGGTTAAGCTTCACCGACAACTATTACACTGACAGTCATCAAACCCACAATGGATACAGACGGATGGCTGTATAACGGGCTCGAAACGATCGTTATCATATAGTTAATTGATTTTTAAAGAGTGGTATTGAGTATTTCAAAAGTGAAGAACTCTTGATGCGTTCTTCTGATATGCTTAAGATTTATATTTCCAGAAACTGTGTACAAAAAACCTTTAAAATGATGTGCATATCATCGATGTTCATTAGTGAACCTATTGGAACGGAAGATGATATGCACATCATTTCAAAGGTTTCTGCATACAGTTTCCAGAAATATGTCCTAAGCATATAAGATTAATGCTTCAAGAGTTATCCACTTTTAAAATTGTGAAAATCATTCTTTAAAAATTAATTAGCTATATGATAACGAGTTCTAAATAAGATAGGTCCTTAAGGTGTCTTATTGATAGTTAACACTATGGGTAAATACGGGCTAATGGGTCTAAGGGGTTTCCCGACCCCACATTTTCAAGTGTAATACATCATTGGATTTAGTTCATCGAGCTCAACATTTTGATATCACACTTGACTACTTCCTACCCGAACCTGACCACTTCTGGCCACCGAGACCTAACCACCTCGAAAATGGATAAACCTGGCTTTATTAAGTTATTACCCAAGCCAAATCTGATTTAAACTAAGGTATAATAGGTTATGTCGCGAAGCGACATAACTTAATATTCCTTAGTTTATATCAGGCTTGTTTAAGTAACGACTCGAGAATCCAGGTTTATCCATTACTAGGTACTAAACCCAACAAAGATGTATATCTCAAGAACTACTTGAGATAATTGATCAAGTGAGATATCAAAATGCTCAGTTCGAGGTCCTGAGTCCAATGATATATCAATTGGTGGGGTCAGCCACTCTCGTTAGGAGTTGTACAGAAATGGTCAGGTTCGGATCAGAAGTGATCAAGTGCGGTATCAAAATGTTTAGCTTGATAAAATGATCCAATAATATGTCACACTTGGAGATAGGAGGCCGGGAACTCCTTTAAACTCATTAACCCGGATTCGCCCAACACTATATTACTTTTGAAACGATTTATTTTTAATTTTCAAAGCATAAGTATGATTGATAGATCTATTACACAATACAAATAAGTGTAGCGCGTCTCTAATGCTATCGCTTGAATAGTAGTTATTACAATTTTAAATGATCATAACTTTTGGAGGAATGGAGGTCAGCACTTTTTAACATCAGTTTTGAACATCATATGACGTGCCATTTATTTTGTAAAAATATTTGCGAAATTGGAACTTAGTTGTAGGACTCTTCCCATGTAAGTTTGAAAAGTACGACTAAAGTAGCATCACATAGATTTTGTCTCAAATGTCCTTTTGGATCAAAAGAAAATGTTATGTTCACTCGAAATTCTGCCTCATTTGAAACAATTCTCAACTATTGAAAGCGAATTTTTAAAATAATAGTTTCAAAAATATTAAACATCAGATGAAATATTGGATGAGGACTACAACCATTTCACATTTCGTTCGTGATTATTATGCTCGCACATCAAAACTTATACATCGAGAAAATATATGATGATAAGCCTTTGACCCGAAAGGCGTGGTCTGACTCTATAACTGTTACTTTTAAATTGAGGTCTCAGAGGGAATCAGCAAGAATTTGAAAATTCTGATGCAAGGAATCAATCTTTCATTATGTCTCTGACAGTAATTTACTTTTTATCTTATCTATATTCCTTACTCCAATGCTACTTCTTCCAAAGTTTGAATTTACTTTTATTTTGTGAATGCATTCTTTAATACCTATAGTTCTTTTATATTCAGCTTATTCTGTATCGGATTTTTAATAAATACTCGCAAATTTTTGCAAAGTATTGATGTCGTAAACTTTACGACTAAAAATAAACTAAAGGTCAGCAAAAAACAATACATTTGTTACATTTAAAAACTTGAGAAACTCTTTTTCACTTAATTTTCTTAATTTATGTCCAATTTTCTCAATTAATAAAATTAGAAAATGAGTAATATAGCGAAGAATTAATGCCATGTATATTAAATTTGAAGTTTAGAATTCCTCGTAAATCTGCGAATTATGAAGTTTTACCTCATAGATAATGATTGCGTAAACTTCGCACTCCCGAAAAATTAAGTTTGTTTACAATTAGACAAATAAAAAATGCAATGATCAACAATTAACGGTTAAAACTTGAAGTGGTTGGGAAGAGTTCAGGATATTATTTGCGCAGACAAATAAATAAAAACGGGAAAATCAGTATTTCTCTCGTTAAAAGCGAGACAAATGCAACAGTGAAGTACTATCCCTGATGATTATGAGAGATATTTAGCTGGGCGTGGATACAAATATACTATAACCTAAAGCGAGTCTAATACACTACCGCTCATAAGTATGAAAATAAGATTAAATTAACTCTATGTTTTGTCTTTGACTGAATATAACTAAGGAATTCGTTGATTTTAGCGGAATTTATCTTAAATTAATGCGTCATAATTTAGGATTAGAATGACAAAGTTATCGAATTTTATCACAATCTGAGTAAGGTTATAAGCAATCTAAAACGTTTTGTGACTTTTGAGATGCGGTCATAAGTAAGGAAATATTTTTATCTGACTGAATTAAAGCAAAAAAATTCATTTAATAATTCTTCAAAATTTAATAGAACAAAATACTAATTGAGTAAAGCACTTTAAAGCCAAAATATATTAATTTAAAACTAATTCCTTGAAAATATGGTCAAATTATGAGTTTGTTGAAGTCGAATGTCTTCAGATGCTCAGGATGAGAAGTAAAGCGAAACATATCAAACCATATCCGAAATGATGGGATGCAGTCCCTCATGTGCTTATAAAGCCGTAAAAAGCTGAACATTTTTGGAACCGTTCGTAATTCAACAATAAGTGGTCGAAAACGCTGTACAACAAAGCGAACTGATAACAATTTTAACAAGTTTGGTGAAAAACTGAAGATTCTGCTAAAGAAATCAAACAAGACCTGCAATCTTCAAATATCGATTTCAGTGAATCTACCATTAAGCGATGGTTAATAAAATGTATTTTGGTGGGATACCAGAAGAAACACATCTCCACCCAAACCGTCACAGAAAGCGAGCATTTTACCGCAATATTATCTTAATTAAGACCTTTTGACAACTTTTTCAGAAAATTCATTTTGGGCATAGTGAATATTGATTTAAAATGAATTTCCTGAAAAAGTTGTCAAAAGGGCTTAATTAAGATAATATTGCGGTTACTGCAAAATGCTCGTCTTCTGTGACGGTTTGGGTGGAGATATGTTCCGGTCTCTGGTATCCCACCAAAAAATACATTTCTTTTTACAACAAACATACACCAAAAAAACATACGTTAAATGGTAGATTACACATATGAGTGATACAGAAGGTAGAAGTTTTTATTATGAAAAGAAAGGGATGAGTCATAAAATTTTGATCAAAGTTCATGAACGGCATCCACAAAGTTTAGCGATTGTGATCGCGACCTCGTATGGCAGAAAATTCAGAGCAATTAAAGTGCCAAAAAATGTTAAAATCAACTCAGATTATTATATAAAATGCTCTCTGAAATCTATTCATTAAATAATTAGAACCTAGCATGAAGACGGCCACAATGTCACAACTTTGTTCCCATAAGAGTTAGAATTTATTTCATTTCTCGGGTTAGGAAAGCCAAAAGTTTGATGGGATTGAGAGCAAAATATGGGATAAAGCTCATACCGAAAAGAACATCTCGTAAATAGCCCTGACATGACCGATAGGTTCCGGTATCTTTGTTTAGTTAGAAGAATCGAAGTGTCATTATCTCCCATAAGATGTTGACGAGCTTTGAAAGTTTAAAAAGCAGGAGTGACGCAAGCATTCGATAGTCAATATTCGTAGGGCGACCAAGTGTCGCGCATTGTGCAGAATTGTCCCGCATTTAAGAGTTGTGTCCCGCATCCCGCACATACCTTTTGCGGGACTGAAAGTCTCACATATTTTAAGATTTATTTTAAAAAACTTCGACTGTATGTTTTTCTTTAATGCAAAGATGCAATTTTGTTGTCAACATGTTTCTTATCTTAAAATATGTGGAAGTATTTAGATAAAAAGAGTTTTAATCTGTTTATCCGATACCTTGTTTTCATTTACATTGTATGTGACTTACAAAGTGCAGTTCTCAATCAAATCTTTAGTTTATATTTCAAATAATTGCTATTTCAAACTGTGATTTGTAACTTCAATTAGATTAAAACTCTTAGAAAAGTTTTATAAGAGAGTCGAAATTTTTTTGTCCCACATTTAACATTCTTTGACTTAGTCACCCTAAGTAGTATGTTGATAGTTTGAACGTCTCGTTAAACCCTTCATTCGTCCCCATCTTTCATCTTTATTTGTTCTTATCGGTAGAATGATAAGATAGCCAAACAACTGTTATATTTACTTTGCACTTTACGACCGTCGTAAACTTATATAGATATTAATATATGTGTTAACTTACCATTTCGCCGAATTTAGATACAGTCCGTTTTTAAAAACTAAACTCAGATTTTGCAGTTAATACTCTATCGCTTTTAGAAATGTGAGTCAAAGGTGAAATTGCTTACTCATTGACTGAAATTTGAATATATCAAAATAAACCTTTAATAATGAACTATAATCTTACAAAGTATTTCAGAACTTTGATCCTACAAAGTAGTTTAGATATGTAAAAATAAATTTATAATTAACCAAAACATATGCTGAAAGTGCTGACCATTATTTTTTAAACAAAGTTCAACTCTTTTAATCATATTTTCTGAAATCTTTTTAAGTGTTTCAGAACTTATTTTCTCTATTTCATTTCTTATATTTGTCTTTAACTCTTCTAATGTTTTTTGGGTTCGAGCGGTACACTTTTTTTTTAGATGAGACCATAGTAAATGAGTTTTCAAAATAAAAATTCTTTCTTTTGTTGTGAACACCTTTTTATGATTAGAAATGTTTTTAATTCAAAATCAATGACTAAGCGATCAAATTATGTTTTTATGTTTTAAACTTTACTATTCATTGAGTGCTTTACGCGCGTCTCTTCGACCCGTGCCCGCAGGACGTCTTCAAGGCTGCAGTTGCACGATTTGAATCGATTAAACCACTGTTGCACTATCGAACACTGATTACTTGGCCGTAGGTCTCATTGATGTTATTGGCGGTCACTGTTTCATTTGATCCCCGATTGAATTCTATAACATACACTGCTGTATGTGCACCTTATCGGTAATGTTATCACATATCTTGTGCATACAATTGACAAAATTTTTTTCGATAATATATTAAACACAAATATACACCTATGGACAACCAGAAGTTCCGTCGGAAAATCGCTATAACTTTTAATTGGCTTGATCGATTTAAATTTTTTTAGACATTTTTGCTAGAATAAAACATAGTTTTTTAAAAATTGGTTTTTTCCAAAAAACGTTGCATGTTAGATAAGAATGAAGGCTAAAACATAAAACATATTTTTTAGTTAAAAAATGAATTGAGAAATATTTTTATTAAAATTCAAAAATAAAATATTAATAAATACAACTAATGTCTGCAAATGTTAATGTAAATGTTAATGTAAATGTTAATGTAAATATCCCAAATTCTTCTTTTATCATCGGAGGAAATCCTAAACTCATCGATGGATATAATCCGAGACCAATCAACTAAATTCCAATCAGAAAATTGTTGACTGTACTGTAAATGTCTTTGCTTGTGGGAAACTCGTAGCACTTCTCTAACGGCTGCGTCTGACCCCTATTTAAAAACAATTATCAATAACGTTTCAATCTATAATTACTGTTTACTTCTGAGAGACGCCTTCTTAACCCTTCGTCACAACTGTGGGGTAAAATATTCCCAAGTTTGACTTTTAAAATCAATCAACAAAACGTCGTTGCTTCTTGAAAATTTAGGTATTCCTCAGTTATATATCTGACTTTGAATTTAATTTAGAATTATAACTTTATTTAAAAAATTTTCTGGTGACATGTTTGGCTGAGGACAGAAATTCCCAATAACATCGCAGTGCTTTGCGTTTACCATATGTGTCGCAGTGCTGTAATGTCTCTACTATCAATTTGAACCACTGATGACGCTGTAGCAGATAATAACTAAAAATTAATTAATTAGTAAATTTAAACTTCGAAACAAGGGCTAACCTTGATTCTCAAAGCATTCAGACTAACCTAGAACAGATATCGTGGTGTTAATACGTTTTCTTGTTGTGACGAAGGGTTAATGTTCGATCACTAACTGATTGGATTCGTTGATTTTCTTAAATTTCTGGTGCTTGCCTCAATCTATTGATGTCTGACCATTGGTTGTGAAGAGCAACAGTTTTCAAGAGCTCATCGTCCTCTTAATTAGTTTTTCGATGAGATTTTCCGACATTTTGAGGAAGAGTTAAGAAAATCTCTTCATTTTCATTGATTCTTTTCCATTTTCTAAATGTTTTTTTTCTGAAATTCCTATTGAAAATCAATAAATTAGAAATTGATTTCGATATGTATTTAAAACTAAATTCTTACCAACTTTCCAAAGAAATACTGATTTTGGAGTTCCTTTTGCTCTTAATTTGATGAGTCTTCGAAATTTCAGTTCTCTTTCTTCGAGTGTTAAACCCATTAATACAATTTTATTTATAAGTTCAATTAATATTCGATTTATTAAAAAAGAATTTCTTTCGAATGCAAACAAAGCTTTGATCACATTTTCAATAAATAACGTCTAAATTTGCATGAAATGTGTCGATTTTTATAAAATTTTCATGTATTTTATTTCGACTCTTATATTTATTTTAACTTGTTGATTTTTAAATTATTACTCATGTTTTAGAAACTGGGTTTTATCTTAAAGTTTTTCCGAAAAATAAAATGAAATCGATCAGCCGATAAAAAGTTATAGCGATTTTCCGACGGAAATTTTGGTTGTCCATAAGTGTATGTTCTTTCAAATAAGAAATGGAAACGATCTTTAAACAATTGAAATCTATTCAAACAACATTGCCGGAAAGTCTATGGAATTCTGCCTAATTTGGTACTCGGGATCTGATGATATATTTTAATAGAGGTCTTCAGCCTGATCAAAATTGCCAATTGGTCCACCTCCGTACAACTTATAGTTTAAGCGTTAGATGGCGTTAAAGTTTTAAAATGGGATAAAATATAGATTTATTCGGTGGATATTAAAGATATTGAAAAATGGTTTTTATATTTGTAGTCAGTGCTAAATTCTACATCGAAACCATATATCATATATTCAAAAATCTTAAAATCAAAAATCGAAAAATTCGACACAAAATCCGAATATCTCGAAAGCTATTCGATATAAAAAATTTTGATTTGATATTCGGATTCAGCATTTAAAAATACGTATAGATCCGTTTAAAAGTGAATTTATAAAAAATATAATGTTCAGCTTGAATAATATAAAAACCATCAAATATGTCTTCACATAGTGAAAACGCTACGGTCTACAGAGTCGGCCCTCAGGGCTCCTGTGATTCCTCAACATGCTACTGGGATGGCGGACAACGAACAGCGTCAAATTAGGTCTTCCAGCGGTACCCAATTTGATGATCAGGCCAGGACCGCTGGAATGGACCCTGGCCGAAATTCTTATACTTGCTCTTGTGTTCAGTGTCTCAGAACTGTCGGTTGTTGTGCGCACATATCGACAGTTCCGTGGTATCTCGGGTATGCACGACATCTGCCCAAGATTCCAATTCCAGCAGAATTTCTGAATGATATCTGCGTGGATTTGGAGGAACAAGAGTAAGCCTCGGCGGCGACCAAAATGGGGAGTCTGGTGGGGGTGGAAGGTGGAGTCCCCACCAAAAAATACATTTTACATCGTAATTAAATATGTTATCATATTTAAAAATACATGATAGGCAGTGTTCGAAAACGTTCTTTCACGTTATAATTTCATCCTTTAAAATACGCGAGAATTAAATTGAAATCCTTATATTTTATGCGAACAACTTAGCCATAAAATCTTAAAATCAGATAAAAAATTAAGATCCATTACTTTATAATGAAGTTTTTGGAGTAAATAGAGTAATTCAATTAATAATATTAGCAACATTCTTAGCTTACTGTAAATGAGTTGCAGCACATTTTTGCTCTTCAAAGCAGTGCCGTAGCCGAGAATCAAGCTAAATGAGAGCAGGATTCAACATTTTATATTTCTCTATACGAAAAAATCAATAGATAGGTTCACTTGTTTTTCACCTGTGATTCGGCGAAATGCAAATAGGCAAAATGGGAACACGACGAGATGCATTAGGCGAAACGGCTCATAACTAATTCATGTGGCACAATATCTTATCTGTATTACTATGAAAACATAATAAAGAAGAAAGTTTACTAAGTTATTTGATCAATAATAGTATTGCTCTAGTAAATTTTAACAAATGAAGTGATACTAACGTTTATGAAACATATTTATATATGACTTTTATAATTTAAATTATAGAAATAATCAGTGGCAATAATTTAAAAAATTTATAAGCATTTGATATTATTATTCTTTCATTACTAAAATATAATTATTTGTGTGAAGTTTATCTTTATTTTCCGGTTCTTAATCTGAATTGTTATTAGTTCAAAATGAAACCTCTTAAACAATTATTATCTCAGAATTTCAAACTGATTATCGTTTTCTCGATTTTGATAATTTATTATGAGTGGCGCTTATATAATTATAAGAGAAGTTTTTCAACAAAATATATCACAAAATTAAAAACCAAAGTGAGATTCAAAGGCGTCTTCAGAATAATATTTCATTATCTGAAATACAAAACTTATTTCTTGAATTAAATACTAAACTCAATGGTTTGTTGCATTTTGGAAGCGAATATCAAAACTTCGTTAACTCAATCATTTCTCGTGAATCTAATGGTAATCCTATAGAACTTGATGACCAACAGATCGAAACTTTGAGGGACTTGAATAAGTAATGAAGTTTAAAGGAGTTGATAGTTTCTATATTGAAATTAGTTTTTTAAGTGTATTTGATTTAGAAATTAAATCACTAACATCTCAAATCTCTGACTGGCGTGAAGAGCAACTGAATGATATGTCAAAACTGATAAAGCGAAGAATTGAATCGATTCAATCGCCTCCTAAAGAAAAATGTGATAATATTAAAAAATTTACTGTCGCATTCCTCCTACTGGGGTTGGTTCACAAATTCATGGCTTAATGACATGTCTGTTAAAAGGATATTACACAAAAACAATGGTAGTTATTGATCAAATTTTTAAGAGCTATTTAGAAGGATCAAATTCAACTTGGGATCAATTTATTTCACCTATAAGTCAAACGTGTCAACCAAATCATAGTGTCAAATATGATAAAAGGGATCAAGATTCAGTCATCGATTTCGCTTGTAATTAATTTCAATACCTTCTTAGATTTTACTTATAATTTTAAATAATTTAGAATATTTTTTCCTTCAAATTTTCAATTAAGAGATAGAATAATCGATAAAGAGGTTGATCTTATTTTTAAAAACTATTTTCAGATGATATCGCAAACTATTTACCAAAAACTATTGGTCAAAAGTTGATTGCATTGCATGCAGACCCAAAAGCATTCTGGTTCGGACAGTTTGTCAAATATATTTATGGGCCTAATAAATATATGGAGCAATTAATTAGTAACATCACAACTAAACTCGGATTACCGAAACTATATGTCGGGTATTTATTAAATAATTTTTTTGGTTTGTCATTCACCTTTATTTCAATTCAAAATCTAATTTTGATGTAGTATTCAAATAAGAAGAGGTGATAAAGTTGGTACTGAGGCCAGAAATCATAGCGTTAACGAATACATGTTTTATGTGAATAACTATTTTAATAAGTTAGCACTGAATGGATATTCTGGAGAAAAGTCTGTATTCGTTGCTACTGATGACGAAACTGTTATGAAAGAACTGAATGATAAATATAAGGATTTCAAGTTCTTTGATAGCAAACTATATTCTGATATTAATGTGGATAGCAATCACTATTCACCCCTTAATTTACAGTATACTATCATTGATATACATTTCTTATCGAGAAGTGATTATTTGGTGTGCACAATGTCTTCTAATGTATGACAATTTGAGGTATTGTAAAAAATATTTCTGAGCTTTAAACTTTTTTTTCTGTTAATAGTTATGCCGTTTGTCATATGAATTAATGCAAACAATTAGATCGAACTCAGCACTAAATTATCAATCATTAGATGTACCCTTCTATATCTGTTATCAACCAGGTCCCAGTAGACAATTCAAATACAAACACACAATCAAATCAAATAACAATAAATTTGATATAAAAGATGAAAGTACTGTTCATTTGCGAAACGATTGGTGGAACATCGCTAGGGAGGATAAGACAATGGATGGATTCTTCGAGGGCTATTTAGAGGGGTATAAAGGGTTGAAACATTTTCCTTTATATAAAACAAAAGAAAAGCACTCTTTCTTAGAAGATACTTTTTAATGAAATTCTTGGATATTGACTAACTATTCCTATCATTTAATTGCAATAAATTATTTTATGTAAAAATTTATTTATAAATTTTCAGATAATTTTCAAATGTATAACTCATAACCATATAGTAATTCCAGGTCTTTGTAGACTTCTTTCTGCCACAGATTTCGACTATGAACCTTGTATAAAATTTTTCCCGTTGAACTAGACTTTACGTAGCCAGAGATTTTCAACATAAAATTTGTATATAAATATACTATAGCTCAAGCTGATTTCAAATATATAAATTTTATTCACCGCAAATGACCAGAACATTGGTAAAAAAATTTCCGAATAATCAAGTATATAGAAAATTTCCGTAATATAAATTTATGGAATCAAATTTCAACTCAAAACGATTAAATCTAGCGCAATTTTATTGTTCTGATTATATATTTCGATGAGACTTCAAAAATTTTTTAAAATATTGAAAAAATGAGATTTACAAGATCTGCGGGACCTTGGCCTAAAATGGTACCCAGTTCAAATATATTTATATTTTGAAAAGGTCTTGACAAGGAGAAAAAGATTATGAAATAACTTAGCTTTATGTAAAATTCCTCGCTTGATATAATCTAATACTGATATTATTAGCAATAAATCATTAATAACCTTTTAATAATACTATAATAGTTATTATTGAGACATTATGTTTACTGGCTTATTTTAGCGGGGTTAGTTTAACCCGATACGGAGAATTTCCAATAATTGACGTAAATGGAATGGATATCCAGTTAAACCGTCGGCTTTCGACCAGCTAAGACGAACAGTTTGTCTTATTGAACCTACTGAGCATAGCCTGAGTGATGCTTAGTCCATCCCCAGTGGCGCATCCAATGACGCATTTAGGCGTGACGTCATATTTTTTGGCCTAGAACTTGGCTTACGTTTATAAACTACATACGTGCCATCACCGCGAAAATGCGGTTTTATGAAACTGTACGGATCCATTCCATTTAACGTCAATTATTCAAATTTTCAAAATATAAACTGGGTACCATTTTAGACCAACGTCCGCAGATCTTTAAAAATTTTTAAAAATATTGAAAAAATGAAAGTTTCAAGTCTCATCGAAATATATAATCAGAACAATAAAATTGCGCTAGATTTAATCGTTTTGAGTTGAAATTTGATTCCATAAATTTATATTACGGAAATTTTCTATATACTTGATTATTCGGAAATTTTTTTACCAATGTTCTGGTCATTTGCGGTGAATAAAATTTATATATTTGAAATCAGCTTGAGCTATAGTATATTTATACACAAAGTTTATGTTGAAAATCTCTGGCCACGTAAAGTCTAGTTCAACCGATTTCCATTTAATTCCCTCGTATTTCAAGGGTGAAATTGTAAGGATCTTTAGAAGATGGACAACGACAGCTGACTGAGTACCTAAACATGTCCGCCAATTCATCGAGTGTTTGCCGCGGGTCTTCTTCGAACAGTGCTCGCAGGACGTCTTCGCTCACCACTAAAGATCGGGAGGTCTTCGAGGCTACAGTTACCCGATTGGAATCGATTAAACCACTCCTGGCACTATCGGACACTGATCACTTGGCCGTAGGGTGGCCACATGTCCTCCTTTAGGGAGGATAGTCCTCTTTTGACAAATTTTGTCCTCTGTCCTCCTGGGGGTCAGAGGAGGACAATACAATGTCCTCCTTTACAAAAAGCATTAAAATTTTCTGAGACTGTAATTATTTTTTATGTTTTGTATGCAAAAGTCAAATAATGCCCTTTTGGTAGTCAAAGATACTATATTTTCGCATGTATATACATTATATAGGGAATAATTAAGAGCTTTATACATAAGTATATTGCAATCATACGTTTGACTTATCAAATAAATGTGATGTAGTTATAAAAATTTTAATCAAAACAATCCCTCTTTTTAATTGTGAATCACGATGTCTCAGAAGAGGAGCAAAAGTATGTCTAATTATACCAAAAGATAATGTGTATTTATTGAAAAATGGTTAAGTAATGATAAGTACAAATTATGATTATCCCGAAAAGACAATCATAGTGTTAGATGCAATTTGTGACACTTCATTTTCGATCGCTAACAAAGGAGTCACTTCTCTCAACAATCATATAGAAGAATAAGAAATATTCATTTAGACACAAATTTATTAAACTAAATATGGGAATAAAAAATAAAAATGTCCTCCTTTTCGATTACTCAAGTCCTCCCATATATCAGTTATGATGTGGTCACTCTACTTAGCCATAGGTCTCATTGATGTTATTGTCAGCCACTGTTGCATTTGATCTCCGATTGAATTCTATAACACACACTGCCGTATATACACCTTATCGGTAATATGGTCACGCATCTTGTACACACAATTGACAAAATTTTTTTCGATAATAAATTAAACACAAATATATGTTCTTTCAAATGAGAAATGGAAACGATTCTTAAATAATATAAATCTATTCAAATTTCATGTTACAATTTCATCCTTTAAAATACGCGGGAATTAAATGGAAACCTTTATATATTCAAAAATAATGTTGTCGATAAGCTCAGGTTGAGCCAGGGCTAACCCATGCTAGCCTAGACTTCAGGCTCGGCTAGAGGAATATTTTTGAATTTTAGCCTCAGGCTCAGTGATTTTTAAGTCTAGGGTCAGCCTATTGAGCTCGATAAGCCTGCATATAAAATTTGACTTAAATTCATAGTAATCTGATTTTTTTCCATTAGTTGAGTTTCTTATTGCACAGTATAACTAAGCCTTATAATAAACAAATGAATCACTATTTTCCTGCCTTTCAGTGCTTATTTTAAATATTTTATTCATAACAGCAACAGGTGTCCAGGTGAACTAATTCTCTCAGTAGCTGGAATATTAATTACTAAAAGATAAAACCGATTATCAGATAATTCAATAAGAAGTGTGTGTTTCAATTCGTCTTACAATAACTTAGATCGAATTACATATTCTTCTTTGCATTTTATTTTACTTTAATTTTAATATTCAAGTTGATATCGAAACTGTAATGTTTATATTATTTTTTGTTTATCTTTGATTATTACTAATGTTCGTGTTGCTTTTTGTCTTATATTGTAAGAGTGGTTTTCATATAGCGAAATAACTTCCAGCAAACCAAAACCTCCATTTTGAGCTTCAGACCGGAGATGTGACATCTCTATTCACGTGGGTTTAATATAATAGTTTAATGTTTACTTTTAAATGCTATGTTTAAAAGTCTAGATTTTTTCCACCCTCAAGAATCAGTTGTGATTTGACCTTTACGGCAATTTTCTACTGAATAAAAGATTTTCTGAATGATTTTTTAATCCCTTTTTGCATCTTTTTAAGTATTATTTCATTTTTGAACAGTACAAAGAAAATCATTTCATAGCTAATAGTGTCAGGATCTTCATAATTATAATTATAAATCACGGAAAACTAAAATGGAATAATTGAAACATTTCATCTTTGTAATAAATTATATTCTTATGGATTTTTAAGGTTCCTAAAATTCTTAAGATCCAATATAAATGAGGCAAATATTCACTTATAGATTAAATCCTATTATCAATATTTGCATATAGATGAAAATACTTCTGAGAACCAAATCGGCCGTTCATTGACTTGAGATAAGCTTTTTAATCGAGAATACTGGAAGGATTTTAATAGAGTAAAGTTCACATTAATTGACCTAATTTCAGTTGTCAATTCTAATCAATGAGTAAATTTAAAATCATGTAACTGATATGCAGATATGAATTCTGATTTTAAGTCAGTTTTACATTCTTTTAAAATAGTATGTTAAACAGTTATCTCTAAAACGCTTTATATTTTATGTAATGCTTTACTAAGGCTTTCAACGTTATCATTGCATTAACGTTTGTTATGAAATGCGGTGAATATTTTAAAAGAATAACAATTCAGACCTATTTTGTTTATATAAGACATGTTAAAAAACTTGTAAAGAGAGTCAGTCTTTGGGTGGAGGCCTCGAGAAGAGGACCTCTTTATGTCTCTGAGTGAAAGTGGAAAAGTTTTAGAAAGTAGTAAAAATCTTTTAATATGTGAAAACCTTTAAATAAGTTTATAACATTTTTATCTATCAATCAAATAATGAAATCGCGTCTAAATCTTATGTTATATTTCTTTCATATATTTGTTATTAAATATTATTTTAAACACTTATAATTTTTTAAGAAAATAAAAGATTGCAATCAAAGTCTAATATTACTATGATTTTAATAGAATATTTGTTTCGGAATTCTGGGTAAATAGTTAATTTTAGTCCCCAGTTATGCGTTTAGGTTTGAGCTCGAACCAGAACGGCATAATATAACTCACAAGACATGTATCTAAACTGTAGAAATAAATATATTAATCTTATTAGAAAGATGAAATAAATTAATATAACTTCTTAATCTATTTATTTTTTGAAATAAACATTACTACTGCATTATTATTTGAAGTTTTGTGTGCAAACGGTATGCAAACGCTATTATTTTTGGGTTTACTCTGTGGTTAGTTTTTGGTCTCTACATAAATAGAGATGGTTTAAACTAATATTGTAATAAGATAATTTCTAGAAAGTTTCTAGAAATTTTTCAAAACTTGTTGAAAATTTGAATAATATTAAAAAAATTAGTTAAACGTTAACTATCCTTAAAAAGAAAGTGTTTAACAAGGTCTCCTATTATCATTCGAGTTTCAAACTATTTTTTTGAGTTATTGCGGAGCGCGCTTACAATATAAATAATGTCTATTTTATTAATCATAATTACTCTTACTTTCTAAGCTTTGCTTTTTGCACGCGTCCCTCTAATAGTCTATCGGATGATTCAATTTTTTAAATCCGATTTATTCATTCTCTAATCATTCTGTGGGGAAAACTTCGTTCTTGACTCTGAGGTAAAAAAGGTTGTATCTCGTATGAGTCTCTGCAAAATCTGTAACAATTTAATTTGGTTTCCAATAAATGAAAAGATACGTTAAATCCACATTATCCATGTTGTTGTTGTTATGAAAGAAAAATTACTACAACTTTATTATTTGAGGAGTTTTATGCAGGGTGACCAGGTTTTACTGAGTCATTTTCTGGACTTTGAAAGTATAAGAGGAGATCAAGTTAAATACACCAGAGGAAAATTTCAAAAACTAAAGTGTTGTATCGGATATAGCAGTAATTTTTTAAATCAAAGTTTCAATTGCTTTTGAATGAGAAATTATGGCGAAAATTAAATTATTGAAGATATTTAAATCAACTTTTTGAATATCTATCGTTAGAATTAGCATCCTTAAGTAGTCTAGGGTTTTGGGATACGAATACTTTAAATTCATTAAATGTCATGGAAAAGTTGGCTTTAGAGCAAATTTCAGCCTTAACCATTCAAACATTCAGACGATTTCTCTCACCAGTCCAGATATTCTTCGTTACGCTGAGAACTCGTTCTACAAAATTATTCCCAACAGGAACGTCATAACAGTTTCGATCATTTTCAGTAGATTTGGTTTGTTCGATTGTTTGTATATCAACTTTGATGTCAAAGACTATAATGCGTCACTTGAATTTGGGAAAAGAATAGTCATGAAAAGATTTCCAACTTTCACTTACATAAAAAGATCCCAAATGGTTTTTATATTTTGCTTTTCTAACCATTAAGCCCCAAGAGACTCAACATGATGTTTGGAAAAAATGAAGATCTTAAGTGTGATAAGTTTTTTCGCTAACTTTTCATTTGAGTCTCATGAGGCGTCATAATTAAAAGTAGTTTTGAAAATTCATTTTCATTACAGATCCCAATACAATAGAATTATAAAGTAGTTTTATAACAGAATAATATGAATCAACACTTTTAGTGAAAAATTTTGAAAATGCTTCAATGGTTTTCTAGTAATAAAATTTTTAAAACATTAAGTATTTTTATACTTTAAAAGCTTTTAGGAACTTTAAGAGAGGTTAAAGGTAAAGGTCATACGAGGAACCATATATTATTTTTAGCCTGAAAATCAATATAAAATCTTGGTTTAATCATAAGATCCCGGTATGGAGGTGTTCCAATGGTTTCACGCGCACGTATAATATAGCGTTGGACTCGGCTCAATTAACTGTGTTCATCGATACATTAGACACTCGATATTTTGAAACAGCTCATTTTGAAATACCATCTATTTTGAACTTCTAAAATTGTCCTGTCATTTTTCCATCAGGAATAATGTTAATAACATCGCTTATTTCGAAATACACAGTAGTTTGAACCGATTTGAACATCAGTCTATATTATTGTGTTCCTCTTTATTTTGAAATATCTATCGAATAGTTTCGAGATATAACACATCAAATTTTCACACAAGTCATTATTATTAAGACTGCTGAGCAGTTCAAGTTCCATAGATTCGTGGACGAACCTCAAACTGAACCCCAATCTAAATAAAATCTTAGTGTTAAAGTTTCAGGTATTGCATTTTGATTAAAATCTTTATTTCAGACTTTTTCAATATACCAGCTATCTTGTAAACTCGCTATTTCGAACAAAATTTGTTGGCAGAAGTGGGTTCAAAATAATGAGGTTCTACTGTATCACACTTAGGGTTTAGTATTTCCAGTTAAAATCCATTACTGGTAAAGATGGAATATTTGGGACCCATTAAATATTGTAGCCTTATTATATACCAATTCAGGCTTCGGGTTTCAGGTCAAAATTCATTTGTGGTAAACATGGAGTATTCGGAGTCCAAAAAATATTATCTTTTTCATTGGTATATAATAAAAAGGTTACAATATTTAACCCTAGAATAGTATTTCAGATTGCACGATATAATATCGCGTATAAAAAATATCGTCAGACAAAATACCTTTAAATTGTAAAAAATTATAAATTAAAAGTATGAACTTCTGTAAAAATATGAATTATGCTATAGTTGTGCACAATTGGCATCAGAGGCATTCAAAACGGATGTTCTGATATAAAAGGAACTTCTTTAATAAAAAATAATCACAAACGATGGATAATCGATAAGAACAGAAAATTATATGAAAAATAAATAATTACATGTTATAAAATACATGTTGAAAATGAATGATTTAAACGTAATAAAAACTATAAAACATACTAAATAAAAACTAACTGATTAAAATTTTAAAACGAAATGTTATTAGCAATTCCAAGCAAACATTACAAGTGACATTACAAGCTATTCAAAAACACTAATTCGATATTCTGTCGCTCGAATTTTTATCGCGCGATATTATGTCGGGCGATATTTTTGAGAAATTTTGTCGGCGATATTATGTCGCGCGATATTATATCGTGTTACCAGTATTTCATAGGTCAAAATGACTCAAAGGTCTATAAAAACTGTTATAATTATTTAATGCAATTTCTAATGTTAATAAAGCTGATAGTATTTTCAAATGAGTATATTTAGATCGTATTAAGTAATAAATTAATTATTTACAAATTTTATGTTTAAATTGAATCGTTTTTAAAGTTAGTTCTATTTGAGTTTAGGCGATAAATTTGTTAAGAAATCAGTTTTCACTCAAACCTTAAACTGATTACGTCAAAGATGACGACCCTAATAAAATACAATACACGTTAAATGTTATATACCCTAACCCTTATGATAGCATATTTTCCAAATCAATCGATGGGTTAAAAGGACTCTATTTTACTGAAATTGTTAATCAAAATCGTTTTACTGCTTAAGGGTTAATGGGTCCCAAATACTCCATGTTTACCAGAAATGTATTTTAACCGGAAACTCTAAACTCGAGTCATACTTGACCCAGTCACGTGACCTTTAACCTCGTATACTTGCCTCCATCGACCGTACCCTAACAAGTAGTATATCGTTGCACTTAGCTCGATGAGTTTAGATCATTGATACCACATTTAATCACTTTCGATTAAATTTCACAGTATATCCACAATGAAATCACATAAAGACTAAATGAATGTTGACGTTTCCATATCTGATTCTTGTTACTTTAGTTATGTTATTGTAAGGCTTCCTAGTGTTACCAGAAGACACTAAGGGAGTCTACCTAAATAGCTCATAATAAGTTCTAAACAGAGCTTATATCAAATTGACTCTGTTCATTCAATGACAAATTTGAGAAAGCGCATTTAGTCCGATTTGTGATTTTGTGAGGTCGGGACTCATTTAAAGATGAGGCTCGAACCGGAAATCCATTAAAAGCCACAAGTAAAGACTTGGTTGCCCTGGTCCGAGAGGGGGTCCAAAAGGATCCAAGATACATTGAAAATTAGACCCTTATCAGTCAATACAATTTTGTCAATATTTGAATGTCAGAAAAGTCTCGAGCCATTAGATTCCTCATTCATATCAGATTTTCTAATATGTGAACGGGTTAGAATTCGTCGAGCCACCCTGAAGATGTTATCCGTTCCAGCTTTTGAGTATTGAATTTAACTCAAAATCCTAGACATCAACAAAATCAGTGTTCATAGGTTTCAGCGATGCTATTGCGATATACTCTATTAGTACTTCATCGTAAAGATGTATAGTCTCTGAAAAATCCTCGGAACATAGTTTTTGAGGAATTTATACCTATTAAAATTTTTCGAATTAAACAAAATTTTATACGAATAAACTATGGACCATAACAATATTTTCAAAAAATTTAACAAATGGATCCGGCATCTACCTGCTGCGTGAGTAAATTGGTACAGATAAAATTGACAGCTGGATTTAAGTTCTAACGAATGGACTGGAAATTAGTTTTAAAAAAATGGGCGAATACATATATTTTTGTTTGGCCTGAAATATCCTTGTTTCTGGAAGAGGGCTCATCAGACTTTTAAATTCTAAATTCCAATTGAGCATAACTTTTTCAATAAGCATCCGAAATATTTGAATATAGCACCAGATTAAAGCTCTTTAAAAGTTATTTGAAATATTCTCACAAAAATAGGCAATCATTCTCATATTCTTCTAATTCAACTTAAAATTATATTATTTAATACATAACTCTTGGACAAGTCATAAATATTTATCTATATTTCTATATTTGTTTCTAAAGAGTTGCTCATGAGTTATATATTAAATAATATAATTTTAGGTTGAATTAGAAGAATATGAGAATGATTGTCTATTTTTATGAGAATATTTCAAATAACTTTTAAAGAGCTTAAACTTGGTATTATATTCAAGTATTTCAGATACTTATTGAAAATGTTATACTCAATTGAAATCTGATATCTAATTTCCACTATACGACTTGCAAATTTTTTGTTGTATCAATTCACATAATTAACTATCTTATCTACAACTAAGTCTATAGGATGGAAAATGAAGTTAACAACATGATTATTTATTTAAGTATTATATTACTTTAGTAATTTCTGACACCTAACGATATGAAAGCATTTGTGAAATACGGTTTTGCTATATATGGTTTTTACGATTGAAAATATTAAGTTTTTGTTAGCTATTTAAAAGAATCAAATTCAACTTGGGATCAATTTATTACACCTATAAGTCAAACGTGTCAACCAAACAATAGTGTCAAATATGATGTAAAAGATCAAGACTCAGTCATCACATATGACTGTAATCAATTTTTCCATTACAGGACATTTTTAAATTAGAAATATCTATGTCTTTTATTTAATTTTCAGTTGGCATAACAGAATTTCTGCCTGAAGGTATTGGACAAACATTGAGTATATTGCATGCAGATCCGAAAGCATTCTGGTTCGGACAATTCATGAAATATATTTTTAGATCTAATAAATATATTGATGACTTGAAGAGAAATGCAGAGAAAAAACTTGGTTTACCTCATCTTTATGTTGGGTGATTAAAAACAAAAAATTATTTCAATTTTATTCATTAATAGTACTCAATTCGGTCAAGAACGACTAACTAGGCGCAATGACTATGAAAACCAGGTAAGGATCCCTTCGGGTAACACTCAATGAGAGAATTTCATCCCTTACCCCATCTTGAGGTTCCACCTACCCGTTCACAAACCATGCCCACTATCTCGAAATAGCCAGAAATCAACCATTGAGTGGGTGAAGCATTGTCTAGGCACCACCTTAACTCTATATAAGCTCCTCCTACTTCTATGCATCCACGCTATAAGATTCTATATATGTTATTCATATATCCTAAAAATTCATCTAACACTTTCTAAACCAGCAAAGGTTTATCTAAGTGATCCTAAAATTCAACTGCAAAAATCAAAGTTTAGGAAGTTTGAAACTATTTTATATACGTTTACACTACAGCCAAATTTGATAAACTCTATAAACCTCTATTTACAACAATTATATTAATTTTATTCATATTTTCTTGCTCGAAGATGTCATTAAATGTAAAAAGCGTGAACCTTTAAGAATTTATGACATCTTCGTGCAAGTAATTCATTGGATTAGTGTCTTGTGTTGCCGGTCGGCGTCTTGAAAAAGATAGGTCATTCGTGGCCAACAATGCAAGACGGCGTACTGTCTGTGGAGCGGAAAGAAATAGACGGGTAGAGCAGGTTGCTTTAGACTACCGCGCTCTTAATCTTTTCCTGTATCATTATTTGCTCGCTGGCACCGCAGTGTAGAGAAGGCCGATAAACGTTACGTGACTCCAAGGCACCGTAGAATTTTATGAAGTATAAATGACTTATACGTAGAACAATATAGCGTGGTTGCATGGTAGGGGGAAAGATTTGTATGGAGTTAGGGTGGTGCCTAGACAACGCTATACCCACTCAAGGGTTGTTTTCTGGCTATTTTAAGAAAATGAGCGTGGTTTGTGAACGGGTGGACCGAGTTTCAAGAGGGGTGAGAGGTGAACTTTTCTTACCGAGTTCTACTCGAAGGAACCCTTTCTTGATTTTTCTAGTTACTGTCCCTAATTGGTCGTCATTGACTCACAATTGAAACATTCTAAACAGCATTCAAATAAGAAGAGGTGATAAAGTCGGTATTGAGGCTAAAAGTCATAGTGTTGACGAATATATGTTTCATGTTAAGAACTATTTCGATAAGTTAGCACTTAAACGATATTCTGGAGATAAGTTTGTATTCGTTGCTTCAGATGACGAAAATGTTATCAAAGAATTGAATCATAAATACAGTGGTTTCAAATTCATTGATAGTAAACAGTATTTCACAAATATTGAATTGAATAACAGACAATATTCATCAATCAATTTATTGAGTACAATGATTGACATACATTTCTTGTCTAAAAGTGATTTTCTGGTCTGCACAATGTCTTCAAATGTATAAAAATTTCAATTTTCGCTCAAAGTTTTCCTGAAATTTAGAAATTATTTTTTATTCTATAGTTATGTCGATTATCGTACGAATTAATGCAAACGATTAGACCAAACTCAGCATTGAATTATAAATCATTAGACTTGCCTTTGTTTTTTCATGGAGCAAGATCTCCTAATAGACAATTCAAATACAATCACAAAATTAAATCAAATAATATTGAATTTGATATTAAAATCGGAGATATTATCATACCATCCATTGACTTTGACAGTATGGCTAGAAATGGTATCGAAACTGATGGATTTTTCGAGGGCTCATTACAAACGACCATTAACTCAGAGAAAACTCTTCGCTTCCCCTTATATAAGACTATTGAAAAATATCTATTCCACGACAACAAAGAATAATATTCAAAAATTTAATGTTTAGAAATATTTTTTACTAAACGAATTGTTAACTTGTTGTAAAGACAAATCTGACAATTTATTATCTTTATTTGATTCTAATATCCCGTGAAATGTCAATTGTTATAGATTTATTGTATATTCAAATAATTAAACCATATATCACATCAAACAAGCTCTTAGAGACAAAGACGCCTTTTCACCGGTTTCAAATTGATAAATCTAGTCAATGTTTTTTGAAGGGACTGGCTAAAGTCCCGCACTAATACTAATGCTAATATTAAATTAAAAGAGTTTTCGAAAATAATTGTATTAATATTCGTATTGTTAAATTAGTTATTAAAAATTTTATCACTAGGAAGATTTTCGGTTCAGTTAGGTTAGGCGTCACCGATAACTATTTCGCTCATAGTCATCAGACCCACAATAGATATCGATGGATGGCTGTGTATAACAGGCTCGAAACGATCGTTATCATATAGTTGATTTTTAAAGAGTAGTATTGAACATTTCAAAAGTGAAGAACTCTTGAAGCGTTCATCTGATATGCTTAAGATTTATATTTCTGGAAACTGTACAAAATCCTTAGAAATGATGTGCATATCACCGATGTTCATTGATAAACCTATTGGAACGGATGATGATATCACATCATTTCAAAGGTTTTTGCGCACAGTTTCAAGGAATATAAGTCTTAAGCATATCAGATGAACGCTTCACGAGTTATTCACTTTTGAAATTGTGAAAATCATTTTTTAAAAATCAATTAACTATATGATAAAGAGTTCTGAATAATATAGATCCTTAAAGTAAAGTCTCTTATTGATAGTTAACACTATATTACTTTTGAAATTATTTATTTTTAATTTTCAAAGCATAAGTATGATTGGTAGATCTATTATACAATACAAATAAGTGTGACGCGTCTTTAATGCTATTGTTTGAATAGCAGTTATTACAATTTTAAATGATCATAACTTTTGGAGGAATGGCAGTCAGTATTTTTCAATATCATTTTTGAACATCATATGACGTGCCATTTATCTTGTAAAAATATTTGCGAAATCGGAACTTAGTAGTAGGACTCTTCCCTTGTAAGTTTAAAAGTACTACTAAAGTAGCATCACATAGGTTTTGTCTCAAATATCCTTTACTTGAGATATTTTTCTCAATATTTAGGTGAACCACCAAAATGTTATGAGTTTTTATTTCTTATGTGGACAATCAATTTTTATGGGTTGAATCGTTTGCATCTTTTCATGTTTTGGTTGACCACAAAAGTAATGGTCTCAATGATAATCATGCTTCTAAATTGAAAAAAGTGCTAAAATATATTTTCTATCATATCAATGCATAAGTGTATAACAGTATTTGATTGCTTAGCCTTTTCTCATGTATAGTCATTGACAAAATCCCCCCATCTGTTTTTAAGGGTTTTTATACCCTAACTTCAATGAATTCTCGAGTGAAGCATATGTTGAGATCGGTCTTTGACCCGAAAGGCGTGATCTGACTCTAAGACGGTTACTCGTAAATTGAGGTCCCAGAGGAACTCAGCAAGAATTTTAAAATTTTGATGCAAGGAATCAATCTTTCATTATGTCTCTCACAGTAATTTGCTTTTATATTATCTATATTTTTTACTCCAATGCTACTTCTTCCAAAGTTTGGATTCACTTTTATTTTGTCAATGCATTCTTTAATACTTATAGTCCTGATATTCAGCTTCTTCTGTATTGGATTTTTAATAACTACTAACAAATTATTGCAAAGTATTGGTATCGTAAACTTTTCGGCTAACTTATAACTCTTTAAACACTTGACTAATATCAATTACGTATCAAATCTGAGTTTATACTTATATATATATATACAAGTTTAAATAAATATTATATATAATTTCTTACATTAAAATTTCTGTCTTCGTGTTAAACTCTTCATGACATGATGATTATGTCAAATTTCTTTCTAACGAAAGTTACAGCAAAAGAGCAATTGTTTCGACACTGTGAAAATATGATATTGATGTCTATCTGAAATCAATGCAACATATATTAAATTTGAAGTTTAGAATTCCTCGTAAATCTGCGAATTATGAAGTTTTACCTCATAGATAATGATTGCGTAAACTTCGCACTCCCGAAAAATTAAGTTTGTTTACAATTAGACAAATAAAAAATGCAATGACTCAACAATTAACGGTTAAAACTTGAAGTGCTTGGGAAGAGTTCAGGATATTATTTGCACAGACAAATAAATAAAACGGGAAAATCAGTGTTTCTCTCGTTAAAAGCGAGACAAATGCAACAGTGAAGTACTATCCCCGATGACTATGAAAGATATTTAGCTGGAGGTGGATACAAATATACTATAACCTAAAGCGAGTCTAATACACTACCGCTCATAAGTATGAAAATAAGATTAAAATATTTCTATGTTTTGTCTTTGACTGAATATAACTAAGGAATTCGTTGATTTTAGCGGAATTTGTCTTAAATTAATGTGTCATAACTTAGGATTAGAATGACAAAGTTATCGAATTTTATCACACTCTGAGTAAAGTTATAAGCAATCTAAAACGTTTTGTAACTTTTGTGATGCGGTCATAAGTAAGGAAATATTTTTATTTGACTGAATTAAAGCAAAAAAAGTTCATTTAATAATTCTTCAAAATTTAATAGAACAAAATACTAATTGAATAAAGCACTTTAAAACCAAAATATATTAATTTAAAACTAACTCCTTGAAAAATGGTCAAATTATGAGTTTGTTGAAGTCGAATGTCTTCAGATGCTCAGGATGAGAAGTAAAGCGAAACATATCAAACCATATCCGAAATGATGGGATGCAGTCCCTCATGTGCTTATAAAGCCGTAAAAAGCTGAACATTTTCGGAACAGTTAGTAATTCAACAAGAAGTGGTTGAAAACGCTGTACAACAAAGCGAACTGATAACAATTTTAACAAGTCTGGCGAAAAACCGAAGATTCTGCTAAAGAAATCAAACAAGACCTGCAATCTTCAAATATCGATTTCAGTGAATCTACCATTAAGCGATGGTTAATAAAAATGTATTTTTGGTGGGATACCAGAATCCGAAACACATCTCCACCCAAACCGTCACAGAAGGTGAGCATTTTGCATTAACCGCAATATTATCTTAATTAAGCTCTTTTGACAACTTTTTCAGGAAATTCGTTTTGGGAATAGTGTATATTGATTTAAAATTAATTTTCTGAAAATGTTGTCAAAGGAGCTTAATTAAGATAATATTGCGGTTACTGCAAAATGCTCGTCTTCTGTGACGGTTTGGGTGGAGATATGTCCCGGTCTCTGGTATCCCACCAAAAAATATTTTTTATTAATCATCGTTAAATGGTAGATTACACATATGAGTGATACAGAAGGTAGAAGTTTTTATTATGAAAAAGAAAGGGGATGAGTCATAAAATTTTGCGATTGTGATCGCGACCTCGTATGGCAGAAAATTCAGAATAATTAAAGTGCCGAAAAATGTTAAAATAAACTCAGATTATTATATAAAATGCTTTCTGAAATCTTTTCATTAAATCATTAAAACCTATCATGAAGAAGACTACAATATGTCAAAATTTTGGTCCCATAAGGGTTAGGATTTATTTCATTTCTCGAGTTAGGAAAGCCAAAAGTTTGATGGATTGAGAGCAAAATATGGGATAAAGCTCATACCGAAAAAGAACATCCCGTAAACTGCCCTGACATGACCGATAGGTTCCGGTATCTTTGTTTAGTTAGAAGAATCGAAGTGTCATTATCACCCATAAGATGTTGACGAGCTTTGAAAGTTTACAAAGCAGGAGTGACGCAAGCATTCGATAGTCAATATTCGTAGGGTGACCAAGTGTCGCGCATTGTGTAGGATTGTCCCGCATCCCGCATGTACCTTTTGCGCGAAGGAAAATACCACATATTTTAAGATTTATTTTAAAAAACTTCGACTGTATGTTTTTGTTTAATGCAAAGATGCAATTTTGTTGTCAACACGTTTCTTATCTTAAAATATGTGAAAGTATTTAGATAAAAAGAATTTTAATCCATTGATCAGATAAACTTTTAAATCTTATTTTCATTTATATCGTGTGTGACTCTTATGATTTCATAAAAAGCAATAACGAATTATTGTACGCAGTATAATCTCAGAAGTATAAATTTTTGAATAGTAAATGAAGATTGTAAATCTGTAAATAATATTTGTTTTAAAACTAAAACTGTTAAAGAATATTTTATAAGGGAGCAAAATTTTTCTGTCTAGTATTTAATAGTTTTTGACTTGGTCACCCTAAATATTTGTAACGATCTTCTATTATGAAACTAAAAGCGTGGATTAGTAGTTAAAAGACAAGGTCGTCACATCATAAATGCTACATATTTGAAGAAATAATACTTCTAAGTGTTATTATAAAAAAAAATTAATGAAATCTCACTGTCGATGTTCTGTACTAATCAATCAAATGTTGAATAACTTTTTTGAGTAGACATTCAAATTTACGAAAGTAATATTAAATAGAAAGAAGACAGAGATTAAGTTTATTTATTTCATAAACCTAAATCACACGTAAATATCTAATTAATTTATGAACTCCCCCAACAAAATATTGATGCAAAAATATCGTAGTCAAAAGTATCGCCTAAACTAGGAGTTTATTTTCAACAACCTATTGGATTCCTAACCTAATTTAGCCCAATACCATTTGTGGTGATATTCAAATACTGAACTTCAAGAAAGGGTGATCATAACTACAGTTTCTGACTAGATAGTTCCAGTTACTTATTGTAAGTTTGATAAATCAGATTTTCGAAATTTCTGATTTTCTAGACTACTTGAGCATTTTCAACAATGCAATCTTTTGCGGATAGAGTCACGATCATGGTGTAAAAATAAACTAAAAATTTAAGTATGACCAGCTTAAACACTACGTTCATAGATTAAAGAAATTTCATTACAAAAAATCTAACTTATTACAAAAACAACTTTTAATGACTGTTAAATTATATATATTGAATCAGTTTGTTACTTAATTCTCTTTCAGTTCGTCTTCTAATTCAGTGGCTTCATATTCAGAAGCACTATAAAATTGCTTTATCAGCATTTTTCAAACTCAAAACGACGAAATCGGGATCTCAGCTAATGGATATCAGATTTACCAAAAAATTTCATTTTTAAGACTAACGCACAGACTAACTGTGGTTTTCATTATATTTCAACATTAATGAATAAGATTATTAATTGTAACTTTGCATTCTATTACAATCTCATTTATTTCCTTAATTCTTAGAATATGTGTGATTTAAGAAAAATAATGATTAAAATGAAATATTTTCGAAACTCATACTATCGATAATAGCAACTTAGCATTAACGAATGGTGCTACTCTCAAATAATTGAAAAACAATATAATTAATAACACTCATTTATCAAAACATTTTTTCAAGAGATTTCATAACTTTCTATAGTGGAAAACATTACATTCGATTAATCAATAAATTGAATGTAATAACATATACAGAGTAACTGAGTTACTTGAACTACAGATAAAAATAAAAGTAATAATTAATTTCAGGCTATATTTAAGCGTTAGTTTCTGTAGAGTATGAGTATTAGAGAATAATATTATTATCATAACAATGTTGTATTTAAAGTATGTTATGTACATTGTTTCACTTATTTAGCTAAACTTTTCTATAACATTAGTAATAATTGATCTTTAGTTAATTAAGACTACGTAACAACAATGACTTAAGTAGCGCGCTAGGCATAGAACACTTTATGTTAAATCATGACTCCTCAATGAGCAAATCTGCAGCAACAATAAATAAGATATTTTTTCTAGTGTTAAAACAAAAGATGATATGTTTAAGGGAGGTTCTGTCTCATTTGAACCCATTCTCAACTACTGGAAATGGATTTTTAAATTCATGGCTTCACAAATATTATCAAACATCAGGTGAAGTATTAAATGAAAATTATCATTTCAACCTTGTATTCGTTATGTTTATGTTGATTCGCATGATAAAAGTTTTATCATTGGAAAAACTATATGGCAATCAGTTATTGATATATTTGGGAAGTTTTACACAATTTTTAGGAGGACCACCAAAATATTATGAGATTTTATTCCTTATGTGGTCAATTAATTTCATTGGGTTTTATTATTTTTCATTTCATCGTAAAAGAAATGAATTTTTATGGCTTGAATTGTTTGCATCTTTTCATGGTTTGGTTGACTATAAAAGTATTGACCTCAATGATAATTATACTTCAAAATTAAAGAAAAAAGCAAAAGTCCTATATTTTCTATCGAATCACAGTTTAAGTTTTGTAACAATATTCGGTTCATTTGCCATCTCTTTTCTCATGCACGTTAATTACGAAACATACGATTTCTTTGTTTATGGTATTATTTGGATAATCATTTGGACAGTTTGGATATACCATATATCAGTTGATGTCTGTTGGCTTCCGAGTTATTTCTATTTAATCTGTTATTACATCAAAATTCAGCTGAGGCTCATTTATAATGATATAGAATATATAAAACATTCTACAATCCCTCTACAACTGAAAGAAGTTTTATTAACCAAATCACTCAAAAAGCATCAAAAGATGTGCCAGAAAATTTCAATTTATAATAATTATTGGCAAAAATACTTGAGTCAATCTCTCATTATATTTGTTATAATAATTTGCTTTTTGTTTTATCTGTATTTTTTTACTTCAATGCCATTTCTTCCGAAGCTTGAATTCACTATTATTTTGCCAGTGCATTCCTTAATACTTACTGTCCTGATATGTTCAGCTTCTTCTGTATCGGACTTTTCAATAACTACTTACAAATTATTACAAAGTATTGCTATCAAGAACTTTTCAGTTAGATCTAAATTAAAGGTTTGGAAAAAGTAAATTCTCATTTTTGTTAGTATCCTAATTTTTGGTTTTCTTTGTCACTAAAATAGTTGATGAGTTATATCGAAAAATTAAGTCAAACCAAACTTGGCTTCACATTCATAAATCAAGAGATAATAACGCGGAGAACTTTTGAAATAGTAATATACAGAAAAAAAATTTCAATTGTTTATATTTTTACAGAAGAAATCTTTCAATTTCAGGTCATAACTAATGCATCGCTTTACCTCCTCTTGATTATCGATAGTTCAAGACAGAAGTTTTAATCTTTCCACAAGAAGCTATTTTTTGAGAAAAGCATTTATTGCAGTAACCTTCAACACATCCCTATTATTATGATACTTTTCATCGAGAAATCCGTGTAACTCGTGGATTCCAATATATTTTCCCAACGATAAGAAAAATTATTCAATAATTTAATGTATTGAATTACAGCAATATAATTTAGTACACTCTTAAGATTTATTTTTGAGACACCGTATGCAATCTTTCAAAAAATCCTTAGTCAAATAATATGCACTTCACTGATCAATTCATATCAAACCTTCAACTTATGTAAAACTTTGATTTACAATAAAAAAGTATGTATTAAAAAAAACGAGTTTTTTATAAATGAAAAATTGACTTTAACACTCAATGAAACGTTACCCTGTTGTCAATTGTGTTGTCGAAGACTAATAGTTAGAATTATTTATTTATTTTTTCCGATTTTTATTAGATAAACATGAAAACATAGGCAAAACGGGATAACTTTTAAATTAGAGTTTACACATACAAAAAGATTGAGCCCTAAGGATTCATTTGTGATGTTCTATGTTTGGCCCTGAGAATAGTTCTCCTTTAGAAAACAAGACTTCAGTTTATATAATCAAATACGCTATAGTTTGTCTTATATTAATAATAAATACATATAAATCATGTGACATTGAAAAACAAGCGTTAACTTGGTGCTAGTTTGAACGTACTTTCTATAAAATATGCGATATCTCGATTTAAATTACTTAAGGTTACGCTACTGCATAACACGAAAAGTTAGATTTGTCTGAATGAAAACTTTCAATAGCTGATCGCTATCAAGAAACATTTTATAGAAACAGTGGTGTGACTCGCTTCTAGATTTATATTTATATAAATTAAATTTTGTGTAATATTTATTGAATTGAAAAAAGTTACATTTTTCACTATTAATATAAGTTGTGCGAAAAGTTACAACAGTGTCCCAAACATGAATCCCAAGACTATACCGCTTCTAACGATTCTGACTTCTGACTTTTAACGATTATCAAATCATAAAAACTGAATTCGTTTTTCACTCAAAAAGTATTTTCTAAATTATTGGTTTCATATTCAGATACACCAGATAATAGCCTTCGTTCAATTTTCAATACATTCAAATTGAATAACACAAAATCGGGACTCCGGCAAATGGAAACCAGATCTACAAGAAGTTCAACCCTAAGACATACAGACAGATAGATATATATTTTTATACTTCAGCATTAAGGAGTCTAATTATTGTCAGATATTAATTGAAACATTGCGTTCTATTTCAAACTAATTGATTTCTTTAATTCTAAAAATATATATGATATAAGATAAATAATATTTAAATGAAAAGTTTTTGAGGCTCGTACAATCGATAACTGTAACTCTTCATTAGAAGATCGAGTAACTTCTCTAAAAAATCGAATATCAATATAATAAATGATACCCAGTCATCAAATAATATTTTTACAGCACTTTCATGGCTTTCTAGAGCGGAAAGCATCACATTCAATCAATTAATAAATTGAACGTAACTATGAGAGTAACTGAATTTATTAGGCTAACATTAAGAATAAAAAATAAAATCATTATTTATTATTTCAGGTTATATTTCGGCTGATGGTTTCTGTAAGGTTTGAGTAATATGAAGCTATTTCATCATCTCGACAATAAATGTGTTTAGCACTACGCTCACCATTACATTTAATTCACTAAACTTTACTGTAACAATGGCGATGGAAACATCGTAGCTAAGTTAGTCTATGTAAGAACAAAGATTTGTGTAGCGCACTAGTCATACAACATTGTTGTGATAATATCATGACTCATTAATAAGCAAGCCACAGCAACAGTAAATAGATTATATTATTCAAGCGTCAAAGCAAAAGATGATACGTTTAAAAGAAATTCTGTCTCATTTGAATCCATTATCAACTATTGGAAATGGATTTTTAAAGTCATGGCTTCACAAATATTATCAAACATCAGATGAAATATTAAATCAAAATTATTATCATTTCATTCTCTTATTCGTTATATTTATATTGATTCGCACGATAAAAGTTTTATCATTGCAAAAAACATATGACAACGAGTTACTGATCTATTTGGGAAGTTTTACACCATTTTTAGGAGGACCACCAAAATATTATGAGTTTTTACTTCTTATGTGGTCAATTAATTTCATTGGGTTTTATTGTTTTTCATTTCATCGTAAAAGAAATGAATTTTTATGGCTTGAGTTGTTTTCATATTTTGATGGTTTAGTTAAACACAATAGTTTTAGTGTCAGCGATGATGATCTGGTTTCAAAATTGAGAATTAAGGCTAAAATGGGATATTTTCTATCTAATCACTGCATAAGTGTTGTAACAATATTTACTTCATTAACCCTTTCCTTCATCATCTATGCTAATTACGAAACGTATGATTTCTTTTGTTTTGGTATTATTTGGATAATCATTTGGACAATCTGGGTATATTACATAACAGTTGTTATTTATTGGTTTCCAAGTTATTTTTATTTAATCTGTTATTATATGAAAATTCAGCTCAAAATCGTTTATAATAATATGAAAAATAT
This sequence comes from Archegozetes longisetosus, assembly GCA_018873245.2. Lineage (NCBI taxonomy): Eukaryota > Metazoa > Arthropoda > Arachnida > Sarcoptiformes > Trhypochthoniidae > Archegozetes > Archegozetes longisetosus. Next base: position 14,095,937 of record JAEMBT020000001.1, on the reverse strand, counting down.
GAAACATTCTACAATACCTCTACAAGTGAAAGAATTTTTATTAATCAAATCACTCAAAAGACATCAAAAGATGTGTCAAAAATTTCAATTTATAATGAATATTAGCAAAAATATTTGAGTCAATCTTTCATTATGTCTCTCACAATAATGTTTTTTGTCTTATTTATATTTTTTACTCCGATGCCATTTCTTCCAAAGTTTGAGTTCACTATTATTTTGTCAATGCATTGTTTGATACTTATAGTCCTCACATATTCAGCTTCTTCTGTATCTGATTTTTCAATAACTGCTTACAAATTATTACAAAGTATTGCTGTTGAAAAATTTTCAGTTAGATCTAAATTAAAGGTTTGAAAAAATGGATTTTTATCTATGAATATTTTTATTTTTGATTTTTTATCACCAAAATAGCTGATGAATTATATCGAAAAATTAAGTCAAAACAAACTTGGCTTCACATTCATAAATCAAGAGATAATTACGCGAAGAACTTTTAAAATGGTAATAATTTTATAGAAAAAAACAAATTTCTAATTGTCTTATTTTAACGAAAAAATCCTTTTATTCTAGGTAATAACTAATGTTTCGCTTTACCTCATCTTAATTATTGATAATTCAAGATAAAATTTTTAATTTTATCATAAAGAGTTTGAAATACTACCATATTTTACATTACTATTCAGTATATTCAATAAATTTCTTAATGTTGTATTCAAATCATCAAATTGTTATTTAGTTATTATTCTATTAAATTATTAGGACTCTCTTTCAAAATTCTTTATATTATTCGAAAGAATCTGACTAAACCTAACCGAAATTAATTTAAACCAAACTTACACATTCTTAGTAAAGAATTAAGAAAGAATGTATGTACTTATACATTCTTTCTTATAGTCCACCGCATATAAAAATACAGCAAAATCTTGTAAATGGGTAACTCTATAAATAGTGATCATTTTAACGTTGACTTTACTTTGATTATAGTGGTTTACTTGTACTTTTAATTGAATCAAAATTATCAATCAGAAGGCTTGAAATAATCAATGATGTAACAATAAAAAAGGCTCTGTGTATCAAAACACAGTAAAACCTCTACGAATTGAACATATTTGTGACAGGTGAATTTTATCCTACTTATAAAGGTGTACAAGCTATAAAAACTTTTTTTAAATTATGATCTATGAGAAATGTTCAGAAATCCTGTTCAAGTTCTAGAAGATGTTTAAATTATAGAGGCTTTACTGCATGTTAATTACTGCTTATAAATTATTTTTCTCAAACCATATTTTGTTAGCGTGATATAGTTATAGTAATATTAAAATATAGAGTTTCTAAAAATTATGATTACTCGTCTAAATTTGACTAGATAGTCTCGATTCCTGATTGAAAGTTAGACAAATTCAGTTTGTTTAAAGTTTCTTAAATTAATTGAGTACTTTTAACAGAATAAATACTAAACCATTTATAAGTTAATAAAGTTATTGAGTTAATATCAGGTCAACAATTAAAACATTTTCATGAAAACAGCTAAAATGCATTTCAAAATTTACTGTGAAATTTAGTTTTGATAATTTTTGTCAAGTTATCAGTCCGGTAAAAGTAATCTAACCACTGGATCAAAATGTCTGTTACCACTAAAGTCAATATGTCGTTTGATGAATGATCATTAATAACGAAGTGAAGTTGTCAATTTTTGCGAAACAGACATTATCAACTGACTTGACATCTAAAAACATGAAATTAAGTGGAACTCATTTAACCACTAATGGCGTAGCTTTAAATTGCTTAACGACTAATGCCAAATCAATGACTAAGTTTAGTTAAGCAATTTTGTCTCCTTTGTCACTTTGTTCTGTGGGTAGAGTCAAGACCATCGGATAAAAAATGCACTCAATGTTTAACTTCATTCTTGTGTGACCAACTTAAATATCTCTTTTTAGATTAAAACAATGCCTTCATAAAAATCTAGACTTATTGCAAGGACAACTTTTAACGATTATCAAATTACATAAACTGAATTCGTTTGTCACTCAAAAAGTATTTTCTAAATTATTGGTTTCATATTCAGATACACCAAATAATAGCCTTCATTCGATTTTCAATACATTCAAATTGAATAACACAAAATCGGGACTTCGGCAAATGGAAACCAGATCTGCGAGAAGTTCGGTTTCATGGCAGTTCAGCGCAAAAAGTTCAGTGCATAAAGATTCAGCCAACACAATTCAGTGCATATTAAAATTCTAAAACCATTATTAAAACTCCTATTCAAATATGCTATAAAAATAGAGTAAAAACTTACAATAATATATATATATATATATAAACAGATACATAAATAAAATAATCAAAGTGAAAGGTTATGGGCAATAGCCCTAAGATAATCTATGATAGGGATTGTTCCAAACTTAACAACAATCTACCTTAAATTGTAATTAACTTATATATAAAGCATTTCTTGTTCAAAACACAAAGCATTACAGCTTTCAAAATAATTGAAAAAGCGAAATATATATTTATTGCGCTTAGCTTTTGTGCGCTGAATTGTCTCTGCGCTTTACTTGTATGCGCTAAATTGTGTTGGCTGAATCTTAATGCGCTGAATTTTTTGCGCTGAACTGGCCTGATACGGAGAAGTTCAACCCCTAAGACAGATAGATATGGATTTTTACATTTCAGTATTAATGAGTCTAATTATTAATTGAAAATTTGCGTTCCATTTCAATCTAATTGACTTCTTTAGTTCTTAGAATATATATGATATAAGAAAAATAATACTTAAAATAAAACATCTTTGAAACGCATGCAATCAACAACAGTAACCCAATATTAAAAAATTGAGTAACTTCCCTAGTAATGGAATATCAATACAATAAATGACACGCAGTCGTAAAATAATATTTTTACAGCCCTTTTATAGCTTTCTAGAGCGGAAAGCATCACATTCAATCAATTAATAAGTTGAACGTAACCATGAGAGTAACTCAGTTTATTAGACTAAAATTAAGAATAAAAAATAAAATCATTTATTATTTCAAGTTATATTTCGGTTTATGGTTTCTGTAAGGTTCGGGTATTAGGAAGCTATTCTGTTATTTCAACAATAATGTGTGTTTAGCACTACGCTCACCATTACATTTACTTCACTAAAATTTACTGTAACAATGGTGATGGAAACATCATTAGCTAAGTCAATCTATATAAGATCAAGACCTGAGTAGCTCTCTGGTCATACAACATTGTTGTGATAATATCATGACTCATTAATAAGCAAGCCACAGTAACAGTAAATAAAATACATTTTTCAAGTGTCAAAACAAAAGATGGCATATTTAAGTGAGATTCTGTCTCATTTGAATCCATTATCAACTATTGGAAATGGATTTTTAAAGTCATGGCTTCACAAATATTATCAAACATCAGATGAAATATTAAATCAAAATTATTATCATTTCATTCTCTTATTCGTTATATTTATATTGATTCGCACGATAAAAGTTTTATCATTGCAAAAAACATATGACAACGAGTTACTGATCTATTTGGGAAGTTTTACACCATTTTTAGGAGGACCACCAAAATATTATGAGTTTTTACTTCTTATGTGGTCAATTAATTTCATTGGGTTTTATTGTTTTTCATTCCATCGTAAAAGAAATGAATTTTTATGGCTTGAGTTGTTTGCATATTTTGATGGTTTAGTTAAACACAATAGTTTTAGTGTCAGCGATGATGATCTGGTTTCAAAATTGAGAATCAAAGCTAAAATGGGATATTTTCTATCTAATCACTGCATAAGTGTTGTAACAATATTCGCTTCATTAGCCGTTTCCTTCATCATCTATGCTAATTACGAAACATATGATTTCTTTTGTTTTGGTATTATTTGGATAATCATTTGGACAATTTGGGCATATTATGTATCAATTGTTATCTATTGGTTTCCAACTTATTTCTATATTATTGGCTATTACATGAGAATTCAGCTCAAAATCACTTATAATGATATGAAATATATAAAACATTCAACAATCCTCTACACCTGAAAGAAGCTTTATTGATCAAATCACTCAAAGCATATCAAAAGATATTTCACAAAATTTCAATTTATAATAATTATTGGCAAAAATATTTGAGCCAATCCTTCGTTATATTTCTCATCATAATTTGCTTTTTGTCTTATTTATATTTTTTTACTCCGATGCCATTTCTTCCAAAGTTTGAGTTCACTATTGTTTTGTCAATGCATTCTTTGATACTTATAGTCCTCACATATTCAGCTTCTTCTGTATCTGATTTTTCAATAACTGCTTACAAATTATTACAAAGTATTGCTGTTGAAAACTTTTCAGTTAGAACTAAACTAAAGGTTTGAAAAAATGGATTTTTATCTATGAATATTTTCATTTTTGATTTTTTTTCATCAAAATAGCTGATGAACTATATCGAAAAATTAAGTCAAAACAAACTTGGCTTCACATTCATAAATCAAGAGATAATTACGCGAAGAACTTTTAAAATGGTAATAATCTTATAGAAAAATTCTCAATCTTTACTTCTTTATTAAAATATAACCTTTAATCCCAGGTCATAATCAATGCTTCGCTTTACTTCATCTTAATTATCGATAATTCGAGACAAAAATTTTAATTTTCTATAAAAAAATAAATTCTCGAGGAAAATATATATATATATATATATATATATATAGCAACAGTAGTCGTCAACATATTTCTACTTGAGGTGCACTTTAATAACAAATTCTTCTCTAGTTTACACTCTACATAAGTCACATTGATTATGTAGAACTAGTAAATGCTCCAAATTAATAGCTATACTGGAGGTCATATGAGGCCTGAGGAGTCCGTCGGTCACTAATAACTGAGATTTATGGGAAGCAACCGCGACTGTTTTTAGAGCTAAATTTTTTTCTTCTCAAGTTATATAACATTTTAACGGTTAATAATACAGGTTCTTAATAAAGAAAATTTTTAAAATATGTCTTAATTTTTAAATATTTTTCTCATTAATTTTTACAAATATTTTAAAACTGTTTATAAATCATGTTTATAGCGCTCAAAACTTCTGACCTATTGTTTAACTACTAAATCACGCAAACAATTACTGATCAAAATAATTAACATTTTAATTACCGATAATAGTGTTTACAGAAAAAATTATATTTTAATCTTCCTGAACATCATCTGCTCTATTGTTACAGTCCATTAACTCCCGAACAGAGATCCTTTATATGCATGACTTCAGATTAGACGTGTCTTTCGTGAGAATCGTCCTCTAATATAAACTTTTTTTCAATCGCAGCGTAAAAGATATGATCAATTTTTTGCTCAACAATGAAAAACATAATAATCACATATATCTGTAGTTTTTATACAAAATTTTGTGATTGAGGAAAACAAATATAATATGAAAAAACTTATTTTTAGCAAAGCATTCATAAGTTTCAATAGAATAGATTAGTTGAAAAGTAAGTTTTTATATATTATTTATTTTAGTTTGACGCAATTTCAATGATAATAATAAAAACGTTTAGATGTGATGCTATCTGTCTGTAAGACTTATTGAATACAGGTATCTTAGAACGAAATTGAAACGATTGTATTTCTCGCACTATTTGCTAAACTAATAATTCATTCTACTTACGATTTTCCTATTACCTATCGCTGAAAAAATACAATAATTATTGTTATAATAATTATAATTAAATTTTTTGTTAAGAAGAAACTCATTTTTATTAATGGCTGTAGTAAACAATATAATCGAAATTATATCTGAACTTTTTAATTGTAAGGTCAACACTTTTCGTACCTATTACTCTGTTAAATAATTAAAATTACTTTCAAGTCTCAAATATATAGTAAAACATTTAAAATGTGTTTTTATGGAAATAATTGAAGTTATATCTTAATAGGTAAATTAGAAGTTAAATATTTGCTTTAAAACTAGTTATTTGTACTTGAAATAGTACATGTTCGTGTAATTTTAGTTACCCTGAAATAGACCAAACTTATATCTTATTAATTCAAGTAACGTTTCATTAGTCCTAAATTTGCGTATATCAGACATCATTTTCAAACTAGATATACTTTTGACTGGTTTTTCCGACTTCAATATCTTTTCTTTAATATGGTACTTACTCTCAATATGATCTCAGATTAAAATTTAAGAAATAAAAATGTTTAAAATAAAATATCTATTAATTTTCAACTTTAAATCCAAGGCTTTCATGCCCGACTTAGATATCTAGGAGAGCATGTGCTCAAGTTTAGCTAAACTTACAGATTTCTACATTTACCTAATCTTAACTTTCAATTGAAAATGTTGAAGCATTCATAACATTAAGCTCTATAGAGTTTTATCTATTTAGTAATATTTTTGCTAATGTTAAGTTGATTGTTTTGTTTATATCATGCTTTTAGTTATTTCTCTTAAGAGCGATTTAGCTCAACATAAAAAAAATTAACCTCTTGCCCAACAAGGAGTAAATAGTGATGCAATATCATTAGTCATGAAATTTTGATTATTTCAATGACGGTAACTGTGATTTAAATTGGTTTGAGGAAATTTGTTGGAGTCATTCACTGCAGTTATCTCTTCGAGCAGTTAGTTATCAACGTGAACGATCGGCGACTTGGTCATATTCATTTCACGGAACATATGATCTTTCTTCAAATCTAATATTGATTTACGAGAAAAGTCTACAGTTTTTATTAGCTCCTATTTTAAGAAAAGCTCTGCATAAGTGACTAAAACAATTAGAGCTATGAATCACTGAAATTCGAGGATTTTTCTCAAACGGCTCAACTATTCCCATGAAAGAAACTTAATTGAAGATAATTGTTATTATAGTGATTTTTAGGCACATTTTGAGGGGCATTTTATTTTTCTTAACAGTTCATAAGTATAACAATCTTATGTTTGAAAAATTGCCATATACTAATAATATTGCTGTGAATTATTGCACAAACTAGTGCTCAAACTAGTGCTTAAGTCCTGACTTTCTCGTCAAAAATCATTAAAATGCGTGAAATAGAGGTTATACTCAAAAAATGGAAGTAATCATCATTTAGTTTAGACTTGTGTTGAACTTAAAATAGTAAAAACAGTTGAATTTGAACAGGTTTACAAAGTTGAGATAAGATTCACATTGATGTGATTATTTGTAGTTTGTTGAGCATCGACACAAATAATTAGATAAACATTAAATTGAGAGGTCTTCAAAAACATTAAACTAATGCACTAAACTAATTTTGAAAACTTCAATTTTAGTTTTCTCTCAAATTAGATCATTTCAACTTGTTTAGAAGTATTGCGTACAAATTCAATAGAAAATAGATTGACTTATTTTATGTTTTCTTTCATACTTTCACTTTTAAGTTAAGGTTTGATTGAATGAAAAATCCTTACATTTCATGAATGAAAGAAATCAGTTTTAAAACCATTAATCAATCCGTTGGGATATCAAAGGGAAAGGTACAATGGTTGTTTGCATGATTTAAGTTTGATTTAATTTTATTTTCGTGAAAGATAATGACTAAAAATTATATGCTTTTTCTCTAACGTCACAATAATAACTATTTGTCCAATAGATGAATACTTAAGTCAACAAGAGTTGCAAAGTTTAGACTTTCATCTCTACTGCCTGAGTCTCTCCACTCGTAAGCACACGTGAAAAAGTTCTCAAAATCTATTTAACATTACGTGAAAAATTTGAATTTGAAAATATACAATTTAAGCCAATTACAACCCGAATACACAGATTAATAGTAAGCTAAAAACTATTCATTCAGTTGTAATCTCAAAATCAAGCTCAGAGTATCAATAAGTAAGTAATTATAAATATCACGAAACTAATATTAAATTTTAAAGTCAGAGAACTTATTGTTTAACTTGATTTCGATGATAATCGAAGTCTATGCAAAAGATGAAATAGAAAATTTGAGTGCTGTTCAGTAGATAAATTATTTGTCACATTATACCACAAATATAATATATAGTTAGTTATAGTTACGTATAATATATAGATAGTTATAGGTAGTTATAGTTACATATAATATATAGTCATAATATATTTAGTTGAAGCAAAAGTCACTCAGCTAACATTAGTCTGCATTAAATTACATTAAGCAGAGAGTTGGCTCGTTTTTACGTCAAAGCGCATCTCCGGATCACGTTGCCAGTAACTCTTCAATAAATTCAATAATAAGTTAGTGAAAGTATAAAAATGATAAAAGTAAAAAATACAAAAGCGGTGGTCTTGATTCAATAGTTTTTCCTATTATTCCAATTGATTGTGAAATCATATTTTTTGATTAACTGTCATGTGCAAAACCATTATTTCGTTGATGCAGTTATTATGAATGGTGTGTCTCAACGATATAGTCATGTCTGCTGTTGAAAAACTGGTTTTAAAAACGAAAATCTCAGTCAAATCTCAGTCAGCAGTGAGTAAGCGAGAGAGCAATCGACAAACAGATAGATAGGAGAAAAGGGTTTGACATCGTTTCCAGTCATAAACGAAGGCTTTTCGTAAAAACTTTCCCATTTATTAACGTTTTGAACATGTAATGACTCTTTAAGTTGAATATTGGATTAAATAATGTTTAGAAAGTGTTACAAATAGGTTGAATAGTTGTGTACAGTGCGAAACTTATTGTTTTATCTAATAATAAATCATAAGAAGTAAAAACTTTTGGCCATCAAAATGAATGGTGATGTGAATGAATCAGCAGATCTAGAACTTAGAGTTACTGATAATCTGAACGATCGGAAGGTTAATGGAAATTCATATACGATCGAAGCAAACAATAAGTCAAATTATGAATCACTTAACTATAACAGTAATTGTGATAGTCATCAGTTAAATAGCTTGAGCGGTCTGACTGAGAATGGAAATGGATATGTGCCAATAGCTCCCAGAAAGTAAGTTAATTATTATACTAATACTTTTGCTAGCTTATTTTATTAACACTTTTCTCTTGCTTCCACTTCTTACTTATTTATTTACTTTTCGCTCGAACTAACTTCAGCTGAAAATCAACTTTCAAACTATAATCACTTATAAACAATTAGCTATTTCTAAGAAATTGATTTCTTCCTAATAGTGAATGCAATTTGAAATAGTTTTTGAAACATTTTTCCATTGGTTTCCATTGGTTTTGTCACATAATTGCCTTGTATTAGTATTTATGAAAATGCTCTGCGTGTAATTGCTCTGTGTGTAATTTTATGCCAAAAATTTAAAGAATAAATAACTAACTATTCAACAATCAGTTGAAATACTTCAGGCTTTAGAATAATAACAGGAATTTTCTCGTATCCGTAACTATGATTATAAGTTATTATTTTCATAGTTGAAGACTATCTGAGCGTTTTGTGAAGGTTTGGCAGTTTTTCATTGTATGTAAACTCATCCAAAACGGACTTTAATGGGAATTATAAATTTTTTTCAGCACAATAGCTCCGCACCTATTTTCTCTTAGGTCTCCCGCTTAGGGTCACACCTATTCGGTCACTATCTTATAGAGTAGACGAGATTTTTTATCTTTTAATAAGCTAGTCGGCGATCGTTGCAATGCTCTAAATGCTTGACTACCTATGGCTCAATTTTTTCTCTTTTCAGCTTTGGATTTACTTAATGAAAGGAAACTTTGATAAGAAGTTCAGTCGAGTTAGAGATTTTTTTGAGCTAATAATTAAATACAATTACATCGAAATGAGATATAAAACTATGAATTTCTTGTTTATAATCTTATCTATTCTGGCGTCTGATATGGTGTCAAGATGTAAAAATTTATATATAGCTTGAATTAGATTATTTTATCGACTAATTACTAATAATTGCAACGACTACATGATAAGTAGATGTTTTTCATTTCAAGTCATGACTTTTTAGGTAAAGGGTTTCAATTTGTTTATTTGCTTTAGTGTAAACTTTATGTGTCAAAACTAATGGCACAAATTTAATAAACTTGAATACTAATCATTCATTTAAGGTTATGAACTTAATTTTGAATCAACTTTATATTTAGGTTTATAAATAGCTATAAGGCATTCATTATTTGCATTGATTTCTGGCAATAATTTCATGTATTGCTAGCAATAAAACAATACTTTAGTCGCCAGGTCATTATAAGAAAAATCAATTACAATCTCATAAATAAATTAAATTCAATAAGTGATTAAGAAATCATGCATTGATTGAAAAAAGATTGAAAAAGTTTGCAAACTTTGGAAACAATTTTCTAATTCAAATGGGTACTTTTCTAATTTAAATGGGCACTATTTGCTTGTTGATCTCTGATTAATATTTATTATTTATCCCTAACAGACAGAATTCATATAACTTAAACACTTCAAAGTCAAAGAGATGCAGCAGTTGTGCCACAAAAATATGTATTTTCTGTACCGGTTTTATTATTGGACTTCTTCTATCATTACTACTATTATCCGCATTACAATGTGAGTAATTGGTTTAATTTGATTTTTGAGAGAAAGAGCCCAATTGTTAGATACAAATAGCTATGTTTTAAGCCCTTTTGATTTAGTATATGCATAATGCAATCGTGAGATTCTGGCAAAAATACCAGCAATAAGAAAATAAGACATGAGTATTAATATGCAACAAACATGCAATACAGACGTAGTGAGCACTTAAGGATTTGCTTAAAATTCAAATTTCAATTATCTCAAATAGTGTTAATGTTAGTCACTTGCAGCTATTGTCAGCTTCTATTTAAGGTAAAATCGATTTTATTGATAGTCAGATAAAATGTTTGTAATTAAAGCGTACAATAAAAGTGTTTAGCAACAGCTATCAAAGTGATAGTTATTCTCCGCTATAACAAGTCCTTAAAATGTTTTTAAAAGTTTTATAGTCTCCAAATGATTTAAGCTTAAGGCTAATCAGAATTCATAACAGGCTTAAAGAGTTAACTAAGTTTCGAAACGTTTTTGCTGTTTCAAAGTTTCAAATTAATTATGCGATAAATTATAGAATTAGAGTTTTATAAAATGAATTTCATAAATATTTACGAAGCTTTAAGCTCTTTTAGATTAATTAAGTCAATTTGAAGTTTGATTCTGACTTTGAATGTTTGAAAAAACTTTTTGTTTGAAAAACTTTTTTTGAAAAACTTCTTTCTAGATTTTAGTGTCAAGTCTCCAAAAAAATATAACATAAGTAGAAATAATGAATCGCTAATAGCAGCAGAAAATATTAGAGGATTAAAAAGTTCCAGTTTGAATATAACTGAAGGACTATCGAAGTTTCAACTAATACCAAGTGGAAGATCAATGAAAAACTTCAGTCAATCAGAAATGAATGGTAACATTAGCGATAATGACATTAATAAGACTTCAGTCAATGAAATATCGATCGCAAAAGTCCTAAAGTTACAACATTAGAGCCTCATATGAATGACAGCGATCAGACACAAGGACACGATCAAGGCTTGAATGATGTCGACGACAGAACAACTCACATCGGGACCTTATTTCCTGATAATTTCACTTTCGATAGAAATTCAAGTGGTATTGATTTAAATGGGATTACAATAAAGCCTGAAGTGAGTACAGAAAGAGCTGAAGTAACTACAGAAAGGGCTGAAGTAACTACAGAAAGGGCTGAATTGACTACAGGAAGAGCTGACGATAGGAACAGTTCTGAAGTAAATAATTATAATTCAATTAATGAGTTACTCACTGTTGATAGCAATGAAGCGAATAATCATCTGAGCAATACTTCAACCGCTAGTTCTATAGACTTAGAGGAAGGAAATGAATTAATAAATAATGAATATACAGAACTAATTAGTAATAATTCGTTTATAACTCCTATTCCTGATTATCCAGTGATTGATAATGGATTTAATACTGACTCTCATTCTGATTCAACGACAGAAACAGCAATTAATAATAGTTCGAAAACTATTAACATATTGACAACTGATTTAGCACAAGAGTCTCAAACGCCTACGGAATCTAGTGAGTTGACCCCCACTCAATCTAATGACTTGACCCCCACTGAAAAGTCAATTGAATTATTAACGGAGTGGAGATCAATGGCAAACACAACAGACTCGGATTTTAGTCCAACAAGTTTTGAGAATATGTTAAACAGTACTACTATTAGCACAGCTACCATTAGCACAGCTACCATTAGTACAACTACTATTAACATAATTACTAGTACTGAATCGCCCACTACTATATCAAATGTAAATTTGGCTTCAGATCCGAATCTCAATAATGATAGCAAACCTAATCTCGCAGCTGATCCACATACAGGTGAAGATCTAACTACTGAAGGCAGTACTATGACAATAACTGATGATTTAGACACTAGTGAACCAGTTTTTGTTGGGCTCAGTAGTGGTACTCCTTCATTAGTGTCGGCTGAAAATGAAACAGTCACTGAAACAGTCACTCCGTTACCGATAACAACGATGACTGACGTAACAAACTCAACCGATTTATCATTCGTGACAACTTTATCTGATATATTCAATGATACTCTATATTTAAATGATTCCGACGCCAGTCGTGGATCTGATATTGAAAGTAATGATAGTTTTTCGTTATTAAATCAAAATAAGACATTTAATGATACAATACAAGATGATTCTGACTTTAATGCGACAGAAACTGATCGTAATAATAGTAATAATACATTGGAGTTAGAACTAACTACAAGCTCGCAACCAATTTATTTAAATCAGACCACAATTGCTATCCTATTAGAAAATACCACTCAATCCATGCCATCACTACTTAATCAAAGTTTAAGTACTCCGCCGCAAGTTTATTGTCTTTCGACTCAATTTTCTTGTCCTAACGAGACTCATCGCTGTCTGGATAATGATCTAATATGCGATGGAGTCATTCATTGCACTTCAGATGGCTTTGATGAGCGAGACTGCGGTCTAACCAATTGCAGTAACAATTTTAGATGCAATAACTCTCTTGAACTTAACTCAACTGATGTCAAATGTATCTCTCACCGGTCATATTGCGATGGCATTTGGGACTGTAATGATGGCAGTGACGAACTCGGCTGTCATTTAGAGCAGTGCCAAAATGGAGAGTTCCTGTGTCGCGACGGAAGTGCCTGTATTAAAGCTAAGCAGGCTTGCGATTTCACCTATAATTGTCGAGATCATTCAGATGAAATAGGATGTGGTAAGAATTTGAGATATGCACAAATATTTTATTGTATGCTTTAACTTAAAAGTTTTAGAAAAATCAATGATCGAGAAGGCTTTTCGGCTTTAGCATGATATCGATGCAAACGGTGTTCTGTAATCAAATATAAGTTTAAGTGAAGTTTAGATCCTCCTAACTTTTACTTAACTTAAACATGAGTCAGATTCGCAGTAATGCAACCCCCATTCCAGTCTAAAGTCGACTTTTCTTTTGTTTTTACTTTCATTATAAATTTTAGCTCACTTCACTATTGAAGGAATTACATGCTTTTCAGTATAGATTTCAGGTTTCAAAATGTAATCAATCTTCGTGTTCGATAGGCTTACAGCGCACTAAACTCCTTTAAACTATTACTTTTTTCAATTTATATTTAAAGGTAAAACAAAGGATAAACCTTTGACCCTATTTTAACCTTTAACCTAACTTATCCAGATTTTCGATTTGATCTTGAAAGTGTGCGTGTACAACAATACAAGTTACCCAACTAAAAATATTTTTAAGCTAATTCTTCTCAAATGAATTGTCGGAGTGAAAGTTTGACTAATGGCAATGTAATGATCTTAAAAAATTTGAATAATTTTCCACTATTATTGTTATTCATAAAACTTAAATTATTAAAATTTTTATTAAGTTTGTTCAACCCGAGTGGGAAATTATGACTTATGCGATTACGAGACATGGTTTAAGACACACCTCTCTATCAAATAGAAAACTTTTAAAATACTTTCAGTTTAGGAAAGAACTAAGTTTTTGAGACATCAATATGACTAATCCTACAGGTCTTTGTAAGACTATTGCCTCATAAAACAGTTTATTTGAAATATAGGTCAGGAAATTCGCTTCAATTCCGAACTATCACTCAAAAGGCACGTTTGATTTAACTAATGATAAAATTTTTACACTCCAATTACATATATCCATCAATTAACATGAATAGGATTAATAAAGTTATAAAAATGACAAACTATGATGAATGTATTAAGTATGGATTTTTAGAAAATTTATTGCTTATTAAAAAATTATTGCTTATCAACAAATTCAAAGCTTTCAAAGCTTTCAGAGCTTTCGAAACTCTCAAAGCTTTCATCCGGCACTCAACCTTTTTCTAGATTTTATTTTTGAATTTTAAGGTAAAAAAACCTTCAAAACTCGGCATAATTGCTTATCAATTAAAAACAAGCAAAATTTAGCACTTGTTATAAAAATAAATTTTCATAAATCTAATGTTTGATAACTTTTTTGCCTTATGTGTCAGTGAGTCGAACAAGCTGTGAAAGTATGGGTCGATTTTACTGCGACGACGGCCTATGCATTGAACAATCTTTAAGATGCGATGGTACTCAAGATTGTCATAATGGGACTGATGAGCAAAACTGCGGTAAGACTTAGCTCAGCACTCGATTAAGGTCAAAGTTAAGCGAGAGTTTCTTAACATTAAAAAGTTTTGAGGGCTAGACGTGCCTTATCTGAACATATGTTTATCAAAACAAGATTAGGAATAAAGGATCTAAAGAAATAGTAAATTATATGTCGGTCTTATTTATAGCTAGTTTTGAAATTCTAGTTAAAACTTGATTTAGAGAAAAAATATTTGTATTTCGAATTTAAATCTTGAGGTGCAATGCTTTAAGGTATAAGATGTTTGACTGACTTATAGGCTATCTGACAGGTTATTACAGGGTTTCAGATATCAGTATTTTTAGTATGTTTTTATTTTTTATTTTTATTTTTTTTCGCTATACTATGTTTAGTAATTTTTGATTAAGTTAATGCTTATTTTGATACTCTTTAAAAAGTTGACGTCAATGTTTGATCAATACTTAGAGGTTGTTCTCCTCTCTCCCTCTGTTTGAAAATAGCATTTCATTGAAGTCTAGTTAGACTTGTCTTCTGGCAATCGTAAACCTCGAAGTTAATAAGTTTCCAGTCGATTGATTTATGAAAACTACACTCAAAGCTAACACCTTATAATGACAGAAAGTCGACATTTTCTCCACCTTTTATGCAAATAAGACGTAAAAATGCTATTTTAAAACTTTTCAAAATGTTATGCCTAATTATTTGGTTATGACTATGATTGTTTCTCAAGTTCTATGACTTTTAATTTCTTTATTTAAGTCATTTATGCGTTATTTCTAACATATTTCTGAAAAGAAAAGTCAACTTCTAACGTAGCTCTGCTGTGTTAATTGAAGATGAAGTGATATACGAACACCTAGTTCTCTAAATAATTATTGATTGTTTTATTAGCATGGGAGTGGCTTAGTATGGGAGTGACCGCAAACTGAATGCAAAAATTGATAGTTTCTTAATTAAATTCCAGATAAATCAATCTTTTGTTCTCTTGTAATAATTTACAAAAATCAGGTTAAATTCCGATTTTAATTGAGAAATTTCTTTCAAACAACAATATTAATTTGAATAACTACTGATTTTTCCGTCTTTAGTTAGAAATGTTTTACTCAGTTATTCCAATTATCCGTTTTATAACCAAACTTTTCAAGTTTGAATAATGAGTACAACTTTTGACTACATCTACTAATCACAACATAAGACTAACAAGAAATAACTTTTTTGTTGTTAGTTCGTATAGCAAACTAATTATTTGTCATAATTACATATACTTTTTCTCAAAACTTTCCTTTCATTCAATGACTAAACAGATAATACTATGAAAAATTGAATTTTTTTCAATAAGTATTAATTAGTAAATAATTATAAATCTTATCAGAAAATTACCAGCCAGTAGCACAATTATTTTTCACAGAATCTAATGACTATTTTACAATTATGTGAGACTTCAAATTGATGAAATAATGGTTTCTATAAACCGCAACTAAGTCTACAAACGCTATTTATGAAATTGAGTTGTTATGCTACTTAAATATTCAATAATTTTCTATCTAAAATGAATGTAAGACATTAACAATTTACTGATTATCTACAGTATAACCAAGGTTCAAATTACATATTCAAATTTCACATTATTTCAATCATCAAATATGCGTATCATGTACATTTGATATGTGCAAAATTCAAATTATCCAATCGATTATGACTTGAGCTACATTTTCATTAAACTTTTATTTTTAATCTTATTTTTTATAATGCATAAAATATGCAAGTTACTAGTTTGAAAGTTGTCACTATTTTACTAACTAAATTGTGAACTTTAATTTCAAGTATTTTGTAATTAAGATATGAATTTTTGATTTTTTTACAACTAAATTAACAAGTTATTTATATAGTTGAGAATCAAAAAACTTCATTGGTTACAAGATTAAGACTTTGACCGACTTAACTAAATTCGAATCAACTTTACATATTTGATTGAGAGAAGTGGCAAAAATAGCATAATTTAATCATCTTATCGGTCAAGCCTTTACTTGTATTTGAAACTTTTTTCGAATGTTTGGTCAAAATAGCGCTGTTTTAATAATAATAAAAAAAATACTTTAACTTTGTATTACAAAAAATCTGAGGCGTCATTAGATCCACTTTTGATCATCAAAAGAGTTATGAATTAGAAATAGTTCTCTACTTCTGAAGGTTGTTTGAAACTATTACATAAAGTTTTTGAGAAATACACTTTAGATTGGCTTAAAAGACCTATTAATGTTTTGAGTAATTGTTGCAAATGTTGCAAAAAAATTGTTGAAAAGCTAAGAATGAGTAACTCGTGAGGAAATGTACAAAAGAGCTGGAAAAATTCTTGAAAAATTCTCAAAAAAGTAATCTTATTTGACATAGCATTAAAATAGCGCAAACTTATTCAATAGTTAGACTAAATAATGGAAAAATAATTGACATAATATTCAAGTTTATTGTAAAGAAAAGATAATTGTCATCAAGTTATCATAAGTATTTACTTTTTCACTACAATAAACAAGTTCAAGGCTTCAGAAGTGTTTCCTAACCTAACCTAACCTGACATAAATGTCTCAAATTTTGAACCTATCTTTGGTTAACATTTAAATTACTTTTTGATTGAATCAAGTAAAATTATAGATAAATAATTAAATTTTCTAATTGAATAGTAAGTCGAGCCAGCTGTTTATCCATTGGTAACTTCTTCTGCGACAATGGAAACTGTATCAACATAACGAAGCGATGCAATGGTATCAATGATTGTAATGATTCAAGTGATGAATTTGAATGCGGTCAGTAATACAAAACTTAAGACTTCACTGAGCACTTGACCGAAAATCAATTATCGTTTTAATCTCCTAACAGTTAGAAGTGATGAGAGAGGAGTAGTTCAAGTTTACGAGCCATCAACTGATTCCTGGTCTATATTATGTGCCAAAACTAACTTTGAAACTAATGATGCCGATCGTATTTGCCATAAATTTGGTTATTTGCGATCAACTAACTACACATTACTTAATGTAAAACCAATTAACATTTCATGGGCTGATGGGATACTACAGCAAGCTAATCAAAATTTAGTGCCAATCCATTCGTCAGTCTGTGATACCAATCAAACTGTTGCTGTATTTTGTGATAATTTTAAGTGTGGTCTCAATCAAAGGGGACAAGACGTCGGCAGTTCGGCTGGTCTGAAGAGTTCAGAAGATGTTCCGCCGGGTCTTATAATTGTTGATAATAAGGGTCATGAATGTCCAGCACAGATAGTTGCCTCGAAATGGTTGATAACCAGTGCTCAATGTGTTAAGTAAGTGATGAATTGGGGAATATTTTTGATGTTTACATTCGGTGTTTTTATTTAAGTTATAATCTGTTTATTGAAAGTTTAAACAATGTGAATGAGAAAATGAAATGAACGCGAAGGACAGTATTTATTGCTAGTTTTCCTTCAATTTTCCTTTGATTATGCCATAGATAATTATTATTGGCCTTCAGTTCATGGATATATAATCTTTTTTTGTAGATAGAGTGCATTTTTATTTCGATAATTATTGATTTAAGAAAATTGAAACTTTAAAAAAAATTCAAACTTCAATCTCTAACCATTGAATTTACATAAAAATTTCAATACTAAATAACTTATTTTTATTTATTTCAGAAACTTTTCTATTGAATTAACTCGAATAAAGTCATTAGAAACTACAGAAGACATGCAAATATCTAAAATTCAAATACATCCTCATTACTCAAGATTTCGTTCGTTAAGATTTTCAGACTATGACATTGCTTTAGTAGAAACTAAACAAACACTAAACATAAGTGAAGGAAACACAGTCTGTTTACCGGCACATCAAATTGATCCAGAAATAACATGTTTTGTTGGAACCAAATTCGGTGACATTCCACACGAAGTAATAGAGAAACAAGTATGCAATTCATCTAAACATTTCAATACAAGTCTAACATCCCGTCACTTCTGTGCGAACACTTATACTCAACAAAGTCTGTCATCAGTTCACACAAAGAGATGCGTACCGGATGGTTCACCGTTGATATGTCTGTCGAGTTCTTCTCAATGGTATATTGCAGGCTTTGCTTCTTATCAACACGGCTGCAATGGTTCTCACTTTATGGGACATCTCTCACACCCCACTGTCTTCTCTAATGTCTATTCGATGAAAGACTTTATTGACAGAGTCATTGGTATTAAACAATATTTGGTTAAAACTGATTATCAGTCATATACAGATCAATATGACTCTGATTTTGAGACAACTACCAATCCTACTTCTACTCCTGTCCTTAATCTTAATATTTCTTTTGTTAATTATGAGGATTTCAACGAAACTGTAGATTCTAATGTTGCACAAGATTTTAATCTAACTCAAGCCTTCAATATTACTGAGAGTTTTACTACCACTCAAAGTTCAGTTCTGGCCCAAAGTTCAGTTCTGACCCAAAGTTCTGTTTCTGCCGAAGATTTGAATACAACCACAGAATTATACGAAACCGAGAATTTGACCACAACTGATAATCCAAGTCTAGCCCAAAGTTTGGGTTCCTCTGAAAATTGGACCTTTAGTACAGAACATAATACAACGCCAGAAATGATCATAACTGAAAGTTTGATAACAACTACTGAGTCTTCAAAATTGAAAAATTCTGCAGAGATTAGAAATTTGTCAGAGAGTTCAGTGGAATATGAAGATGAAAGCAAGTCAACAACACTTCATATTTTGGATCAAACGGTTTATCCCACAGAATCTGCGATAGAACTCAACGAGACGACAACAGTAGAGTATGATACGGATCTAGATTAAAACGTTTCAATTCAGTATATTTGTCATTCAATGTTTGAAAAATATGTTTGTAATTAAAGTTTTTGTGTAAATTAAAATCAGTTTTTATCGCTATTACTAAGCATTTGATATTGAAATTAGGTTTTGGCGAGACTTCAAATCAAAGTTTATAATGAAAATTGTCTCCAAGTGATGATGAGTAAGCCTGACTAGTGTTTCGAATGCCGTTTCATTTAATAAATCAAAACTTATATTTATTCGCAATCTTATGAAATTGAAAAATGTTTTTAACTAAGCAAATCATTTTTTATCAGTCGGATAAGGTTTCTGATGTGACCTGTTCACATCTCGATATGTTGTCCTCACAAACTAATTGGTTTAATTAGATTAATCATCTGTTTATAAGGTTGAACAATCAGATCTGCCTCAATCCTTAAAGAAACATCGAACGATAAAAATTGACCAATGATAGTTAAAAAGAATATTGATAAGTATTATTTCTATTTCTTAACTAATAAGAATTTATTGCTTTATCTTCAAGTCCATCAATTGATTTTGTTCACTCTATTAAACATCGATTATCAATTTTATTTTATATTAGTCAAAGTACAGGTGTACGTTCATTTGGAAAGAGTTCATTTCAAAATCACATTTTTTTCAACTCTACAAAACCAGATTAGTTGCAAAATAGAGAGACAGAAAACTTTCCAAACAATCATAGGCTCAACTTTAGAGATGAATAAATACAGATCTTGATAGATATTAATAGACTTGGTCATTAAGTTGATCGTAAGGCAAACACAGCATAAATAATTGAAATAATAAGCTTTACAAAATGAATAACCTATACCAGTTACCATCTTGTTTGAAAAATAAAAGCTTCAACTTAAAAATGTGCTACTAAAAAGTCGAGTTTTATTTGTTCAATTGTTTTATGTAATTAATTGTTTTATATTATTTGTTAGAATAGCTTTGAAGTCAACTTTAAACAAACTAATATGCAGTAAGACTAAAAAGTCAACTCTTTTTAAGTGACATAATGAATAGAGTCCTATCTACTAGTCAATGTATTCGATTACGACTGATTTGAAAGTCACACTGATTTATTGTCACATTCACACTATATTTATAAATACGCGTATTTATTTTGATTTATTTAAAGTTACTTATTTTTTAAAATAGGAGAAAAATTGAAAAGTACGTCTCTTTCACTTAAGCAAAAGCTTGAACTTTGTAATTTTGTTTACAAAATCTTAAATACGATGTTAAAAGATAGCGAGCAAATTCCCTCAAACAAACTAGTCTTTTTGATTAATTCAATTTAGTTGAATGAATTTCAGAAAAAACGAGTCTATCATCTTATTGAAACTATTTGTTATTTTTGATTTTCATGTAAAAAATATTTGACAGATTTTGTGTGCCTCTTGTTAAGTCACACTCTTTAGTGACATTCAAGTTGACTAGTCCCTTGTCACTTTATAGGAGCTTTACCGTACACTTATTAATGACACATTTTTCTTAGTTCAAATACTATCTCATGGGTTAAACGTGTGTATCTCATCAGATGTTAATGAAAATAGTTTTGTGTTTATTTTATATGACACATGATTTTACTCGTTATTTTGTATTTATGTCTAGCAATCAACTTAATGATCAAGAGTTTATTAATCCTTATCAAGATCTTTATTACTCATCCCTAGAGTTCAGTCTTAGATTAGGTTTTCTACCTTTATATTTTGCAGCTAACCTGTTTTACTATACTTCAAAACTATTTGGTATAGATTTAAGCTTTTGCCAAAATACTATGCAATATGAAATTTAAAAACTCAAATCCAGTAACTATTATCAATCATTTAAATGTTATTAATACACAAATTACTAGAGACTCAAAGAAAGCCCTATTCTTAATTCAAATTTGAGCTATAATATTTGAACTACAATTCACAAAACATAAAACCAAAAATAAAATTTACAAATGGCTGTGAATTTAAATGAGAGGGTCATTAAGTTGAATGATAGCGAGGGAGGCAATTAATGTTTAAAGAACTTGAATTATTCAACAAATTTGAATTATTGAATAATTTAGAACAAAATTTAGGACTAAAATGTATTTGATTGGTTAAAAAATCAATTTGTTTAGACTCCTCTATTTGACTCAATCCTTACTTCGGACTTGAGATCGGATCTGACTCCTTGAGACTGAAGGAGACATGGCCACTTTAATTGTTATCTGCCACCATAATCTGTGTGATTATATTTTTCAGTCTCTAGAGAAGTATAGTTTAACAATAAAGCTGGCTCACATCACACCTTAAAATATGACAAAAATAAAAAATTGTGCCTTCAATTTAAATTTAAAATTTATCTCAAAGAATAGATAAGATATTTTTGAGTTACTGGTAATATTTTCAAATTCAACCCTCAGTTCAATGTTGTAGTTTTACAATATTTTCAAGCTTGAAAGCTTCTGATTTCATTGGCATGATTACCACAAAACCTCAAATTTCTCTTACGGTAATAATGAGTAATAGTTTTCTGCTATCAGTCGAGAGTTATCCTTCTTATTTAATCAAGTTCTAATTTAAGAAGCTATCTAATCTATTCCATCAATCTTATCAATACCCGGCTTATATTCAAATACCATAAAGGTCTTTAAATCATGTTTAACGCCATAATTAGTATTCACTTCATGTTATAAATGAACTTGAATTACTTTCAGTAGAAGTTATTCTTAAAATCTGATTAAAATATTCATACAATTAGACTTGAAGCTTAACTATTTGAGCAATCTCCAAGGATGAAAGTAGTTGTAAATTGAAAGTCAACTTAAAAAATTCAACTTTTGCAAACTTTACATTCATTTAATGTTAACAATAACAACAATTCTGTTCTTATAAACTTAAACAAACTTCATCTCAATTTAAACTTATTTCATATGATGGATAATAATATATCGATAGCTTGGGTTGACATGTCCTATTCGGACAATTCATCCGTTTGGAGCAGACAGAAGACTATTATTAACCAATTAAATGGATATTTCAGCTTTGGATCGCTTAACGCATTGATGGGTCCGAGCGGTTCAGGAAAGACAACGCTTTTGAAATGTTTGAGTGGAAGAAATAAAGGGGAATTAGGTATAGAAACCAAAATCTTTTTGAGCTCAACCGACAAGATTCGGACGTGTTTCATCAGTCAGTGTCAAACTGAACATTTGCTTATGAGCCTGACAGTTGGCCAATTGATTATTTATGCATCAAAACTTAAAAATAGTGGTCAACATCTAAAAATTGATCATCAAAGCAACGCCATCAATTTGATGAAAGATTTGATGATTAGTGATATCGAAAATACGATTGTTAAGAATTGCAGTGGAGGTGAACAGAAACGCGTTGCTATTGCTTTGGAGCTGACTTCAGTTATCAAGCCTAACATGTTATGCATTGATGAGCCGACCACTGGTCTGGATAGCGATGCAGCTGAAAACGTATAATTTTTGAATTAAAAATTGATAATATATTCAAAAAAATTTCATTCATCTTTAGGTCGTTATGTGTCTGAAAAAATTATCCCAAAAACACAAGATAACAGTAATCGCGAGCATTCATCAACCAAACAATGATTTATTAATGATGTTTAATAAACTATACGTTTTAGCAAAAAACGGAGTTTGTGTTTATTCAGGTCAACCTCAAGAACTTGGTCAATATTTGAGAAAATCGGAAATTGTTTGTGATAGAAATGAAGTCCCTATTGAAGTGTTGCTAAAAATTGCTTCGAATGGTATTAAAGACTTGAGAGTAAGACAATTAGCAGATAAGAATAGAGAAGAAAAACAACATATTCTTTCAAAATGTCAGGAAGATATGAAATTATCTTCAAATGGTGTGCAACTAAAGCCATTGAGTTTTAAACTAATAGATATTTGGTATCTATTATTAAGAACTATGATTTATTCATATGTCTCTCAGTGGAAATTTTTCATAACTCAATTATTGATTTATATCTTCTATGGAATGATTGTCACTAAGCTATTCAATCCGAAGATTGGGACAACAAATGTTTGTTTTAGTTTCAATAGGACAATCACTCAATGTAAAACTAATTTGGAGGACGAAAAAATTTTAGGTCAAAATATTCGATTCAATTTGGCCACTGGTCTAACTGTTATGTTCATTCAGTTAGCTATCACTACAATGACTTTCACCACTGAAATGAAGATTTTCTTAAATGAACATCAAAATAGTAAGTCTTTCCAGTTACTTTAAAACTCATTAATTGATTAAACGCTTCAATTTAATCAATAAAATGCACTTTCAATAAGTCTATGACTCAACATTTTTTTAAAGACATAATTCACTAGTTTTGTGGGTTTTGTATAAACTTTTTCAATGAGTAGAGAAGCTCAACAGATAATCCTAAGTAAGGGATTCTTATATTATTTTTCTAGTTTGAATCTTAAATTAAATTTTCGTTTATAATTATTCTAATAAAATGTTCAAAAGTTTGATGTTAAAATTCATTCTGATAGAAAAATTGAGAAAAGATATGAGAAGAATGCTCAGAAACACTAAAATTCATCACTGTTTACAAAAAGCATAATAATCCCAAAAGCTCTGAGATAGAGAAACAGTTTGGCATTATATTGGTGCCTGTTTTATCTTAAATATATAATAATAGACAACAAAATCGGTTCCGTTTTTCGGATTTCTATTAAGAATCCGAATACGTCTATCTCTAATTTACATTTAAAGTAAGATACGCGCCAACAATAACCAATTTCGATATTGGTGAACGCTATACGGAAAATGAGAGAAAAATAAAAATCACATTCAAGTGAACAGTTGATAGTTGAATGAAAAGAGCCAAAATGTTGAGAGTTTATATTCATTATCAAATAGTACTTTAACTATACAGCAAGGAGCTCTAATTTAAACTTAATTTTCAATTGATAGGATGGTATAGCACTGGATCCTATTATTGGGCAAAAACTATTGTTGAAACATCCCAAACAGTAATAATATCATTTTTCTACTCAGCTGTTGTCTATTTTGTAAGCAATCAAATTACAGAAAATGACAGGTATTTTGGATACCTATACCTAATAACAATAGCAATGCTATGCACTCAAAGTTTGGGGAATATAATAGGAATCATTTTTGACAAAAATATTAAACTAGCGCTCACTATTGGAGTTGGAATCTATATCAATTTGATTATATTCTGCAATTTTTTCCTACCACTTAATGAATTGGAACCATTATTGCAATTGTTTAGTGATTTGACATATACTAAACTACTCTTCAATTCAATATTAACATTACTTTATGGTTTCAATCGTTGCCCACCTGATCAGCTATCGTTAGCTTTATATGAATACAATATAGAAGGTGATCAAACTTTTTGGATTAATTCTAAGCATTTGCTATTATATTTTTTGGTCTTGAGATTTATCGCATTGGCTGCTATTCTTATTAAATCAAATTCGTTCTCAGTTTGTAAGAGATCTAGAACTTGGATTAAATTCAGACAAGAAGTGTTGAATGCATATGAAAATAAAATTTCTATTGAAGAAGAATTCAATGTATACAAATATAGTGAAAACCATGATCAAGTTAACTGCGCAGTGCACAACAACTTGATTGAAGTTGATCTGAATGATAAAGAGCTGGCCATTGCTTGGGTTGATCTTACGTTTAGAATTTTACCGAAATTATTCAGAGAAGAGAAAATCATTCTTAACCGAATTAGTGGTGGCATTGATTTTGGATCTTTGAATGCACTGATGGGTCCTTCGGGTGCTGGAAAGTCAACACTTTTGAAATGTATTAATGGTATGAATAAGTCGGGTTTGAGCGACGATACAAAAATCTATTTGAGTTCTAAGAGAAGAGTTCGTACGTGTTTTATAAAACAAGACATGAACGAACATCTACTTAAAGGATTAACTGTTAAGCAAACCTTAGTTTATTCATCAAAACTGAAAAATTGCG
This sequence comes from Archegozetes longisetosus, assembly GCA_018873245.2. Taxonomy (NCBI): domain Eukaryota; kingdom Metazoa; phylum Arthropoda; class Arachnida; order Sarcoptiformes; family Trhypochthoniidae; genus Archegozetes; species Archegozetes longisetosus. The sequence continues at coordinate 14,070,553 of JAEMBT020000001.1, read as the reverse complement.
ATCAGCTCATGGATCATGAATTCAATGCTTTCAATATTATGAATGATTTGATGCTAAATGATGTCTCAGATACTTTTGTAGAGAAGTGTAGTGGAGGTCAACAGAGACGTATTGTAATTGCATCTGAATTGAGTTCAACCATTAAGCCTAACATGTTATGTATTGATGAGCCAACGAGTGGACTCGATAGCGATGCAGCAGAAGTGGTGAGCCTTATATCTCCAGTTTAAAAAAGCCTACGAATTATTAATTAATTAAAATGTCAGTTGGTAGTTCGCTGTTTTTTAGAAATCAAGATTGTCTAATCTTGAATTGCAATCTACGCGAAAGGAAACTATAATCATTTATAACTTAAAAATTTGAAAAATCTAAACAAGTACTTGAACATAAGCTCAACTGTTAAAAGTATTTATAATTTAGATTCAATAACGAGTTTCAATGACAAGTTTAGGTTGTGAGAGACATTAAACTACATTTTTAGGCTCTTATCTGATAGTTCATCTAATTCTTTATGTTGAAACGAACACTGAATAAATTTTTGTTTATTCAGTATTTAAGTGAAATTTTAGGAAAAAGACAAAATCTTAAGATATCTCTCTATTGAGAATTTAGAATCAATAATGACCTCAAGTTTTAAGTAAATTTGATTCATGTTGAAAAATGAAACATTGCTAAATATTACTTTTCCTTTTTAACAAATAACGTTTAGGTCATCAAATGTTTGAAAGATTTATCACTTAAGCATAACATAGCGACCATAACAAGTATACATCAGCCAAATAGCGATTTATTGCTAATGTTTCACAAACTATATGTTTTGGCAAAAGGAGGAGTTTGTGTCTTCTCTGATTGTCCCCAAAAATTGGAACAACATCTCAATGATTGCAAAATTCAAATCAATATCTATCAGTCGCCGATCGAACAACTTTTGAAAGTTTCTTCGAGAGGAATAAATGACCAGAAAGTGAAACAACTGTCTGATAGAAACATAGAGAAAAGGGAAGAACTACTTTCTAAAGTTAAAGCTGAAACATTTTTAACTGATGATGGCATTCAGATTAGAAGCAAAAGATTCAAATTAATTCAACTTTGGTATTTGTTTAACAGAACAATGATCTACACCTTTAGGACTCAATGGAAAGCATTTACAACACTATTTATGTTTTCACTGTCCTGTTGTTATTTCATGTCAAGGCTCTATAACTCAGATATGGGTAAACCCGATGGTTGTATTGGTTTTGAGCAAGTTTTTGCACTCAATTGTTTCAAAGAAGTAGAAGACTTAGAAGATCTTCATCTAATGTTACAAAATTCTAAGTTCTTTTTCAGTATTCTGTTTTTCATGTCATTCCTGCAAATGTTTATAACAACCCTAACATTTCCGGCTGAAGTAAAAATATTCATGAATGAGCACAGAAATGGTAAGAGTTATATGTAACAATGGATGTAGCAATGTAACAATATGTGTTGCCTATTTTGTTCGAAGAAAAAAATGCACACCAAATTCAATTGCTTCTAGCTTTTTTTTAATTAATCAATGTAAGCAAAACATATTTTACATACAATTAACTTAATAATAGATAAATAATTTTATTTTAGTTAATTGCTGATAGTGGCCTGTTGTCCATAGCTATAAGTATTTGAGTTCTAGTGAGCGACAACAGGCTTTGGAAATAGCCTTCCGGCAATTTCTTCATTTCTCTTTTAACTTCTTTTATCAGTTGTTCAACAAGCCCTGCTTTAAGAGATGGGTGTACATGATTCACTATCATAATCATTTGAACCATCATCAATTAACTCAATTTTGAATTATCAACTAACTTGTCATCTTCAATAATGTGTTGTTATGATGGCTCAGGTGTATATGTTCTTAACTTATTTAATCACTTTCTTTGCTTTAGTTTTTGATTTTGATTACTTCTTTGAGCAGTTTTTCTTTTCAACTTTTCTGATTCCATATCTAACTAAATCATTTTTAGCAGTTTTATAGTAAATATTTAGTTCTTTCGTCAATTTTAAATAACTTTTATGAATTGTGTTTACATTTATCAACTTATTCTTCCACTTTACATTTTTGATTTTTTAGGCTTTTGGCCACTGCCAAGTTATCTTTTGAGTTGTTTGTTATTTTCGACTCGAGTTATTGCATGACACAGTTCTTATGCCCACTTTCTGTCCTTAAAGAAGTGACAGCATTTGATTTTACTTTATGTTTTGTTTATAGAAATTTGTAACCAACATTCTACTGTGGTTTTTATTTGATGCTTGCACATTTACTAAATATATTGATTTATGGAAGTGATATTTAATTCTAAAGATTGCGATAACTACCAAATCAGTTGATGTACTCAGATATTTTGAAAGCAATCTATATATGTATTACATGTAGGCTTATTTTGTGTGGATGTTTTCTCTGTTCATGTTATAAAAGCGTCAATTCAGATATATTTGACCCCATATAGTGCTTAAATAGATTTTTGAAGTTAAGGTCTTTAAAATATTTCATTTATAAAATTATTCTTAAAATTATAATGTGTTGTGTTAAAATACTAGGATTTGGAGAGATGATCATTTTTATAGCTTATATGATCTAGTTTATATACAAGTATATGTATGGAGTTAAAATATAGGACGCATCGTTTTCCTTCGGTCTTTTAACGCTAAAGATAATTTAATAACTACTTAAATGAACTCGAATATCAGGTTTAAAATATGAAATTTTTGTTTCGCTGTAATGCTATCAGTAGTCAATATTTCTTCATTAATAGCATGCTTCTCATAACTTATAACTAATTGGCTTCAATTATCGTTATCAATACTTATCGAAATAAATTTTTCAAATAAACTAATCTGGTGTATAACATGCAGATAATTCAGTCATATCTTAAAGATTGATAATTTAAACGGTTATTTACATCGTAACGGCTGTAATATGTTTACGTTTAATTAAGATATTAGAGACCTCTACATTTAATTAAATAATGCCTGATGCGTCTTGTGTTTTAATGTCATCCATACTGTGGCATTGCGATTGAGCATGCTACATCAAATTGAATCTTATTATTCCCATTTGAACGATACTAAATATTTCTCTTCTGAATTTACTTCAAGGTTGGTATAGCACTGGTTCTTATTATTTGGCAAAATTTACAGTTGAACTCATTCCGACCATGATAACTATTATATCCTACTGCTTGGTTACTAAGTTTTCAACTGAAAGTCTAAGCAATACGAAAAGTTTTCTGATCTTCACATATGTGATGATTTTCAGTCTTCTCTGTTCTCAGAGCTTAGCAACAAATGTGGGGATAATTTTCAACGAGAATGAAAATATTGCAATTCTAGTATCAGTAGCAGTAATGGTACTGAAATTGGTATTTTGCAATATTCTGATACCAATCAACGAACTGCATTACACACTCCAGTGGTTCAGCCATTTGTCTCCTCTGAAGCTGGGACTCGATTGCATTTTTTATTTGATTTATGGTTTCGATCGCTGCAAATCAAATCAAATTTCTATCTTTTTATATAGATTCCACATCAAAGAAGAGTCATTTTGGATTAATTTAAGAATTTTAGTCATTTATTTTGTTAGCTTAAGATTATTTTCACTTTTTATACTCATAATTAAAGCAAACAGACTCACATCTATTAATTATAATACAAAGCCTTTTGGTTCAGAAGATCAACTAATCGATGCTTGCAATTCAGATAATGTTTGCATTCATGGATTGACTAATTATAATGATTTTATTGTCAATTTCTACAAACAAAACAAACTGAAGCCAAAACTCAAACAACAGACAAATAAATGATTGATGAAAAGATGTAAAATATATCAAATATTTTGAAATTGCATTAAAAATATCAAACCTTAATTAATTTGATGCCATACTTGTATTAACTGGTATTAATTGGGATTGGGTTGTCAGTACTTTTGTTTTACAATTTTACAATTTTAGGACTACTTTTCATTAGTTTTATCTAATTATTTGTGAAATCCTGGGTTGAAAAATAGTTGTCTTCTCATGCATTGTCCACGCATCTCAGGCGCAGATCTGTCACACTCTTCCACGAACTTGTCCATAAAATCGCAAGTCTGCGAAAAATAGGTATAATTATTAAAATTGAGCTAAGATAACATAAAAAATTATTGAAAGAAACAAAACTAACTCGACTTAGAATACTCTGTAAGTTTTCTTCGCAAGCGTATTGAGCAATAGAATGGCTTAAGGCTTGTCCAAAAGAACTGATACCTATCACAGGATCATAGAAAGCTTCATATCCTAGAAATCAAGATTCATAAGTTGAACAAATTTTGAAAAATTCAATAGAACAAACCTTCGGAACACGAATAGCTTATAAATGTGTCTTTGTTATCATTAATCCACTCCTGATCAATTGTATTCAGTTTAATGATAACTCTCGCCTCATGTGGCTTTAGATTCAACTCAATTGTATTTCTGTCAGGCGGAAGTGGCATATTCACTGCCGGCTCATCTGTAGACAGACTTATGTCAACTGATTTCGACTCGGATTCTGATAAATAATTGGAAATTTTAATTTTGAAAAAGTTTTCAATGTCTTACTTATTCGACAACAGTTGAAAAAAAACATTTTTGGCGTTTGTCTCAAATACGGACAGTTCTTCTCAGAGAAAATATCAACAATTTCTGAAATTTTAATCAAATCATCTATGTTTTCCTTGTTCTTATAATCAAATCCCAATACTTTCTCATCTTCACCGTGACTTAAAATATAAACAATAAGTGCCTCGTGTTTAAAAAGAGTTCTATTCTTTGCTAATAATTTTAGATTTTCACGAATCCGTTCAGCTGTTAAATTGTTATAAAGCTCGACATCAAAAAAGAGTTCTCGGAAAATATGTTCAAATCTTTCCGATTCCATAAATACTTTGGGCTCATTATTAATAATAATACATTTTCCTCTCGGCTTTTTAGTCATTGGGTAATAAAGAGTTCCTTTCATTTCAGCTTTCGCTTGAGTGACACGAATAGCGATTTCGGTACTAACTTCAATACGACCAGGAGATGTGTTATACTTTTCTAGTTCTTTAGCAGCTTCTTCTTGACCAGAATCTTTCAATAACTTTATTATTTCTTCACAAGTGCTTCTCAATCGTGTGAACTCTAACAGTATGTATACCTTTCGGGTTATGTCGTCCGGAAATTTCTGATGTTTTAAGAGTCATAATAAATTTAAAATATTGATTCTATGAAAACATGATATGTGAAGAATGATTTTTTAATTTGATTTTCATACCAAAACTGTATTGATTTGATCGCAAAAATATCTATGACTTTTGAGCCCTTCAATAAGTGCATCGTTTAGCTCTACTTTCTTACAGAACTCGAACAAGTTATTTGAATACAAATCACGATTTATTATTTTTCCATTTTATTAACTAAGTCAAAATAATTAACTAAACTAATCGACAAGAAAAATATCAAAATTCACTCATTTTCTGACGTTTTGCACATGAGCTCACAAGAAAAATGATATATATTTTAGCATTGGATACAAGAAAATTTATAGCACGACTTGAGTATTGCAATCATTCGTCACAAACTATTAAAAAATTCTCTACATTTATATTGATAAGTCTTTATCTCTTTTGTTATCCATAACGTTTCTGAAACTTTCATGATAATAAGTAAAATTATAAGCTTATTGTCAACCATTACGCTGTGCTTATGTAACACAACGCACATCCGCTAACTTATGGGTGAGTCAACTCTTTTCAAATAACTTAATGCAATTACTGGTTACTTCCGAACCTTATAAAACGATTTGATATAATAAAAATTTATCTTCACTATCAATCGATGAGTTAATCAGAGTTTTTGACATTAGCTTGACTGAATTTTTCAAAATTTATTCTATTTGTTGATTCTAACTAGATGTTTGTATGAATATAAGTTTTAGCTTCATCTCCAGCCCAAAACTAGTTTTGAAAAATTTTTTATTAAATAAAAGCTTAGACCCTCGAAGTTTGAGATGTTTAGTTCGGAATTCATATATATTATCAAAACATTATTTTGATACTATTTAAAGTAGTTTTATGGTCAGGAATATATTGTTAAATAATTTCTACCAGTGCAGAATCGGTTCTATAAAGCTAATGATAACAAACGGACAAAAAAGTCTAAGTTTTTTAAGTACCTGATAAAAGGTCAATAATTTCAGACTTAAGGAAACATGACATGAAAGAATAGATGATTGAAAACAAGTGTATGATAGAAAACTCCATACCTAGAGTTAAAATTTTTAGCAAATTAATCGTAGAATAGTCGATTGAAACATAACTTTAGCGCAAAATAGTTATAGTTTAAATAGTGATAAACTTTACACTTCATCACTTCATATGAAGTTAACTGTTTCTGATTCAATGACAAATAGTAGCAAGGTTGTTAATATCAAATGCATTGCTATTACTGATAATTGATATAAGTCTTCAAGTGATTTATTAGTTATAAGTATTGAAGACTATCGTGAAGACTATACAACTGCAAAACGATTAATATTCGTAATAGTTACGTTTTATTTTTAACGCTAATAATTTGAGAATTTGCATTTGCATTAACAAAAATTATGAGTTTTAGATGTTAAAAAATGATTATTTTTATGCAAAAATCATATAAAATTTTAGACTATTTTTCTGATCAATATCTGATTTAAGCCCATTGTATTCAGTATTTTATAGGTTTATTATATATGTCTGTCACAATTTTGATGTTGTAAACTTTATAGAATCTAAACTATATCAAGCAATAACTTACATTAACATTAATTAAATGTCACCGCAATTAGAAATTTTCTCGTCAATCAGTTTATTGGATAAGTTAAAATGTTATTGAAAGAGAAGTAACTCCGAAAATGAGATCTCAATAGTGTGAAGAAAACTTTCTTTTATTTTTCGACTTATAATACATTTAGTGGGAGTCATGTAAGAAATTTTCACCAAAATATTTTCTAAATCTTCGTGGTATTGGTTGAAGTTTTGCCTGTTTTTAAATCTGCTTTTCGAGACTTTTCTCCAGTAAACATTTCCAAAAATGTGTTAAAGTGTTACGACACCTATTAATAAGAAGAATAAAACTAAAATGTAGATATTATGCTGAATCAGAATTCAAGCATATAATTAATTTTATTGTATTCAATCCAAATGATTTGTTAAGCTGATATCTGGTTTGAGTAGAGTTTGACTCATATCCTGTGCTTGTAATGTGCTTCAGACTTTAGACAGATATAAAACATAAAAATTCAGATAATAAAAATACTCATTCAAGAGAGTAGACAAGTTTTGCACTCAAAGCGTTCAAATTATTTGGTAGTTCAAACTTAAACGTTTCGAAATAGTCAAAAATGAATAGGCTTTATACAAATAATTGTTCTTATAGTTCTCAGTACTAGAGTTTTAATAGAACTTGTAAGTCAGTGGCTTTCAACACCAAATACAGTTAACCTGTCTATCTTAAGCCTTTTTCATAGAAGCGTAAATAAATTCATGAGAAACTAAGGCTTATTTTTGGTCTTTTTAAGAATGACTTAACTACGTGTTCAAGATAGACAGGTTTAGCTGCATTGTAAAATTGGGATAAGAATTCACAATAAACTCTTCTCTAAGTCTAGTAGACGAAGAGACCCCTAATGCAATGCTGATTCTGAGCAAAGATGGCTTACAATTCTATAAATATATAACTAAATGTAAGTTAAACCGAGGAATAAAACTTTAAAACCAACATATATTATGAAAGAAGAGTTTAAGTGATAGTTATACACATCACATATTCAAATCCTTCTTTCAGAAACTTTAAATCCTATAAATCCTATGACTTTTCGCACATACATATCACTAGCAAACGAACCTATCATTAAACACATAATTCGTATTAATGAACACTTAGTTGTCGTTATTAAGGGAAGCCCAGGTCTGGTCAGAATAAGAGACACAACTTTTGAAACAACTGATAATCGTATGGATCAAAAAATTTATTTCTCTTGTCTATCAATAGTTATATTAATACAATTGATTTCACTAAAAGTTACTTCATTTTTCTATAATCTCACTAATTATGTAAATTCTTATGACTTATATTGAACTCATTCCTTAATGATTTATTCTTCTCTAATAGTAATTATCTATTAGGTCGGCTGAAAAGTAGTTGCACATTCATAACTCCTTATCGAAAACAGATATAAAAATGATATTTTAGTATTATATAATGTAGTCGCCTTCAAGCTTTATGACAACTTCCCAACGCTTTGGTAACCTTGATATTCCAATGGCGGCATTTTTAAAAATTAATTTCACGAATAACTTCTTCATAAGCAGCTCCCAAAGCAAGCTCGTTTGAAAATCTTTTACCCTTATTTGGCCTCTTAATTCTAGCGATGCTGTCGGAATCACGGGGGTTCAAATCAGGGCTATAGGGGGGTGTCTTAGTTCCTCCCATCGATGTCTAGTAATCTTTGACATTCTGGTGTTTATGGGGCCTTGCAGTATCGTGCAATATTATAGGATGTCGAATTCGGTGTATCTGTATGGAAGGAAGTATTACTCTAACCAAAAATTGGATATACATCATTGTTAACAGTTTGATATTTCGGAACAATTTGATAACCCAGCACCCGATTTTGATAAAAGCCACTATCATCTGCTTCCAATCTCTCAACGTTCCCCTAACTTTCGTTGGCCTGAGATTAAATTCAAGGTCATTTGCATAAATTAAAAAATTTCGTTTTTTGAAAATCAAACATACAGCTCCTCTCCAGGATATCGATATTCTTTTGATTGTGAAGTATCTTTGAGGTCATAATTTTTTATCCACGTTTCATCGATTGCTATAATTCTATCTATGAACTCGGGATCATGGTGATATCTTTCAAGATGTTCTATTGATATATTTACTAGAAGTTCTTTATGTTCATCAGTAAGACTGTATGGTACCCAACGTGATAACACTTTGCGCACATTTAGTTTCTTTTAAAGCTGTTGAACACTGCACTTACTGGTCCCTAACCGAAAAGCTAAATCTTCTGTGGTCCAACTTCTTTGTTCTTCTAGGAGTTCTTCAAGTGAATGTTGACGTTCTTCATCTGTTGCAACGCAAGGTCTCCCACTGCATGGCTCATCTTGGCATGATGTGCGCCCTTCGTCCCGAAATTGATGGTAAAGATTATATACCTGTCTCATCTTAATTGCATTTCGACTGGCTATTTTAGTTAGCATTTTGGAAATTTCAGGGACAGTAGAGCACAGTAGTGCATGGTATTTTATAAACGCTCTCTGTTCTTCATTGGTAACACTGGCCCGAAGAGGGTCAATTTTTGAGGCCACTACAATATCACTGATAAAAAGCAGTAAAATCAAAGTGGTCTGCATCGTGAAGCAGCAAATTAACAACTACGTTATAATTTCTAGTAAACATATTTACTACTTTATTCATTGATTAGATATGAATGTGCAATTAATTTTCAGTCGACCTAATATATTCTTATCTGTAATGATATTTAACCTCGTATTTAGTTGTACTGTGAAATCAGTTCTTTCAATTCGCTCTTTAGTGACTCTGATCATTATTAAATCTTTAATATACATACACTTAATTACACGGCCAACTAAGACGCTTTAAACCTTGATAGCTCTTGAACGGATAATCGAATTTCAAAATGGTTTTCACTAAATTGTAACTGGATAATGTTGAAATTGTTTGATATACTATTCGTTAAAATATTCACAAGGGTTGCAAGGTTATAGCAATTCTAGTAAAAACTTCATTTTCCATTAGAAGTAATGGTATATGTGTATGGCATAGACTAATTGAAAGTAGTTATTGGATATTTTCTGTTTGTTTATGTTTGGAAAACAATCGGTTAACAATTGATTGTATACTAAATTTGTTTTAAAATGCCATTAAGTGTTGCCGAACGGGAACTAAAGTTCCGGAAATTTATTAAAATGAGAGCAAAGGGTGAGAACTGTTATTCTCCGTAAAGTCGGTAAGTATTTATAAAATTAGTTGAAATTATTACTTAAAAAATTGATAATTTTTATACATTTTAGGGATCAATAAAAACACATTCACTGAATGGTGTCGTATTGATGATAAGGAGGAGATCTTTATCACTGCCACTAATGTTTGATTTTTTAATTTTTGTTTCATTATTTTATAACCCTGGTAAATATTTTAACGAATGGTATATCAAACATTTCCTACATTATCCAGCCACAATTCAGTGAAAACCATTTGAAAATAGGATTATCCGTTCAAGAACTATTAAGATTTAAACCGTCCTAGTTGGCCGTGTAATCGAGTGTATATATGTATATTAAAGATTTGCATGTGTGTGTATATAATATGCATGTGTTACTATTCAGGTCTGTTAATCGAATGCGACCATTGTTTTGACTGACGCTTTGATTCACATACTATTTGGTTGAATAAGTCTTGTTAACTAAAGTTTTACCTTATATAAAAGTTATGATGTTTTGAATCCCAATTAGTATTTATTATATGTATTTTAAACAGATGATTATAGTAAGCTTATAATGAGATTATTATCATTTAGTGTGAGTACCGTATCAGAACTTTTGGGCTAAGGACTAAAAGTCTGAAAGTAAATGCTCTGATTTGATGAGGCAAACGCGAACTCACATTAAAATGTTTTTTTTAATTTGTTGTCAAATCTTTTATCAACGTTTAACAATAAGCAAACAATTAATGCATCAAATGCAGTCTAAGGTTTTTGTCGAATTTTTAAACACAGACCTACACTTTTAAAAATTCTCTAGGGCAACAATCCCTTAGTACTCTCTGATTACGGCTGTGGTTTCGGCACCGCTTTAGAATATGGCCTGGAAGCGATTGTGGCGACACCTATGTAGGGTGAGAGCACATGACTAGTGGAGTCCAACGAGGTATATATCAAGTGTACCGGATGAGGGGTTCGTGAGATATAATCAAAAAAAATTAGAAAATGTTGACTAACCTAACCTAAACTAAACTAACCTAACCTAACCTAACATAACCTGACCTAACCTGACCTAACACAACCCAACACAACCTCATTTAGTACAGCGGGATACGAACTCCTAATCTCTACCTCTAGCCTGATCTAACCTAACGCCTTAACCTACTGCGCCACCGAGAGGCGGGCGAAAGTGAGCTCTTAAAACTTATATTCATCTTTTAAGGATGAGTCTGCAATGCGTGAATGAGATATATAGTGAGGAACATATGTTTGTATTGTATTATATATGCATATATAGTATAAAATATATGCAATTTTTAAAAATTATTTTGATTATATATCCCGAACCCGTCAACCGGTACACTTTATATATATCTCGTTGGACTCCACTAGTCATGTGCTATCACCCTATATAGGTGTCACCACAATCGCTTCCAGGCCATATTCTAAAGTGCTGCCGAATGATCAAACTGTAAAACAAGTATTTGTTCATTTCTTCAAGAAAAATTATCATCAGATCATTCAATTTCAAATTGAAAGTTCAAATGTTTCGTTTGTCTCTAAATTTGTAAAGACAAGAGTTGAAACATACGATTGAATTGAAAAGTACGTTTGCTTATCGCTGATTGGAAAACTGAGCCTTTGTTTTCGTGAAAACAATTGTATAGGATTTCCTTTTCTTTTACATTTTGCATTTGAAATACTTATCACTCCAGCATAGTGTTTATTCAAAACATGTATTTCCAAATTTGGAGATTTGATCAGCAAAAACAGAAGTCAACTGAGCATTAATTCTGTTAGACATTGCGTGTATCTCGTTTCATGAATCACTTATTTTGCAATTTTAAAATAAATGATTAATATTATATTAATATTTGTTGATTTTACTATCAATGATTTAATAAAAATTAAAATTTTTGAATGATAATATTTTGTCTATTGTTAATTTTTTAAGTTTTAAAGGGAGTCCGAGTCCAGGACCTGAAGTCTTTATCAAAGACCCAGACTCGGACTCGGACCTCTAGCTCAGGACCCGGACCTGGACTTCTGCCAAATATAAGGACTCGGACTTTAGGACTTTAGGACCTCAGGACCTCAGGTCCCAGGTCTTTAACCGTCTTGAGGTCCAGACTCGCTCATCAGTAGAGTAAAATTACGAAACTTTTATTTAAGTATCTATTTATTTGAATTGTTACAGTTACTGGACTTACTGTTACTATAGGACTGGACTTCTATAACTGTACTGTAAACAATGACAGTTATTCTGAAAAAAAACACAGTTTTAAACACCAGTACACATAAAATATTATATTTATTGATACGACATAAGTTTTGACAAATAGATAAAATACAAAAATATCAAAATTTTCCAAATAAAAACCAATACACAAATAATAACTCAATACATCTATAGTGTGCACACTTGTTCTCTTCACGTCCAAACTCTCTTCTTCCTAAAATCTCACTAACTCGTATCTAAAATATCACTAACTTCTTCTTCCAACTCTCTATACTTTTTCTCTTTTTCTCCTTTAAACTTTGAAATAAAACAAAACAAACATTAAGTTTATGAAGCGTGACCCCTCACTTGGGGCCCATGCTACATACAAACTTACATACCTACATACTTAAAATGCAAACACATATCTAATACATATTATATCTAACACTAACTCTAACTCTATAACACTACATAGCAATACACTGTTATATAGTAATACAGAGCCGTTTAGTACTCTGTAACAGAATATTAACAAGTAATTTAGAATAATTATTCGTAGCATGAATGCTATATCAAGAGTTAGATTAATCAATTCTGTATTCATGGTTACATTTATTAACAGGTTTCTAATCACAAATAAGACTTCATAAGGATTTCAATGTTTTATAATGAAGTCACACTTAAAGACAGAAGAAAAGCAAAATTTTTGAGGTACACTAAAAATAAGAAAATAATTTTCTTAAACACGATACAAGTGTCGATTGAAAGATTTATTTAGATTAAAGAATAACACATTTTCTTTTTGACTTTTTCTCACGTACTGTCGGAGTGTAAATAAGTGTCGAATAAGAAGCTGAATAGTATGTTGGATGAAAGATATTTAATATCTCATTCCACTCAGCAGCTTCTGTCAAATAAGAGCTTGAATTGAGAGCTGTTCGTCTTATAGGCTCTCTGTTAGTAAAATGGTTGATTGATTGATCATTTGTTTGGCGAATAGACTTAGAGTTAGAAGTTACTTTATTACTTCCATTACTATAATCATTTGTTTTTTCATCTGATTTTTTCAAGTTATTATAATTACAATTTGTTTTAGATTTAGCCAAATAAGTCAATTCGTTTTGGATCTCAGGTCCTATTTTCCGACCATCGGCTCTGTGTCTAGTATTCGCGTTCGAAGTTACGGTACTTTTTGTTATAGAATTATCAGATTTCGATGCCTTTTGCTGTTTTTTCACGACATCAGCGAAGGAACGGATCGGTTTCTCGTTCTTATGCGCGGAATAGTAGCTAAGGTTTACTGAGTCGACACCAGGATTGAAGTTATAAGAGTTCGTAGCAATCGGATTTTCTGGTTCTTTGATATTCGCAAGCGGACCAAAGAGTGAATTGTTGTAAATCTTAGTTGGCTTTGGTCGAGCTCTCATCTCTGCTTTTAAGACTTGATTGCAATCTTTTCCATAATATTTGCACTTTTCGCATAATTCTCGTTTGTGAAGTTTACTTGGATCAATTTTAACTGATTCGAGTTCGGACATAGTTCTAAGTATTTTCGGTTTAATGAAAGGATTTCTCTCCTCTGTTGGCAAGGGATAAACCTTTTATTTAATGGACAAAAATTGAAAACAGATATCACTTTCAGACAAAATTTTAGGAGATTGAAAATATCTTATTTCTTACCAACACAGCACTAATATTTGAAAAAGTAATAAATTTCCTCTAATTTATTATTTTCAGTACCTTTTCTCCACATCTATCGCAAAGACATCCATTTTTATCATACTTTGTTTTCCAACTTCTCTTACATTTATAACAATTATATCTGCCTAAAGGCCATAGTTTCAAAGCTTTTACTTCAAAATTACATTTCACACATTTTTGTCCAAAATCTTCCCATGCTTTTGATGAATACCACTTTCTGCCACAATAATAACATTTGAACTCTCCATATTTTGCTTCATCATAATCATAACGACTCATCATTTCTAACTTCAACTATATACTCACCTGTTTCAGTAAGTTTTTAAAATATTTTGTTTGCATAGAATATCTGATAGAGTTTGGAACAATTTTATAAATATTGTAGGAATTTTTTTCCAGGATCTTCAGACAAAGTCCATGACAACTCATTGATAAAGAAGTTTGAAGTTAGTCAATATTATTAGCAATAATAGTAATATATACAGCATTCGATGTATTGCAGCTTTTTATCACATTATCTTAAGTATCAGATATTTTCTATGGATTCTATTTGGTTAATAGTTATTTTATTGATATCGTTTTGTTTTGATAAAGCAGAAACTCCCTATATAATGAACTTATGGAACCAGATTAATTTTGTTAAATCTAAAGTTATATTTAAATACTTTTATAGAAAAGTGATTGATATCATTTGCAACGTAGTATCGACTCTTGGTATTTTGAATACCTACTGCAAATAGCACACAATCTAATTTGATTAAAAGTATTGTGAAATCTTGATGAGCCTCCAAATCAATAATCATATGCTTCATGTATTTATTATAATTTTCCCCAAATACTCCGTTACGGGTGTTACATCAGTGAATATACAAAAAACCTTGAGTTTCAGAATGTGAGTAATGATAAAAACAGCCCCCAAGTTGATAGCCTGACCATTGATCAGTGCTCGATGTGCAGCTAAAATACTACTCGACTTTACAACTTTAATGGACCCAAAGTCTATTTCTGTTCATAGGTATTGGAACTAACTGTCGAATTAGCAAAATATTTTTAATTTAGTATTTATTGAATGTTTACCGAAATCCTACTATTTTTGAAATATCTCAAAATCCAAACTTCAGCAGCATTTGCAATAACTGTCTTAGAACTGTGTACATCTTGTATGAACTTTTTGTATGAACCAAACTAAGTTCCTTCAGAGGAGATGTAGTAATAAAGTTTTCAGATTTTTCCTAAAAATTCGAATTTTTCTCTACTGGAAAATAATTATTAATGAAAAAGTCGTAGGACTATTGCAATGAAAATTTTCCATTAACCAACAAGTAACTAAACTATATTTCGTTCGTTAATAATCAATTTTTACGCATAAAATACAGTGGTATTTCACTAAATAACAGAATTAATCTGATTTATTGAAAAAATCAGTAATTTTTGTTTGTTTTCCAATCGTTTCGTGACTTATAATGAACTATTTTACAGATTGATAATATACTGAAAAGTCGTTTGTTATAAACAGACACTATTTGTATTACATGTTCTCACACTGTTATAAAGAGGTATTTGTTATAACCAGGTTTGTTATAAAGAGGTAACTTATAATGGGAAATATAGCATTGGATCTCCGTTCCTGAAACTCTGTTTGTTATAAAGAGGTTTGTTATATCCAGGTTTCACTGTAATGATAAAATAGTGGCTTGAACTCTATTATTAGATTTAGTTTTAGAATATTTATTGATATGCCCATCAAATATTCAATTAAAATTTATTTCAACGCATTTAATATTAAGGTTAATTGAATGACATGTGAACATATATAGCAAGACATTCATATATACGTTTTTATTTAATCATCTCGTGTAAAGTAAAGTTGCGACTAGTTCTCGATTCTCGACCCAAACCTAACTGATAAAGTTAATTCTAAAACCAAACTCAACTGAACCCAAACCTTCAAATTGAGACCCAAACCAAACCAAACTGTGATTATTTAATCAAAATTAAACCCAAAACCAAACAAAAAAAGATACAAATTTTTATTTATCAAAATACGTGTAGTTTTTAATTAAAGCAACAATTTTTGAACTAAAATAATCTATTCTTTTAATGATTTCATAACTAAAGACAGCGGCCATTCGTGGACTCAATTCACATCTTGATGTCAATTGAAGGTTGTTTATATTAAATAAATTTTATTTTTCGATAAAATAAGGTGTATTTTTAATGAAAATTTGATGATTTTTAACTTGCTATCAATTATAGCAAAATATAGAATTTTCAATAAAAACATTAAATGAAACTCAAATCCGCTTTATTGAATATATTTAGTCTACTGAAAATTGAAGTCTTTTATTTTATATTTTCTCCATCTAATATTGATATGATATACAGATGAAGGGTCCAAATCTTTTACCAAAATAACTTATTATACTAATGATTGAATTATATACTTTTTTCGCGCATATGTTTACGGTTTTAGATAACTTTCCAAAATTCAAGACTTTTCTACCTGATAAATAAAAAACGGTTCTTGGTTTTCAAAAAATCAATACAACCAAACTGGAAAATATTCTTTAAAACCAAAACCAAACCAGAACCAAACAATCTAAACTCAGACCCAAACCCAAACCCAAAAGAACTGGAACTTATCACAACATTAGTGTAAAGTACACATTACTCTCTGTTTCATTAAATATAAATTGTTTTAAAAACTCATTATTGATATGGTAATTATATAGATAATTATCATATCAATAATAATTATTTAAATTTCGCAAATAGAATATTTTTTATAGTATGGATGGAAATTAAAACCAACATAGTAGTCGAAAATAAGAATGTCATCGTCATATGCTTTTCAGTTTACAGTTTACAATTGTATTGAAAATGATATATTATACTCGTTTTATGTAAAATTGTTTACTTGGCTTTTCATTTCAAGTTAATTAGAAAAATTAAATAAATAAAAGACTTTCAAGAATATATTTGAGATCGTAAACGCATCAATAAGCTTAATGAACTCATAAGTTCTATTTCTGGATTCCATGTCAATTGAGCTGAAAATAATTGAGCTTTCCGACATTTGAGCCTATGACAGTTGAGCCTCATTTTATAAAGTCGAAATCCACTCTTATGCAGATCACAACAGTACAGCGATGTGTTGTGTACTGTCGATTGAAACGACACTCCTTCAGTGAAGTTTTCAAACTATTAGTGGCCTCATAACGCAAACCAATATACTAAATATTCTAGCAATTTGTTAGAGTTCACATTCTCGTGCATATTTTAGTATATTTCCGATTATTAATAAGTTCATATGAAGTCTATATAAGTTGTGACTGTCAATGATTCAATCAGTTACTCTATAAGTGACTGTTAGTATAGTCTTAATATTGATTAGTTTTTAATATATATAAAAGGCATTGTAAAATGTTATTTTGAAGTCGGTTGTAATCTCGAGGTTAAAAGATGCGGTCTATACTGAAGTCTCGTAACATTGACTATAATAAAAAATTTAAGCTTAATTGTCAAAAGTTTAATTGTCTTAAAGCTTAAATGTCGGAGGCTCAACTGTCGAGACTCAATTGTCGTAAGCTCAATTGTAAGAGCTCAATTAACGTGCTACGCTATTTCTGAACTAAACTAAAGCTAACTATAATACTATTTAGTAGTGATATTCTTTATATTCAAAATTTGAATGCTACAGAAGTAAAATCTTTTTATTCATCAATTCATAATTAGAAAAACTCGAAATGGGTATGAGTTCAGAAGAAGCGTTCACTGAATTCGAAAATAATGACAATGATCTGACTATCAGTGATATAGATTTACCACTTTATAAGTATGGACTTATGTTTAGATATGATATCGATAACTATTTTGAAACTGATATCAAGAAAAGAAAACAAAAACTCAGATCTAATGCTATGAGTATTTGGTTTCTGATTAATATTTTAAAACTATTCATCACTTTAGTCAATGTGAAGAACGGAAGAGTTCCCAAATATTATCTCGATATGTTTCAACATATCGGAGGTTTAGCTCAATTTAATTATATGGCGGCATCTGCAGCTTTTGTTTTTTCACTCTTTGTTATAAGACTTTTCAACAGTGAAGATAAAAACTATTTTCATTGGCTTGAAATCATCAAAGTATTGAAAGGATTACAAAGTCCGAACACAATCAAAATGTACGACAAGAATATATTCAAAAAATTTTTCACAAAAATTAAACTTATATTACCGCTTATCAATTTAGAAATCAAAGTCAATGTAATTATTCTAACTTTGATACCAATCACTGTATTAGTCATATTTTATGACTGGAAAGACATAATAACTTATGGGATATTAAGTGCTGCTGTAATTTTTGGATCTGTGATTGCATCCCTGATAGTAATATCTTATAGTTTTTTCTATTATTTTATGGTTTGTTATTATTGCAAATTGAGATTCAAATTATTTAATAATAAACTATTGAATGCAAATAAGGACAACGCTTTCTTCAGCTCTAGAATAGTATTTGGATTTTTAGAAGAACATAACAATATCTGTAATGATATTTCACTACACGATAAATTCTGGTCTAAATATTTATTTGCATTAACTTATACTCTGATTCCCATAAATTTAATGATGTTGCAGCAGATTTTCTTTGAGGACTTACTTTTGGCAACTTTTTATTTTGCGGTTTTCTTTGCTGTTGTTTGGTTGTTGTCTCATTTGACCATCAATTATATTACAGCTGCTATCAATAAGGAATCTTCTTATTCTTATAAATATTTCTATAAATTTTATATAGAAACTAAGACCAGTTTCAGATTGAATACTAAAGTTAAAGTTCGTTAAGAATATTGATTTTTATTATTTCATTAAACTTATATAATATTTTATTATTATTTTCTTTTATATTTAATCTAGTTATTGAATACAATGGAAAGAGTGAGTAGTAACAGATTTCTAATTGGTTTTTCGTGTGGAAGTCAATTCGTTATGACACCAATCATTGCATTCAAAGTACGATTAATTTCAAATTTTCTAGGATTTTAAGCTTATGTTCTTTTTGCTCATTTAACTCAAAAATAAGTTTCTTTTTGGAACATTCAAATAGAATGTTTCGATTAGAATATTATTCCAATTTATACTATATTTGAACAATTGAATTATTCATAAATATTTTATCTTAAATTTATATTTTACGACTATTCGATTCTATTGTTCTATTACAGATGTTCATAATCTTCAGTCGATTCTTTTGTTAACTCATAAGTTTGCGTATGCGTTCAAAAATTATTAGTTTTATTATTGATTCATTTTAAGAAAGCTTTAAATTGCATTATTTCATTATAATAGATCTTATAATAAACACTATTAACAATCCGTTATCATTAATGTTTCATTTATTACAATTAAAG
Organism: Archegozetes longisetosus; assembly: GCA_018873245.2. Taxonomy (NCBI): domain Eukaryota; kingdom Metazoa; phylum Arthropoda; class Arachnida; order Sarcoptiformes; family Trhypochthoniidae; genus Archegozetes; species Archegozetes longisetosus. The sequence goes on along the minus strand of JAEMBT020000001.1, from coordinate 14,051,228 downwards.
TGAATATTTTAATAGAATTTCTAAAATCAATATGGAGTTCAAATTATTTTTAATTACTATAATGTTTTGAAATGGTAGAAAGTTTCAGTTTTCTTAAACTTTGTTCCGAAATTCAGGTATAATAAAGAAAAACGATAAGCAAAAATATTATAGAGTCATAAATGTAATGGTAGGTTAGTGGTAGAGTACAGAGTTATCTCACACTTGCACCCACGGCCTGTGTAGATACCCTCAATTTTATTGTGTAGAAGACCATTATATATAACATCTTAAGCACAGTGTATGATGTGGTATGTAATGAATGTAATGAATGTAAACAGTTTTTGGCCTATATATGTGCTGAAATTATCATAGATGTAACCCGAGTAGTATTTATACAATTGTAAAGATATCTACAGAGTGGATGGAAATTTTATGCTGTATACTAAAGGCAAACAATGGTCTATCACTAATATTTTATTGGTAATAATACTTTTACAAGAATCTTATGTGCGATTTTGACCCACTGTGTCGATTTTGCATAACCTTTAACAGTCGTTCTTGAAATTGCTTCATTGCGACTGAATTAGCCCCCGCTTGAATTTAGTAATTTTGTATATTTCTTGTAGATGCTCCTAAAATATTTTGCATTTCGGTTTCATTTTTTGCTTTTTTGACCGAAGTTTATCCTTTCGGCCAGTGTGTGGCTTATCTTTATGTTCATCACAGTTTATCTGCTTCTTGACAGTTCTCTTATCAACATCCAAGAACGTTACTATGTCTTTGACGCCTAATTTGGTCTTATTTAAGAGTTAAATTTGAATTCTAGCTTTTCACATTGTGAAGCCATTGTCACAGTATTTGTATTGAATAAAAAATTTTTGATTGACTAATCGATATACGATTAAAATAGTTCAATATGTAGCAGTACTCATACATATAATTTCGGTCCACCCAGTACTGAGCGCAAACTCCGTTACTTATTATATATTAAAGTGTTGGTCAAATAATAGTAAAGTGAGTAACAGAGTTTGTGCTAAGTAGGCATCTTGAGAATTGTCTAGATACTACCCAGCCAAGTTTACAATAATTGCTCCACATGTAAGCACAGATAGACCTTCAAATTTAATAGAGTATTCCGAATAATGATTTGCTAGGGGTCTACAGCAAATAAGAGATAAAGCAAAATCGATTTCATATTTGGATTCTACTTAAAAGAAGTATACTGAAATCTATTTTTTCAAAAATTTGAAAAAGCGTTACATCTTTTTGGACGGAACACCAAAAGTAATCAAAATCTTTATAATAAGTTATTTTTGACTAAGTCTTTAAAACATTTTATTAAATAAAGTTTGATCTTGTCGGTGATAACGATAATCAAAAATTTATTGATTGAGTAAAATACATGGCTTTTCAAGAAACTAGAGGTCCAGGAACTATATTTATTAATCGAAAGAGGACTGTGAGTAAATTGAACAGAATAGTCCGTTGGGTGATAGACAATTGGAATAAAATCGGAGGAGAATGCAATGACCGAAAGTGTGGTTCATCTTTAAAATTGTCACATGAGAATCGAGAACCTATTAAAATTTCTATTATTTTTACATATGATGTTCTCCTCAAAAGCATGGAAGAAGCATTTATTTATCTCGAAAATAATAATGAATTATTTGTAAATTTGTTATCTAACTATCCTTATTGAGTCAATGCTATAATTAGAACCCAGGATCTCATATTGATTATTGAAATAAACTTATTTGATGCATATTTTAAAACTAAAATCTAAATATGAAATCAATTTTTATTATATTTTTTTGCTATGGACCCCTAGCAAATCATTATTTGGGACCTTGTATATTAAGATATAAGTATCAAACAAATTATTTATTCAATATAAATGATATATTATGCATTTTAACTAAATAAACAATACAAAGAAATTGTGTTTGTGAACATTACATTTCAATTTTGAGATGCAATGCTTGAAATACGATAATATTTTGCACTCGTGTACACTTTTTTGTATAATCTAATCCTAGAACAGTAAAAGCGGTAAGAATGACCCAAAAGTACTGAGATCCTTAATTTAAAATATTTTACTGTACTGATTAATGTTTGTTTATTTTATGGAAATTGTATATTAGAGTATAAGAAGTTAAATAAATTAGACTATGGCTTAGACCGTAAACTTAGGCTTCTTTAAGCTTCACAGTTTTAGTCTTAGACTTAGCCTACAGCCTAAGCACTAAATGAGGCAGGCTAACATTTTCGTTTCTACCTAAGCTAATAAAACAGGTTCATGATGGAGTTTAAAATTATGAATTGTCGGTCAAATGAGCTGTTTGCCTAATTAAATGTCTATCTAGTAATCTTGTGGGCTATTTCCTGTCTTTCTAGTAAACATGATCTAATAATATGTATCCACACATAGTCTATGAGCTCTATTATTTTTTGTAATCAATGTTATAACTTCTTTGAAATGCTTTACATCTATTTAACATTTATATTTCATTTCATTTGTTTGAATTTTGGTAAAAGATTGATGAAAGAAAATAATATTTCGAAAATTTTTAATTCATAATTGTGTTTCTAATTTCGTTTCTATTGATTTTAACCAACAATTAAGGACTCTTGTTTTATAAGACCAATTATTAAAATTGAAATATTAATTCTGTAATAATAGAGATTTTGTTATTTCATAAATACATTAATTTCATATATTATATTAGTCTTGAAACATCTTTTTATAGCTCATAATTCGATACTATAAAATATTTTTTCGGGATTCATTTATTGTAAAGTCTTCTCAGATTCTATTTTAACACTTCAAAATAGACTATGGACTCTGATCATTAAAATACCAATTGTATTTATTATAACTGTTTGACATGTGATAGCTTTTTCTTACAATAAAGTAAAATTTTTAGTTCCTATAAAAATATAGAATTAAGAATTCTTACAAAATGTAATTTCTAGCACTAGTAATAATTATAAATGTTGCAACATTTAAGGGTGTAAGATCTTACTAAATTTCAATCCAAAGAATAAACTGAAGATACTTAAGCTTTATTAAAGAACTAACGTCTAATTTCAACTTTTAATCCAGCTTTATTCCTTATTCATCAAAATATCGTGTGTCATTAGCCCTGAACTCTTATATTGAGTTCCTTTAGTATTACTTCGAAATGTTAAACTACGAAAAAATATTGCTGATTTAATATCATAAATAAGCTGTAGCTCAAATATTCAATTAGAATTTTATTTCAACGCATTTAATATTAAGGTTGATAGAAAGACACTTGAATAGGGGCATATATAGTGATATTTGACCATAATTTCGTCATAATTTAATCGTCTCGTGTAAATTACACATTACTTTCTATTTCTTTCAATATAAATTGCTTTTGAAACTCATTATTAATATTGGGAATTGCATAAATTTTATAAATTGAATAGTTTTTATGTATAGATGGGAAGAATAATAAACATGATAGTCAAAAATAAGATCATCAATTATGCTGTGCAGTTTGTAGTTTGCAATCGAATTGAAAAATTATGCATTATACTCACTTTATATAAAATTGTTTACTTAGTTTCCAATTCAAGTTAATTCAAAATTCTAAACATGTAAATAACAAACTTTAAAAATATATTTGAGATCTTGAGTGCATCGATAAGCTTAGTGAACTCGTGGGAAACTATTTCCGAACAAACTAAAGCTAACTGTAAGACTAATCTGCAATAATGTTCTTCATATTCAAAATTTGAATGCTATAGAAGTGGATAATTTTTATTCCATGATTCTCAATCTGAACACTCAAAATGGGCACGAGTTTAGAAGAAGCGACCACCGACTTCGAAAATAATGATCTGGTTATTAGTGATATAGATTTACCTCTTTATAAATATGGACTTATGTTTAGATATGATGTCAATAACTATTTTGATTCTGACATCAAGAGAAGAAGACAAAGACTCAGATCTAATGCTATGAGTATTTGGTTTCTGATTAATATTTTAAGACTATTCGTCTCTTTAGTCAATCTGGAGAACGGAAGAGTTCCCAAATATTACTTTGATATGATTCACCACATCGGAGGTTTAGCTCAATTTTATTATATGGCGGCATCTGTAGGCTATATTTTCGCATTTGTTGTTATAAGACTTTTCAACAGTGAAAATAAAGACTATTTTCGGTGGCTTGAAATCATCAGAGTTTTGAAAGGATTACAAAATCCGAACACAATCAGAATGTACGACAAAAATGTATCTAAAAAATTTTTCACAAAAATTAAACTTATTTTATCGCTTGTCGATTTAGAAATCAAAATCAATGCAATTATTGTATTTCTGATGTCAACAACTGTTTTGACCATTTTTTATGACTGGAAAGACATAATAACTTATGGGATTTTAAGTGCTAATGTTTTTTTTGGATTTGTGATTACATTCATTATAGTAATATCTTATAGTTTTTTCTATTATTTTATAGTTTGTTATTGTTGTAAATTAAGATTCAAATCATTTAACCAACTATTAAATACAAATAAGGATAATATTTTCTTCAGTTCTAAAATATTATCTGCATTATTAGAAGAGCATAACAATATCTGTAATGATATTTCACTTTACGACCAATTCTGGTCTAAATATTTGTTTGCATTAACTTATAGTCTGATTCCCATAAATCTAATGCTGTTGCAACAGATCTTCTTTGAAGAAACACTTTTGGCAACCTTTTATTTTTTATCATTCTTTGAAATGGTTTGGCTATTTTCCCATTTAATGATTAACTTAATTACTGCGTCTATTAATAAGGAAGCGTCGAATTCATACAAGTATTTCTACAAATTTTATTTAGAGTCAAAAGCTTGTTTCAGATTAAAGACTAAAATTAAAGTTCGTTAAGTTTGTGATTTTTACTTTTTTAAAAATAAATTCATAACAAAATTGCACTTATATTTATTTAGTTATTGAATACTTTGGAAAGAGTGAGTAGTAATAGATTTCTAATTGGTTTTTCATGTGGTAAACAATTCGTTATGACACCAATCATTGCACTCAAAGTAAGTGTAATTTCAAATTCTCTTAGATTCTTAATTTATACCCGTTTAATTCATTTAACTCAAAAATAAATTACTTTGAGAATTCTCAAACTGAATGGTTTTACTATAATATAGTTTTAATTTATATGAAAACGATTGAATCGTTAATAAATAGTTTATCTGAAATTATGTCTTTAAAGCTATTCGATTCTATTGTTCTATTACAGATGTTTATTATCTTCAGTCGATTCTTTTTGTTAACTCATAAGTTTGCGTATACGTTTAAAAATTGTTAATTTCACAATTGATTATTTGCAACAAAATGTTAAATAATGTTAATATTTCATTATTATAAATCTTATAATCAATGTTATCAATAATTCATTATAAATATTTCATTTATTATAGTTGTAGTGAATTTTTAAATAAAATTTTCAAAAAATTGAACGTGGAGTTAAAAGTTATCTCCCATAAGTCTTGAGTTTTGAGACGATAGAAAATTGAGTTCCTTAAATCTTTATTTCAAAATTCAAGTATAGTAAGGAAAAAAGATAAATAAAAGTCATTAATATTCATTATTTTTCTGGAAACCGTGTGCATAAACATTTGAAATGATGTGCATATCACCGATGTTCATCTGTGGATCTATTGGAACAGATAACGATATCAAAGGTTTTTGCATACAGTCTCCAGAAATATAAATCTTAAGGATATCACGTAAACACTTCAGGAGTTATTCATTTTTGAAATTTTGATGCAGCTCCTCCATACCCAAGCATGTTAGAACTAGTGATGTATAGCTTAAGACTAAGAATAAGACTAAGCATAATAAGATATATTAAAATCGTTTGGCTTAAGACTAAGACTAAGTCAGACAAATGATTTTTAGATTTTCAAATTAAGACTAAGATTAAGACATATGAAATTTCTTTCTATAAAATTAAGACTAAGACAAGAGAAACATATTTATAAGAGTAAGACTAAGACCAAGACAGTCAGAAGTTTAGATACAAATAATGTCACTTAATCCATTAGAAATGATTCATTTTTTGAAGTTTTCAATTATAAAACCATTTGTAAATCACTAGATAAACAATTGCACTCGTATCGCAATACATTTTAATAGTGAATGTCTTTGCGCTTAGTTTTGTTTAGTTAGTCTATTGATCATTTTATGAAACATATTAGATAATAAAAAATTTCAAAATGTTATAATATATGCTATAAAGAGATAACTAGCACAAGTAGTAAGACTAAGACTAAGCAAAACGAAAATTTTTGACTATAAGACTAAGACTAAGATAAGATAAACTAAAAATCTCTAAGCTATACAACACTAGTTAGAACTTATCAAAACTAGTAATAACTGGTAATGATTATTAAGAAACTAGTTTTTACTGAAATCTTAGGATTACTAAAGATAATTCGAATTTTCCTAAACATTTTCGCTAATTTTAGTTTTAATTAGGTAAAACTGGTTACACCGAAGAACCTTACAATCTTCTATTATTGGCTAGTTAAAACTAGAAATAACTGATCTCAGGTTTAAACTATGACATATTGATAAATGGGAGTGAATATTTTGAAAGGAAATTTTACAGTTAATATTTTAGATGGGAACGTTTGAAGTCGATGCCAATTATTGTAATCGTATTTGACTGCACGGACTCGTTCACTATGTCCGGGTTAAACTGTTACTCAAATATTAACAACAACTGTACTTCAATACACCTGAAGTATACTTCTCAACGATATTCAGTTAATCACATTACATTTTATGTGGTAATATTCATATTTTCGCATAATTTGATCTTATCGTGTGAAATGCACATCACTTTCAATTTTTTTAATGTCATTTCATTTCGAGGACCAATTATCAGTTAGAAAGTTAAATAGAAGTGCTACAAAAATAAAAAATATTTATACCGTCAAACCTCTATAATCTGACATGATGTTTTGCTATTACCATTAGTCGATTTATGGAGGTTGTCGGTTTGTAGAAAAACCTCTTTAATTCGACATGTCGGAATAAAGAGGTATAATTTAAAGTGCGTTGATAATAAAATCTAATTATTGTTATTTAGAAACTTAGAAATAACTAAAAGACCTCTCAATTAAAAAATTCATTCAAAGTGGCTTGTAAGGCTTTACATTTTTCCTTAACAACAGTGGCTTCCAACGTGCTTTTTATACTCTCAACGTTTTGAATCAGCTCAGGATGCTTTGGTTGAGGAAATATGGATAATTTATCATCAGAAATGATTTATTTGAACCAAAGAAACACATCTCGAGTGTATTAAATAGGCACCTCAGTGTCGAGTTGTAGAGGTTCTAATGAATAGGAGATAACTATTAAAGGAAAAAACTATTGTCGGATTACGGAGTATGAAGGTGTCGAATTGAAGAGGTTTTTATAATACAAACTTTCACGTAAGAATTATTTGGAAATCGTCGAAGTAAAGTCGAATTTGAGAGGTTTTCGTGTTATAGAGGTGTCGGTATAAGGAGGGTTGACTGTATAGACTTCTAGAATAGTTGAGCTAATAGTAAAAAATAAGAATTTCATCGACCGTTTATTATGCAGCTTGAAATACAAACAGGTGATAAATTTCTTTATTTGATATCAATATGTGTATACTTAGTTTCCTAATTCGAATTGAACTAAAAACTGAAACTAGACTACTTTAAAAATATATGAGAGGAAGTGCATTGATAAACTTTGTGAAGTTCTGATTCTGAGTTGAACTTAATCTGACTGTAATCAAAATCCCAAATATTATTCTTGATTGTCGAAATTAGAACGTTATAAAAGTGAAAAATTTACATTCAATAGTTCATAATTAAAAGCACTCGAAGTGAATATGAGTTCAGAAGAAGCGGTCAACGAAGTTGAAAATAATGATAATGATTTGGCTATCAGTGATATAGATTTACCTCTTTATAAATATGGACTTATGTTCAGACATGATATCAATAACTATTTTGAAACTGATATCAAGAAAATAAAACAAAAACTCAAATCCAACGCTATAAGCATTTGGTTTCTGGTTAATATTTTAAGACTTTTCATAGCTTTAGTTAATGTGGAAAATGGAAGAGTTCCCAAATATTACTTCGATATATATCAACATATCGGAGGCTTAACTGAATTTTATTTAATGGCGGCATCAATGGCTTTTATTTTCTCATTCATTGTTATAAGACTTTTCAACAGTGAAGATAAAGAACATTTCCGTTGGCTTGAAATCATCAAAGTTTTGAAAGGATTACAAAATAAGAATACAATCAAAATGTACGACAAAGACATATTCAAAAAATTTTCCACAAAACTTAAATTTATTTTAAAGCTTATCGATTTAGAAATCAAAATTAATGCAGCAATTCAAATTTTGTTATCAATCACTGTTTTGTCTATAATTTATAATTGGAAAGACATAATCACTTATGGGATACTATGTACTGCTATATTTTTTGGATCTGTGATTGCATTTATGATAGTAATATCTTATAGTTTTTTCTATTACTTCATTGTTTGCTCTTACTGCAAATTGAGATTCAAATTATTTAATAATAAACTATTGAATGCAAATAAGGACAACGCTTTCTTCAGCTCTAGAATAGTATTTGGATTTTTAGAAGAACATAACAATATCTGTAATGATATTTCATTACACGATAAATTCTGGTCTAAATATTTGTTTGCATTAACTTATACTCTGATTCCCATAAATTTAATAATGTTACAGCAAATCTTCTTTGAGGACTTACTTTTGGTTACTTTTTATTTTGGAGTTCTCTTTGTTGTTACTTGGCTATTGTCTCATTTGACCATCAATTATATTACAGCTGCTATCAATAAGGAATCTTCTTATTCTTATAAATATTTCTATAAATTTTATATAGAATCTAAAGTCAAATATTCATTGAAGACTAAAATTAAAGTCCGTTAAGAATAGAGATTCTTATATTTTCTATGAATCATTGTTAAAGTTTTAAATTTATATTGATTTAGTTATTGAATACAATGGAAAGAGTGAGTGGTAATAGATTTTTAATTGGTTTCTCATGTGGTAATCAATTCGTTATGACACCAATCATTGCATTCAAAGTAAGATTAATTTCAAATTTTCTAGGATTTTAAGCTTATGTTCTTTTAATTAAGTAAAATCAAAAATAAGTTTATTTTTTGAATGATAAAGTCGAATGTTTTAATCATAATATTATTCTAATTCATATTATACTGAGACGAATGAATTATTAATAAATATTTCATCTTAAATTATACATCTTTATAACTATTCGATTCTATTGTTTTATTGCAGATGTTCATAATCTTCAGCCGATTCTTTTTGTTAACTCATATGTTTGCGTACACGTTTAAAAATCGTTATTTTCATAACTGATTATTCCCAGGAATATGTTAAATAGTATTACTATTTCATTAATTACTATAAATCTTATAGTTAACGTTATTAATAGTTCTTCATTATAAATATTTTATTTATTACATTTGAAGTGAATTTTTTTTATTAGAACGTCAAAAATTAAATATTGAGTTAAATATTAGGTTTATTAAGTCTTGAGTTTTGGGACGATAGAAAATAAAGTTTCTTAGAACTTTGTTCCGAAATTCAGGTACTTTTAGTAAAATTCGAGGTTTATAGCAGAGCTCATACCTGAAGATTGATATATGAATTCTTAATAGTTCCATTCTATATAGTATATCGACAAAATTTTAAGTTAAATTAAGTATTCGATGAAATGAAATTAATATTTCACATAAATCATTCTAATGTTCATATTTTATGGGAAGAATAGATTAATCTCAATTGGTATTGAAAATCAACTTACTCTGAGCGAAAACTCAAATTTTTGTCGTTTAATGATAAAAGTAGTCAGATTTGAGAATTCTATAACTGATTAATCTTCTAGTTTATTCTGCCTTCAAGTACAAGATGATTTGAAGTTAAACTGAAACAAATGATCATGTTCCTATTAATCTTATTATTCAACATAGACTTTTATGAACCTTTATAAATGTTCTCCAAATACAGGATGTTTCAGTTTTATTTTGACATTTTAAATACATGAATTATTAATTAATTTTTCGTTTATGTATTTGTTTGGTACTCTCAATGTGGTGTCCACCTTTTCCTCTGATAAGTTTTAGCCGAAATCTCCAATTATCGTAAACTTTTGATATCATTTCAGGTGTTATTGTGGACCACTCCTGTTTAGCAACTTTCCTGAGACCCTCTAATGTTCTCGCTTTCCTTTTTGCAAGTCGTTGTTTTAGATATACAAAACCAAAAAAGTCCAAAGGACTCCCATCATGCGATTTCAACAAAATATCCGACTTTTTAATAAACTTTATACCAAGTTCTCGCTGCTTTTCAGCCATGAATTCAAGACTTGCATTTGATGTATGAGAAGTCGCAGCATCATGATGAACGAACACTTTGTTTAGTTCTCCAGGATACAATTTAGGCAGATAGACATCAATTAATGGTTTCAAAATATGGTTTATGTAATAATCAGGCTTTATTTTAGCACTTTCAGGAACTTCGAATAAGGGAACAATTCCACGCCCGGTTATTATGCCAACAGCCATAAACTTTTTGCCATAAGTTTCTTGTTTTTCAGCCACCCAACTTTCAGGCACACTTTTACCTTTTGAGACATAACAAATTTTCCTTTTCTGACCACAATTTGAAAGATATATCCATGCTTCATCTATGGTTACTGCATACTCCAATTTTTTCTTCTGAAGATCAGTTTTAAGCAGTTTCAAAGAATTGATTCTGCGGTTTTCAATATGATGAGGTTTCAGAACGTGGACTTTTGATTTTACTCGGGTTACTTTTCCCATGTCCTCATGAATTGTACGGTTAATTGTTGATGCAGATGTCCCACATGTTATTGCCAAATCTCTTTGAGATGGTGGATTTTCTTTGTTGATGGCAGCCCTTACTTCAGCAATCATTTTTTTCGTACGAGGACGAATCTTTTTAACTTTGAATATCTCGCCTTTTAAAGCAGATTCACGCCTTTGTCCTTTACCATTTATCACATTTGATACACCTCCATGTGAAACTTTGTGTCCTGAGTTCTTAAGCTTATTTGCTATCCTTCTGCAGGACAATCCATCGTCGGATAACTGTTTTATTCGACCTTCAAGTACTTGGTCAATTATCTTTGGCATTTAATAATTAAAATATACAATTTTCTGGGGATATGTTGTATGTAAACAAAGTTTTTTAAGACATGCGTATTATTTGTTAATTATCAATATTTTTTGTGATGTGCTTAATTTAAAATGTCAAAATAAGAGTGAAACACCCTGTATTTAATTGTAAAACTTTTTATGCTTGAAGATAAGGAAATAAACGATAGGACGCAGTCAAGTCGATCGTTAATCAGTAGAAAGAGGAATTTTAGGCACAAGAACGTGCAATTTGGGCAGGCATAAAGGCACGGTTAAACCTTAAAAAGGCACGAAAAAGTTACAGTTTTATTAAGACTTTCTACAGCTTAGAATTATTACAATAAGAAATGAAAACTTTTCTGAGATTTGAGAATTCCCAATCATTATCTCTTCCTTCCAATAAATGTTTATTTTAGAAAAGATCTCTCGATGTCGCAATTTGTAATCGGAGCATATGAAAATGACATTTAGTTAAGTGTGAGTTTTTCATTAAACTCTTCGTTTGCATTCCCTTCATTGATAAGCTTAGATATCATTTTCACACTTTGAAATCCTTTGTTTTTCTTCATGATATATGAAAACTTTTCTTTATTGATAAGATTGAAAAACAGTTCTAAAAATGAAATCAATGGATTTATTTCATACTTACGATGCAGAATGTGTGAAAAAGACAAAAAGTGTAAACAAAAAAATAGGCATAAAAAGGTTACAGTCTTTAATAAAGACAAAGAAAGGCATTTTAAGGCCTGTGCCTAAGATTCCCCCTTCTATTAATCAGAGTTTGATATAATATGGTTTTCAACAGTATTGTATCAAATTTCTGGATCTTTTTCTGCATCTTTTATCTTCTTACTGCACGGTGGCATCCATGTCGACTGCTTTTTCTTTCTACCGCTTTCATTTTGATTTGGCTTTTATTGTTGTTATTTTCGAGAAATCGGACCTGTCCCTTTCCACATATTCTGTGTGCAGTGTTAATCAGTAGACAAATTCATTAAAAGGCTTAATCAGATCTTAATATTAAGGTCTACACACAAAGTTTACTCTTTAACAAATTTAACGTCACGTTTTGTTGCCGGAGATCCCTGACATTGTGTTCAATTTTAAACATGCTGGCAGTGTATGCGATGCAGAATATATTCGCAAAAGATATGTATTAACTGAACCCAAAATGAAAAAAATTAAGAAAAGTTTTATCTAGAGTCCATGAATACTTCTTAGAAGATAAGCACTGACGTCTGTATTATATGGTACATATCAAGCGGCGGCTAAACAACTAAAAGTGTTTCCTTATCGAGTAGGCGTTGTTGATTTAACTTACTTTACCGATGAAGCTTGGTTCCACCTCTCGGGATAAGTTAATTCGCAAAATTCCAGAATATGGGGAACTGAAAATCTCCATGAATTCACATAATCTCCATCAGACCCATAAATATTGGTGTGTAAGTGCGATAAGCTGCTATAAAATTATTGGACTGATATTTTTTTAACGATACACTAAGATTTCGACAACAAATTCAGATTTTCCAAGAATTTCTTTCTCAATTAGGAGTAGAAGAGATCGAAGACGAATATTTTCAACAGGATGGATCAACAGTCCACTCTTCCTAAAAAAACAGAACCATATCACATATCTTAGTTTGTAAGTCGTCTGATTTCAAAAAGGTAGTCGACTTCTCAAGACGGAGATTGATTGCCATCACGATCACCCGATTTGACCAGTCCCTACTTTTCATAAGTAAATTTGGAAAGTCATGTTTAATTAGCCTGATAAACATTAACAAATTAAAATTAAGCATTATAAATGAAGTTGAAAAATAAGTACTAAAACTCTTAAAGTTTCTGAAAATAAGATGCGTCGTGTTCAGCTGTGTCATGCCATGAATGGTAGACACTTTAAGCATTTATTATGATTAAATTTAATTTGCCAATAAATAAGAAATACTTTTGTAGAGGAGGATGCCAAGACCCTATGGGACCATTGCCTAAATTGATTCCACAACAAGCTATATATTTTTGGAAAGGTCTCGACAAGACAAGAAAGATTGTCAATGGGCACAACTTGAAGCAACGTAGCGTTACGGAAACTGAGGGCAAAAATGGGTCGGCACAGTTTCACAATCATCCGCCTCCGGAAGTCACCTCCTCGTGGTGACGGCGGGCAACTGACTTACAAATATAAGTCAGGCTAAGGCTCCCCGCCAAGAAATATGCCGTCATGGCGGATGACGAGCACCGAGGGGTCTCGGGCAGTACCCTCTCAAATAAAGCTTCTTAGACTTAGCTCCCGTGGGATTTCAGCTGGTGATCCCATGTTGGCCTGCAGGCGGATCAGGTCGCGGCACAGCAACTCTATAAAGTACTTTATCTACGTTTTAGTAGATAGAGCACTTTCCGATGCCGCAGCCATTTCCGAGTACTGTTGTCAGTGCTAAAATGGCCATAGAACCGTCGGATTTTGTGCACATATAATGACGGTTCTCTGGTTTCTCGGGTATGGCAGATACCAGCCTGAGATTCAAATACCTGCAGAGTCGCTGAGCAGTCTCTGTGTGGTGTTTGAAAGCACTCACGATGAAAACTCACAATTTTTTATTTATCTATATTTTTATTTTATTTATACATTATCTTTCACTCTTAGCCTTTTATATGATCCTGAAATATTTAATGTTATATATATTTGTAACCTACTCTTGATACTGAGCCTTTTGACATCTCTTTTGTTACGAAAAAGTCACTTTTTCTGGGGTCATAAAGGTTAATATCTCGTGAACGCCATAATACGAGTAATAAAATTTGTATATTTAGACTCTACTCGTCATGCTTGATATTTTGACATCGGAATATATTTGGAATCAAGATAGACCATTTCTTGGCATCTTTCTTTTGACGATATAACTTTTAAATTAAAATCTTATTGGAAATTTGCGAAAGAAAATGATAAATGAGATCGCTCATAAGTGAAATTTATATTCAACATAAGACATCAAATAATGTTAAAATTAAGTGCCTTGATAAAACAATTTAAATTTTATAATTAATATGAAATATACTTTACTTAAAGAAAAATTTTATAAAAGAACGAATAATAGACTAAAAGAGTTGGGTCAATCCAGGCTAATGGGTATAGAAGGGTTTTGAACCCGCTACCTAGAAGTGTGATACATCTTTAGATTCAGTTCTTCCAGCTGAACATCTTGATACTACATTTGATTACTTCTGATCCGAACCTGACCACTTCTGGTCAACTCCCGACAGAAGTGGTCGACCCCGTCAAGTAATATATCGTTGAACTCAAGACACCGAACTGAGCGTTTTGATAACTCACTTGATCAACTATCTCAAGTAGTTCTCGAGGTATTCAACTTTAGTTTTTATAACTACACTATGTTAGCGCAGTTACCGAGAAGCAAATACAGTCTGACCCGGTTGATGGCATCTCCGATGATAGCAATCCCCGTTGATAGCAACTGATTTTCAAAGCACGGATCGGCCCTATGGGCTCTTTTGTATGAGAGTTCGGATAATATCAACCCCTCTGATAGCAATACCCGTTTATTAGCAACACTTTTTCAATGCACTCATAGCATTACTAACACCCCGTTAATAGCAATCAGAGGTTTTGATATAAAATACAAATTAATGTGTATTTTGTTTACAAATGAAGTTTATGATTATATGCTTTCTGATTGACTTCATGTAATTTTAAACAACAAAAATTGTTCGTTTCATACCTTTTACATGTAATTTTTTAAGCTCGGATGATAGCAAATCCGGTTGGTAGCTAATCATTTTTGCTGCACCGGCGAGTCGCTACCAACCGGGTCAGACTATATCGCCTATAGGTCCCGCCTAGATCTAAACTATTCGAGAACGGATAAATCTGGATTTCTCGAGTCGTAACCCTAACTAAACCTGATATAAACTTAGGGAGAATAGGTTAGGTCGCGAAGCGATCAAGTTCCGGTCAGAAGTGGTCAACTATGGTACCAAAATGTTCAGCTCGACGAACTGAATCCAATGACGCATCACATTTGGGGTAGGAGGTCGAGAGCCCCATTAGATCCATTAGCCCGGATTGTCCCAAATAAGGTTTATATTAGACTTTGAAAGTACAGATTGTCGGTCGAATAAGCTGTTTGCCTAATTAAATATCCATCTAGTAATCTTGTCTACTGTCTACTGTTTTTAAGAAACTTTTGGCAGACCATTAGTGCAGGGAAATAATGTTTTCAAAATTTTTCATTTCATAATTCTGCTTCAAATTTCACTTCTATTGATTTTAAGCAAAATATAACTAATCTTGTTTTATATGATCAATTATTACAACTGGATTACTAACCTTTTCATTTCATCTATACACTAATTTGATATATTATATTAGCTTTGAAATATCTTTATATAACTCAAAATTCGGTGCCATGAAAATATCACATTCGGATTTCATTTATTATAAAATCTTAGATTCAATTTTAACACTCCATAAAATACTATAGACTCTGAATTCAAGATATCAATTGTATTTATCATAACCACTTGAGGTAAAATATCTTCATATAATAATAGATTATGAAATTTTAGTTTTTATAAAAAGAATATAGAATTCTCACAAAGCGAAAATATAATTTTAAACACTGATTATGATTATAAATCTTGCAACATTTGTAATTGTAAAATACATTAGTTATCTTACTAAATCTTAATCCCAAGAATAAACTGAAAATTCTTGAGTTTTATCAAAGAACTGATATCAAATTTCAATTTTTAATCCAGTTTTATTCCTCATTTTTCTAAAGTATCGTGTGTCGTCAGCCCTTAAAATCCTATATTGAGTATCTTTAATATTGCTTTGAAATATTAACTTCGAAAAAATTTGAAGATTTTTGTTGAATTTCTTATTAATTAGCTTAATTCTGTTATTCTAACCCTCATACAGCAACTGAAGTGTGAACATTTTCAAAACAAACTTTAAAGTTATATCAAAAAAATTTTAATATTTTCACATTGTGTGTGTGTGTGTGTGTGTCCAAATTGTACGAATTGGAATCGGGGGACCTCAATGTAAGATCCCAATCCGTTGTTACTTATAATTCTATCAGAGAGTCTAGTAGGACTCGATAGAATGTGCTTTAGTAGAGAATTAAGTTATAACTTTTAATATAAACCTTTTATTAATACAAATATATAACGATACAATAGTAGTTATTCACTATTACTTTTCTTACATACCATACAGTACAAAGTAAGAGAGATTTCTTAAATACTATACAGTACAAAGTAAGAGATGATTTCTTACATACTATAAGTACAGAGTAAGAGAGTATTCTTACATACTTTCCAGTACGAAGTAAGAAATAAGACTGTCCTTAATAAGAAATCACCTCTGCTTTTATACTCTTTTTGATGTTCTAAACTTACTATATTTAGCTCAATGAAAAAATCATTTTTACATCAAAATACTTGCAATTTAGGTAAACAATACATAGTCAATTCGAAATTTACCTGTACTGTAACTAAAAACTTAGGACACCTAAAAGATGTAACCACTATTTTTACTTTAAGATACATTTACTTTAATATTATCATATCAAAAATAGATTAATATTTTACTCTTAAAACGAAGAAATCAAACTAAATAAACATAAAAATTAAATAATATTTTTCTATTTCACAATATGAAAAGTTTAATTTAAATGCAGGTTATGGAGAATACTCGTTCGCTATATTGTTAATAAACTGTAGGTCAAATATTC
Organism: Archegozetes longisetosus; assembly: GCA_018873245.2. Classification (NCBI taxonomy): domain Eukaryota; kingdom Metazoa; phylum Arthropoda; class Arachnida; order Sarcoptiformes; family Trhypochthoniidae; genus Archegozetes; species Archegozetes longisetosus. The sequence goes on along the minus strand of JAEMBT020000001.1, from coordinate 14,034,246 downwards.
GATTAGAATTTTATTTCAACACATTTTAATATTAAAGTTGATTGAATGACATTTGAGTAGGAATATATATAGGGATATATATTCATATTTTCGACATAATCATCTCGTGCAAATTACACATTACTCTCTTTCTTTCAATATAAATTGCTTTTGAAGTTCATTATTGACATGGTAGTTATATAAATTTTATAAATTGAATAATTTTTAATAATAGATTAGAAGAATAATCAACATAATAGTCCAAAATATGAACGTCATTGATCATACTCTGTAAAGTTTGCAGTTTGTAATCGAATTGAAAAATGATATACCCATTTCATATAAAATTGTATATATGGTTTCCGATTTAAGTTAATTAAAATACTAAAATATTAAATAAAAAACTTTTTAAAAATATATTTGAAATAGTAAGTGCATTGATGAACTTAGTTAACTAGTTCTATTCCTGGGCCAAACTAAACCTAACTGTATACTAATCTGAATTAATGTTCTTTATATTCAAAATTTATATGCTATAGAAGTAAACATTTTTTCAATATTTCATGATTTAAAATACTCAAAATGGATACGAATACAGAAGAAACGATCACTGAGTTGGAAAATAATGATAATGATCTGGCTATCAATGATATAGATTTATCTCTTTATAAATATGGACTTATGTTTATATATGATATCAATAACTATTTTGATTCTGACATCAAGAAAAGAAAACAAAAACTCAGATCCAAAGCCGTGAGTATGTGGTTTCTGATTAATACTTTGAAATTTTTAATCACATTAGTCAATGTGGAGAACGGAAGAGTTCCCATATATTTCTTCGATTTGCTTCAACATATTGGGGGTTTAGTTGAATTTTACTATTTGAAGGCATGTATAGCTTATATTTTCTCATTAGTTATTATAAGACTGTTCAACAGTGAAAATAAAGACTATTTTCGGTGGCTTGAAATCATCAAATTTTTGAAAGGATTACAAAATCCGAACACAATCAGAATGTACGACAAAAATATATACAAAAAATTTTCCACAAAGATTAAACTTATTTTACCGCTTGTCGATTTGGAAATCAAAATCAGTGCAATTATGGTACTTTTGATATCAATAACTGTTTTGGCCATTTTTTATGACTGGAAAGACATAATAACTTATGGTATATTAAATGCTGCTATATTTTTTGGATCTGTGACCGCATTCCTGATAGTAATATCTTATAGTTTTTTCTATTACTTCATTATTTGCTATTATTGCAAATTAAGATTCAAATCATTCAATGACAAACTATTGAATGCAAGTGTGGATAGAGCTTTCTTCAGCTCTAGAATAGTTTTTAATTAATTAGAGAACATAACACTACCTGTAATGATATCTCTGTTTTCAATATAATTCTGGTAATATTTACTTACCCATGACTTTACCTGATTCCAGAATCTTCCTTTGTGAGTCTTTGTTTTAAAAACACTTTTGGCAACTTTCTATGGAGCAATACTTTCACTAATATTTGGTTATTTGTAATTTCATCATCAATTCTTTTACAACATTTGTTAATAAAGATTAAAGTTTGCGTTCACAAAATATTTCTACAAATTATATTTAAATTCAAATTCAAAGTTAGAATTGAAGACCAAAGTTAAAGTTAAGATTGCAACTCAGTTTTGAAAGATCCATAATAGAATTTTGAGCTTCTTATTTTATAGTTATTGAATACAATGGAACGAGTTGGTAGTGATAGACTTCATTATTTGCTATTATTGCAAATTAAGATTCAAATCATTCAATAACAAACTATTGAATGCAAAGTAAGACTTTCTTAGCTCTAGAATAGTTTTAATTAATTAGAGAACATAACACTCTTTATTATATAGATGTTCACAATAAATTCTGTCTAAATATTTATTTACTATACTCTGATTCCCATGAATCTAATGATGTTGCAGCAGATCTTCTTTGAAGAAACACTTTTGGCAACTTTCTATGGAGCAATATCTTTCGCTATTATTTGGTTATTGTGTCATTTCATCATCAATTCGATTACTGCGTCTGTTAATAAAGAGTCTCTGTGTTCACATAAATATTTCTACAAATTATATTTAAATTCAAATTCAAATTTCATTGAAGACTAAAGTTAAAGTTAAGAGATGCAACTCAGTCTTTGAAAGATCCATAATAGAATTTTGAGTTCTTATTTTACTAGTTATTGAATACAATGGAACGAGTTGGTAGTGATAGATTTCTAATTGGTTTTTCATGTGGTAATCAATTCATTATGACTCCAATCGTTGCATTCAAAGTAAGACTCTTCATAGGTGATGAACTTTTATGTGAAAATATTTGAAAGAATATTCTTTATTATATAGATGTTCACAATATTCTGTCGGTTCTTTTTACTAACGATTAGATTCGCGATAACTGTGAAATGAGTGCATAAATTAAGAAAACTCTCTATTTAGCTACCGAAAAATTCGAGAACAATGTCAAAACATTCTTCTATTATGGGTGATTCTTTTGATATATAAGCGATCGAAAAGTATAAAATTATCTTAAATTTAAACCATGACGTTGCATAAGTTTATGCTATCAATTGCAGTGCACACAGATATTTATAGTTGATTTGTTGATCTGAACTTGATTGAGAATTCGACTATATTTGTCTACTATCAAGTTCAAAAATTTTCTCTGCTCTTAGTTTTACGATTCAAAATGATCAATATTATAAAGATTTTGTGATTAAAAACTTTTACCTCTTAACAAATATTATTTTGAATCGTAAAACTAAGAGCAGAGAAAATTTTTGAACTTGGTAGTAGATAAATATGCAATTTTCAAAAAGATCATATATGTGTGCAAACGTTGAAAAGTGTTTAGAAAACCATGGAGAAATTTAGAAAATTTTATACTTAATATAAGTATTTAACTCTTGAATAAATTGCTTATTCTCAAAACTTAACTAGTACCCCTTGTACATAAAAACTTCAAGAAACTCGTTCTTAATTTTTAAATAAAAGTATACCTACAAGTGCCTATCATTTGAATGCTAGTTTCATCTGAGTTCCCTATTTATAAGCACTTGTATTTAATTGACGAAATTCCATTATACAAATGACCAGTCTTTCACGAAATAAAAGTTGTAAAACAATATATCTTAGATCGTAGAAAAAATCATCACTTGAGAATAAAAAGTACTTTGATTAACTGTATTTAATACACAGTTTAAAATACCAATAAATGATAAAGTTTTTATCTTATATCAAAACTTACATTAGTTTTCTAGCCTAACCTAACCTAATCTAATTCAAGTTAATCCAAAAACTGAAACAAAATTACTTTGAAAAATATCTGAGATTTTAAGTCCATCTATTAACTCTGTCAACTCATGAAAAACTGTGTTTATGAGTTAAACTTAAGCTGACTCTAATCATAGTCTCGAGTTCTTCATTCTCGAAGTAAAACTTTGTAAAGGTGGAGGTATATAGAAGTTCATTATTAGAAACACTCTGAATGGATTAAATTCAGAAGAAGAAGCGGTCAATGAGCTTGAAAATACAGGGTAATCAACAATTAGCTATACCATTATTTTTCTTTATAATTTGTAATAACTCTCTAGACATTGCTATAATGATGCAATCATCGCAAGATAATGTTTGTAAAAAATTGGGGAGTTAATAGTTATAAATTTGTTGACTGTATAGTTTTAGATTAGTTAGTTTCGAAATGAAAGAAAATTCAAATGGTATAGTCAATTGTTGATAACCCTGCAACAACAATCTGGCATTCAATGATATAAATCAGGCCTCGCCAGACTACAGTTTGCGAAGATTTAATTCATGGTTCGCGAAAACTTTCGAGGAACCATAAGAACGAGCTTTTAAAAGTTTTTAGAAAAGATTTCAGAATCATATACTATTTAAGATTATTGGAATTTGTTGAATACTATTTTTAATAATAAAATAAAAGAGCTGTTACTTTTCAGCAAATAGTTTTATCATTTGAAGCTGTCATTCATTCCCAGAAATGAAGTCACATCTTTGTGTTGATTTGCAATTTCATCTTCCTAGTATTTAAAATAATGGTTAAATGAATATTTCAATAAAATGATTTTCTGGTTCTCACCTCGAATCGTTTCCATTTTTTGGTTCTTCAATGAGAAAAGTTTGGCAGAGCCTGTGCTAAAGAATTCTTGACTGAGATCTTAAGTGGCTTAAATTTTAGAAAGTTATAGTTTTCTATGCACAAAATATTTCATAAAATTAAATTAAATATTCAAAAAATTCAAACCCCTAAATTAAATGGCGATCTATTTACTGGATAAAGATTAAGAAAATTTAGGTCTGAATTGCATCGGTTGGGTATTGATGAAAAACTATCTCAATCCTTGTTGGTCAAAATAATTGGGAATAATTCTTTTGAGGATGTTTGAGAAGAAATTAGGTCGATTTAAAAATGATCTAAAAATTTATTTTAAAATACACTGCATAGTTGAATAAACCAATGGTCTGACAAATTTACTCAACAGTTTGTATTTTTATAAAATAAAAAGAGAAGTTTGTTTCATTGAAAAGCTGGTTCTTAGAGCTTACTGACAAATATTGTGTGAGCTTTCTCTAAAACCAAATTTTCAAATTGAAACCTGTCAGCAATATTGAAACATTTGCACTGGTAACAATATTAGCAAAACAATTAATATTTTGTGAAGAACATCAATTATTTATTTACAGCCATAAAAATGTTTAAAATGAAAGTAATTCATGGTTTTCACGCATACATAGAAGATATTGACTAAAGTGTTAACATTATTAACTTTGAAAACAGAAAACTTCTTATATTATAAAAAATAAAATTTAGTGATTTATAAAAGTTAAGATTCTGGAAATATTTGTTATATTAGCGCATATTTCAAATCCATAAAAATTATTTAACTTGTATTAAATAGCATTTAAAATATATAATAAAGATTTACTAAATTAACTTAAGCCATTGCTAGTTTACAGGAACTCTTTCTAGGTTTTAATCATAAGTGCCAACATTGAAATATAGGTCTCTTCCAACGCATTGCTTTCGTAATTCTGGTGCAGAATATTTTCCTATTTCTTGAAACTGTTCCATTAGAGTACAGGTCTATTGGAAATATAAAAACGTTATTAACAGTAAAAACTTTTTTGAGATCTATGTTGAATTAAAACTGAAATACAATACAGAAGTTCTTATTTGAGAACTTCTCATATTTAAGTTTACGAAAAATAAATAACAACGAAATACTGACTCGACTCATAATTTGCTGCAAACTTTCTTCACAGGCGTATCGCGCGATCGCATGACTGAATGCCTGACCAAAAGCTGTTATACCGTCTTCCATAAAACATGTATTACTTGAATGAGATTCATAGCCTATGAGTTAAGAAAAATTTGTTGAGCCTTTCATTTGATTGAATGCTCATCGAAATCAAACCTTCAGAACTCGAATAAATGAGAAAAGTGTTGGCGTTGTTTTGAACCCATTTCGTATCCGCAAAACTAAATTTAAGCCAATATTTTCCTGTTTCTCTCGCTTCCAATTCAATTGTCATACCATCTCTTAATGTTTGCTGAATAGAATTTTCTGTTGATAATGGAGTGATTCTGAACAAAGGTTCATCAACTTCTATAGAAATGTTTGAAAAGTAATAGATGAAAAAAGTTTCTGTCAATATTTTGTTCAAATACTGAAAGCTTACTTATTCGACAGCAATCAAAGATGAAAATTTTTGGTTTTCTCTCGAGTTGCTTACACTTTTGCTCAGAAAAAATATCGACAATTTCCGAAATCTTCATGGAATCATTCTCGTCGTTTTTGTCTTCGTAGTCAAATCCTAATATTTTCTCATCCTGACCGTGACCTATTATCATAATAACAAGGGCATCGTCTTGTGCGAGACTCTTATCCTTTGACAATTTCTCCAATTTTTCTTTAATTTTTTCACATTTAAATTATAAGAAGGCTTAACATCAAAGTAAAGCTCTCTGAACACATGTTTAAATCTTTGAGTTTCTTTGTAGAGTAACCATTCATTATTAATGACAATACACCTTCCTCTGGGCTTTTTAGACATTATATAATTAAGAGATCCTACAATCGGGATTTTTGTTTTTCCGACTGGAATTTCGGTTTTAGTGCTCAGTTCAGAAATTTTGAGCAGTCCTGGAGATGTGTTAAATTTCTTTAATTGCTTTGCGGCTTCTCTTTGACCAGAATTTTCCAACAATTCAACAATAGCTTCACATGATTTTCTTTTATTGGTCAGCTCAAGTAATATATAGACCTTCTTTGTTTCATCGTATTTATACTCCTTACAAAATAAAGCAAATTCAATCATTTTTGAACTCCTTTGCTATAAAGTTAGGTTTTGAATTTTTTTCAGACAGAGTATTCAGTCAGAATTGATCTCAGATACTTTGAAACAAATGCTCAAGGTTATAATTGTATTAATTTAGTAATAAGTTAATATTTACTTTTAAAATAAAGACATTCTTTTTAAAGTCAAGTCTACAAAGACAAAATTTAATGAATTGCATACATTTATATTTTTGATATGATTGCGAAAGTATTCGTGTTCTTTCAACCTCTTCATAAAATCCTCATTTAGGTCTACCACATCACAAAATTGATTGAATTTTTCAATAAATTCGCCACGATTCTTAATTTTCTCCATAATAATCAAACTTTAATTATAAGACTCTCGAAACAGGATTTTGTTTAATCCAAGAGCAATCAATAGGGAATGAATCTCTTTATTATATGCTTGACTTGTGCGTCCTGTGACTTATATTAAATGATCACTCAATTAACGATTCAATTTGCTGTCACTTTATGTGTATAAAACACGAGCTCCCAAACAGATAAGAAAGTAAGCCACATTTTATATACCACTTCTAGTGAAAAATTCTCAGGACTGATTGCACAATTTTTGAGTAATATTAGATAACTTGTAATGCTTTCATGACTTGATAGGTAATAAATATTTCACTTTAACGTCGAGTGTGTTTTGATAGTGAAGACATTATCAAAATAAATGCAAACTTATGATTGTGGCCTTCATCAAATTTAGTTAAAAAGAATATGTTTGTTACAAAATTTAGTTTCATAATACTAAAAAGTTACTGATATAAAAACACTTTTTGGTTAGTTAGTAAAAAGTTAAAACAAAGTAATTCAGTTACTCAAGTTTCACATGCTATGAAATCTGAAAATTTATCAAATCTTCTTGACTAAATTCAAAGAACGTAAATGAACTTAAGACACTTTCATTTATCAGATCTATATTAATTGAAATGACCTATTTATTGAGGCTATAAAACCAGTTGATACTTAATTAATGAAAATAGAATAAAGCTGTCGTTCATTCGAGCTGGTAGATTCACCAATAAGTTTATGCTATGAATACTAAACCATACTAGTTGAAAGTATTCACCATCTATTTATAAAGTCACCAGATATGCTAATTCTTGAGTTGACTCATATCACGTCATTTGGTGTCAGCCCTTGTGATGAATAACACAAGATTCAACTGTAGAGTTTTAGATAAACACTCTTCACAAAATGAATCGGACTCAGCTTTCTACAACTAGATTGAAGTAAAAATAAATAAGTTAAATACATTTCCAAGATAGAATTTGTGTTTGTGTGAATTTATGTGTTCACTACATAAAGTTGTGTCGATTTGAGTCTAAACATATCTAATATTCTATTAGTCCTCACACACATTACAATTAATACTAGGTTTAAATAAAAGTTTGAAAAACACTTGTTATGGAATTTGTATGTTTTCATTTCTAGTTCGTGATATAAGTGATTTTTCTGCAGTCAAAATATTTTTTATTAATAGATAAAAAGCATATTTCAGAATGAGACATTTTATTCAGTGATATAATTACGTAATACAAATGTAAGATAGAACTTTAATGTTTTTATTTGAGATATCAAACAAACCATGTAGTGGTGTTTTATCACAATAATTCATTCATTCATTTTCGTACGCCCAACTCTACTTCGGAAGACTAACTTGAGCACTATTAAAGTGAGTCTTTCGTCAGATGGTGAGACAGGACATGTGCTTCAGCCCAGAGAGGGTTATGACGGAGGACATATGGCCAACACATTGCCGTCAAAGAAGTGTAGCGACTAAGAGAATCAAACCCGGTCAAATTTAGGATTCAGCAGCAAAGTTCGACTCACTTACCCCTACACTACAGTGTTCCTTTTTATCACACTAAATGATAGTTATTTATAAGAAAGAGTTAGAGCAAAGTCTATGCTCAGTTTTATCATAAAGTACTGAGCGATCAAACTTACAGTTAGATAAAACACCCAAAAATAAACTTTTGGATCGAAGCCATTTCAAGTCATTTTGATTTACAGATATAGATACAACGTTGATAAACTTTTGTAACGAACTTTTTCGAGTAGTTTAATTATTTTAAAACTTATTCTGGTACAAAATTTCAATAAATTTGCATTTATTTGAATAGTTATTTCGTTACATAGACTCAAAGAACAAATTACATCCATCCTTAAAAATTTTCTACTTCAATCAAAAATCTTTATCAATATTAAATTTTTTCTAATATGAAAATTTTATGTATAATATAATAAGGATTAATTGAAAATGAGTTCATTTTTTTTCTTCAGCTAAGTAAGCTCTTCATAATGGATAAGGATTACAATCGTGATGAATTTCTGGATAATTTCATTCAGTTTCGTAATCTCGTCGAACTAAATCAAAAGTTTATGAACTCGCTTAGAAATTGCCAAAGTTTTAGTTGAAATGTGAATACAGTAGAAGTATTTTTCTATAATACAAATCGATTTAAGAGTTTATTAATATTCATGATAATTTTGTAACAAATAGCAAATATGCAACGTAAATGTGCAGAAAGCTTTCATATTTCTTGAATTCACACGACTTCGTAGTACTTGCCAGAAAATTGTTGAATTCTTGAGATTCTCAGAAAGTTTATCAAATAGTATAGCCGCTGATTATTTGGAAAAGTGTAACACATCAAAAGGCACTTTTAGATTTGATCGTGTAGTCTTAGCCAAAGCTCCGATGACTAGCTCTAATATTTATAATATGACTAAAAATCCGAGAGAAAGATGCATTATATTTAATAATTTGGTCAACTATTTCGAACAACTTGAGTATGAATCTTTCAGGTTTGAAAGTGTTTTTAGACAATTGTATTTTGATGTCGATCGCGCCAACAATAAATCTACAAAACAAATAAAAGATGAACTAATCCTATTATCAAAAGATCCTCTTTTCATTGAATCAGAAGCACTCATTATTATGATTATAACACATGGAGAAAATGAAAAAATTAAAGGCTAAGATGGAACGATTTCTAAGATAAAATATTCTTTTCAATAGGAAAGTAATTTTTCATAAATTGCTATCAAAATAGATATTATGTTCAATCTAAGTGTTTAAATTTTGTTTAATTTTCATGAATTTATCAATTATTCTATTTCCTCCCACTTATTGTGTATAACGACATAAGTTCTCAAAGAAATAAAAAAGTAAAAATTTCTATTCATGTAACAGTTTAAGTGAAAAAATCTAAGAACTGATTGCAAAACGCATAAGTAATACCAGATAAATGTTACAAATGCTTATGTGATGTTCAGGTTACTTAATAAGTAATAAGTATTTCACAATAATATCAAATATTTATTTTTATGATAGAATCTTATCAAACTAAATACTAACTTAATTGTTTGGAGATTATTCAACCAAGCTATTTTACTTTTCTACTGAGAAATGATCACGATCACTTATCATGATCACAAAACAAAATAATACATAAGGTAAAAAAATATTCCAATTACAAATGTTTTACTTAATGAACAAATACTTTTGGAAAAAAATATAGCAGCCTTTCAACATTCTATCAAAATCAATTTCTAATTAAACTTTAAGTACAAAGATTGAAACTTTTTCACTCAACTAAATTTTAGTTTTATTTTCATTAAATTTGCTCATTTATTAAATTATTTTAGTTGATAAATAGCAAAATCAGTTTGAAGTAAAACTAATGAGACTCGCATCTTGTTTCAATATGTTATGAATACTAATTTAAAACCATACGAGTTAGCGAAGTGTTTGCCGCATATTTTTCAAATGAGCAGACATTCTGTTTCTTAAGTCACCTCATGTGACGTCATTGGCATCTGAGGCTCGTTTTAGATAACTGATGACAAGACTGTTTTCAGTTCAAAACAAAAAAGAGTAGATTTTTCACAAATTCAATTCGACTCAAATTTAAGCAACTAGATTGAAACGAAAATAATTTCTTCGAAGATAGAATTTGTATTTGTATGAATTTATATGTTCTGCATAAAGCTATGTTGATTTAAGTTTAAATATATCTAAGACTCTATAAGTGCTCGCATACAGTGCAATTAATACTGGGTTTATAAAAAATATGGAAACACTTGTTTTTGAATTTATGTGCCTTCATTACGAGTTTGTGATATAATTGAGTTTTTGTAGTCAAAATAAACGTTTTTAATAACAGATTAAAAGTATATTTCGTGAATGAGACATTTTTAAAAGTGATATCATTACATAATATTAATATAAGATTGGATTTTAGTGTTTTTTATTTGAGACATCAAACTAACGAAGTGGGTTTATTTTATCACAATAAATGATAATTATTTCTGAGAAAAAGTTAGAGCAAGGTTCATGCTTAGTTTTATCCTGAAGTGTTGAGCAACTAAGCTTACAGTTAGATAAGCATTTTAGCTTGTAACAAACTTTTAGATCGATGCCATTTCAAGTCAGTTTGATTTATAGAAGTTGACTCAACGTTTGACGTTTATAAAGAACTTCTAGAGCAGTTTCATTAGTTTAAAACTCATTTTAGAGTTAAATTTCTTCAAATTGGCATTTATTCGAAGACTTATTACAATATACAGACCTAAAGTAAGAATAAATTGTAGCTGGGCTCAAATAACAGGTTGCTATAAATTATTCGTAAAAGATATTTATCTATAACTTCTAAAATAATTATTTTATTTGTTCGATTTTATTATGGAATATAAAGTAAATATTTCAAAATAATTTTATTATAAAATGATTAAAATACGACAACTATTATATGCCGAAATTTGAATTTTATGTCCGGAATTTTTCAGCTAAAAGTTTTTTAATTCACTTTAGCTGTGATTGATCTACAAATATGTGACTTTTAAGTTACATTTAAAAATTAATAATCATCATGCTTGTAGAAAAGTTCTACCTTATATCAATTTTTGTTTATGGATATAATCAAATTTTCTAAAACTTTGGTAGAATTGAAAGTTTTCAAAAAGTCATATTCGAATCATATTATGACACAAAGCAATTACTTTTCATTATCATGATAGTTTTATATTCACATTTATCTTGTCTTTTAAATACAATCAATTGATTAATTTGATGGCTGCTTGAAGTAAGAATATAGAGGTCAGAATGCTTATTTTATACGAACCTCTTATTTACTATGTAGTTTCCATTCACTTTTTTCAGTCTTGTTTTCGATTTAATTATTTTAAGTAAAACAGTAGGTAAATTTCTTTTATCCTTTTTAAATATTTTATATATTAGAGATATCAATGTATCAAAGAATTAGCTTTTAATTTTTAAAAATATTTATTATACATCAATATCATAAGATATTTTTCGGAATAATTAATAGCAACCCGTTAATTTTCAACTTTCAATCAAAAATTCTTATCAATACTAAAGAATTTTTCTAATATGAAAATTTTATGTTCAATATAAAGAGGATTAATTACAAAGATTACATGACATTACCGCGGAAGCGACAATATACTGCGCAAGCCACTACAGCGCACGAAACTACCGCGCAAACGACACTAACGCGCAAATGACAATACCAGGTAAACGTCACTACCACGCGGTAGTATAGTTTGCGAGGTATTTATTTTACGCGTTAAAGAGATTGTGCGGTAGTGTCGCTTGCGCGTTAGTCTCATTTGCGCGGATTTCTTATTTGCATGGTAGTCTAATTTACGCTGTAGTCTTATTTACGCGGTAGTCTTATTTGCGCGGTAGTGTCATTACGCGGTAGTCTTATTTGCGCGGTAGTGTCGTTGCGCGGTAGTGTCGCTTGCGCGGTAATGTGCGCGGTATTGCTTGCACACTGTATTGACTTGCGCGGTAGTGTCGTACGCGGTGTTTGTTTACGCTGTAATTTATGCGCTGTAATGTCGTGCTAGCAATTACAAATGAGTTAAATTTTTTCTTCAGCTATTCACAATGGAAAAAGACCAAAATCGCGATGAATTTCTGGATACTTTTGATAGTTTTTGCCATTTTGTAGAGCTTAATGGAAAATTTATGAATTCACTCAAAAATTGCCGGAGTTTCAGTCGAAATATGATAACCGTAGAGGTATTCAGAATTTTGTTTTGAAATAACAGATTTATAACTTATTTTTAATTTATACCAATTAGAGGATTACTGATGTTTATGCTCAAAAAATTTTCATATTTCTCGAATTTACACGACTTCGGAGCACTTGTGATATGATAATTGAATTTTTAAATGATTCAGAAAGTGAGAAAAACTTCAAGGCTGCAGAATATTTGAAAAACTGTAACACAACGAAAGGACTCTTAAAGTTTGACTCTGTCGTCTTAGCTAAGGCTCCGATGAAAGGAAGTCTTATTTATAATATGTCGAAAAATCCTAGAGGAAAATGTGTTATCATTAATAATTTTGTCACAAAAGATAAAAATCTTGAGTACGAGTCAATTCGATTTGAGAGTATTTTTAAACAATTATACTTTGAAGTTGAGTGCGCAAAAATCTAAGTACTGAACAAATAAGAAAAGGGCTCAAAAATTTATCAGAAAACCCAAACCTTGACAAAAGCGATGCGTTGATTGTAATGATTATAACCCATGGAGAAGATGAAAAGATTTTAGGCCTTAATGGAAATGATTCGATGCACATTTCAGAAGTAATCAATACATTTTCAGAAGATAATTGTCCTTCTTTGAGTAGAGTGCCAAAAGTATTTTTCTTCAATTGTTGCCGAATAAGTATGCGTTGACTATTAAAGAAAAATTTTTAAAAATTAAATAATTATTTCCGTTACAGAAACATCATCTCAATCAGCAAACGATAATAATTTACATCAAGAAAAATTGAGCAAAATTCAACCCATAGTAACTTCGGATAAAATTCCACTAAAGAAAAATATGTTCATTTGTTATTCTTGTGCTGAAGGTTGTAATTTAGGAGATACAATAGTTTAGAACAATCAGAATATTATAAAAGAATATTTATCGCTCACCCTTAAAATTTAGGTGAGTTATCGTGGAATACTGCGGAAAGAATGAGTATATTCGGCGAAGCCCTAAGTTATTCAATTTGTCAATATTCAGCTCAGGAATGTCTTAATGATATTTTAACTCGTGTAAGTTTAATATGATTATAGATTTTATTTATTGCATACCGCTTATGATATCTTTTCTTAAAATTTTCAGACATGCAAATTAATTGACGACCTTTTACCAGAATATCAACATTTGAAATCTAGACCTGAGATACGCGGTTTATGCCCTGATAGAAAACTTTATTTCAATCCTGGATTTTGCGAACAAAACTGATTAAATTTAATTGAGACAATAGTTCATATAAATATCTTTTTTAGTACATTTTGATACAGTAAAAATGTTCTTTCAATAATAAAAATCGGCATAACTTAAGTTTAAAGGGAAATTTCTCAAGTTTTAAATTGAATTTTAAGAACTATTTTTACACAAAAGAACGAATTTGATATTTATTCATTCCACTCGAAACTCTTTCGATGTAATTTTTGTACTTTTTATGAGATAAGCCTGTGAGGCAAGAGCAATGACTAGCGAACCACGTGACCTAGAAACAAAAGCTGATCTAAGCTCGACGAGCTGAGTCCAATGATGTCGCATGTAACCCGGTCAAGTGACATTTGACCCTATCACTTTTGATTCTGTCGCCGTAGCTTCATTAAAATGATACCGTTTTACTCCTCTCGTTATACTGAGTTCAACGACATATCACATGATTTCGTTCGCTTACTGTAGACCCAGAAATTTTTCGATAAGTGTACCCGTGCTGCCCACAGCCCCACACTCAGTGGTTAAAATCCGTATAAGATTTTCAAGAATAACTACTTTAGGTGAGTGATTCTGATTTAGCCGAAAGTCGGTAAACATATGTAATTTGTCATGTGAATCAGTATTATGAAAGAACTAAATGTCGTTCTCATTTAGTTTAGAAACTATTTTAAAATTTAATTAATCCCTCTATAAGAAGGATTAGAGTCACGTGATGACAAACATAACTTAAGAGAAATACGTTGAGTCTCGAAGCAACCCAGCGTATTCTCTGCTTAGATTAGGCTTGTCATTATCGTGGGTGGCGGTAGCCGCCAAGGACAAACCTAGAGTCACATATTCGAACAATACTGCAAGAAAGTACAAAAAATTAAATCGAAAGAGTTTCGAGTGGCAAAAATAAATATAAAATTTTTTCTTGTCGCGTAAAAATAGTTCAAAAAAATTCAATTTTAAATAAAAAAATGAATTTTAAATAAAAAAATGCCCTGTAAACTTAAGTTGTTCCCAAAAGTATTATTTTCTAATGATTGAAATGCAATGAGACTCGTGTGTTCATCTAACTTAAATTGTCAATTTGACTCAAATACACTTCATACTTTCATCTAAGTTGTTTGAAATGTCTTTTAGATTGAGTTTTGATTTGACTTAAAGGCAAAATGTAAATAAGTAATTTCAACAAAATCAACTTCTTACTTGACATTATCAAGTGAAATAAAAATTGATATCACTAATTAATTAGAATAACTTTGAACGTTGATAAACTATAAAGTTGCAAGCGTTGTTCACAAATATTATGCCGGTTTCGGACTAAATAGGTTGCATAATTTCAAGAGCGTTTGTCTTGATATCTTGAAACAACAGCCAGTTTTTTGCGAAGCAACCTTCGGTTTTAAGTTCAAAAGCACATGTTTCGAATTTTTGAAAAATGGCTTCAATTTTAACTAGTGCCAAGTATTATTTTCAAAGATTTTTAAATAACTTTTATTTCGTTCAATTTATTAATAATTTACCCATTAATTATGTTTTAACAATTTTATAAAATACATTACAAATAAATATTTATGTAAGTTATGTAACACTCAATCTATAACTTAATTTCTTGAGTATTATTTAATAAGTTGAATTATATGCCATCACTAAATCAAAAAAAATATAACACTTAGAAAGAAGTTTGCGCACTCCCTATGGTTTCCCGGGATAACTTTGACCCGAAATTTGATTGCATATTTTTTAAGTGGATATTATAAGGGAAAATTTGTCTGTTGCCATAAAACGATTGCTAACCATCTTCGCGAGATTATTCAAAGAAATTATTTTATTAAATATTGATAAATGCGACATTACTTTTACACAATTCAATATTATCAAAATACAGTATCAATATCATATGTTCTGTTAACTTCTAAACTGACAAGGAAGTGTCTCATCACAGAGTAAAGAATTTTGAAAATATTTTTACCATGATATAAGATGATCATAAATGCTATTCAATTATGATTACAGTCCCAAGCTTTTAATTGTATTTTTCCTAACCATACACTTTTACTTGAATACAAGTTCACTTCTATAAGTGCATGGCTAGAAATAATACAATTAAAAGCTTGAAACAGCAATTCTGATTGAAATATACTTTACTAATTGAAATACAACAGAGATTTGAGAATTTCATGTAACTACCCCATCGTTCATATATATGTGCATGATTTTTCACTCTAACTTGGATTTATTTTGCCTTAGGTTACTCAAAACTTTGCTAACTATACAGTAAGTGCTATTGAGTTTTGCATTGATTAACAATTTTCAAAAGTTTATTACATGATTGTGCTCTTGTGCAGGTCAGCCGGTCTGGATAGCATTTATGATCATCTCATATCATGACTAATTCATGGTAAAAATATTTTCAAAATTCTTTACATTGTGATCAGATACTTCCCTTGTGAGATCTTGAGTGTAGTTTTTCTTAAATGTTATGCATCAATCAAATACAACTTATGTACAGAGTTTGAATCAAATTAAACAAATGAATATAAAAACATAAAAGCCTTAACCATTCTATCTGAATTTAGAAGTTAACGAAAAATACTACATCTTAATGAGTTAGAGCAGTCTATTAATTGAAATTCCATTATCAGATCAAAGTACAATGTAAGTGATTAGGTAAAACATTACATTATAAACCTTACACTAACAAAATAGCTTAATTTCACTCAACTGGAAAGTCATCTTCATTAACCAAACAAATAAAGTTTCTTAATAATTAAATTCTTTTAACTGATCGAACTGAAAATTTTTGCTTATTATTGCAAATTTTCTTATTAATATAAAGTGGTTAGAATGTATAAAATATCCATTAATTTGAATTAAAATAAAAGTTGGTCGCACAGTTTCAAAATTTTAATAAAAGCAATAGTTAGATTGATGTTTTAATACTGAAGCTTCATTAAAAACAATATTTCACTTACAGCAATATCTCGATATAGCCAACCTCCTGCCTAGTGAATCATCGTTAAAAGTGAAAACAATATTTTGACACAAATTAACTGTTTTAAAATAAAAACTTTATAGTGAAACCTCATTGTAAGATATCAATCTCGAACAATTCACTTTATTGAGGTATTGCTATAAATGAGGTCTGTTTGACTTGTTTTCAAGTTATTCGATTTAAGATAAAACTATCCTTCAACTGAATCAAGTCAACAATATGGAAAAGGGTGAAAATAGTGATATTTATATTGAAAGATTGGATGAGTTATGCCATATGGTCGAACTAAATACGAATTTCATGAATTCCCTCAGGAACTCCCATTCCTTCAGTAGAAATGTGAAAACTGTGGAGGTATCAAAATTTCATTTTAAAAAATCAAGTTTTAGAAAATTTATTAAATTTTCCATTAAAGCTAGAAACTCAGTGAAAATGAGTAGAAAACTTTTATACTTCTTGAATTTACTCGACACCGAAGTACTTGTAAACTAATTATTGATTTCCTGGATATTTCTGGAAGTGAGCGAAATCTTGGAGGAGTAAAATGTATGAAAGAGTGCGACGAATCCGAAGGTTCGGCTCCTATCGAACATGTAGTAAAAGCGAAAGTTCTAATGGAAGGCAGTCTTATTTATGATATGAAACACAATCCCAGAGGAAAATGTGTTATCGTTAATAACATGATTACGGCTCACGAACAGCTAGATTTAGAGTCCATTAGGTTTAAAAGCATTTTTGAGCAATTATTCTTCAATGTCATACCCTTATATAATTAAACTGAGTCACAAATAAGAGATGAACTAACCTTGTTATCAAAGAGTCCTGAACTTAAAGGATCGAAGCACTTGTGATTGTGATTACAACTCACAGAGAAAATGAAAAAATTCATTGTTATGGTGGATATGATTGATGCCGATTTATCAAGTAGTCAATATTTTTCTCTGAGAATAACTGTGCACATTTATCCAGAAAACCTAAACTATTCTTTTTTAATTGTTGTTGAAGAAGTATGAGTTTGAAAATCAAGAACTCAAACAATACCACTACTAATGATTGTTCTTTTCAAAAGAATTAAACGATTCGGTCATTCAGGAAAAATTGAGATCAAGCCATTTGAAAATAAGATTCAAACAAATCAAGATACTTTTGTTTGTTACTCTTGTGCTGAAGGTTTGCTTTTGTTGATCGTGTCTTGACTTTTAGCTTGATTTACACCTTATTATTTACGATGATGCTCACAGCAATATTTCTCAATTTCATTTTCATAAAAAGCAGTTCTTTTCATAGAATCACTTTCATATTTACTTTATCTAAACTGGAGTATGATTTACAACAATAATTAGAAGAATATGTCATACCCTGAAATTATTATAATTAGCTCAAAATAAAAATACCCAGCTATTAATGTAAAATATATATTTTTAAAAATACCAGGCGAATTTTCATGAAATGTTCAGCAAAGAATGAGCACCTTCGGTGAAGCTTTAAGTTATTCCATAAAATCAATATTCAACTCAAGAGAATTTAAATAATATCACAAAACGTATATGCTTTACAAACTAAATAATTTTTATTAGTTTGTATAAATAAAATTTCTAATTAGACTCGCATTTTGATGAATTTAATCAAAGGTCAAAGACTGAAGTTAGCACCAGAAGTACGAGAACTATGTATGAGAAGAAATCTTTATTTCAATCCTGGATGGACTCAACCAATACAAGTTCCAAGCCAATAGAATCAGACCAGATAATCCCGAATTTTAGTGTCATTATCTTAAAAATGTTCCTTCACTATTTTCTTAAATAAAACAAACATTAATTCTGTTGATACTGTTACAGATGCTATTTCAGAGCTTATCCGCAATCCTGTGACGAGAAATGCAAATTTATACAAATGATAATATAATAATTGCCTTATCAAAAAAGGATTCTAATTCATAGAGAAGTTTTGAGAATCCAAATCTTAATTTGCTCCTGAAAACCACTCAATTAATAGCTCTATGAGTTATTGAAGTTTAATCTAACTTTGTTAAGCATTCAGTGAGCACTTGTTATTCATTTCAATAAATTTTTTTTAACTTGAGTAACTTCTTTGCTTTTGATTATTTGAATCGGTATTTTTTGATCTTTTTGTTAAACTTGTCCATTGGCCTAAAAACTTTAGACTCCATCCGCTTGAAATACATACTTGCATCGCGAGACCCAAAAACCTCCGACTTTGTTCGCTTCAGCCCAACCCAATTCATTTGAGTAGTACCACTCTGATATAATTATTGACTTATCTCATTCAGCGAAAGTAAATCCACCTTTAGCGAAATTCTTTAGCGAAAAAATTAAATTCAGATGAACGACCTCAGTTCTCCTGATTTTAGTCATTATGTAGATTGATAATTGTGATGAGACTTCAGTATTTGCATAAACTTAAGTGACAATTGCATAAAATTATTGTATTAAGCAATAATCAATTCTCAATAACTAATATAATTTTTTCCCAAATAAGATTCTTCAGAATTATAGAGCTCTTCGAAAAATACCAAATAAAACGAATGAGCAATTATATGTAAATGACTTATTTCATGATCACGTTCACGAACACTGAATAAGATACTAATATTCAGCTCATAGCCAACTGCTATATTGTGAACATCAATGATCTCTAAAAATATATTTCTTATATATTAATAATTAATTAAAATGTTTCGTTTAAAACATATCCTATTTCTCTTGCTTATTGTAATTATGATGAGAACATCTAAAAAGAAGATAAACACTACAATTACTCAGAAACTACAAAAGTGAAAAGTTAGATGAAAAATTTGACGACGAAAGTGATGATAGCTTTCTAGAAGATAGTGATTATGATAGTAAAAATGATTATGACGATAGATATCCTGATGATATCAATGTTATAAATACAGACGAAATTAATTCCGTAATCAACAAAATTGTAATAAGACTATCACCTCCTGAAGCAGAAGAAAGAGCTATGTTTAGAGTTAAACCCAAAATACAACAATGAATGATACAATTTGTTTCATGCTTGAACACCAAAAATTACTTTCTGATTCGATTGAATCAATTTCTAAGATAGCAATGCCTTCGTTTCCTAAATATGTATATGAAGTAAGTTATGGTAATCTATTAAAAAATATTTTTGGATTATTTAATGTAATGATTTTTTAGTTTAAACTTTCAGACCAGTGTTCATCGAGTCTTTTCGGAATGATTTCTGATATTAGAAGTCGAAAAGTTTGACTCTCTAAATATGAGTCAACTTTATTATTTTGTGATAACTTTTTTCAAATGATAGACTAAAACCTTATTCTATGCTTTATTATAAATTGAAAGATACATGATATGAATAAAATGAGATTTGCTTAACTTTTAGGCAGTAAGTTTAAATAAATGAAGTTCAAATTAATTAAAAGTTTTGAATGATGCTAAGTACTGTACTAGATAGACAAAATTTGATCACTTATTGGCCATCAGCAAAAATTTTAAAAATAAGGTCAGCATTTAGCAGTGGTGCTAATTTAGGTATATCAAAATGGCCGACCTTAAAAATTGCAAGAGTCCACCCTTTAATTTAGATTTGATTACACTATAAGTCATTAAGTGATTACATTAAAACTTTAGATTCTGTGAATCTTGATCTCATCTCGATATCATATAGTTCAATGCAATCTCGTCTAGCCTCGTATTTTCCAGTTTTGTATTTCATACATTCACTTCTTGTAAAACTTTTACCTTAATCTTGTTAATACTGGCCTTTACCTTTAGTTTAGGGCATATGAATATGTTTTTTGAAGAGCATTAGATTTAGGATTATGGGCATAAAGCATTGAAGAATACATTTAAATTGAAAGATATTTCCAATTGCTAAAAATTATAACTAATTCTACTCTTGATATCCTTGCGAACTTTTAGCTTTACTTCAGTACAGATTAGAGTGACCACGTCATAACTGCTATACGGGAGGACTTAAGCAATCGAAAAGGAGAACATTTTTATTTTTTATTCACATATTATTTAGTTTAGTACAATTCGTGTCTAAATGAATACTTCTTATATTCTTTTGCTCGTCTTCTGAGACATTGTGATTCACAATTTAAAAGAGAAATTGTTTTGATTAACATTTTCATAACTACGTCACATGTATTTGATAAGTCAAACGTATGATTGCACCATACTTATGTATAAACCTCCTAATTGTTCCCTTTATAACTTATATATATGCGAAATTATACTATCTTTGACTACGAAAAGGGCATAATTTGACTTTTGCATACAAAACATAAGAAATAATCACAGTCTCAGGAGATTTTAATGCTTTTTGTAAAGGAGAACATTGTATTGTCCTCCTCTGACTCCCGGGAGGACAGAGGACAAAATTTGTCAAAAGAGGACTGTCCTCCCTAAAGGAGGACATGTGGTCACTCTAGTACAGATTGATATGAATGAGAGTTGGCACTAATAGTTTGTAAAGTATGAAAATCATTTACATGTTATTATTGTAGTTAAAATCTGAGCACCTTTCTCTAAAATCGAGACTTTACTGATAAATCGGACGGTTTTCGGTAAATTATTATACATGGGTTTATTTGGATAGTTTAGGAGAATAATTCATCTCAATTCTTACTTAATTCTCAACATTATTTAGAATTACTGAATATAGAAATGATGTCGAAAATTATTGAGGGATCTAGTGACAGAATTCTAATCAACCATGAAAATGCACTTGTATATACAGCAAAATTCATAAATTGAGATTTACATCTCATCATAAGTTAGATGCTAGTTTATTTAGGCTTTCAAATTTTAAATCATAAATTTTCATAGTAATCACTTGAAAGACTACTAAAGTAAGTCTTTTCAAAGATTTCTCTTATTAATTATATAACAAACTAAGTAAAAGCATCATCAATTCTATTCCGGGATATTGTATGTCAAGGAATGACTCTTTCCTTCTGCCGGGACTCAGAGGTAAATTTCGGTACATCTGGCAACCCTAGCTTAGTCCTTCAAGGCAAATCAGTATTTCGTAAGACTACAACAAAATAGAAACTTACAAACAGAGCTTTTCTAGTTTCGTTGGTTATTGTTAATCTGAATAAACAATCTTTTATAACCAGAGCACTCAAGATCTTAGTTTTTATATGATTTAGACCTAATTCAACTTAAAATCAAGTTTTCACTAACTCAAAAGTATGCACGATCTTATTTTTCAATAAAGTTGGATATCAATCCGTAAAATCTAAAAAACGATCTAGCTATAGGCCAAATAATAAGATGTTTAAAGCAAAATTAGTGAAAATTTATTGGCTTAAAGTACAGTATTATCATAAGTTGAATGAATTGAATTTTCCTAAGCGAAAAAGTGCTACCTCTCACGTAACACACAATAGATTTGATCCATTTTATTTTTAATTAATAAAAGGGTTTTAATATGGTTTATATAATCAAAACGTAATCAAACGCTTGATTTTTTCTTAAATCGTTTGACTCGACATCAAGAATGTCTTAATCAACTTTCGATTTTTAAGTTTACTGATTCTAAAATATCCTATTTTTGCGACTGTAGTCGCGGCTATATAAGAAAAATTCCAAATTTTAGTTACGCGAGCAATGCATTAGGCGCAGGGTATCATACAATTTTTTTTTATAAAAAAGTGATATTTTAGAGTTTTTAACACTATAGACAATAGATGGTGCGGGCTATAGTCTCGAAAGTAGAGTATGTGATAATTGATGCAAAACCATCGCACACTTGCTGTTAGGCCTAACAAGTAGTTTATTGCTCAAAAATTTACTCAATATGAAAACTCAATAGTCGAAACATTGATCATTTTTTATTTCTTCGATCATTTAGCCCATGAGGTCTTATAGAAAATTCTAAAACGACAAAAAATTTAAGCGATCATCAACTGTTCATAACAGACGGCCAATACCTAAATTCAGCAATAGCATCTCGAAGAAAGAGCACAGGTCATTTTAGCAAGTCATTTGACTAATGTTGTGAAACTACGTTTGTTTTGAACGTATAACCGAATTGATAGGAATAATGTTTTGATACTTAAAATCTGATTCAATTAATGAAAGATTTAAAATTTTAGAGTTCAGTCGATTCTACTTAAAAGATGGTTAAAATTTACTAACTTTTTCATTTATATGTTCGAAACAGACTACTTTGACAACACTAATCAAATGTCTATAAATAAATTACTGAGTTTCTTTGAAATAGCTGTTTTGGATTCAGATATTGCCAAAGTTTAGTTCTGAATGCATCTGATAAACAAAATAAAAATGAATTAGTGATACACCGTGAAAAATAAAGAGGTTGTACAGACATCTATAGTGAGTTGGCCCCCAGTCGAGTTCGGACATGGTGGCTTTGCCAACACATAGAGGTGGTTAAATGAAGTACATTTGCACCTTTTCATATCTCATGACAAAGAGTCCTAAAAACCTTAAAACTTTAAGAGCTTATAACTCAAAAACTATTAAACATAGTTTGCACTTAGTATGTTGAGTCATAGCAACCAAGTGTATTTAACTATAGAATGAAAGTCACGTTTTGTTATTGTTAAGTAAGTTTTCTAAAAATTTCTCAATTCTTCTTAACATGATTAGGAGTTGCTCATTTTCGCATTTACAGAAGCACATAACCTAGTATGGAAATAAAAGGAGGTCTAGTCCGAAAACCTTTTACATATGTAAGAGTAATCATTATATTGAGTAAGTAGAAAAGTAATAGCATTTTAGCTGATAAAAACTAATGATTTCAGTTTAACAGCTTTCTAATAATATATGACTCATAAGGGTTTACAAAGATTTAACACACTTCCCCATATATACCAATGTTAACGGTTTTTTGCCTATAACTTTTAAACCTATCGACCAATTTCAATCTGACCAGCAAAACTTTTGCTCAGCTCGACGAGAGCTTTCGATTCATATATAACATGATATATTTCACAGGAGGCCAACTCCCCATAGGATCTTCGGACAACCTCTTTGATAGCCATTTCACTCTTTTGTTGTTGTATCTAAATTTCAAAAGATTTTTGCTACTATGAAGCGAGACAATTTTCCGCTTTGAGCTCAATTACTCTTCAAATCATGTCTTAAAAGACATAATAAGATCTATCTCACGCTATCAGCGTATCACTAATACAAAACGTAAAATAACTCAAATTATGATTTACACTGTATGTCCTTATCTCTAAATGAAGTTTGGATTCACAATAAATTCACTGTACCATAACAGCGTTCTAATGCTCATAATAAGCTGTTTTAAAGATCATTTCACAAACATTTAAACTCTAAAACCCATCATTATAGAATAAAACAAATATTAAAATACATTATGCCTATTCTCCAAAAAAACTGAAAAGCTTAATATTATAATTTATTCATCTTTATTACTCAAACTAGTTTTGATTGAAATGTATGTTTTTTGCGATATTAATATAATAGATTCAGCAGAGCTTTACAGTAAATCATTCTTATAGTGTACAATCGACAAATTATCCATCATTACTTTGCTCTAAAGAGATTCAAGTTTCATTTGACATTGAATAACTAATTAAAACTATAAAATGAAAGTTGATTAATTAAGTAAAATTTTGTATTAGCAGTGAATCGAATTTTTCGAAGTAAAAGCGAACTCTATTTCACTGCCACCTCTGTAGTGTGAAGATTTCGTGAAAATCTTTTTTCCGATTAATTTCATTAAGAAAATCATAGATGATTTATTTGTTAGTTCGAACAAAGTCCTATAAGTGGGAGGCGAAATTCAGAATCTCAGTTTTGGCAGGTTCAGCTCTTTCACAAGTTTGTTGGGCGCGTCGAAGTGAATTTCAAATTTAGTAGCAATAGCAGCATTTGAGGCTACGAGCTGTATAGTTTGGGTCAAGTTAGATCATGATTTGAGTTTCAAAGCTAATTATATTATTTTTATGAACTAGATTTTAATCATAAAACCAAATTAAGTCAGTTTTGGCAACATTTTTGAAACTAATTGAATGCCAGTTTTAGACAAAAAATTAAACGAGCTCTATGGCACCTCTAAATGTGAACTGTATATCGGGTCTAGCATTAACACGTCTTACACTAATCACATCTATTTTCATAGCATTTAACTACAATTTATAAAATCTAATTCTGTTATCCTCAAGAAGAGATTCACAGAGTTTGAGGAGAATATGAGGAAAATATGATCTTTTCGCAATTTGGGGAAACCTTGAATATTTACGCAAATCTAATTTTACACACTTTTACTTTTTCTGAAGGTCCTCATCATGAGGTTGTTTCGAGGATTAGAGAAAGTAGAGATATGTAGTCTTAGAGAAAGAATAAAACTCATTAAAAAACTTTTATACTTACAATAGCTCGATTATAATTATCATAATGATTCAAAACCTATATTTATAGGTTTGGGAATTCAATATTTCTTCAGATCAAATAAAATTACTAACTTCTGGGTAAAAATAAATTTCTATAAGATTACACAAATCTTTATGTTGTGTTCATTAGTGGCAGTCATGCGATCGTTTTTAATACTATTTTTAAAAATTGCATAACTACGAAACATTTGTCATTAGTAACAAACATACAACTCTTTCACTGCAAAGTACGCAAAAAACTGAGCTTTATAGTTAGCACGAAATTCAGATATTTCATATATCGTACGATTTCATACTTTATAGAAACTTAACTTTCTCTCTAATCAATACAACTTTAAACTTGTTGAGAACAATATATAATGTTTGTTTTGTCAGCAATTTCAACAAACCCATTCCATCAAATCCAAAAGCTGTGTAGATTATGGTTTTTCATCGACAACAACTTTCAAACAAGAATTCAATAATTCTAGCTTCTGGGTACTATAATGATCTTTATGTTGCATTCATTAGTGGCAGTCATTCGTATTTTAATGCTACATGTACTTCGTCATTAATAGCTGTAAGTATATAGCATATAGATTTTAAGTCTTTTGAGAACCAGACTTTTGTATGTCTTACCATTAAACTGTACTTTTGAGACCAGACTTTTCTGTAAACCTCTAAAAGAACTTAAATCTAAAACAGAATAAATAAATTGTAATTTTCTAATTTACATTACAAATCGATTAGGGTAGTTCATTCTAAAAGTCATATTAATTTATCTGATATCATATTTTAAAACTACAATCAAATCCTTTGCGTTGTGTTTATTTGTGTACACATTATTTCGTTTGAAAACATTTACTTTGCTTTCTGCCCTCGATAGAAGTTAAGAAACTGAAGTATTTTCGAACAACATTTAGGACAACTGATAAGATTATGAATGATTGTAAACTTAAAAACACCATTTCATTATTAAAATATATTTCGCAAGTAAGATAAAGCATTAGTGAATCCTTACTTGAGCATCGTAAACCAGAGTAACAAATTCAAACTTAACACTTTAACTGCTTGGAAAATGATTTCAATTTTTAAGTTTAAATGTGGAAAATAGAAACAAATATTTATCGAACTTTTCACACAATATCAATTTCGATTGTTCGAATTGAAATTTTCATTACAAACTGCAACTGTCACATTTATGTATATTTCTCACTAAGTGCTTAGTTTTAATCTAAGTATTACTTTACTATTCGTCAATTCATGTCTTTTCTGACAATCATGAACTATGAAAAATCAGTCGTGCATTCAAATGAATCACTAAAGCAGCTCTAATTCTCAGTAATGGTAGAAAAAACTAATTAATTATATGTGAATTTTTTGTCTATGTCTCAAAGAGGCTATAGGCTGGTTAGTCTTCCAATAATTTAAACTCATAAGTAGTATATAAAGACGAATGTTTCACAGCTTATTTAACTAAAAATGATTTTTATCTTAAATGAAATAGTTTTTCTAAAAGTGGTTTCTCAGAATTAAACCTAAAATTAACAAATGTTAGGCTAACTAGTGTATAGTGTGAACTAAAATGGGAGTGAAAAGAAATAGTAAGCTTTTAAACAAAATAATGGACATTATTTCCTTTAAAAATAGCAATACATTCACATATTCTATCATAAGTAAAGTGAAAGCAATGTGAAAAGGCTGAAAAAATCTATGGTTGTCTCATATGCTTAATCCATTCTTTTAGGGTTACTAATAATGCACAGTAATCAGTAAATAATTAGTTCAAACCTTTGTTCTAGAAATTAACAGCTCCTCACCGACAACCCAATAATCTACTGATATTATACTGTTGTTAGATGTCAATTGAATATTTAGTTAAAGCATTCAAATTTGATTCAACACTTAATTATTACTGTAAATTTCGTACACTATAATTCACGTAAAATAGACATGAATGACTTGACAACTCATTGATTACAATTTATGATATGCAAAACAGAATGATTAAATATCAGAGCTTTTACCGAGATACAAACAAATTTTCTATTACTATTTGATTGTAGTTCAAGTCCAACAGAATACATCATACGATTATTACGACCGAACTATTATGTTATCGCTATCATTATTACTATTGATCAATTGAAAGCAATCGTATTATTTTATTCATATCTTTTATTGTAAAGTACATAAAAAACACTTCCAAAAACTAATTATTCAAAGCATATAAGCAAAGCCTATAACAATATTTATCAAATATAACAAAATACTATTAAAAAGTTAGTAATCTTTACTTTGAAATAGTTTCAAAATGTAATAAAACGTTATAAACGAGAATAACAGATATAAAGTACATTTACATACAATTAGAAAATACATTTTGTAATGCATAAAATATTTATTCGCACAGCAATGCTTTTACGAATTTTCAGAAGACAACTGTCTTATACGTGTATTGCAAGAAATGTCGAGCAGTTCTGTTTCTTCACCAGAATTAGAAGTCATATAATCAGTAGACACGTAAACTTCGTTTTCGTTAACAGAGTAGTTAACATCGCAATTAGTCCAATACTGATTATTAATATTGCTGGTGACCATTGAATTGACTCCAATCATATTCAAGCCATTTTCTTCAGTATCAAATTCACTCAAGTAATTGGTTGCTGGCAATTGTTTGTGTGCTTCATGAGAATATGAATGTTGTGTCAGTAGTCGAGGAGGAATATACTCCGGTTGTGGGTATGAGTTCGTGGTTTGCAGAACAAACTCTTGCTCGTGAGTGTTATAATTGACAGCTACCGGATATATATTATTTCGAAATGCTTTTGAGATGGTCTTCTGTTGATTAGTAGTTGGGCTCAAGTTGCTTTTAGTAAAAGCGTTGAGTCTTTGACGCTGAGCATTGAGTTCTGCTTTGGGTAACATGTAGAATAGCAATGATTCAGATGTTTCACCATCTGATGGTCTCTTAAGCTGTATATTGACAATAACTGGTTGTTCAATATTCGACTCGCGATACTTTGGTGTACGAAAAGTGATTGCAAAGTTTTTGTGAATGTCGCTGATGTTGGAAAAGTATTTTTAGACAAGAGCGTTCTATAAGATTGAAATCTACAGTCTATTGAACATACCTTGATTTGAATTCAGCGAATGCTTCCCAATAGAACTGATCATTACGTTCCTCATAGAATCTGATCTGAATGTCATCTTTAATGACCCGATCGCAAAGAAGTATTACTTCTGTTCCACCACTAACTGGTGCCGAATAATGTGATAGTTTATAGATTGACAGGTCCGACATCACTTTCTTATCATAGATCGGATCCGAAACTACTGGATTTAATGGTATATTAAACTGTCCAGGGTTGGGCCCTTCGAGGAAAACTTGAAAACAGAGCCGAACCACAGCCAAGTTTATAAACTTGTATGCTTGAGAATTATATACCGAACTAGTGCCGAACGGATCGATTTGTAGCGATTCTTTCAGTTTAAGTCTTTCTCGAATATCCTTACGTTTAACACATTGTACTCTAAGATTATTGAAACTGCATATCGTGTCGTTAAAGATCATAGTACAAATGCCATCTTCACAGTACTTTTTGCCAACCAAGTTGTGAGGGTGTGGACGATAGGGCATATCTAGTATAGTGAGATACAAAATAAATGATAATTAATTTTATAGTTTGGAGGAACGAGAAAAGTGAATATTGTTATTTTTTAAAGTAGTTACTCTTCTCGTTGTTTTGGTTTAACTTATTTAATTACTTTTTGTAACACACGAAACAATCACTTTAGCTCTTCCTTCATAGTTGAAAATCTTGATTGTAGGATATGTAGGGTTAATAGAAGTGGCAGTAGAACCAGGAATTGTGCCAGAGTTTCTTCCCTCACATTCATATCTGAACCTAACACCACATTTTGCAGGCTGTTCAATGATTTTCACATAAGGACCAGTTGGTTGTGATGTTAATTGCGGTGAACAACTGGTGTTGGAACCTGAATCAATCTTGTCTTCCATAATG
Source organism: Archegozetes longisetosus (assembly GCA_018873245.2). Lineage (NCBI taxonomy): Eukaryota > Metazoa > Arthropoda > Arachnida > Sarcoptiformes > Trhypochthoniidae > Archegozetes > Archegozetes longisetosus. The sequence continues at coordinate 14,005,210 of JAEMBT020000001.1, read as the reverse complement.
ATAGACTTATGATAAGAAGTGAAAATTTTGGGCAAAATTCTTATTTCTTAGTCGTGATGTGGAGAGTTGTGCCGTTGTAAAGCCCTTTCGTGTCAGATCTAAACTTTGATCACTTTCTCTTCTGAACATCCTTTAATTTAAAAGAAGGAAATAAATACATCTTTATATAGGCTTAAGTCTTAAAGTCAATTATATACATATTCGCGTAAAGCACACGCATTTAATGACATTACGTGGCTTGAGGTACATTCTGCTCGAACTAATTGCCACTCTTGTGAACCTCTGACGGCTTTCAATGCCAATTACTATTACAGTTATAACTCTTTTTTCTGTATAATTCATTGTTTTCTATTTGTTCAAATTCAGTTCTACTGTCTTAAAGTCTAGTGCTTTCTTTACATCAATCAAATATGTTATCCTATATTTAAATCTCATTTTTAGCTTAGGCTTTAATATTGAATTTGCACGTCTTCACAGTAATTATCGCGAATAACCATTTGTGAGTTTTGATTAAGATCTACCTTTGATGATATGTTAAGTCGTTCTGAAGAACATTTTTAAGAATAATAACTTTAATTAAAAACTATTTAGCTATTTGTTTGAAGATAAATGAATCTTTTGGTTAAAAAATTAAGAACGAAAACTGAATTAAAACACATGTTGATAAAGGCATAACTCAAACTGTGATTGACTTAGCTTCAGCTCATATGTTGTCATGAGATTTGTTATATAGTCTAGGACTATACTACAAATAATTAATACCTAAATAATACCAATTAATTTTGCCCCTATTATATTGTTATGAAAATGGCAAATAAATAAGAATTTCATATTGAGCCTGTATACCCAATCGTACTAATGTTTGAGTTATGTTAGGTTAGATTAGGTTATTAATGTTAGTAGTGTTAGTAGAGTTAGTTGTGTTAGTGAAAGTCAAAGCCAAGAAGTGCTCCTGTCCCTACTCCATTTTCACACATATACACACACACCATAGAGAAAGTGTGCGGGATTGGGATCTCAGACAGGTAACAGCTAAGTCCAAGGTACCAAAGAATGTATTTCTGTGATTTTTCTGCGTATAATAATTCGGTATTGCTTCCTATGAAATCATAAAATTGGAATATGCAATTGAATAATTAAATCGTATGCATATTTCTATTATTACTTAATTGGTATTCATTCGATTGCGTACACCATTCCAAAAATTTTGCATTAGACTAAACGCTGTCTCAACATAATCGTTACAAATAGTATTTATAACAAAATTTTGCTCATTGCGCAGTGGAAATTTTTCAAGATAAAATCGCAATAATAATGATCAGTATTGGACTAATTGTGATGTTAACTACTCTGTTAACGAAAACGAAGTTTTCTTATCTACTGATTATATGACTTCTAATTCTGGTGAAGAAACAGAACTGCTCGACATTTCTTGCAATACACGTATAAGACAATTGTCTTCTGAAAATTCGTAAAAGCATTGCTGTGCGAATAAATATTTTTATGCATTACAAAATGTATTTTCTAATTGTATGTAAATGTACTTTATATCTGTTATTCTCGTTTATAATGTTTTATTACATTTTGAAACTATTTCAAAGTAAAGATTATTAACTTTTTAATAGTATTTTATTATATTTGATAAATATTGTTATAGGCTTTGCTTATATGCTTTGAATAATTAGTTTTTGGAAGTGTTTTTATGTACTTTACAATAAAAGATATAAATAAAATAATACAATTGCTTTCGAGTCATTATAGTGTACGAAATTTACAGTAATAATCAAGTGTTGAATGAGATTTGAATGCCTTAACTAAATATTCAATTGATATCTATCATCAGTGTAACATCAGGCAATTAAGCAATTGTCAGTGAACAACTGTTAATCTTAAGAACGAAGATCTGAACTAATTTTTTACTGATTACTGTACATTATTAGTACCCCTAAAAGAGTGGACTAGGCATATAAGATAACCATAGATTTTTTTCAGCCTTTTCACATTGCTTTCACTTTTATTATGAGAAAATATGTGAATTTATTGCTATTTCTGCAGGGAATTATGTCCATTATCTTGTTTAAGGTTTACTATTTCTTTTTCATTCCCATCTCAACTCATACTATTCACTAATAGTGCAAAGATTTATTAAGTTTAGGCTTAATTCTGAGAACTAACTTTTAGTAATTAGGTTTACGTTTAATTTAAAAGCTATTTTAAGTTTAAAAGTTGTGAAACATTATTCTTTAAATACTACTTATGAACCTTAACTGTTGACAGACTAATGAGCCTATAGCCTTGTTGAGGCATAGACAAAAATTCACATATAATGTGAATCGTCTTTTTTACCATTATTGACAATTACAGCTGTTTTAGTGAGTCCTTTGAATGCATGACTGGCTTTTCACAGTTTGTCAGTCAGGAGAGAATCATGGATTGACAAATAGTAAGGCAGTAGTCAAGTTAAAACTAGACTACGTGTCAGAGAATGAATAAAAGTGTGACAGTTGCATTTTGTCATTAAAACTTCAATAATGAAAAGTAGCATTGTGTGAAAATTAAGATTAATAAGTTGTTTCTGTTTAAGTTATATTTGAACTTAAAAATTAAAATATTTTCAAAGTAATTAAAGTTATGTTTAAATTTCTTACTCTGGTTTATTATATTCAAATAAAGATTGAATTCTGCAATATTTGAATGAGGAAATGGTATTTTTTGAAATCTCCAATCATTTACAATCTTATCAACTTTTGATTTCATGTCAAAATAGCCAAAACTTAATAGAGAAACAATTATAGCGAAACAGTAACAGCGAATATAAAAATAACGAATGTCAAAAATAGCGAGCTCAAACTTGAACTTAGCTTTTGAGCTTAACAATTTGCATTTTCATTAATTATAAACATTTCAAGTCATTTATTTCAATAAAACCTATGGTTTTATATTAACTTCAATCGAGTCTATTGAATGTGAAATACTCAATCACTTATATTGCACATGATTTTGATATTTTTCATGTTATTTAATGTTCAGGCTAGAGGTCGACAATTTGAGAAATTTTCATTCTCATTCTCATTCCGTTTCCACAGATGCTTTCCACTATCTCTCCCAAACAAACTCAATTCGTAGATTTAAAAAAATTTGGATAATCTTTATAATGACTTTCAGGTTCGGGTGATTCGATCTATTGGTAAATTTAATCCCAATTAGTATGTGAAGTATTTAAATCAAGTCATGCCTTACTGTTAAGGACTCTTCCCTGACATAGATTTTTACATTCTGCATCATAACAGCTGAATACATACTAGTTATCAAGCATTGGCGTACTTGGTTTGCGATTCGAACCTGAGAGGATTGTAGCACACGATCCTTATAGCCCTGATTGTAATCCAAGTGAAACTTTATGTGGACTACTAAGTATGATAATTACAAAAGGGATCTTTAATAATCAAGATATTTTATGGAACGAATTGCAGTGTCAATGAGATCAAATTACTTAGATTTAGATAATTACTTTATTATATTATCTTAATTGCACACTTTGTTTTTGTACCGAAAAATAAATGCACGTAAATCATTTGACTATTAATATTGCTAATTAGCGATGCAAAAAATATTTGCAAGAAATTATCATTCTGAGTGCATGATCCGAAATTCAAATAACCAAATAAAAGCATGAGGGAATATTAATAATCAGTATTGGACTAATTGTGATGTTAACTACTCTGTTAACGAAAACGAAGTTTTCTTATCTACTGATTATATGACTACTAATTCTGGTGAAGAAACAGAACTGCTCGACATTTCTGACAATACACGTATAAGACAATTGTCTTCTGAAAATTCGTAAAAGCATTGCTGTGCGAATAAATATTTTATGCATTACAAAATGTATTTTCTAATTGTATGTAAATGTACTTTATATCTGTTATTCTCGTTTATAACGTTTTATTACATTTTGAAACTATTTCAAAGTAAAGATTATTAACATTTTAATAGTATTTTATTATATTTGATAAATATTGTTATAGGCTTTGCTTATATGCTTTGAATAATTAGTTTTTGGAAGTGTTTTTTATGTACTTTACAATAAAAGATATAAATAAAATAATACAATTGCTTTCAATTGATCAATACTAATAATGATAGCGATAACATAATAGTTCCGTCGTAATAATCGTATGATGTATTATGTTGGACTTGAACTACAATCAAATAGTAATAGAAAATTTGTTTGTATCTCGGTAAAAGCTCTGATATTTAATCATTTTGTTTTATATATCATAAATTGTAATCAATGAGTTGTCAAGTCATTCATGTCTATTTTACGTGAATTATAGTGTACGAAATTTACAGCAATGATCAAGTGTTGAATCAAATTTGAATGCTTTAACTAAATATTCAATTGACATCTAACAACAGTATAATATCAGTAGATTATTGGGTTGTCGGTGAGGAGCTGTTAATTTCTAGAACAAAGGTTTGAACTAACCATTTATTAATATTGATATACATTATAAGTGCCACTAAAAGTATGAATTAGGCACATAAGATAGGTGGGTATTTTTCAGTTTTTCAATTATATTTCACTTTTATTATGAGAAAATATGTGAATTTATTGCTATTTTTTGCAGGAAATGATGTCTATCATGTTGTTTAAAAGCTTACTACACTATTTCTTTTAACTCCCATTTCAGTCCACACTATACACTAATTAGCCTAACATTTGTCAATTTTAGGTTTAATTCTGAGAAACGACTTTTGGAAAAATTGTTCGCTTTTTTTTAAAAATCATTTTCAGTTAAATAAGCTGTGAAAGGTTATTCTTTAAATACTACCTATGAACTTTAATTATTGGCAGACTAATGAGCCGATAGCCTCGTTAATACTAAAAAACGTAAATATAACGTAAATCGTCTTTGTTACCTTTACTGAGAATTTTGGCTGTTTTAGTGAGTATTTTGAATGCATGACTGATTTTTCACAGTACGTGATAGAAGAAAATCATGGATTGACAAATAGTAAGGTAATACTTAAATTAAAACTAAGCAATCAGTGAGAAATATACATAAATGTGACAGTTGCAGTTTGTAATGAAAATTTCAATTCGAACAATCGAAAGTGATGTTGTGTGAAAAGTTCGACAAATATTTGTTTCTATTTTCCACATTTGAACTTAAAAATTGAAAGCATTTTCCAAGCAGTTAAAGTGTTAAGTTTGAATTTGTTACTCTGGTTTACGATGCTTAAATAAGTATTAACTAATGCTTTCTTTGACTTGTGAAACATATTTCAATGATGAAATGGTGTTTTTAAGTTTTCAATCATTTACGATCTTGTTAGGTTTTCTAAATGCTTAAAATTTCGTTCGAAAATACTTCATTTTCTTCACTTCTGTCGAGGACAGAAAGCAGAGTAAATGTTTTCAAATGAAATAATGTGTACACAAAGTATCTTTTTGGTGATTTATTAGCAATTTTTGTTACGCTATGAGCTGGGGACGAGTTGTAAATGTCATTTCTAATAGTATGCTAATGAACAAACCATAATCTACACAGCTTTTGGATTTGATGGTATGGGTTTGTTGAAATTGCTGACAAAACAAACATTATATATTGTTCTCAACAAGTTTAAAGTTGTGTTCATTAGAGAGAAAGTTAAGTTTCTATAAAGTATGTAATCGTATGATATATGAAATATCTGAATTTCGTGCTAACTATAAAGCTCAGTTTTTTGCGTACTTTGCAGTGAAAGAGTTGTATGTTTGTTACTAATGACAAATGTTTCGTAGTTATGCAATTTTTAAAAATAGTATTAAAAACGATCGCATGACTGCCACTAATGAACACAACATAAAGATTTGTGTAATCTTATAGAAATTTATTTTTACCCAGAAGTTAGTAATTTTATTTGATCTGAAGAAATATTGAATTCCCAAACCTATAAATATAGGTTTTGAATCATTATGATAATTATAATCGAGCTATTGTAAGTTATAAAAGTTTTTTAAAGAGTTTTATTCTTTCTCTAAGACTACAGATCTCTACTTTCTCTAATCCTCGAAAGAACCTCATGATGAGGACCTTCAGAAAAAGTAAAAGTGTGTAAAATTATATTTGAGTCAATACTTAAGGTTTCCCCAAATTGCGAAAAGATCATATTTTACTCATACTTTCCTCAAACTCTGTGAATCCCTTCCCAAGGATAACAGTATAAGGTTCTATAAAATACAACAATTATCATTTTTGTAGTCGTCCCTTTGATTTTTGGGCAATTCCTCACAATAATATTGCGAAAAATGCCCTTTATTACCATGAAAGTCAACATGATCAATATAAGACATGTGCTTAAAGCGAGACTCGATATACTGTCGTAATTAAAGATGCCATTAAGCTGCTTAATTTTTTGTCTGAAACTGGTGTATAATTAGTTTTAAAACTTTTGGCCAAAAACTGGTTTCATTTGGTTTTGTGTTTGTTCTTAAAGAAATTATAACGAGAGTTGAAACTCAAATCATGATGTAACTTTACCCATACCTTACAAATCGTAACCTTAAATATTGCTGAAGCAACTAAATTCGAAGTTTATCTCGACGCACCCAATAAGCTTGTGAATGAGCTGAGTACCCGCCAAAATTGAGATCACGAATTTCACCTTCTGCTTATAGAACTTGATTCGAACTAACAATAAAACCGTCTATGATCTTCTTAAAGAAGTTAATCGGAAAACAGATTTAGAAGAAATCTTCACATTATAAAGTTGACGATCTAAACGATCATTAAGAGGCAGCAGTATAAATATAAGTCTCGAAGTACCCAAATATACAGTTCTCCTTTTACTTTGAGAATGCCGATTCAATGCTAATACAAAATTCCACATAGTTAACTATTTTTATTTATAGACTTAATTAGTTATTCAAAGTCAAATAAAATTTGATCTCTTTAGATGAAAGTAATGGTGGATAACTTGTCGATTGTATACTATGAGATTTACTGCAAAGCTCTACAAAATCTATTATATTAACAGCTCAAAAAGCAAACATTTCAATAATAACTAGTTTGGGTCATAAAGATGAATAAAATGTAACATTGAGCTTGAAATTGTTAAATTTTCCATTGGGAATTGTAAATTACATATAAGTATTTCTTTCTATTTTATAATGACTAGTTTTAGAGTTTAAACATTTTTGAAATGAGGTTTAAAAATGATTATATAAGCATTAGAACGCTTTGTCTGGGTACGATGAATTTATTGTGCAACCAAACTTCAGTTACAGTTGGGGACTGTAATTAATAAACTGAGTTATTTTACGCTTTGCACTGAAAATACGTTTATAGCGTGAGATAGATCTCATTATATGTCTTTTAAGGCATGATTTGTAGAGTAATTGAGGTCAAAGCGCAAAATCGTCCCGCGTCCAGCAAATAACCCCCTTCATAGTAGCAAAAGTCTATTTAAAATTAAGATACAACAATACAAGAATAAAGTGGCTATCAAAGTTATTTTTTACAGTGTAACACTAGTTCATTTTATTTTGTTTTTCAGATGCATTCAGAGCTATACTTTGGCAATGTCTGTAAAAATTGCATGTACACCCTGCGCCACATGTATAGCTCGCTTAACTAAAATTTTCTCAATTTAAACTTTTCTTATATAAAGGGTGGCTAATTTTTCTGAAGAGAAATGTTTTACGTCTTCTTAGGGTGACCACCCGTCTCATGGGTCAAGTCAGAGGTGGTCACTCTACCCCTTCTTCAAGAAGCAAAAAAGGCTTAACTTTGTATATTCAAGTGACATCAGAGATAAAATCTCATCCTGTAATGATTTTTCAATTTTTGAAGTAGGGGCTACACTTTGATTTTTTACAGGAACAAATCGATCACCCTTTAGCCGCGGACTGCAGTGGCGAAAATTGGGTACTTAGAGTGATTAAACTCAAAAATCAAGTTGACTAAGACATTCTCGATGCCAAGCTAAATGATTTAAGAAAAATCAAAGCGTCTCATCTCATTTTGATTACATAAACTTCCTTTCATCCCTTTTTAATTATCAATTAAAAAATAAAAAATGACAACTATTCCGTTCAAGTCCAACTTATTATATTTAGGTGTCAAAGCATTCAATTATCTTCTTAACAGTTACAGATAATTGAATTTTTTATGTATTGATCTACTGTGTGTCACGTAAGAGGTATTACTTTTTCACTTATAAAAATTCAATTCATTTGTCTTATCATAATACTGTACTTTAAACCAATAGTAAGCTTCTAAACAAAATAATGGACACAATTTCCTGCAAAAATAGCAATACACGTGTTCTCTCATAATTAAAACTGTAACTAAATTGTAAAAGGCTGAAAAAATTCCGCAGTTATCTCGCATGCCGAATCCATGCTATTAGGGATACTTATGATGTACAGTAGTATCAATAAATAATTAGTTCAGACCTTCGTTCTCGGAATTAACAGATCTTCGTTGACAATTGTCTAATCATCTGATGTCACACTGATGTTAGATTTTTATTGATGTGTAGTTAAGGCAACCAAGGCTGATTAAATACCGGATTATTATTGAAAATTAACGTATACTATTCAATAATTCACGTTATATAGACATGAATAATTCAAGAACTCATTGATTATAATGTATAATATATAAATGGAATCACTTAATATTAAGGTTTTACCGAAATGCAAAAATTTTTTATTACCATATGATTGTAGTTCAATCACGACAAAATGCATCAGATGATTATTATTGTTATATTATGTGTTTATTATGATTATTACTACTGATGAATTGAAAACAATTGTATTCTTTTTTCATATCTTTTACGATAAAGTATAAAAAAATACAAAAAGTCAAAATTTCAAAGCATACGAGTAAGACTTACTAGGTTTTAAAGGAATTAATGTCCGATTAAGTGAGAGGTATATTCAAATCTTATTATCTAAAAAATTGGAGGAGAATCTGAAACTTGGCCATAAGATGGGGGACTATCATAGATAATTCAAGTCAATATATTATTAACTTCTCTGTTTGTGAAATAATAAACTTTTTTCTTTGGGTTAAGAATCGGACATTTAATTCTTTGACAACCTAATATAATAATATTTATCAAAAATAACAAAATGCTATATAAAAGTTAATAATTTTGACTTTAAAATAGTTTTAAAATGTAATAAAAGTCATAAACGAGATTAACAGATATAAAGTATGTTTGCAAGTAATTCAAATAATTCAAGTTAAAAAGTTTGTAATGCAATAAACTACTTAAGTGCATAGAAAATGCTTAATTATCTGAAGATCATTGTAAACACGTGTATTACCAGAAATATCGAACAGTTGTATATTTTCATCAGAATTAGTAGTCATATAATTCGTAGACCCAATAACTTCGTTCTCATTCATAGAGTCCTTAGCATCACAATTAGTCCAATACTGATCATTAATATTGCAGGTCACCAATGAATTACCTTCAATCATATTGAAGTCATTTTCTTCAATAATACCAATATTAAAATCAATGAAGTTTGTGGTGATTGTTCGTGTGCCTCATGAGAATATGAATGTTGTGTCATTAGTTGAGGAAGAATATACTCTGGTTATGGATTTCAGATTGTGGTTCGCGGAACAAATTCTTGTTCAGGAGTGGTATGAGTGACAGGTACTGAATGCATTTTATTTTCAAATGTTTTTGAGATAGTCTTCTGTTGATTCTCAATTGATCATAGGTTACGCTGAGGAATAGCGTCAAGTCTTTGACGCTTAGAATTGAGTTCTGATTTTGGCAACATATAGAATGGCAATGATTCAGATGTTCTACCATCTGATTGCCTCTTAGGCTGAACATTGACAACAACCGGCTGTTGAATATTCAACTTCCAATACTTAGGTGTGCGATAACTGATTGTAAAGTATTAGTTGTATAAGAGTGTTCTAAAAGGTTAAAATTTATAGTCTATTGGAACACTTTGATTTGAACTAAGTGAATGCTTCCCTATACAGATGATAATTACGCTCCTCATAGAATCTGATCTGAATGTCATCTTTGATGATCCGATCGCACAGAAGTATTATTTCTGTTCCACCACTAACCAGCGCTGAATGATGCGATAGTTTATAGATTAATAGTTCCGATATCACTTTCTTATCGTAAATCGGATCTGAAACCACTAGATTTAATGGTATGTTGAACTGTCAAGGGTTGATATTTTCTAGGAAAACTTGAAAATAGAGCCTACCCACAGGCAAATCTACGATTTTGAAGGCTTGAGACTTATGCACAAAACCAGTACCGAAAGGATCGATCTGCAGGGATACTCTCAGTTCAAGTCTTTCTTGAACTTCCTTACGTTTAGCACGTAGTATTCCGGGATTATTGAAACTGCAGATCATGTCGTCGAAGATAATGACACTAATACCATCTTTATAGGACGTTTTGCCGACCAAATTATGAGGGTATTGAAGAAGGTATATCTAGTATAGCGAGATATAAGATAGATAATTGTAAACACGATAACTAATTTTATAGTTTTATAAAAGAACGCGAAAAGCGAATATTGTTATTTTGAAAGTAGTTACTCATCCGTCCTTTCGATTCTATTTTGGAATTACTTCTTGTAACATGCGATACAATCACTCAGAGTTGCCACCCTTCGACGTTTTTTGGGCCGAAAATCAGCCTTTTAAGGTTATGGTCAGCCTAAAGCCCGAGTCTTTAGGGCCGACATTATGGGTCAGCCTTTGAAAAAAAATTTCACAGCTTATTTTTGAATATATAACGCTTTTTTATGAGTAAATTTAGATAAATGAAAATAGATAGATGAGAATGAAGACAGATAAATGGATTTAATTCTTTGAAGAATCCAATGCTGAAAATTTATTGTCAATAATTGAATCTGTATTTTCAATTTATGTAAGCGATGCATATATTGAGAGGATATTCAGTATAATGAACAATATTTGCAGCGACAAAAGGAATAGATTATTAACTAAAAGCATTAAAGGTGAAATCTGTTCAAAAGTCAATTTCAATCTAGATTGTAATCAATTTTATAATTTTGTATTAAAAAACCAAAAAAATTAAATGCAGCAAAATCTAATACGAAATATGTTTACAAACTTAAATGATGTAAATCGACTGTTAAGCAATAAATAATTTTTATTAGTAAAATTGAAGCAAAGGGGGGACTCTTACTAGATTAAATTCGGCCTTTTTGGTAGACCTAAGGTTGCAACACTGCAATCACTATAGCTTTTCCTTCATAGTTGAAAATCTTGATTATAGGATATGTAGGATTAACAGAAGTGAATGTAGAACCAGGAATAGCACCAGAGATTCGGGTGAATCTTAGCAATCCTTGCTCGGGTGTTCCTATTGACCTGTAACAACGAGTCATATGCCGTTAGAAAGGTCTCGTCAAGCTGAGTTCAACAATACCATACATGATGACCTGTGACCTCGGTTTCGCCGACGGGTGACCTCTGACCAAAATACTTAACTCCTACAACATATATATCGTTGGAACGGTCTCGACAAACTGAATACAATGATAACAGTCATGTGATCTTGAGAATTTGAAAAATAAAACGAAAGTTTTCACTGTTGAGCGCTCAAACATTATTTGATCTTATAGGAAGATGATATAATTTGAAAATCGAAACTATTATGTTGAATAGGTCTCGAGATCACATGAGTGTTATCATTGTATTCAGTTTGTCGAGATCGTTCCAACGATATACATGTTGTAGGGGTTAAGTATTTTGGTCAGAGGTCACCCGTCGGTAAACTCGAGGTCACAGGTTACCATGCCTGGCATCGTTGAGCTCTGTATGTCGAGACCTTTCCAACGATATGTATGTTGTAGGGGTTAAATATTGTGATAAGTCAGAGATTAAAGGTCACCCGTTGGCGAAACCGAGGTCACAGGTCATCATGTATGGTATCGTTGGACTCAGCCTGACGAGACCTTTCCAGCGACATATGACTCGTTGATATAGGTCAATAGGAACACCCCGAGCAGGGATTGCCAAGATTCACCCCCTTTTTGAGTAATTATAACATTATTGTTGTAGAAAGCACTTGAAATTCAAATGCATTTACATATTTCTGTTATTAGATCAAATTTATAAAGTACCACAAATGAGAGCTAATTTCACTTACTTCTAATTGGGTCGTTTTGATGCCTTAACACATAGTTAATAGAGATATAACTACTTATAGAAGGACAAACATGCTCCGGATTTTTCCATTTCCTGCTAATAATCTTTGATGATTATAACACATAGAGAGAATGAAGAAAAATTAAAGGCTATGATGGAAACGACTTGATGCTTATTTCAGAGGTGATCAATACTTTTCCGAAGATATTATCCATTTTTAGCAGGGAAACCAAAAGTATTTTTCTTCAATTATTAATAAGTATTAGGCGGTATCCATTAAGTGCGTACGCAAGGAAATGTCAATTTTTGGAGCCTTTTCCCCCTAAATACGCACTCATACGCTTTCAAATAAACTCTAATAGGTGCGTACGCTTAAGCTGACTCCACTTCAAAACAAAAGTTTTGAATTAAATTTTTATATAGATTAGAATCCAGATAATATCTATTCAGAATTAAGCCATTTTTAATATCATTAATAATATAAATATAATCTAAGTTTTCAACCGCTTGTTCTTCATCTGCATCGGAGAGCACTATTGTGTATAGACAACAACTATTGTGCAGTCTTCGGTAATTATTGTATGCCAAAACTGTACTTAAATAAAGTCCTAATGGTGCGCGTGCTTAGTCATCTTGAAAGAGGATAAATGTTGTCTTTTCTCCGTGAAGGACAGCTAAGTTCAAGACTTAGCGGATAGTTGCAGCAACGAAGTGGCAGTTCACGCATTGTCTTCTGATGTAGTTGCAGGCTCGGGAAAGATTGACTGGAATTGTTCCGGTGTGCGACTTGCCCTCCATTGTGTTCGAGCAAAGTTGTTGGAGCCGAAGGTATGTAGCGCCTCGACTCAAAATATTCGGCCGCTCTAAGTTTATCCACGAGACCATCGAATATCAGACAAGCTCTCAAGACCTCAGTTTGTATTCTCCGATCGGCTTCCGCGCCTATCAAGATTATGTCCACTATAGTTTTCAGTAGTTCCGGCTGGTCCTCGATCCACGGCCACGAAAACTTCAGTCGAAAAAATCTCTTCAGCTTATCGCCAATATCTAGATCATGTTGAAGTTTTTCTAATATCGATCACACAGATTTTCGCCGTATCTTGTCACACTCTTTCGGATTTGAGCCCCTTCAGCTTCTTTTGAAGGATACGTCTCACTTTGATCAGCTTTTCATGAACTAATTTTTGGTCCGAAGTAAGTAAACCATTTGTGTACAGTATAGATAAAGCTGCAATTTCTTCATTGACTTCTGTGAATCGATTAGCTGTCTGCTCTTGAGCTGGTCTTGGTTTGATGCAGACGATTGTGAACAATTTTGCGGTAGTGGTGAATACGTTGACGGCGATTTTATGTTTTTAATATTGTTTAAGTTTTCAAAATGTAAAAAATTAATATTTGGTCTGATCCTTCAGTGCATTCCGAACTGACTCAAAATTCGAGATTTAGTTAAGGCCGAGACTGGCAGCCCTGTATTATCTCTTATCACGGTCGGACTAGAAAACGGTACTTCTAGAGCGGTCAACAGAACTTTTGCCTCTTCGTCGTGGTCAAAATCATAGGGTTGACCACTTCCTCTGACTCGGGATAAGGTATGGTTATTAGTCCATCTGCCAACTCATTCCTGAACGGTTGATTCCTATCTGCCCGTTATTTGATCTGTTAGCCCATCAGTCAAATGTTTGTTAATAAATTCATTTGATAATTTTATTGAACATTCTCGTTACATTCTGAACATATGTAATCAAGATTTGGATCCTTTAATTTATCGTTGTTTATCAATTCACTTCATCGAGGATATAGCACGAAAACACGTACTCTTGTTGTTGAATGTATTTTTATGAACATATCAATTATTCCTTGGATACACCCTCACGCATCGCTTTACTCTAGTTGCTGTCTAGAATTATTTTGTATTAAATGTTACAATATATTATTTATAGTTTTAGACAAAAGCTTAGAAATTATGCGCGAAAGTATTTTTTCTAAGGTATGATTAAACTTCTCTGAGCACCACTGTACAAATAACTTTTGAACATTTTCGAAATCGGTATCGCACAATATTATGACTACTTTAACGAGAACCTAAGTGATAGCCAAGAACATAATTTTTGGGAGAAAATCCACTGTTTTCGAGTCGGGAATCGGGAGGCAAAAGAATCATTTTCGGGAACCTTTTCGGGAATTTTTTCAAATAATATGTTTACTTTTTTTTATAAAACAATACTATTTAATAGTATTCGTGATTTAAACACAAAATTTATATTTAAGATAGGAGTTAAAGTTATAAACAGTAATTCAGCTATCAATTAAAAACCATTGAATTGAGTTATAAGCATTTTCTCGATATTTTCTTTCCTCGATCAATTAGAGGATTTATTCACGGCTGCCAACTGAAAAATAAAAAAACTGGATTAGGTATTAGATTTTGACTAAAAAACTGGAAAAACTGAACAGTCATTTAATCATTTTATTTGAATAATAAATTATTTAAAATCATATTTTTGCTGAGATTGAGCAGCTTTTAACAATTTTTTGTTTGATTTTATATAATTCTTAAATTCAGAGCATTTTAAATCAAAATTATTTTTAATACAAATCTCAACCTTAATTAAATCGATTGATAACGAGTTTCGGTCTTCGGTTCAAATCCTATACATCTTATCAGGTTTTTAACATTATATACATATTTTTATTTAAGATATATTGTCAATGATAAAAAATGGACATTACAATGTCCAGGTCAAACCCCGCACTGGTCACTGGGCAAGACCCCCGAAAATTGGACAATCCAAGCCTAAGACTTATTTGAAAAAAGATCGATTTAAATTCTTTATATTTATTAACAATTTTATTTATATTTAATGATTTTCACAAAATCGAAACAAATAACAATGCGCTAAATCGAAACATATTTAATATTTAATACTAAGTTTAATAATTTAAATGATAGGGGAGGAAGTGATTAAAATGATTAAAAATGCATTTTCGTTTAAATAACATATAAAATATTTGGTATTCAGAAAAAATCTTTAAATTCGGGAAAGTTGGGAAATTTTTCTTATTTCACTCATTTTCGGAAAATTCGGTAATGAAATCAAGGTATATTTTAAGTGTAATAAGCGTTAAAACAACTCAAATGAAAGTTTTATAAAGATATCTTAATCTTTTAATTCAATATTTCCCGAAAAATTACGTCTCTGGTGATAACTGATCAGTTTTCAAAATTTTTGAAAATTACAGTTAGTCACTGATGTTGAAAGTATGTGAAGTTTGTCAATAATATATAGATTATCACAAATTTTTATCATTCCCTAAACGTGAATATTTTCTATAGAAAAAGCTATTATTCAAGGAAACAACTTGTACTTGAAACTATTTTTGTTAATTGTGGGAATGGAAATATAGCTATCATGCGCTGCATATTTCCTTATTTTTTAGAACTTTCCCCTAATTTAATTCAAGATCAACCAATTTTAACATCTTAATTATGATAACTGATTGTTTGTGGTCTATCAAACGTTCAAATATAACAATCAACTCTTATTCAATTCATTAGAAACTCTGGGATCAAAGCTCAAAAAAACGTCTGTTCTAATGATACATACTTTTAATGATAATAATTGTAATCACGTATTCAAATTCTAACCAATATTGACTTCTTACGAAGAAGGAAGATTTTCATTAGTTACCTAACAATCATTGGTTTATCTTATTTATTTAAGTGACAAATTATGAAACAAATACTACTTATAAAAATTGAATAATGCATTCGATCTGCAATAAACAATTATTCAGTGCTAATTATAATCTATAAATTAGACATAAATTAGAACTAATTGTTTTCTCACATATTGATATCATAATTAAATCATGAAAATGCGATTTTTTGTCAAACAAGATAATTATCTAAAGATTGAGCTCAATGACATTTAAATTTGCATCCCATTAAAGTCAGATGCTAGTTTACTTGGACTTTTTAATGAGTTTGCTAGAAATATTCAAACCCGACGGAAATCTATGAAATTTACAGGTTGTTGAAGATTTTTTAGCTGAATCTATTTGCTAAATTTTGATTTGAATATTAGTTTAGTGATTCAAAGAAATCAGCACTTCGTAAGACTGTAACAATATAGGAACTTAAAAACAGAATTTTTCTAGATATAATTTTATTGTTATTAAACCGAGTAAACAATCATATTTATCGATGAAGTTGAATATCAATTTCTGTAACCTAAAAAATATTTAGCTATAGGTCAAAACAATAAGGTGCTATGGTATAATTACTGAAAATTTGTTGGCTTAGAGTACTTTACGGCAAATAAGAAATCGATCATACGCCAAATATAGTACTTTCTTATAAACACTGTAAGCACTCCTTTTAGTGCTAATAAAAGAAGTACAGATTAATATGCATATCAGATACATGCAGTTAATCAATTTTAACTTTAATTCAATAAATTTTTAATAAATGTCTAGTTTTAGTTTGGTTTACTTTTAAGTTAGCTGAGATTAATTTTAACCTAAAGACATATAACGAGATCCATTTCACGCTATCATCGTATTACTAATGCAAACCGTGAAATAACTCAGTTTATGATTTACAGTCCTCAACTGTAACTGAAGTTTAGTTTCACACTAAATTCACTGTATTCAAATACTTACATGAGCCTTTTAAAAGCTCGTTTTACAGATATTTCAATTTTAAAACCTGTTATTAGAGAATAAATAGAAGTACTGAAAAATATTTTATATAATCCCAAAAAAAGATTTGATAATTTCAAACTCATTATTAGATATTAATCATCATTAAGATTCAAAACTAATTATTATTGAAGTGTTTGTATGTTGAGTTATAATAAATTTAGTATAGCATTACAGTAAATCTTTATTATAGTGTATATCATACTTTGCTCTAGGAACATTCAAACATTATTTCACTTTGAATAACTAATTAAAAATATAGATATGATAACAATAAAATCAAAATCGATTAACTATGTAAAATTTTGTATTAACAGTGAGTCAAATTTTTTCAAGTAACAGGCCAATTATCTATTTGAGTACTTTCAAAATCATATTTATATTGATGCCTCTAAATGATCATTTGGACTTTCAACTTTATAGTGTGAAGAGTTTTTCTAAATCTTTTTTCGAATAACTTCATTAAGAACACCATACATGATTTAGTTGCTTTACCAGTAATTGAGGCTACGAACTGTGAAATAAAGATTTGATTCTCATAATTGTTCATTACACTAATTTTCATATCTAGTATGCAAGAAATAAACAAATAGCCTAATCATTTCTCACTTCAGAGAACATTTTTATGGCATTCTTAAAATGGTAATAAATGACTGATTGCTTTAAGCAATACCATAATTGTATAGCTCATTCATCAGAATTACAAGTGTCAAAAATGATTTGAATTTCAAGAGTAATGAGTATTAAAAGAATCAAGATTTGTCAGTGAGACATCTTTATGTGACTGCAACCAGGGACGTCAACTCTCTGGCTTCGGAACAATGCGTCCAGTAACCAGCATACGTGTAGGGCTGTCGATTACGAATTTATCCTTTGGTCCCCCTTTCATTTTAACCTTACAGGAAATATTCCTCAGAAGTTGTCATACGATCAAATTTTGGGACTTTTCTTCAGCTTTCACTCAATAGTTATGACATCCTTGAGCACCTAATTTTAAGCATTAGTTTTGTGTAGAGATCTCAATAACTGGTTTATTCCTTTTAGGCTGGCTAAACGTTTATTTTACTGGATGGCAACTTTAGTTACAAAAAAATAAACTTATAGAAACTTATTTTCGAGAGTTGCGGACAAGGTTTTTGAGGATAATTAAAAAGTCCGTTGTGAGCTATCCACTTTAGGTTTATCTGTTGTAATCGTTATTAAATGATCTAGTGAGATTTTCTAATTTAAATCATAATAAATGTCAACTAAATATTAATTTTTCAACGATACGTTTGTAACATTCATAAGAAATAAGAAATTATCAGTTGAAGATTGGGTAATGTTACATCATGATTTAAGGTTCAATACTCATTTTAACCTTTTTGTGAACTAACTTTAAATCATGAACAATATTAACTCAGTATTTTGGTAACATTTTTAAACCAGTTTGAGTCAAAGTTTAAACAGCTTTATGACATATCTAATATGAGCAGTATATAAGGTGTGCTTTTAAGTACGTATCTCACGATAATCATTTCTACCTTCAAAGCATTCAAAAGTAATTTTTCGCAACGATATTATGAAAAGCTATTAAACAAGCGATGGGACATCTCCAAAAATAATAATTGCTATAGTTTATAAAATCTAACTCTGTTATCCCTGGAAGAGGTTCACAGAGTGTGAGGAAAGTATGACGAAAATATGCTCATTTTGAAGTTTAGGGAAACCTTGAATATTGACGCAAATCTATAATTTCACACTATTTTACTTTTTTGAAAGCACTTATCGTGAGCTTAATAGAGGAATAGAGAAGTGTCTGCAGTCCTAAAGAATGAATACAACTTAACTGAAAATATGTTTATTACTTGTAACTTTTCAATTATAATTGTGATAATTATTCCAAACATATAATTTATGGGTTTGGGAATTCAGTTTATTTTAGAGAACAAATAAAGTTAAAGCTTTTGGGTAAAAAAATGTAAAACTTTACACAAATCGTTGTGTTCTATTCATTAGTGGCATTCATGCGACGTTTTTCTTAATACTATTTACAAAATTGCATGAGTGAGATCTATAAATGTTTAGAAATGCAGTAATATTTGATTGCGAAGTACGCAAAACCTAAATCGTTTAATTAGATTAAAATTAATATATTTCAGATGATTCAGGTTTCATATACCGCGTGATTTCACACTTCTTAGAAACCAAACTTTCCGTCTAAGCACAACCTTAAAACTAGTTGAGAATAAGAATATATCACTTTTAACTTCTCACCAATTTCAATATACTTGTACTATCAAATACAAAAGTTGCGTACATTAGGGTTTGTTCATTAACAAAATGCAAATTTCAACTTTAGACGACATGCTTCTGTTGACAAAAGTTTGTTTGTTTGGTATGAAACTTCGGTGGCATACAAATTCCGACACGAGTTTCTATACTTGTGTAAAATATATTCAAGTTTTTGGAGACTAATCACCAAAGTGTGCCTCAAGAGGTTTTGAGGTACATCGAGAAATGGTTTACCAAATTGAAGTACCTCTGGTTCCACTGGAAAAGGCATTTATATCAGAGATATACAATGCTTTTCAGTTGTAATCAAGGGTTCTTCTGTAACTCTTATGCTAAGATACTGTTCATATTGTCCATAATCAGATATAATTCCGTCGAGTGGTTCTAAATGAATTACGCTTACACAGCAAAACTATATTTTAACAAACTTCTTATAAAGTCTAAAATTACTAACATTTTGAATTGATCACAGTTGTAAAATGAGGCAAAAATTTACATTTAATATCCTTACTATTAGAAATGCTATTTGTCAGGTCATCCCCAGCTCTAAGCGGGACAAAAGTTGCCAAGAAATCACTAAGAGTGTCAATTTCTCATAAGTTATAGAGACAAGTCTTTTGAGATCAGACTTTTTTATAACAAACTCTAAAACGACTTCAATCTAAAAAAGATAAAAATCAAGACCTTCATCAAATTCAATTAAGTACTCACATCAGAATTAGCTTATTGATTTGTTGAAATATTCATCAGAATAAATCAAGTTCAGTAAAACTGGTAATCTTTGAATATGTAAGGCATTGCTTCGAAATAGGAGAAATCGCCTCCCGTTTGATCACAGCTCGTGTAATGGAAGGAACCATCGATCTAGGAATCCATCTGTCCAATCTAAGAGGTTCGCTACCTCAATTGTATACTGGATTTGAACTCAATTTGAAATCATATATTCAAATATGCAATTGTCGCTTCATTTGAAGAAAGAAATTTTTAGACTCAGATAAATGTTCAGATCATCAAATACTTTAAGATTTGAATAGCTTTCGCGTCAGATGATTATTGACTGGAGACAAACTCGATATAAATAAACTAGGTATTTCATTATTTTAACACATATTCGAACATAAAACAAAAATATGCTTACTTTAAGTGAAACAATGACTGGCATATACAGTAGAACCTCGTTATTTTGAACCCGCTTCTGCCAACAAATTTCGCTCAAAATGCAATATTTGAATGATTAACACTAAGATTTCATTTAGATTGGGGTTCAGGTTTGATGTTGATCCACAAATTTCTGAAAACTAAACTGCTCAGCAGTATTAATAATAATCTTAGTGAACATTTGATGTGTTTTTATATCTCGAAATTATGTTATTGTCTTACTATCTGTGAATTCATGGTTTTCTTCTGACTGTTACAAACTGTGAAAAATAAGTGATGCATTGAAAACACTCACTAAAACAGCTATAAATCTCAGTAATGGTAGAAAAGACGATTTACATTATATGTGAATTTTTATCTATGCCTCAAAGACGCTATAGGATCATAAGTCTGTCGATAATTAAAAGTCATAAGTGGTATATGAACAATAATGTCTCACAGCTTGTTTAACTGAAAATGATTTTTATCTTAAATGCGACCATTTTTCTAAAGTGATTTCTCAGAACTAGGCCTAAAATTAACAAATCTCCGACTAATTAGTGTATAGCCTGAAATGGCAGTGAAACAGAAATAATAAACTTCTTAACAAGTTAATGGACACAATTTCCTACGAAACAGCAATACATTCACGTATTTTCTCATAATTAAAGTGAAAACAAAGTGAAAAGACTGAAAAATTTCAGTCATCTCATGTACCGAATCCATACTTTAGGGCTGCTTATAATGCACAGTAATATCAGTAAATAATTAGTTCAGACCTTCATGCTCGAGATTAACAGCTCTTCGCCGACAATTCCATAATCACCTCATGTTACACTGATGTTTACGTTAATTGATATCGATTGGGGTATCCGAATGTGATTCAACACGATTATTGTTGAAAATTGTCGTATACTCTCTTATAATTGACGTAAGATAAACACGAATCACTCAAACACTCATTGATTACGATGTACGATATGAAAAATTGAATCACTTAACATCAGAGCTTTTCTTAGATGTAACAATTTTTCTATTACTATCTCACTGTAGTTCAGGTTCGATTCAATACATCAAATGACTATTACGACCGCTCTATTATATGCTTACTATCATTAATACTATTGATCAATTAAGGCAATTGTGTTCTTTTGTTCATATGTTTGACGATCAAATATATACAAAACACTTACGGAAAATCAAATATTCAAAGCATACGAGTCAAAATTATAGTAATATTTATCAAATATGACATACTATGAAAAAGTGAATAATCTTTACTTCAAAATAGTTTCAAAATGTAATCAAATATCATAAACGAGATTAACGAATATAAAGTATGTTTACAAGTAATTGAAGTACAAAATACAACATTTGTGATGAGTTAAACTATTTAAGTGCATAGAAAATGCTTTTGTTAATTGTCTGAAGATCATTGTTCACATATGTATTGCCAGAAATATCGAGCAGTTCCATATTTTCATAACAATTAGTAGTCATAATTTGTGGACTCAATAATTGTGTTGTCATTCATGGAATACTTAACAACATCACAATTAGTCCAATAGTTATCATTAATATTGTAGGTGAACATTGAATTGCCTCCAATCATATTGAAGTGATTTTGTTCAATAATGCCAATATCAAAATCAATGAAGTCATTAGTTTGTGACAATTGTTCGTGTGCTTCGTGAGAGTATGAATGTTGTGTTAGTGGTTGAGAAACAATATACTCTGGTTGTGAGTTTGAAATTGTAGTTCGCGGAACAAAGTCTTGTTCAAAAGTGGTATGAGTGACAGGTACTGAACTTATTGTGTTTTCAAATGCTTTCGAGATAGTCTTCTGTTGATTAGTAGTTGATCTTAAGTTACGGCTAGGAAAAGCGTCGAGTCTTTGACATTCAAGATTGAGTTCGGCTTTGGGTAACATATAGAATATCGATGACTCAGATGTTTCATCATCTGATGGTCTTTTAAGCTGTACATTTACAGTAACTGGTTGTTCAATATTTGAGTCGCAATACTTTGGTGTACGAAAACTGATTGCAAAGTGTTTGTGAATATCACTGTTTTAAAAAAGTTTTAATTTAATAAAAGTGTAGCATCAAATTAAAATCTATAATCTATTGAACATACCTTGACTTGAATTCAGCAAATGCTTCCCAATAGAACTGATCATTACGTTCCTCATAGAATCTGATCTGAATGTCATCTTTAATGACCCGATCGCACAGAAGTATTATCTCTGTTCCACCACAAACTGGTGCCGAATATTGCGATAGTTTATAGATTGTTAGCTCCGACATCGCTTTCTTATCATAAATCGGATCCGAAACCACCGGATCTAATGGTATAGCGAATTCTCCAGAATTGGGATCTTCGAGAAAAACCTGAAAACAGAGTCGAACAACAGACAAGTTTATAAACTTGAAGGCTTGGGACTTATGCCCGAAACCAGTGCCGAACGGATCGATTTGTAGTGATTTTCTAAGTTTAAGCCTTTCTCGAATGTCCTTTCGTTTAGCGCACAGTATTCCGAGATTTTTGAATCTGCAGATCATGTCGTTGATAATTATAACACAAATGCCATGTTTACAGTACTTTTTACCAGCCAAATTGTGAGGGTGTGGACGATAGGGCATGTCTAGTATAGCGGGATACAACATAAATAATTAACAAGAAAAATAGTTTTATAGTTTGATGAAACAATGCGAAAAGTGAATATTGTTATTGTAGAAGTACAGAATGTCCAAAATACAACTAAACTCAAATTTTGAGTACAATTTTACTTTAGTATTACGCATCGATTAGATACAACTTATGAATAAAGTTTAAAACAAGTAAAATAAGTCAATTTTTTAATCACAATGTTTGTAATAGAAGCAAAAGTAGTATTTAAAATGGTCTTCTCAATAAAGCACAGAGTTTTATTTATAAAAATTTTTTGTTAATTAAGCCTTTGTGGTACAACTCCAGAAGAATTTGCTGATAAATTCGATAAAAAGGATCAACGAATGTGAATACTATTGACATTAAAAGCATTAATAAGCATATGTTGTAGAAAAAGTTTCTATCTAACTAATCTGTATACCACATTAGATTAATAAAAGTTCATATTGATGGATCAAATTTTCAGTATATAAGTAATTGATATTACTTGTGATTAAAACATCAAACTGCAAAAAGCCCTTAACTGCTTTATCTGAGTCAAGTTTTGTTTTGGACAATCTGAAGTTACTTATCCCGTTGCTTCGATTCAATTTTGGAATTACTTTTTGTAACACACGACACAATCACTTTAGCTCTTCCTTCATAGTTGAAAATCTTGATTGTGGGATATGTAGGGTTAATAGAAGTGGACGTAGAACCAGGAATAGCACCAGAGATTCTTCCCTCACACTCGTATCTGAACCTAACTCCACATTTTGCAGGCTGTTCAATGATTCTCACATAAGGACCAGTTGGTGGTGATGTTAATTCAGGTGAATAACTGATAGCGGAATCTGAGTCAATATAATCTTCCATAGTAACAGATTTGCGGCAAGTGAAAAAAACCAACTCAATGATTTTCACATTATCGAAAAAAATTGACACAATATAAAGAATTGAAAATCAAACTGAAACATCTACAAATTAGGTCAAACTTTTGTCTTACATATTAAGCGATTAATCATAAAAGTGTAAAAATAAAAGTTGGTTACCAGGCTACTAATGATTTAAGTAATTTAAAAGTTCTTTATTTTCCAAAATCATAAGAAAGAAAAGAAATTTTAGACAAAAGTCTTTTTGCCTGGCCGTGATGTAGGGAGTCATGACGTTTTTTAGAATAGCTCTTTCGTTTCAGATCTAAATATTGGACACTTTCTCTCAATTATGTCTATTATTTCAAAACAGGGAAATGAATACGTCTTTGTTATATAGGCTTAGGTCTTATAATAACTATTATATACAAACTCGTAAAAAACACATCTATTGGGTGTCATTACATGGCTTATGGTACACTCTACTCGAACTAATTACCACTTTTGTGAACCTCTGACGACTTTTCAATGCCAATAGCTATTACATTTCTAGCTTTTGTACCTGATATAATTCATAGCTTTCTATTTTTGCAAATTCAGTTCTACCGCCTAAAAGTCCAGCCTCCATTTACATCAATCATATATGACGACATCTCATTCCATAATCAATTTCATTTTAAGCCTATATTATAACTTTGTGTTTGTAGGTCTAAACAATGACCACTGACATAACATTCATACTCTCCCGAAGTACACGAACAATTGTCACAAATTAATGACTTCATTGATTTTGATATTGGCATTATTGAACAAAATCACTTCAATATGATTGGAGGCAATTCAATGTTCACCTACAATATTAATGATAACTATTGGACTAATTGTGATGTTGTTAAGTATTCCATGAATGACAACACAATTATTGAGTCCACGAATTATGACTACTAATTGTGATGAAAATATGGAACTGCTCGATATTTCTGGCTATACATATGTGAACAATGATCTTCAGACAATTAACAAAAGCATTTTCTATGCACTTAAATAGTTTAACTCATCACAAATGTTGTATTTTGTACTTCAATTACTTGTAAACATACTTTATATTCGTTAATCTCGTTTATGATATTTGATTACATTTTGAAACTATTTTGAAGTAAAGATTATTCACTTTTTCATAGTATGTCATATTTGATAAAAATTACTATAATTTTGACTCGTATGCTTTGAATATTTGATTTTCCGTAAGTGTTTTGTATATATTTGATCGTCAAACATATGAACAAAAGAACACAATTGCCTTAATTGATCAATAGTATTAATGATGGTAAGCATATAATAGAGCGGTCGTAATAGTCATTTGATGTATTGAATCGAACCTGAACTACAGTGAGATAGTAATCGAAAAATTGTTACATCTAAGAAAAGCTCTGATGTTAAGTGATTCAATTTTTGATATCGTACATCGTAATCAATGAGTGTTTGAGTGATTCATGTTTATCTTACGTCAATTATAAGAGAGTATACGACAATTTTCAACAATAATCGTGTTGAATCACATTCGGATACCCCAATCGATATCAATTAACGTAAACATCAGTGTAACATGAGGTGATTATGGAATTGTCGGCGAAGAGCTGTTAATCTAGAGGATGAAGGTCTGAACTAATTATTTACTGATATTACTGTGCATTATAAGCAGCCCTAAAGTATGGATTCGGTACATGAGATGACTGAAATTTTTCAGTCTTTTCACTTTGTTTTCACTTTAATTATGAGAAAATACGTGAATGTATTGCTGTTTCGTAGGAAATTGTGTCCATTAACTTGTTAAGAAGTTTATTATTTCTGTTTCACTGCCATTTCAGGCTATACACTAATTAGTCGGAGATTTGTTAATTTTAGGCCTAGTTCTGAGAAATCACTTTAGAAAAATGGTCGCATTTAAGATAAAAATCATTTTCAGTTAAACAAGCTGTGAGACATTATTGTTCATATACCACTTGTGACTTTTAATTATCGATAGACTTATGATCCTATAGCGTCTTTGAGGCATAGACAAAAATTCACATATAATGTAAATCGTCTTTTCTACCATTACTGAGATTTATAGCTGTTTTAGTGAGTGTTTTCAATGCATCACTTATTTTTCACAGTTTGTAACAGTCAGAAGAAAACCATGAATTCACAGATAGAAAGACAATAACATAATTTCGAGATATATAACACATCAAATGTTCACAAAGATTATTATTAATACTGCTGAGCAGTTTAGGTTCCAGAAATTTGTGGATCAACATCAAACCTGAACCCCAATCTAAATGAAATCTTAGTGTTAATCATTCAAATATTGCATTATGAGCGAAATTTGTTGGCAGAAGCGAGTTCAAAATAACGAGGTCCTACTGTATATGCCAGTCATTGTTTCACTTAAAGTAAGCATATTTTTGTTTTATGTTCGAATATGTGTTAAAATAATGAAATACCTAGTTTATTTATATCGAGTTTGTCTCCAGTCAATAATCATCTGACGCGAAAACTATTCAAATCTTAAAGTATTTGATGATCTGAACATTTATCTGAACCTAAAAATTTCTTTCTTTAAATGAAGCGACAATTGCATATTTGAATATATGATTTGAGATTGAGTTCAAATCCAGTCTACAATTGAGGTAGCGAACCTCTTAGATTGGACAGATGGATTCCTGTATCGATGGTTCCTTCCATTGCACGAGCTGTGATCAAACGGGAGGCGATTTGTCCTATTTCGAAGCAATGCCTCACATATTCAAAGATTACCAGTTTTATTGAACTTGATTTATTCTGATGAATATTTCAACAAATCAATAAGCTAATTCTGATGTGAGTACTTAATTGAATTTGATGAAGGTCTTGATTTTTATCTTTTTTAGATTGAAGTCGTTTTAGAGTTTGTTATAAAAAATTCTGATCTCAAAAGACTTGTCTCTATAACTTATTGACACTCTTAGTGATTTCTTGGCAACTTATGTCCCGCTTAGAGCTGGGGATGACCTGACAAATAGCATTTCTAATAGTAAGGATATTAAATGTGGTAAAATTTTGCCTCATTTTACAACTGTGATCAATTCAAAATGTTAGTAATTGTATACTTTATAAGAAGTTTGTTAAAATATAGTTTTGCTGTGTAAGCGTAATTCATTTAGGACCACTCGACGGAATTATATCTGATTATGGACAATATGAACAGTATCTTAGCATAAGAGTTACAGAAGAACTCTTGATTACAACTGAAAAGCATTGTATATCTCTGATATAAATGCCTTTTCCAGTGGAATAAGAAGTACTTCAATTTGGTAAACCATTTCTCGATGTACCTCAAAACCTCTTGAGGCACGCTCTGGGGATTAGTCTCCAAAAACTTGAATATATTTTACACAAGTATAGAAACTCGTGTCGGAATTTGTATGCCACCGAAGTTTCATACCAAACAAACAAACTTTTGTCAACAGAAGCATGTCAGTTAAAGTTGAAATTTGCATTTTGTTAATGAACAAACAATAATGTACGCAACTTTTGTATTTGATAGTACAAGTATATTGAAATTGGTGAGAAGTTAAAAGTGATATATTCTTATTCTCAACTAGTTTTAAGGTTGTGCTTAGACGGAAAGTTTGGTTTCTAAGAAGTGTGAAATCACGCGGTATATGAAACCTGAATCATCTGAAATATCTTAATTTTAATCTAATTAAACGATTTAGGTTTTGCGTATTTCGCAATCAAATATTACTGCATTTCTAAACATTTATAGATCTCACTCATGCAATTTTGTAAATAGTATTAAGAAAAACGTCGCATGAATGCCACTAATGAATAGAACACAACGATTTGTGTAAAGTTTTACATTTTTGCTTTAACTTTATTTGTTCTCTAAAATAAATTGAATTCCCAAACCCATAAATTATATGTTTGGAATAATTATCACAATTATAATTGAAAAGTTACAAGTAATAAATATATTCTCATTTAAGTTGTATTCATTCTTTAGGACTGCAGACAATTCTCTATTCCTCTATTAAGCTCACGATAAGTGCTTTCAAAAAAGTAAAATAGTGTGAAATTATAGATTTGCGTCAATATTCAAGGTTTCCCTAAACTTCAAAATGAGCATATTTTCGTCATACTTTCCTCACACTCTGTGAATCTCTTCCAATGATAACAGAGTTAGATTTTATAAACTATAGCAATTATTATTTTTGGAGATGTCCCATCGCTTGTTTAATAGCTTTTCATAATATCGTTGCGAAAAATTATTTTTGAATGCTATGAAGGTAGAAATGATTATCGTGAGATACGTACTTAAAAGCACACCTTATATACTGCTCATAATTAGATATGTCATAAAGCTGTTTAAACTTTGACTCAAACTGGTTTAAAAATGTTACCAAAATACTGAGTTAATATTGTTTTATGATTTAAATTAGAAAATCTCACTAGATCATTTAATAACGATTACAACAGATAAACCTAAAATGGATAGCTCACAACGGACTTTTTAATTATCCTCAAAAACCGTGTCCGCAACTCTCGAAAATAAGTTTCTATAAGTTTATTTTTTTGTAACTAAAGTTGCCATCCAGTAAAATAAACGTTTAGCCAGCCTAAAAGGAATAAACCAGTTATTGAGATCTCTACACAAAACTAATGCTTAAAATTAGGTGCTCAAGGATGTCATAACTATTGAGTGAAAGCTGAAGAAAAGTCCCAAAATTTGATCGTATGACAACTTCTGAGGAATATTTCCTGTAAGGTTAAAATGAAAGGGGGACCAAAGGATAAATTCATAATCGACAGCCTTATATGTATGCTGGTTACTGGACGCATTGTTCCGAAGCCAGAGAGTTGACGTCCCTGGTTGCAGTCACATAAAGATGTCTCACTGACAAATCTTGATTCTTTCAATACTCATTACTCTTGAAATTCAAATCATTTTTGATACTTGTAATTCTAATGAATGAGCTATACAATTATGGTATTGCTTAAAGCAATCAGTCAATTATTACCATTTTAAGAATGCCATAAAAATATTCTCTGAAGTGAGAAATGATTAGGCTATTTGTTATTTCTTGCATACTAGATATGAAAATTAGTGTAATGAACAATTATGAGAATCAAATCTTTATTTCACAGTTCGTAGCCTCAATTACTGGTAAAGCAACTAAATCATGTATGGTGTTCTTAATGAAGTTATTCGAAAAAAGATTTAGAAAAACTCTTCACACTATAAAGTTGAAAGTCCAAATGATCATTTAGAGGCATCAATATAAATATGATTTTGAAAGTACTCAAATAGATAATTGGCCTGTTACTTGAAAAAATTTGACTCACTGTTAATACAAAATTTTACATAGTTAATCGATTTTGATTTTATTGTTATCATATCTATATTTTTAATTAGTTATTCAAAATGAAATAATGTTTGAATGTTCCTAGAGCAAAGTATGTTATACACTATAATAAAGATTTACTGTAATGCTATACTAAACTTATTATAACTCAACATACAAACACTTCAATAATAATCAGTTTTGAATCTTAATGATGATTAATATCTAATAATGAGTTTGAAATTATCAAATCTTTCTTTGGGATTATATAAAATATTTTTCAGTACTTCTATTTATTCTCTAATGACAGGTTTTAAAATTGAAATATCTGTAAAACGAGCTTTTAAAAGGCTCATGTAAGTATTTGAATACAGTGAATTTAGTGTGAAACTAAACTTCAGTTACAGTTGAGGACTGTAAATCATAAACTGAGTTATTTCAGGATTTGCATTAGTAATACGATGATAGCGTGAAATGGATCTCGTTATATTTCTTTTAAGCATGATTTGTTGAGTAATTGTATTCAAGGTGGAAAATTGTCTCGCGTCTAATTAATAATTTGTTTCACTTTATCAAAAATCTATTGAAATGAAGCCACAATAACACAAGAACAAAATCACTATAATTATGTATATCAAAAATTCATTTTTAAATCTGTTTGTCAAATACATTCATAACGAAGCTTTGGCAATACCTATATCAAAGATGGCTTTTTTGAATGAATAGTGTAATTTCTTTCTATAAATTTGACTAGTGTTGTTAAATTACTCTATTTCGAACATATAAATGTAAAGGTTATCATCCTTAAGCTATTAAAGTTATTAAACTTTAACCTTAATTTAACTAGAATTGAACTGATTTTCAAATTTTAAATCTTTTACTAATAGAATCGGATTTTAAGTATCAGAACATTATTCGTATCAATTCATTTATAAGTTCAAAACAAAATTACTTTAACAACATTAGTCAAATGATTTTCTAGAAAGGACCTGTCCTTTCTCCTCAAGATTGATTTTGCTCAATTCAAGTATTGCCTATCTGTTATGAACAGCTAATAATCTCTAAAATCGTTTGTCGCTTCAGAATTTCGTATAGGGATTAACTTTCAATAATTAAACATTTTTCTTATATAGCTGCAGAACTATGATCGCAAAAATTCGGTACTTTAAAGTCAGCAAACATAAAAATTAACAGTCGATCATGCTATTTTCAATGTCGAATCAAATTATTTGAGAAAAGTCATAACGCCCGATTACGTTTGATTCCGTAAACTATATTTAAATCCATTTTACTTTTCAATTAAAAAGTTTAAAGGCTCAACTATTTCGTTTCAAGTCCAACTTTGGATATTTAGGTAACGAAGTACTCAATTATCTTCATAACAGTTACAGATAATTGAATTTTTGTCCATATGGTGAATCTATTGTGTGTTATGTAAAAAGACACAATTTTTTACTTAGAAAACTTCACTGTCATGCATAGTCGACTTATAAAAGTTATGCATTGATCCTGGATTATTCCTGATACATTTGATAAGATAAAATGGACAAGACATAAATTTAAATAGTTATAAGTTAGTCCTTGATGAACATAATCAGTATCATAGTGTCATTTATAGCAAAATCAATTTAATATTCGTAGTAACAATCACTCAGAACCAAAATACTGATCAGACCTATCAAATAATCTCAATGAAATATCAAATTATGACTCCTTCATATGGTTTTAGTATAGTATTTGACAATTACTGGTATTTTTAAATCGAATTGATAGTACTTTCAAAAAATAATAAAAACGTGTTATTTTCAATTGTTGAAAATTTTTCGACTAATAGTTTGTCGAATATTTTCATTATCATGACTCAAAATTCATTAAGAATGCATTAATTGATTAATCTCAATATAATTAACTCAAATCTCAACGAGTTGTCTCATCTTAAAGTTTATCAGCTCTTCTGCATCTTTTTAGGATAGATAAATACACAACTTTTATGAGTCGACTGAACTGTGCATTCTCCATTGTTTTAAAATAAAAGCTTAGAAGTTTTGCACGAAAGTATTTTTTCCGGGGCATGATTAACTTCTCTGAGCATCACTGTATGTACCGTCGACAGATAAAATTTATGTATTTTTCATCACTAAAAGATGCAGAAGAGTATGATCATCAAATAAATTGACTTCAGCTACGAATAACATTATTACTCATATGCTTTTTAATTCCTGAGTAATGCCATAATTTGACGCCATAAACTTATAGTTTCAATTTATATCTCGTCCCTCTTATCTTATCCAAACGCATCAGAGATTAATCCGGGATCTACGCATAACTTTTTTCGACCGACTGTACAGCTACCACCAAATAGTTGTACTTTTGTTAATCCCAAACTGATGCGTGAAGAGCAAACTTTTAAGGGCTTGCTCACTCATTGAGTTACCATTAAACTTAAAATATGAATCATTTGATTTTAAACGAGTAGCCAACGACCCAATAATCACTGATAATCAAATGATTTGATGCACTTTTTGAGTCAGTAAGGTTCAAAAAAGTTCAAAAGTATGTTTCAGCACGACGTAAAATCTTAATTATCGCACCTGTTTATAGTTAATTGATAAATTCATTTAAGTCATGTCAATAAATCTTGAAGCCGACAGAATATTGATTGTTATCTTGTTTCCCGACTCGATTCCAATGTTTTATTAGTTTAAATTTGTATCTTTTTTTAGTATAATCTATTTACAATATGAGTCAGTAAATATCAATTATAATTATCAGTCGTGAGTCAAGTGTAGATTCTTATTCTCAAAATTTGAGTTAACACTTAAACCATTGTCCTCTGACTAAGATTATTCAATTTTTATGCTGTCCCTAACTTTCATCTCTACGCATCAGAGATTAAAGCAAAACTATTTGATGGCAACTGTACTTTACCATGAAAAATATCGTTAAAAGAATGCAATTGTTTTCATTTCATCAATAGTAACAATGATGGTAAGTACATAATATAACGGACGTAATAATCATATGATGCATTCTGTCGAACCTAAACTACAATCAGGTGGTAATAAAAAAATTGTTTGTATTTCAATAAAAGCCTTGGTATTAAATCATTCTATTTTGAAAATTGCACATATTAATCAATGACTTCCTGAATCATTCATGTCTACCTTATGTGAGTTATAGGATACTGCAAGAAAGTTTTCAACAATAATCAAGTGTTTAATCAGATTTGGATGCCTTAATACCGGTGTTATATCTCCGGTTTTAAGGTCTTTTCTCTAGTCTCCGGAGTTGACATATAACCAGAGACGTTTTCTCAGACTTTCACTCCTTAGAAGCTTTGAACATTTAATATATCATTACATGACGGTTTGAATTTGTTAAAGTAATAATCCATGGTCTTATAAAATAAATAGTTTTAGTGTTCGCTCTGTTAAAACCGAGATTTGCACAAAACAAAACTTTTTCAAGTCACGTAATGAGTTCATATAATATACCATTAAAGTGAAGGCTTGGTTGAAGCTGCAAAATACAGCAAAAAATAGAACTATATAAAGCCATCAAAAATAATATATTTGAAATTATTGAATATCTTTCGAATGAATAGTTTATTTACCATTTAACAACATGAATGAACCTAAAAAATATATCTTCGTGAAAAAAACCGGTTCTCAATCAAAAAAATTATAAAACCCGTAAGCCCTAACTAGACATGAATTAAATGTAACATCAGGCGATTAGACAATTTTCGGGGAAGAACTGTTATCCCGAGAACGAAGGTCTAAGCTAATGATTCAGTGAAACTACTAAACTTTATAAGTATCCCTGAAAGTATGGATTCGGTACACGAGATAACTGTGAAATAGCCATTGGCTATAGGCAACTAATTATGCCTTTAGTGTGTTCATTTTGCACAACAATAGAGAAATTTCGTGTTTTTGAGCAAACAATTAATACCTATTTTCATATTCAATGCCAAAATGTATTTAGTGTGTGAACTAAAGTTACAGTTTTCTCACTCAGAAATAGTGACCAGCAAGGATTTTATGAACAATTATTTGCATCTAAGGAGGGCCTTGCCTTTCATCAGTCGGAGGATAATGCGAAATAATTAAGAGCTCTCAATTTTTTATAATCTGTTTACTTTTGTTAAATTGTAGAACAATTTTTTGAACATTTATTTTTCAGCTTTCTTACTCTGTTCTCACTTTCAATTATGAGAAACACAGGAGGTCAAATAAATGACTCTGTAAAAAGAACTATATACATTATATGAGATTATGATACAATATGCAGGATATGTTCTCCTTTCACTGAATTTTCGCGACGCAAGCGAACTACAAAATTATTGCAGTTGATAGCCGCTTAACATTACCTGCTCTATCATCAGCAACAGAGTTATCTGCTTCAAATTTTGCAATAATGTATGCAATTTTTTTGAATCAGGAATGCTAGGTGACTTAAACTCAGATCTAAACTTTCTTTGCAGGGTAACTATGCTCAATTCATTCAAATAATATTCTTTTACGATGAAAATCTCTTCCTAAGTGCTCTATGTCGACATTTTAAAATATATATAAAAACAAAATCACATAACTAAAGAATATTCCCAAATTAGTAGATAACAAGTGCGAAGTTTAAAATTCTTACGACTCGGAATATAAAAGTTATAGTGTTTACGGAGTTATTTTGGATTTCCATAGTTTTATCACAATAATTCATTCATTTTCGCTCACCTAACTCCCCTTCGCGAGACTCATTCGATTCCTGTTACAGTGACTCGTTGTAACAGTGAGTCTTTCGTCACACGGTGGGATGGGATATATACTTCGTATCGGAAATGGTTAAAACTGGAGATATATAGTCAACATATCGCCGCCAAAGAAATGTAGCGACTACGAGAATCGACTACATAAAGTATTGAGTGATCAAACTTACAGTTAGATAAGACACTTTATCTACTGACATACTTTTGGATCGAAGCCATTTCAAGTCAATTTGATTTACATAAGTTGACATAACGCTTATTAAGGTTTATAACTAACATTTTCAATCAGTTTAATTTATTTAAGACTTATTTCAGTGTTGAATCTGATGAAATTTGCATTTATTCGAATATTTAGTTCATTACATAGACTCAAAGTAAGGGCAAACACAGTGATGCTCAACGCTCGAGCGTTTAGCGCTCGGTAACGAGAGCGAACATCGAGCGTTCTAATTTTGCCGAGCGTCTTACCCCCGAGTGCCGAGCGTTGAGCGTCAAGTCTTAGCACGTATTAGGGCTATGCCGACTACCATGAGTAGTCGGCTAGTATTCAGATAACTACTGACTACTCCACTTCTGACTACCAACTTCATAAAATACCCTGTAGTCACTCATTAATCATTACTCATTCATTCGCGGTTACTCATAAGTAATCACGAGTAGTCACGACTACTTATGTCAATTTTTTATCATCATTATCGTATAAGTCCCAATGATGAATACGGCAAACTAATTTTCTTATCAATAAAGATAACGTCAATTGAAAATTTAAACTCGGGAGATAGTGAAACTCATTATTAAAAATTTCACAATTAGTAATTACTATTCTCTTCATAAATCTTACCAATTACTTCTTAGAATCCTTAAAAATCTGATTTATAATATTTCATTAATGAAACTTGTCAAGTATTTTACAAACTTTATTTATTAAACCGTCTCTTATATTTTCTATTGAATAAAACTCAATAAATAAATACTAACATTCAATGAGTTGTAAGTCATTTTGAAACCCGTGACTACCTGAAAATACCCATGACTACCCGTCAGTGAACGATACTCATTAATATAATCATAATCAGGAAGGTAGTCATTACTACTAACTACTTTTGGTGAAGTAATGGATAACTATTTTTCGGGCACCGGCCCAGCCCTAGTACGTACTTTCCATATAAGAAATACAGTATAGATATTGTTCTAATAAAAAAGTTAGTTTTTATTAAATATAAACTTTTACATAAAAATTTGTGAATTACTTCGTTTTAAACAATTTAGACAGAATCTTTTTGAGTCCGAAGCTAAATGTGTTTGCATATTTTCGATATATAAATTTGATTTATATAACATGAGCTTATGAACTAAAGTATTTGTTTGAATGGTTTTCAATCAGTGAGTATGATATTTGTGAAATTTATATACAGATAAAGTTACAACTTAAATGAAACAAACTAATTTCGTGTAGAAAAGGCCTTTCGATTCATGAACTTTGCTTACTTGACGCTCGGCGCCCGAGTGCATCGAAAAAGTGAGAGAGTTTTCCCCGAGCGTTAGCGTGAGCACCGAGCGCCAACTTCCGACCGAGCGCGAGAGTGAGCGTTGAGTGTGTGCATCACTAAGCAAACATATCTAGGCTTAAATTAATTTCGACTTTCAATCAAAAATCTTTATCGATATTAGAGCTAATCTAATATGAAAATTTTATGTTTAATATAATGAGAATTAATCGCAAATGAGTTCAATTCTTTTCTTTGGTTGAATAAGCTCCTCTTAATGGATAAGAACTACAATCGTAGTTCCTCGCTTTTCGAATTGTAATCGTTATTAGTAATTAGTAATTCGCTACAGTCCTAGCTTTTCTTCATTTCTCGCATTCATGTCTTAAATCGTTTTCCGTTGTTTGCTTTTGCTGAAGACATTCATTTAAACTCAAACAATCAATCAAACAGTATCCTATTACAAAATTTCAAAAGTCATTCAATATAGGATAGCTTGTCGTCATATTTGATTGATGTGAACAAAAGGCTGGACTTATAGACAATAGAACTGAATTTGCTCAAACAGAAGCAAAAATATTGGAAACAAAAGTAACAATGGTAACTGTAATAGTAGTTGGCATTGAAAAGTGGTCAGATGTTCACAAAAGCGGTAATCAGTTCGAGCAGAGTGCACCTTAAGCTACGTAACGACAACCAATAGATGTGTTTTCTGTGGGTTTATATGTAAAAGTGATCATAAGACCTAAGCCTATATAAACATGCATTCATTTCCTTGTTTCGACATAAAACGCGTTGAGGTCACAACGTGTCCAAATGTTTAGATTTGACATGAAAGATCACTTTAGAAAACGACGATTGTTCGCTCCACCGCTAAAGAGACACATTTTTGCCGAAAATTGTTTCTTTATTTCTTATTAATCTGTCTCTTTGGTGCGATCTCGAAAAATAGATAAGATGTGGTGTTAGGTTCAGATACGAGTGTGAGGGAAGAGTCTCTGGTCCTATTCCTGGTTCGATGGCCACCCAAATTAACACTACATATCCCACAATCAAGATTTTCAACTATGAAGGAAGAGCTAAAGTGATTGTGTCGTGTGTTACAAAAAGTAATTATCAAATAGAATTGAAACAACCAGATGAGTAACTAATTTAATAATAACAATTTTCACTTTCGCGTTCTTGCATTCACCTATAAAATCAGTTTTCATGCCAACTATTATTTATCTTGTATGTTAGACATGCCCCATCGTCCACACCCTCATAATTTAGTCGGAAGACAATACTGTAAAGATGGCATTTGTGTCATGATGTTCAACGACATGATCTGCAGATTCAAAAATCTCGGAATACTGTGCGCTAAACGAAAGGACACTCGAGAAAGACTTAAACAGAGAGAATCGCTACAAATCGATCCGTTCGCTACTGGTTTTGGGTACAAGTTTCAAGCCTTGAAAACCATAGATTTGTCTGTGGTTCGGCTCTGTTTTCAAGTTTTCCTCGAAGGC
The DNA here is from genome assembly GCA_018873245.2 of Archegozetes longisetosus. NCBI lineage: Eukaryota > Metazoa > Arthropoda > Arachnida > Sarcoptiformes > Trhypochthoniidae > Archegozetes > Archegozetes longisetosus. Next base: position 13,968,290 of record JAEMBT020000001.1, on the reverse strand, counting down.
CCCAACACTGGACAATTCGCCATTCCGTTGAATCCAGTGGTTTCCGATCCAGTTTATGACAAGAAATCGATATCTGAGCTTTCAATCTTCAAACTGTTTCATAATTCGGCACCAGTTTGTGGTGGAACCGAAGTAATGCTTCTGTGCAATCGGGTCATGAAAGATGACATTCAGATCAGATTCTATGAGAAACGTAATGATCAGCTCTATTGGGAGGCGTTCGCTGAGTTCAAATCAAAGTATGTTCAATAGACTGTAGATTTCAATCTTATAGAACGCTTTTGTTTAAAAATACTTTTCCAACATCAGCGACATTCACAAAAACTTTGCAATCACTTTTCGTACACCAAAGTATCGCGAGTCGAATATTCAACAACCGATTACTGTGAATGTGCAGCTCAAGAGACCATCAGATGGTAACACATCTGAATCATTAATATTCCAACTGTTGCCCAAAGCACAACTCAATCCTCCACATGAAACACTCAGCGCTATTCCTAATCGTCACTCGAGCTCAACCAAAAGTCAACATACGACTGTCTCAAAGGCATTTGACAACACAATGCATTCAGTACCGATCACTCGTTCCATTCTTGAACAAGAGTTGGTTCCGAGAACCACAATCTCAAACCCACAACCAGAGTGTATTCTTCCTACACTAGTGACACAGCATTCACATTCTCATCAAGCACACGAACAATGGTAACAAACCAATGACTTCATTGGTTTTGATATTGGTACTGTTGAACAAAATCACTTCAATACGGTTGGAGACAATTCATTGGTCGACTGCAGCCTTAATGATCAGTATTGGACTAATGATATTCCTATTCAGTACTCTATGAATGAGAACAGAGTTTCTGAGTCTATGGATTATGTGACTGCTGCTTCTGGTGAAGACACAAAACTACTCGACATTTCTGGCAATATGTGCATTCCGTAATGGTCTTCAGATAATTCGCACATGCATTTTCTATGCACTTAAGTGTTTTATTGAATTACAAACTTTTGTTACTCGAATTGTTGGATCGCTCGCATATATATTCGTTATTCTCTTTTATTTGGTTTTATTCAATTTTGAAACTATTTCAAAGTAAATATTATTCTGTATTTTGTCGTACTGTGATCTGCAATGCTATTAATGAAACAGCCGAAATGGCACTTTGTTTCAAAACATAAAACTTTAGTTTTTGTATTGTATTGGTCTAAAAACGAAATTTGCATGTATTGAAACTGCAGTACTATCGACACTGTTTCATTAACAGCAATTGCAGATCGCAGTACTTTGTCGTAAAACACTTGAATAAAAACAATTGCTTTCAATTGATCAACGGTAATAATCATAATAAGAAATTATAGAGCGATAGTAATGATCGTATGACGCGTTCTTTCGCACCTCAACTACAGTCAGATAGTAATCGAAAAAGTATTCGTATTTCAGTAAAACCCTCAAGTTAAGTGATTTCATTGGCCATATTATACATTGTGATCAATGAGTTTTGAGTGATTCGTGTCTATATTACCTGAATTATAGCATAGTATACCTAAGTTTTCGACAACAATACAGTATTGAATAAGATTTGTGTGCCTTAACTAAATATCGGTTAAAATGTAACATCAGCATAACATTAGGTGTTTGGGGAATTGTTGGGGAAGAGTTGTTAATCCCACCACTGATAATATGAGAAAATATACGAATGAATTGCTATTTTACAGGAAATTGTGTTCATTATCGTATTTAGAAGCTTACTACTTCTTTTTGATTCACATTTGAGCTCACACTGTACGTTAATTATTCGAACATTTGTCAAATTTGGGCCCTATTCTGAGAAATGACCTTTAGAAACATCGTTTGCATATGAGATACAACTATTTTCTATTAAGAAGTTGTGCGACACTGTTCTTTAAATACTACTTATGAATTTTAATCATTGACAGACTAGTGAGCCCATAGCGTTGTTGAGGCACAGACTAAATTCGCATGTAATGTAAATTGTGTTTTTGCCATTACTGACAACTTTGGCTGTTTTAGTGACTACTTTGAATGCGTGACTGACTTCACAGTTTGTGATATTGAGGAGAAACTCATGGATTGACAAATAGTAAGGCAATAGTGAAGTTAAAACGCAAAATGGAGATACGTATCAGGAAAAAGAAAAATGTGGTAGTTGCAGTTTGTAGTGACGATTTCAATTGCAACAATCAAAACTGATAATGTGTGAAAACTTCGATTGGTAACTGTTTCTGTTTGTCAGTCACATTCGAACATGAATATTTATAATATTGTCAAAGTAATTAAAGTGTTAAATTGAACTTACTCTGGTTTATCATATTGAAATAAACATTCACCAATGCCTTCTCGGACTTGTGGAATGTTTAATGAGCAAATGGTGTTTTATAAACTTTCAATCACTTACAGTGTCAACATTTTTCCTAAACATTTGAACATTGTTCGAAATATCGCTTCCATAATTTACAAAAATCACTCTTAAACTTGAAGATAACCAATAAGTGTGAATGATATTAATTCACCTTGAATTATATAATCCATAGATTACACAGCTCACACATGTTTTAGCTAAAGCGTCATAAGTTTTACACGAGCTTTGTTTCGCTTCACACTTAGTTGTACGCAAATCAATTTTAAGTTTTACAAAACTTGGTACAATGTGAGAACATTATAAACCATTATAAAAAAATTAACACCTTCTCCGGGGTCAATTATCAACAGAGCCTAAAAGCCACTGTTTAAGTGCAAAGCCGTGTCATAACATGAAAGCTTGTCTCAAAGAAGTGGACAAATAAAATTTTTTTTCTAAAAATTCTTAAAATGTATATTTTCTAAGGGGACGAGACATATTGCTCTAAATTTTCGAGGGTTTGAATTTGTCCCTCTTCTAGTCGCAAACTGTGTCACGGCTTTGCACTTAAACAGTGGCTTTTAGGCTCTGTTGATAATTGACCCCGGAGAAGGTGTTAATTTTTTTATAATGGTTTATAATGTTCTCACATTGTACCAAGTTTTGTAAAACTTAAAATTGATTTGCGTACAACTAAGTGTGAAGCGAGCAAAAACATGTGTGCTGTGTAATCTATGGATTATATAATTCAAGGTGAATTAATATCATTCACACTTATTGGTTATCTTCAAGTTTAAGAGTGATTTTTGTAAATTATGGAAGCGATATTTCGAACAATGTTCAAATGTTTAGGAAAAAAACACCATTTGCTCATTAAACATTCCACAAGTCCGAGAAGGCATTGGTGAATGTTTATTTCAATATGATTACAGTTATGATTTTTACTCTTGTTTTCAATATTTTTGCTTCTGTTTGAGCAAATTCAGTTCTATTGTCTACAAGTCCAGCCTTTTGTTCACATCAATCAAATATGACGACAAGCTATCCTATATTGAAATTTCATTTTTAGCCTATATGTAACATTGAGTTCGCGCGTGCTCACAATGATTATTATGAAGGACCATTTGTTATCTTTGATCAACAATATCTTTTAATTTGTTTGTATTAAGCTATTGTGAAGAATGACTTTTGAAATTTTGTAATGGGATACTGTTTGATTGATTGTTTGAGTTTAAATGAATGTCTTCAGCAAAAGCAAACAACGGAAAACGATTTAAGACATATGAATGCGAGAAATGAAGAAAAGCCTAAGCGATGAGGTGCACACAATGATAAGTCGAGATCCTAGAAAGGCACGTAGCCAAACACTTTCATAAGTATCAATTAATCAGGTTTTTCTCATTCATAGTTAGATATATGACTGACGAATACCTGAATTTGGGATTCACACATTTTGAAACCTTGAATATTGACGGGAATTTATAATTTCACATTTGTATTTTATTCTGAAGGCATACTCATTATGAGGTTCATCGAGGAGTAGAGAATTGTTTGTAGTCTTGAGGAATAATACAACTTAATTTGAATAAAATTTGAATAATATGGTTATTATGGGTTTGGGAATTGAATTTTTTGAGGACAAACAAAATTATAAGTTTCTTGATAAAGAATAAAAATTTCTTTAAGATTGCACAAGTCTTAGTTCTATTAATTAATCACAAGTATTCGATCGTTTTTCTTAAACCTATTCTGAAAAATTGAATCATGACCAAAGTACTAAATATTTATCGTTGGTTAGAAATATAGAACTATTTGATTGAAAGTATGCAAAACCTGATCTTTAGATATACGATTTAGATATGTATATGAAGCAATCGTTGTAAATATTGCCTGATATTATTGCGCTGATCGTCAAAATATCTCTCAAGCGCAAACTCATTGTAACAGAAAACTTGGGATGTTTAATAACAAAACGAGCTTTTGATCAACACCAATCACTGTTAGCAATCCACTCATTGACAATATTTTTATTTTAATAGAGTTTTTTGATTGAAAGTCGAAATTAATTTAAGCCTAGATATGTTTGCTATTACTTTGAGTGTATCTAATGAAATAAATATTCGAATAAAATGTAATATTTGAATGATTAACAGTAAGATTTCTATTAAATTAGGGTTTAAGTTTGATGTTTATCCACAAATTTCTGGAACCTTAACTAGCGTGACATAAACGTACAGGTTGACATGTTTTGTACAGGAATCAGACAGCCAATACAGAGTACAGGCAAGGGTATAACCAGTACATACTCGTGTACAGCAATTAGTATCAGAAGGAAAACTCTTCAATTTTTAAAAGTTATATTAGATATTATAGAAAACAACTAAATGTTCTAGTAAAGAGTGAAAACTGTAGCAATTATTGATACAGTTATGTGTATATTAATCGGTAATTCATTTGTTGAGAGAGTTTTTAGTTTAATGAAACTCATTTGGACTGACGATAGAAATCAAATGAATATCGATTTAGTTAAAACTGAAATTTTAGTAACACTAATTTTTCAATGAGTTGTGAAAAATTCAAAGAATATATTAAAGATAAGAAAGACATTTTAAATTCTATAAAATCTGCTTATAAGATGGAAAATAAACCATAAGTACTAAATAAAATATTTTGTAAATTTTTTTATTGTACAGATCAAAGTACAGGGCGGTCTAAAATTATGTACAGGTATGTACAGGAATTTTGAAGAAAAATTTTCAAAAATACAGGTTTCACTCAAAAAATTTCATGTCGCACTAACCTTAACTGCTCAGCAGTATTAATAATAAATTTTGTGAACATTTGATGTGTTATTATATCTCGAAATTATGTTATTGTTTTACTATCTGTCAATTCATGGTTTTCTTCTGACTGTTACAAACTGTGAAAAATAAGTGATGCATTGAAAACACTCACTAAAACAGCTATAAATCTCAGTAATGGTAGAAAAGACGATTTACATTATATATGAATTTTTGTCTATGCCTCAAAGACGCTATAGGATCATAAGTCTGTCGATAATTAAAAGTCACAAGTGGTATATGAACAATAATGTCTCACAGCTTGTTTAACTGAAAATGAATTTTTATCTTAAATGCGACCATTTTTCTAAAGTGATTTCTCAGAACTAGGCCTAAAATTAACAAATCTCCGACTAATTAGTGTATAGCCTGAAATGGCAGTGAAAAAGAAATAATAAACTTCTAAACAAGTTAATGGACACAATTTCCTACGAAACAGAAATACATTCACTTATTTTCTCATAATTAAAGTGAAAACAAAGTGAAAAGACTGAAAAATTTCAGTCATCTCATGTACCGAATCCATACTTTAGGGGTGCTTATAATGAACAGTAATACCAGTAAATAATTAGTTCAGACCTTCATCCTCGAGATTAACAGCTCTTCGCCGAAATTCCATAATCACCTCATGTTACACTGATGTTCACGTTAATTGATATCGATTGGGGTATCCGAATGTGATTCAACACGATTATTGTTGAAAATTGTCGTATACTCTCCCATAATTGACGTAAGATAAACATGAATCACTCAAACACTCATTGATTACGATGTACGATATGAAAAATGGAATCACTTAACATCAGAGCTTTTCTCAAATGCAACAATTTTTCTATTACTATCTCACTGTAGTTCAGGTCCGATTCAATACATCAAATGACTATTACGACCGCTCTATTATATGCTTACCATCATTAATACTATTGATGAATTAAGGCAATTGTGTTCTTTTGTTCATATGTTTGACGATCAAATATATACAAAACACTTACAGAAAATCAAATATTCAAAGCATACGAGTCAAAATTATAGTAATTTTTATCAAATATGACATACTATGAAAAAGTGAATAATCTTTACTTCAAAATAGTTTCAAAATGTAATAAAATATCATAAACGAGTTTAACGAATATAAAGTATGTTTACAAGCAATTCAAGTACAAAATACAACATTTGTGATGAGTTAAACTATTTAAGTGCATAGAAAATGCTTTTGTTAATTGTCTGAAGATCATTGTTGATATATGTATTGCCAGAAATATCGAGCAGTTCCATATTTTCATCACAATTAGTCCAATAGTTATCATTAATATTGTAGGTGAACATTGAATTGCCTCCAATCATATTGAAGTGATTCTCTTCAATAATGCCAATATCAAAATCAATGAAGTCATTAATTTGTGACAATTGTTCGTGTGCTTCGGGAGAGTATGAATGTTATGTCAGTGGTCATTGTTTAGACCTACAAACACAAAGTTATAATATAGGCTTAAAATGAAATTGATTATGGAATGAGATGTCGTCATATATGATTGATTTAAATAGAGGCTGGACTTTTAGGCGGTAGAACTGAATTTGCAAAAATAGAAAGCTATGAATTATATCAGGAACAAAAGTTATAAATGTAATAGTTATTGTCATTGAAAAGTCGTCAGAGGTTCACAAAAGTGGTAATTAGTTCGAGTAGAGTGTACCTTAAGCCATGTAATGACACCCAATAGATGTGTTTTTTACGAGTTTGTATATAATAGTTATTATAAGACCTAAGCCTATATAACAAAGACGTATTCATTTCCCTGTTTTGAAATAATAGACATAATTGAGAGAAAGTGTCCAATATTTAGATCTGAAACGAAAGAGCTATTCTAAAAAACGTCATGACTCCCTACATCACGGCCAGGCAAAAAGACTTTTGTCTAAAATTTCTTTTCTTTCTTATGATTTTGGAAAATAAAGAACTTTTAAATTACTTAAATCATTAGTAGCCTGGTAACCTACTTTAAATTTATCAGTTATTCACCTGAATTAACATCACCACCAACTGGTTCTTATGTAAGAATCATTGAACAGCCTGCAAAATCTGGAGTTAGATTCAGATACGAGTGTGAGGGAAGAATCTCTGGTGCTATTCCTGGTTCTACGTCCACTTCTATTAATCCTACATATTCTACAATTAAGATTTTCAACTACGAAGGAAGAGCTAAAGTGATTGTGTCGTGTGTTACAAAAAGTAATTGAAAAAATTCAATCGAAAGAACGAGATGAATAACTACTGTAACAATAACAATATTGACTGTCGCGTTCTATTAAACTATTAAATTTGTTACGATGTTAACTATCATTTGTTATTTCTCACTATGCTAGACATACCCTATCGTCCACACCCTCATAATTTGGTTGGCAAAAATTTCTGTAAAGATGGCATTTGTGTTATAATCTTCAACGGTATGACCTACAGTTTCAATAATCTCGGAATACTATGTGCTAAACGTAAGGATATTCGAGAAAGACTCAAACTGAGAGAATCGCTGCAAATATATCCACAAGTGATTGGTCTGAGGCATAAGTCTCAAGCATTCAAGTTAATAGACTTGTCTGCAGTTCGACTGTGTTTTCAGGTTTTTCTAGAAGGCCCCAATCTTGGAGAGCTCAGTATACTATTAGATCCAGTAGTTTCGGATCCGATTTATGACAAGAAAGCGATGTCGAATCTATCAATCTATAAATTATCGCGTTATTCGGCACCAGTTAGTGGTGGAACAGAGATAATACTTCTGTGCGATCCGATCATGAAAAATGACATTCAGATCAGATTCTATGAGAAACGTAATGATCAGCTATATTGGAAAGCATTCGCTGAGTTCAAATCAAGGTATGTTCAACAGACTATAGATTTTGATCTTATACTACACTTTTATTCAACTAAAACTTTTTTGAAAACAGCGATATTCATAAACACTTTGCAATCAGTTTTCGTACACCAAAGTATTGCGACTCAAATATTGAACAACCGGTTACCTTCAATGTACAACTTAAGAGGCCATCAGATGGTGAAACATATGAATCGTTATCATTTTATATGTTGCCCAAAGCAGAGTTCAATACTAAGCGTCAAAGACTCAACGCTTTTCCCAACCGTAAATTAAGATCAACTACTAATCAACAGAAGACTGACTCAAAAGTATTTCAAAATACAATGTATTCGGTACCTGTTACTCATATCACTTCTGAACAAGAGTTTGTCCCGCGAACTACAATTTCAAACTCACAACCAGAGTATATTTTTCCTCGACTACTGACACAACATTCATATTCTCATGAAGCTCACGAACAATTACCACAAATCAATAACTTCATTGATTTTGATATTGGTACTATTGAAGAAAGCGATTTGAATATGATTGGAGGAGATCATTGTAGAGTATAAACTTGAAAACCCGAAACCGAGTAGACCCGTATGAAACCGAAACCGAAACCGAAAACGGTTCGGGTCGGGTCGAAAACTTTCGGTTTCGGTTCGGACCGGTTTCTTAAGTTTTGAAACGGGTCCGTGCGGGTCTGTAAGGATTAGTTTAAAAATAATTTTTGCAAATAAGTGTTGGTTTTCAAAGTCTATTCAAATGCGAAGTAAAATAGTGACTTACGAAACTGTAATATAATATCTATTTTACAAACGCATTGCAAACAAATGAGTAATACATTCTGTATTTCTTTGTGTACTTAATGCAACACAAGTGATCAAAATGAGTGAATCAGATGCAGAAGAATGTGATTTAAGGGAAAAAGTGGTCAACCCAAAAGACAAAAAACAGTGAATGAGTATTTGATCAGAGAAGTGATTCAAAAACAGAATCCAATTATAGATAAAAAATTTATAACAAATTTAATTGCAATCAAAGACTCTTCAATTGGTTTTAAATCAATTGAATCGAAAGAATCTTATTTTAAGTTATTTAAAAGAATGGAAATCAAAGGAAGAGGTACTGATTATGTCAGATGTGATAAGTGCTTAATATTAATTAAGAGTATTTCACAATTTGGTACGAGTTCTGTATTGAGGCATAAATGCAAAGAAGTATCTGTTGAGCAAAAGAGTGAAACAATTGATAGACATTTGATTAAAAGCGTAAAAAATGATAAGAAAACCAAATCCGATTTTGCCGATGTTATTGCTATTTGTGTGGCTAAAGACCTGAGACCTACACATATGATGAGCGGTGATGGCTTCAGACAAATGGCCCAACAATTTATTAATATTGGATTTAAATACCCGAGCGTCTCGATAGACGAAGTGATGCCATCAGAGACCACAATCGGGAAACACATGAAAACTATGTATAATTTAATTAAAGAGAGGGTTATTAACGAATTAAAAAATATCGAAACAATTGGTATCACTTGTGATCACTGGGATCACGAATCGACTAAAATTAATTACATGTCAATAACTGCTCAATATTTAAATCAATCGAAAACTATTTGTCGAGTTTTGGCCACAATTCCTGTCATTAATAAAACTGCCGAAATAATCAAAAATCAAGTCAAAAGTTTTAAATGATTTCCAATTGACTGATAAGAATATATATTATGTGACAGACAATGCCCAGGCCATGAAGTCTGCCTTTAAATGTGAAAACTGGTTTGGATGTAGTGCTCCTAATATAAATCTGATTCATAAACACACGTATATTGACTTAAAAAAGGATGAAAAATTGCAATCGATTGTAGACTTGATCGAAAATTCAAAAGGATTAGTAAAGCATTTTAAACACACTCAGCTTCAAAACCAATTGAAGTCAACTTTGAAGCAATCAATTGAGATTCGTTGGGACTCAACCCTAATAATGTTGGAATCGATAGACAGCAATTATAACGATATTAGATCTCTATCTCTTAATGACCCAAAAATAATGGATTTTTTGGTTCACATTAAAGATTTATTGAAAGAATTAATAAATTTACTGAAAAAATTCTATGATTTACGAATCGCTTTATGCAAAGAAAGTGTTCCGACTTTTCATTTAGTTTTGCCGACAAAGAAATAATGCAAATGATTTGTGAATTTTCTGAAACTGACTCTAATTTTATTAAAGGAATCAAATTATTATATAAAGAAGTATTGAAATCTATTACAGTATATCAGAATTGCATTTAATTGCTTCAATGCTATTCCCGCCAATTAAAAACCTCAACAATTTGGCCACCATTGAGGAGAAGAACAAAGCTATTGAAACACTGAATGAAATGATTGATAATATCGATATTGACTCTAATCAGACCTCACATACTATTACCGATAATTTGGATTTAGATCTTTGTATCGATGGGTTTACTGATACTCAACAGAATTCTCAAAATCAAGAATCAAATGAATTAAAAAATTACTTGAATTCAAGTTAATTATATAAATACAAACTTGTTACTGACTTTTGGTATGAAAATAGACTGAAATATCCTCGACTTTACATTATTTCAAACAGATTGTCTTCAATACCTGCGACTAATCTTTCGAGTGAACGGAATTTCAATTATAGTGGACTTACTCTTACAGATCACAGATCAAACATTGAGCCCAATAATGTGAATAAATTACTTTTCATTAGATCTAATAATAATCAATAATTGTATTGTACTTTGCCTGTTTTATATTCACAATTAAAATTTCTTTACTTTAAAAATGACTCTTTAATACGGTTTCGGTTCGGGTCGGTTCCTGAAAATACCTATAAGTTTATACTTTAATTCATTGGTCAACTGTAATATTAATGATCAGTATTTGACTAATTATAATGTTATTAAGGACCCTATGAATGAGAACGGAGTTATTGAGTCTGCGGATTATATGACTGCTAATTCTGATGAAAATATAGAACTGCTCGAAATTTCTGGCAATTTATTTGTTAAGTAATGATCTTCAGACGATTTGTAAAAGCTTTTTACTTACTTAAATAGTTTATTTCATTAAAACTTTTGTATTTTCTACTTATATCCAATTATTCTTTGCGTTCGTTGTTCTCGTTTACGACATTTTATTACATTTTGAGACTATTTTAAAGTAAAGATTATTGACTTTTTTTATAGTATTTTGTTATATTTAATAAATATTATTAGATTTACTTGTATACTTTGAATATTAGATCTTCTGTATGTACTTTACTGTAAGGATATGAATAAAATAATACAATTGCTTTCAATTAATCAATAGTAATAATCATAATATGTATTATCACCTCCAAAAGTCTTTGTTAAACTCTACGCAAAAAGAATTCGAAAAATGTGAGGGAACCAGTCTAAAATTTATTTATCATATTTTGAGTCAATTTCACATGTAAAAAATTTTTGTAAATGACATGTAATTTCAGTAAGAAATGATTTTCTATTTATTTTACTTTTAAGCCCAAGTTTTCAATTCTAAGTATTTTTTAAAAGGAAGATGATTCGAGAATGGAAAGCGTTAAATGCTTTAGGATTTTATCAAAATTCGCTAAAAATTGAATATTTTAAAGTGTGCCATCTACTATTGTTACGCATACACTGACATCATTATCGAATAATAATTAAAACCTGCAGTGTCTGTTCGAAACAGAGCAGTCTTTAAAGACAAAACTTTACTCATCTGCTTTACAGTGCAGTACTATCGAGTCATTGAGAGTACTCAACATACTCGTGGAGCAGATGAGTAATAGTAAAGAAAAGATCTTTAAATAGAGGAACTTGAGAGATGTTAATGGGGATAAAGGGTAGAGTTTTCGAGGAAAGCACATTAAGTTTATTGTTTTATAAGTAACTTGATTTGTGTATTAGAAATTTTATGAATAATAAAGGGACACTACAAACTCTAAGGTTTTTGAAGATTTACTAACAATTTCTGGATTACCTTATTTTTAATATGTGACCCATTGTGGCAGCAGTTGTGGAGAAGATATGAGAGATGATTTTAAAATTCTAATATATAGTTTTCATAACTGCCGTAACGCTGTGTAATATCGTCAAAATAATTTCTGAAATTTTATTTTTTTATACTTGTTACAAGATTTATGTTTTTTTAACAACTTTTTACATTAAAATGTCATTATTTTTTAATTTTTGGTGAAAAATTTTTGAAATATCTTAATCTGTTCTTGCGTAATCAATTTTCTAATATTTCAACCTTAAAAAATTTTGCGTGTCGCTCAGGTGTCAAAGGTCATAATCATAATAAGAACCATATATTTTTTGGTTTCTATACCACTAGAAATTATTTTTTCAAGAATTGGTGTCTTAAGGTTGAGTCCTATGTAAAAATCGAATAGCTCTTTAAGGAAAAGGGACTTGATTGAAATAAAAATTTAACTTTAACTTTAAATTTTAACTTTAAAAACTTAATAGCAATGACAGTACGCATTTATAAAATGTGTTGAGATAGTGAATCTTATAGTATTCTCTCAAAATTTTAGCCATAATTTTCTGCAATGTTTGATTTTTTGCAAAAACTTTTGGATGTGATAGTACATAATAGAGCGGTCGTAATAACCATACGACTTATTCTGTCGGACCTGGACTTCAATCAGATAGTAATAAAGAGTTGTTTGAATTTGAGCAAAATCTCAGATATTTTTATTCTATTTTCTATATTATATATTGTAATCAAACAGTCTTTGAGTCATTCATGTCTATATAACATGAATTATGGGATAGTATATGAAATTTGTAACAATAGTCAAGTGTTGAATGAGATTTTGATGTCTTAACTAGACATCAATTGACATCTAACATCAGTGTAACATCAGATCATTAGGTAATTGTTAGTGATAACCTGTTAGTCCTGAAAACGATGGTCTGAACTAATTATTTACTGATATTGCTGTTCATCATAAGTATACCCAATAGCACTGATTTGGCTACGAGGTTACTGGAATTTTTCAGCCTTTTCAGTTCGCTTTAACTTATAATTATGAGAAAATACGTGAATATATTGATATTCTTGCAGGAAATTGTGTCCATTATCTTGTTTAGAAGCTTACTATTTCTCTTTAATTCCCATGTTAGCCCATAATATACGCTGATTATGCTAAGATTTTGTCACACAGGATTTATTTTAAAAGTTTAAGTTTTATTATATAAATCATACATGTGTATAATTTATGAGTACAAATGAAAACTTTAAATTTATGAGAATTACTAAACCATTAGATTCAAAGGCTTATGAGAGAATGTCTTTAAAAGTAGACTAACGTTTTTCTCTCCAGTTGTAGAAGTTGACGCCTTTCAAAGCTATAAACTAATCCCCTTTTGATCTATTTGTACTTCCTTTCACCTGAACTGAAATACAAAGCTTAGACTTTAAAACTAAATATAAGAAAATTTTAAGATATGACAATTTTTCAATTTTAGGCTAAATGCTGAGAAATCACATTTAGTAAATTGGTTTGCATTTAAGATAAAAGCCATTTTTGGTTAAAAAGTTGTGAAAGGTTATTCTTTTAATAACTACTTATGAACTTTAATTATTGACTGACTTATGAGCCTATAGCGATGTTGATGAATAGACAAAAATTCACATATGATATAAATCGTCTTTTTAACATTATTGACAATTAGTTATTTTAGTGAGTCGTTTGAATGCATGACTTATTTTCTCTGTCCGTCACAGTGAAAACAAAATCATGGATTGACAAATAGTAAGATAATAGTCAAGTTAAAACTTAAACACATATAAGGCAGTAAACAAAAGTATTATAGTTGCCGTTTGTAATCAAAATTTCAATTCCAACAATCAAAAGTGACATTGCGTGAAAATTTCAATAACGATTTTCTGTTTAAGTTACGTCTGAACTTAAAAATTGAAAACATTGTCAAAGTAATTAAAGTTAAATTTGAATTTATTACTCTGGTTTATAATGTGCAAATAAAAATTGACTTTCGGAATATTGAATGAGCAAATAGTCCTTTTAAATCTTATCAACTTTTCTAAATGTTTACAAGTTTATACGGTACAATAGTGTGTTAACTGCACTTTTCTGTCATTATAATGGTTTTTTCAGCAGCACATCATAAGCGATATCAGCGTAAGATAGAAAAGTTAGTCGAAATGAATAAAATGTATTAAGAGTATATTTATAATCAATAATTGTACAAAGGGTGAGGAGAAATGTGTATTAATTATATCGCCACGCCACATTCAACAACATATTTAAGGCATCTTTTGCACACTTATTGATTGTAAATGTATCATTATCCTTTTTATTAGGATCGAAGGTTTCTCCCGATCTCCCGATGAGTTTGCTTTGACAAAAGGTAAAAATGTGTTAAACAAGACGTTTGCGTCAATATTCACAGTTTCCCTAAATTCTGAAACAATCATATTTTCGTCATACTTTCCTCAAACTCTGTCCATTTCTTCTCACGGATAACACAATTACGTTTTATAGAATATAGTAATTGTGATTGTTCAATTCAAACATCGGTGAAATGACTTTTAGAAGATACTTATGTGAGTATCAAAAGTAATACATTGCATATTTATTGAAAATCTTTCAAATAAAATTATAACACTTATTTGATTAAGTTTAAGTTATCAAATAATGTTAATCATTTTTTGAGGTTTTGCGGTTCTCATAATCTCGCCAACAACTTTGTAAAAAAAAATCATTCATTATAATCTTATTGAGAATGTTTTGTTTTATCGTTAATACCTATTTTTCTATTAATTTTTCTCTGGCATAACTATTGATGTTTGTATAATTCTGCCCTGATAAAGATGCCATTGCAAAACTGACACTTCTTGCTAAAGTCCATCTCTAGCGGATTGACTGGAGCTAAGTGAATAAAATTTGTTACTTTAAAATCGAACGTAATTAAAAAATATACACTGCATACCGTATTCTTCATCGTCAGGAGTTCCACATTGTATCTCCGTTTATTGCCAGCAACAATAGCCTTTTCTACTATTCCGATTCGGTTGTGAGAATTTTCGAAACGATGATTTGTGTTGTTAAATTTGTTAGACATACCATTTAACTCTTTGTACAATTTAGTGATTTCACGTCTTTGCTTTCGAATGATGGCTTCGTATTCCTTCTGAAATATAAATTGATATGATTTATTTGTAATAAATGACTGTTAGAAAAAATAACTTACGCACCGAGTACTGAGATTTTTACCAATTATGGTCAAGCAGCGATGACGAAGCCATTGTGGGCCTTCAACCCACATGACTTTCTTGCTTTCGCTTTCTTCGTGGGATTTGCTTTCAATTGAAATGTAGTGTTTGTGCTCTTAAAAGGGTGAGCACCTCTGGCTTGTCTCATGACGGGACAAATATATCAAAGGGGAGACCCTTACATTTTCAAAAAGAAAAAATGCCTCTTTTATTAGCGATTACTAATATTACTAATATTGGTGATGGTCGATTTCAAGGGTATATTTTTTGCTAAAAATGACATCTTTCAAAAGTTGTTCAAAAGTAATAAATACTGGTTTATATCAGATATAAGTGAAGGCAGAAAAGATTAATTAAATAACTTCTGATTTTAGACCACAGGTCTTCGAAACATTGAATTAGGTTTGATAATCCTTTATGATTTGTAAAATAAATTCAATGTTTGAATTTGTAAGAAATTTTTTTCTAAACACACTTTTAAAACGAAAGTTGAAAACCGGACAACTAATTGTTCCGTGGAGAGTTTTTGGTCTGACGGCATTTCTATCTTTTATCTTTAAAAAGATGGGACTGTCCCGTCAAAAACGGGACAGGTGGTCACACTAACTCTTAATCTTAAACCTAAGACTCTTCTAAAAAGTATTCATATTAAGTACTTTATATTAAGTAAGTTATAATAAAAGTCATTGGAATGTGTTTTCAATTATTTATTGTAATGATTTTTTAGTTTCAACTTTCGGATCACTGTTGATCGAGTCTTTTCACAATGGTTTCTGGTGTTCGAATTCAAAGTCTAGCTCTTCAAATGTAAGACAGCTTACATTTCAAGCAATTAGTTTAACAAATGAAATTTGATTCAATTTGATTAGAGCTTGTAGCACTCGATTTAATCCAATTTAATTCAAAGTTTTGTATAATACTGAGTACTAATCCGAACGATAAAATTTGACCACAGATTGACTATGAAGAAAATATTTTAAACACGGTCAGCATTTACTGTTTGTTCCGCTGCTCGGTCTGTGGTCAAACGGCAGGCGATTTCTCCTATTCCGAAGCAATACACTAAATATTCAGAGAAAATTATCAATTTTATTGAACTTGATTTATTCTGACGAATATTTCAACAAATTAATAAACTAGTTTAGTTAAACAAATTCTGATGTGAGTTCTTAATTAAAACCGATGTAAGACTCGATTTTTCATCTTTTTAAATCGAAGTTAATCGAGTAGAAACGCGCTTATTTGTTATTCCTGTGCCGAAGGTTTATTTTCGTGGAATCAATATAATTATAATTTTCACTCTTACAACAGCAAAATTTAACTAAATTTTTAAACTTAAAAATGTTGTAACTTATTGTTGAATTTTATGAGAGTATTCGTGGTATTGTAGAAGAAGAATGAGCATATTCGGTGGGGCTTTGAGTTATCGTCAGTATGCAGCTCAAGGGTTTTTAAGTGATATTTTAGGTCGTGTAAGTATTATATAAAGATTGGGTAAAAACGTATTTCATTATTGCTTCTTGAAATAAACTTTAAGATATGTGAATTAATTCGAGAGATTTTGTCTAAATACAAAGAAGTTATATCTAGACCAGAATCACGAAGTTTATGCATCCATAGGAAACTTTTTTCAAGCCTGAAGTTTCCGAATTCAATAATTGAAATACGGAAATGATTTTCGTTTTAAGAATATTCACAAAGACTTATATTCACAAAATTGAGTGACGGAAGTAAAGAATTTCTACATTAAACAATGTAAATGGATGCGTTCATTACAACTATTTCAGGTCGAACATGTTAAATATTTCCAAGCTTGCTTATTTTCATGCGATGCCAAACATTAACAAAATTTCATATAATTTCTAAGTCAAAATATTTATTTTCAATTGAAAAGTAATCTTTTCATGAATTGTTGTCAAAATATATGTTATGTTTAATATGCAAATATGTAGTGATTAGGTTTGTTTATTTGTTCACGATTTTATCAATTATTCTATTCCCTCCCATTTATTGTGCATAACAACATAAGCTCTCAAAGAAAAAAAAGAGTAAAAAACTTTTATCCATGTAACGGTTTAAGTGAAACAATTTTAGAACTGATTGCAAAGCGCACAAGTAATACTAGCAAGCTGTTACAAGTGCTTACGTGATACTCAGTTGACTTAATATAAGCAATAAGTGTTTAACACATGTTTCAAATATTTATTTTTATGATAAAATCTTACCAAATTAAATACTAACTTTATTATTTAGAGATTTTCGAGCCAAATTATTTTACTTTTCTAATGAAAAATGAGTTGCTTATCATAACTACAAAACTAAATAATACATAAGGTAGAAAAATACTCCAATTAAAAACATTTTACTTAATGAACAAATACTTTTGGTAAAATATAGCAGCTTTTCAACATTCTATCAAAATATATTCCTAACTAAATTTTAAGTACAATAATTGAAACTTTTTTACTCAACTGAAATTTAGTTTCATTTTCATTGAATTTGTTCATTTATTAAATTTTTTAATTGATACGTAAAGGCTTTAAAAAGTAAACAATATGATGTAGAAGCGCTTCAATTGCAAATTACATACGTTTTATTTTTTGATCAAAAACATTAGTATAAACATTAGAAGAAAAATTAGAAATAAGTGTAACAGTTATCACCAAAAACTTTTGCTATTTCTTCATAAATCTCTTTTATATTTTTATTCAGTTATGTGAAAAAATTGATAAAATCTCACTGTTCTATGCTGACCATTATTGCACCTGAAGTCATTTCTTTCTAATGCGATATCAATTTTTTCCCTAATGTTTAGACTAATGCATTTGATCAAAAATAAGCACAAATATGATTTGCAAGTGAAACGCTTCTACATCATATGGTTTGGGAGCACTTCGTTAAATCAAAATTCACATGATCAAAATTTATTTGATCAAAATTAATCTCTGTTTGCAATCCCCTAAATTATTCTCAAAAAAATTATCCCGCTTTCAAACTCGAAAATAAATCAAACTCTCAATAGGATTCAAATTTAACTTTTGGGATCAATGAGTTATTATGAAATAACATGTATTGTTTTTTGAGATTAAAGAAATCTAAGGGATCAAATGTCAGAGCAACCCGTAAACTATTTAAAACTAAGATTTATTATATTCAAATGTTTTAACATGTTTTTTGAAAATTTCGTAAAAGTTTATATTTAGCACTCATAATGAAAAAAATATTTTAAATACTTTACTTTCATTAGTTTATCGCTTTAACTAGATGTTTCTCAAACATGTGCCTCATACTATTTTTCTTTGATTAACTCCAAGTAAACATCATAAAATGGATATTTCAGATCAGAGTAATTCATTATTGAATACAAGGTTCGATTCACTCTCGGGGTAGTTAAACAGGTTTATTGATCAAATATATTTTGATTAAGTGAATTTTGATCAAATGAATCTTGATCAAACAAAGAGGAGCCTATGGTATACCTTTTAGAGTCCCACGCATATAATTAACACAAAACTAATGTGAAATGAGACTCATGTCTTGTTTCAATAGGTTAGGTTATGAATACTAATTTAAAACCATACGATTTAGCGAAGTATTAGTCACATATTTTTCTAATGAGCAGACGCTCTAATTCTTAAGTCGCCTTATATGAGGTGATTGGTGTCTGGAGCTCGTTTTAGATAACTGGTGATGTAGCTATTTCACCTCAAGACAAATAGAGTAGATCTTTCTAAAACTTCAATCTGACTTAATCTTCAAAAGACCGATTGAAGTAAAAATAACTTTTTCATAGATAGAATTGGTATTTATGTGAGTTTATGTTTTTCGCGCAAAGTTACGTCAGTTTGAGTCTTAATATCAGATCACCCCATAAGTTTCTGGACTTGTACAATCCGTCAGAGTTCATAAGATCTTACTTGTGCAAATATTATTATCGACATTTTGTACTAATTTTTGTAAAGACAGAATATAAAAATCATAAATAGTTTATTTTAAATGATAATTTAAAATTGACTGCCTAAACATAAATTTGGTTGCCTAATAGAGTTCAATAAAGAGCATAAAAGAGCCAAAATTTGTTTTCATTGGATGGAAGGGCTAACTTAGGCACAAAGCCATGAAAATTTGGTCAAAGTATTACGAGATTATGCTCCTTCGAGAACTACAGTCTTCAATTGGTTTGCTGAGTTTAACCGTGGAAGACGCTTCCTTAAAGATGATGGTCGAACCGGTCAATCAATATCTGCAACAAGTGAAGAAAATATGTCAATAGTACTAGAATTAGTGATAAATGACAGAAATGTGACAATATCATCAAATAGGGGAGATTTTGATGATCGAAAACTCATCGATCCGGACCATCTTGCGCGACCACCTGAAACTCAGGAAAGTCTGCTCTCGATGGACTCCACATTTTTAACTGATGAACAAAAGCATCTATAACTAAGGAAGCCTGAGCTAAAAGCCTTCGAGATGTTAAAAAGTCGATATGGGGGGATATATTTAGAATATATAAAATTCAATAAAATATCTTTAGTAGTTTTTGAGTATCTAGAAATTTATGGGGTGATCTAATATATCTAAAGACTCTATAAGTGCTCACACACTGTACAATGCAATTAATACTAGATTTAAATCAAGGTTTGAAACACTTGTATTTGAATTTATGTTATCAGTGATAGTTTGTGATATAATTGAATTTTTGCAGTCAAAATAAACTTTTTTAATAACAGATATCATGTATCAAAATTTTTATTGAGTGATACCAATACGTAACATAAATATAAGATTGAATTTTAATGATTTTATTTAAGACATCAAACTAATGAAGTTGTGTTATTTCATCACATTAAACGGTAATTATTTCCGAGAAAGAGTTAGAGCAAAGTTCATGCTCAATTTTATCAGGAATTGCTCGTAGCGTTCATATAAAAAGTTGATCGCACAGTTTCGAAATTTTAATAAAACAGTAGTTAGACTGGTGTTTTAATACTGAAGCTTCATTAAAAATAAAATTTCACTTGCAGCAATTTCTCAATATAGTCAACCTCCTTCTAATAAATAATCGTTAAAATGAAAACAATATTCTAGTTTTGGTACACAATTACTCTTTCAAAATAACCTCTTTATAGTGAAACCTCGTTGCCGTGGATGCAGGATATCAATCTCAAGCACTTCACTTTATTATGGTTTAACTACATAGGAGGCTTATTCGATTTGATTTCAAGACGTTCGAATTAAGATAAAGCTATCCTTCGACCGAATTCAATCAACAATATGGAAAAGGATGAAAATCGTGATATCTACATAGAAAAAATTGGATGAGTTGTCGCATGGTCGAGCTAAATCCGAGTTTCATTAATTCGCTCAGGAATCCTTCAGTCGAAAAATGAAACTGCGGAGGTATCAAAATTTAATTTTAAAAATCAATTTTTAGAAAATTTATTAAATTTTCCATCAAAAACTAGAGGCTCAGTGAAAATGAGCAGAAATTTTTATTTCTCAAATTTACTCTACACTGAAGTACTTGTAGACTAATTATTGATTTTCTGAAAATTCTAGAAGTGAGCGAAATCTTGAAGCAGCAAAATATTTAAAAAAGTGCAGCAATTCCAGCTCCAGAGCAAGTCCAGAGGTTCGGCTCCTATTGAACGTGTATTAAAAGCGAGAGTTCTAAAGGAAGGCAGTCTTATTTATGATATGAAACACAATCCCAGAGGAAAATGTGTTATCACCAATAGCGTGATTGCAGCTCCCGAACAGCTAGAGTTCGAGTCCACTGGGTTTAAAAGTATTTTCGAGCAATATTCTTCAATGTCATACTCTTATACAATTAAACTGCATCACGAATAAGAGATGAACTAACCTTGTTATCAAAAAGCCCTGAACTTAAAGGATCCGAAGCACTTGTGGTTATGATTATAATTCACGGAGAGAATGAAAAATTCATGGCTATGGTGGATGTGATTTGATGCCGATTTCTGAAGTAGTGAATATTTTCTCTGAAAAGAATTTTCCACAATTAGACAGGAGACCTAAACTATTCTTATTTAACTGTTGTCGAAAAAGTATGATTTTAAAAATCAAGGAATCGAATAACACCAATACTAACAATTGTTCTCTTCAAAGGAATCTAACGATTCCTTTTCAGGAAAAATTGAGATCAAGTCACTGGAAAATAAGATTCATACAAATCAAGATACTTTTGTTTGTTACTCTTGTGCTGAAGGTTTGCTTTTGTTGATTGTGTTTAAGCTTTTAGTTTGATTTATACCTTATAATTTATGATGACGCTCACAGTCATATTTTTAAATTTAATTTCCATAAAAATGATCTCTTTTAATAGGATTACTTTCATATTCGCGTTATCTAAGTTGAGTCTAATCTTGAGTTTATCTAAAATTGGGGATGATTTACAGTAGTATTTAGAAGAATGTCTCATATCCTGAAATTATTATAATTAGTTCAAAATAAAAATACCCGGCTATTAAAGAAGAATATGTATTTTTTAAAATACCAGATGAATTTGCATGGTGTGTTAAGGAAAGAACGAGTGCCTTCGGTGAAGCTTTAAGTTATTCCATAAACCAATATTCAGCTCAAGAGAATCTAAATGATATCATAAAACGTGTATGTTTAACAAACTAAATAGTTTTTACTAGTTTGTATAAATAAAACTCTCATCAAATCTTTTATTAGACTTGCATTTTGATGCATTTAATCAAAGATCAAAGACTGAAGTCTACACCAGAAGTACGAGAACTATGTATGAGAGGAAAGCTCTATTTCAATTCAGGATGGCCTCAATCAATACAATTTCCAAACTAACAAGACAGACTAAATAATCTTAAACTTGAGTGTGATCATCTCAGAAATATTCCTTCGCTATTGTTATAATAAAACAAACATTAATCCTGTCAATATTGTTTTAGGTGCTATCTCAAAACTTATCCGCAATTCATAGACAAAAAACGCAGATTTGTTTTACAACTAGTAAATTTACAACAAGCAGATTATAACTGGTTTATCAACAAAATAATTTTAATTCATGAAGAAATGTTCAAAATCGTTCAATTAATAGTTTGATTAAACTTTGTCAAACATTTAACGAGTACTTATCATTAATTTCAATAAATTTTTCTTAATTTGAGTAATTTCTTTGTTTTTGATTACTTGAATCGGTATTTTTTATCTAATTAGTTAAACTTGTCCATTGGCCTCAAAACTTTAGACTCAATCCCTTTGAAATACATGCTGACATTGCGAGATCCCAAAAGCTCCGACTTTGTTCGCTTCAGCCCAACCCAACTCATTTAAGTAGTGCCACTCTATTTGATGTAATTATTGACCCATTTCATTTGGCGAAAGTAAATTCACTTTTAGCAAAATTCTTAAAAAATTGAAATTCAGATGAACGATCTCAGTTCTCTTGCTTCAGTCATTATAGAGTTTAATAATTGTGATGATACTTCAGTATTTGCATAAACTTAAGTGACAGTTGCATAAAATTATTTTTTAAGTAATAATCAATTCTCAATAACTATTATCAAGATTTTTCCCAAATAAGATTCTTCAAAATTATAGAGCTCTTCAAAAAATCCCAAATAGAATCAATGAGCAATTATATGTAAACGACTTATTCCACTATCATGCTCACGGACACTGAATAAGATATTAATATTTAGTTCATAGCCAACTGCTATATTGTGAACATCGGTGATCTCCAAAAGAATATTTCTTATATAATCAATTAAAATGATTTGTTTAAAACATATCTTATTTCTCTTGCTTATTGTAATTATGATGAAAACATCTAAAACAAAAGAAGAAGATAAACATTATAATTACTCAGAAACTACAACATCGAGTGAAAAATTAGATGAAAATTCTGACGATCAAAGTGATGATAGCCTTCCAGAAGATAGTGATTACGAGTCCTATAGTAATAATGATTATGATGATAGATATCCTGATGATATCAATGCTATAAATACAGACGAAATTAATTCTGTAATCAATAAAATTGTGAGAAGACTATCACCTCCTGAGGGAGAAGAAGGAGCTATAGTTAAAGTTAAGCCCAAAAATACGACAATGAATGATACGATTAATTTCATGCTTGAACAGCAACAATTGCTTTCTGATTCGATTGAATCAATTTTTAAAATAGTAATGCCTTTGTTTCTTAAATATATATATGAGGTAAGTTATGACAATCTATTAAAATATGTTATCGGATTATTTAATGTAATGATTTTTTTAGTTTGAACTTTCAGACCAGTGTTCAGCGAGTCTTTTCAGAATGATTTCTGGTATTAGAAGTCAAAAAGTTTGGCCCTTTAAATGTGAGTCAATTTAATTTTTTTTACGATGAGAACTTTTCAATTGATCGATTAAAACTTAATTAAAAAAGCGAAGAATACATGATATGAAGAAAACGAGAATTCCTTAACTTTTAAGCAATAAATTTAAATAAATGAAATTTGATTTAATTTCATTTAGAGTTTGTAGTACACAATTAAGTTCAAATTAAAGTTTTGTATAATACTGAGTACTATACTCGATCAATAAAATTTGATCACCGATTAACCATCAATAAAAATTTTAAGAGACAGTCAGCATTTAGTAGTGTTGCCAATTTAGGTCTACCAAAAAGGCGGACTTTAAAAATTGCAAGTGTCTACCCTTTGTTCAAGATTCGAATACACTCGAAGTCATTCAAATTTTAGATTTTGTGAGTCTTAATCTCGTCAAGGTATTGTATATTTCAACGCATTCTCGTCTAGTTTCGTATTTCTCAAAGTTTTGTAATTTCATAACTACTGGCCTTTATCTTTGAATTAGGGCATATGAATACATGAATATGTTTTCTGAGGAAGAGCCTAAGATTATAGGTATAAAAGACATAGAAGACTACTTTTAAATTGAAAGACAATTCCAATTACTAAAAGTTTAGAACTAATTCTACTTTTGATATCCTTATCAGACTTTTAGCTTTACTTCAGTACAGATTGATATGAATGAGAGTTAGCACTAATAATCATTTGTAAAGTATGCGTATCGTTCGTATGCTATTATTGTAGTTAAAATCTAAATACTTTTCGCGATAAGACTTAGCAACTACTTATCTCTTTATTATTTTGCTGTTTATTAAGTGTTGAATAATCATATGAAATCAAAACTTGTAATATATGCGTATATCTTGATGCATTCCTTTTAGTATTTTAGTTTTAAACCTAAGGCTCTTCATCAAAGAACATATTCATATGATTTGCGTTAAGATATCTCAGCTAGAAAGCATATGTCTCATTACATATTTACTCATTTAAATTGTAACTTTGATATATAATCAGTTTGTTACTTGTAGTGAAAAAGTTTTGTATAGTAAATTTTTGCAAACTCGTTTTTTCTCTTATTAACTTTACGAAAAAATGATCATGTGTTGTCTCACAAGACAAGATATCTCGAGATTCCGTGGGATTTTCCACGAGATGAGATCTCGTTTTCATGACTACATTCTAGCTTGAAATCAGATTTTTACTCGGAAAGCTCGAAAACGCTGACCCATAATGTCAGCTCTAAAACTTGGGCTTTGGGCCGATAAAAACTTAAAAAGCCCCAAAGATGGCAACTCTGGCATTTAGAAACATTAATCCTAAGGTTATCATTTTCAGCTAAATAGGCTCTAAGATGTTTTTATCTAAATTCAGCCTGAAATTCAAATGCCAGACCTCTCGAGACTGAAAAATTTGTTCTGTTTCTCAGGATGTGGTCAAACAGAAGGTGATTTCTCCTAATCTGAAGCAATACTTTAAGTATTCAAAGAAAATTATGCCTTTTATCAAAGTTGATCTATTCTGATGAATATATAAAAAAATTAATAAACTAATTTAAATAAAAAAATTGATATAAATTCTTAATTCGAATTGAAAGACTTGATTTTTGTATCTTTTTTTCGTAATTCAAGCAGATTTTTAGAGGTTTGTCATAAGAAAGTCTGATCTCAAAAGACTTAAGTCTCTAGAACTTATGAGAATTCTACTCTTCTAGTGATTTTCTAGCAGTTTTTGTCCCACTTTGAGCTGGGAATGACCTGGCAACTATAATTTTTAATAGTAATAATATTTAAAGTAGAAGAATTATTGCCAACTTAATTTATTAAATTATTGATTATTTTTATTATTTTGATGAACTTAAAATGTTAATAATTCAAAATTTTATGAAAATTTTTAAAAATATAGTTTTGGATGCATCAGCGAAAATTCCTTTAGGACTACTCGACGGAACTATATCTGATTATGGAGAATACGAACAATGTCTTAACATAAGAGTCACAGAAGAAGAACCTTTGATTATAACTGGAAAGTATTGTATGACTCTCATATCAATGCCTCTTCCGCCGAAACCAGAAGTACTTCAATTTCATGAACCCATTCTCAATATATCTAAAACACCACTTGAGAATACACTCTGGGAATTAGTCGCCAAAAATATGAATATGTTTTATATAAGTAAAGGAGCTCGTGCCGGACTTTGCATACCATCGACGTGTTCTGCTCAAGAAATACAAACTATTGTCGACAGAAGTATGTCATGAAAAGTTGAACTTCTTTTCATTTTATTAATCAAATTAATAGAATAGAAGAAAAAACTTCATCAACTTTTACTTTTTCTCATTGAACGAATTTTTATTTATCCAAAATTTTAAAAATATTTTTTGAATAGTTTTAGAGCCGATGCTGAACCTCAAAATCAAAATCGGTCCCAATTGTGATACAAGAGATGAACAAATCCCATTCACAACCCAACAGATCGTTTCCATGTATGAAAACTCATAAAACACAAAATTTATCCAATTATAAAAATTGTTTTCAAATAACAGTTCAATCTTATCAACGCTGTCGTGCATTGCAATCGTTGCTACTTTTATCGATTTTATAAACAACATATCGAATTCAGACAAACAAAATACTAACCAAGGAAACAATAAATATTTAGAACTTTCAGTCTTGATGAAAATAATTATGTCGTTTTCGTTAATAAGAAACACACAGAGATTATTACAGAGCGATACCTATACTAAAAGACTTTCAGTAGTTCATGGCATGAGAATATTGGCCATCACTTGGATTCTTATCGGACACGTCTATTTGATGCAATTCTTTCAGATATTTCACGTACTCAGAAGAACAATAGGAGATATGCCTAAACTTGCGTGGTATCGTTACCAACCACTCAAATTAGGATCTTTTCTCCAAGTCGAAACATTTTTACTATTAGGGTAAACATTTTCATTCAATCTTCCAGTATAAAAACTTGTCTTTTGTTAATTTTGGTTTTGAGGCATGGGAAAATTTAATGAAATAAATACATCTTTCTGTGCCTCTAGTTTTAATACTTTTACCTCCATTTGGTTTTTATATAGCACAGAAAAATCTAAGATTTTCCTGTAGTTCCAAACAATCAAAGAAAATATGTATAAAAATTTGGATTTCATTTCAGAGGACTGACAGCTTCCTACGTAGCACTAGAAGTATTTAAAAGCAAAAGTCGACCTTTTAATTACTATCTATTTGTTTTGGTTCGATGGCTTCGATATACTCCAAATTTAATAGGAGTCATACTATTCTATTTCCTAATGCCTCACTTGGGTTCGGGTCCCATCTTCAAAGAAAATATCGAAGTTATTTATAAACCATGCGAACAGTTCTGGTGGAGAAACCTTTTGTACATCAATAACTTTTATGATGCAACTGGAAATGTAAGTTAAATGCTGTAAAAATGTTGAAAAAGTTTTAAAACTAGATTTGAAATTGTGAATTAAGTGCGCGACTCATACCTGGTATTTAGCGGTCGACTTTCAGTTATATATTTTATCCCCGATAATATTATTAATTCTAATGCGTTCACAATTGTTTGGATTGATTGGGAATATAGCTGTGATAATTGGCGGTTGTTTTCTGTGTTTAATTCCTCCCCTATTTTTCTACAATATGTCTCCAGCGATGTATACACTCAATGGAATTCTGGATGAAAATACAATTTATGAGCATCTTCTTTATGTAAGCCTATCTAAATATGAATTGAGTCACATAAAGAGTACTATTTTCACAGTTATATTGGGCTACATATGAACACGTCTCTCCCTATTATATCGGAATACTTGTTGGATATCTGGTTCATAGATATGAAACTATGAAAATATGGAAACCAATTGAAATAGGATTATGGATCATATGCTTTACTTCTGGTTTCGGCACTATATTCTGGACAACTTCGTGGATGAATTCTGAAGACGAGATCGAAAGACCCGATCGATTACAACGACTTATTTTCGCAGCTTTTCACAAGATAACTTGGATTATACTTCCAGCTTGGATCATATTCATTAATGCTATGGGAAGAGGAGGTATTTAATAGTAATTTGAAGACAAATTTTCAGAAACTACTTGGGAAAGTTTTGATTTCGCATTTCATGCTCTCTTAACTTTCATCTGAATTCTGATACAAAGCTTATATTCTTTAGGAATAGTTGGAAAAATTCTTTCGTGGAAAGGATTTGTACCATTGAGTAGATTAACATATGGTATATACTTAGTGCAGTTGGTGCCCATCATTCTGAGAAGTTATTCAGTCAGATATGTTATGCCTTTCGACGATTTCTATAATGCAAGTTTCAATCATGTTTAGCCTTCAAGTCATTTCTAATGAGTATTTCTGTTCATTTAGATGTCAGTTTCATGTCTTTGTCTACTGATATCAATAATCCTTTCATACATTCTTTACGTACTGTTCGAGAGTCCCTTTGGAAATTTAATAAAAATATTGGTGGAAAAACTTGAAAACGTGGTGTTGAAGAAAAATATGAACAAAACAAAGAGTATTAGTTTGAGAGATATGGAAGCTATTCATAACAATAACAATGATTTAGTTTCTAATGATAATTCTGAAAATGATGCAGTAATCACAAAATGTGTTTCATATAATCAAAACGAGAAGTATTGAAAGTAATCCATTCTGACCCTGTTGTATGCAGCTCTCCAGTGCTTATAAAACAGCTGCCTATAACAGAGTTGCCAATAACAGGTCAGACTATGCTGTTATTTCACGAACTTATAAAGGGCTTAATCAAAACAAAATTAATTCAATTTCTATTGTTGTTTGTGAATTTTTATATCTTTTATATAATTATTGATTGTAAATGTTTTATTATTCCGCTAATTGTTCTGTTATTCCATTTCGAAGAACTTTTAA
Source organism: Archegozetes longisetosus (assembly GCA_018873245.2). NCBI lineage: Eukaryota > Metazoa > Arthropoda > Arachnida > Sarcoptiformes > Trhypochthoniidae > Archegozetes > Archegozetes longisetosus. Next base: position 13,939,695 of record JAEMBT020000001.1, on the reverse strand, counting down.
TTAATAAACTTACATTGTTTTTTGGTTTCTTACCTCAATTAAGTTACTTAGAAATTCAAACAAATAAAAGCATCACTTTCAACAAGTTTTCTATTGAGTGAACCACTATTACAAAAGAGTCAAAAACTGTGGCTAAGTCTCAGGCTTTCAACAGACGATTATTTTTTGATGTATTGTTTATTTATTCAGATTAATTGATGCATTAAATAGTAAAACTAATAGAGCGATATTTTAACAAAAACCATTTAACTTAAATTGACAAATATTTAGTGGTTTACAAGCTATCACAACTAATTAAATTAAGGAAAAGAGTGGTTTCTGGGAAAATCAGTCGATCATAACTTAGCGTGCACTAAGCTCAAATATATATATCACTGAATGAATCGATGTGTGAATTGCGTGCGAGTCTTTTTAATCAACTCTAATATACATACTTTCAAATCCAAAAAGTAAAGTACTTTTTAAAGTGTATACTTTTGTGTATAACAAAGACTTTGATTGAGAACTATAATCAATTTAATTATAACATTTATATTTTTTATATGACTGATAGAACAAACCTTGAATGAGCATAAACCATATTTTAGCTGTTTATCTCAATAACATGTTTAACCCACTGATCAAAATGACATACAGTGAAGTATACGCTTGAAGCTATAAAGTAAACAACTTTTGAATTTGATGGTACAGGTATATTGAGATCATTGAGATGTTAAAAATTATATATTTTTGTTCTCAACAGGTTTTGGAGTTTTGTTAATTATAGAAAAATTTGAAGTTTCTAGAAAGTGTAAAATCATATGATATATGAAATATCTTAATTTTACGCTAACTAAAAATTCAGTTTTTTGCTTACTTTGCAATCAAATAGTTCTATATTTCTAACTAATGATAAATCTTTAATACTTATGCAATTTTTGAGAATAGTATTAGGATAAACGATCGCATGACTGCCACCAATGAGTAGATCCTAAAGATTTATGCAACCTTATAGAAATTTTAATCAATTCTTTATCAAGAAACGCGTAATTTTCTCTAAAATAAATTTTATTTTCAACCCTATAATAACCTGATTATTAAAGTTTATTTTAGTTAAGTCGTATTTATTCTTAAAGACTACGGGCACTTCTCTACTCCTCGATGAACCTCATGATGAGTGTTTTCAGGAAAAGTAAAATAGTGTGAAATTATAGATTTGCGTCAATATTCAAGGTTTCTCTAATTTCCAAAATGATCATATTTTCGTCATACTTTCGTCAAATTCTGTGAATCTACTTTCAAGAATAAAATAATTGAATTTTATAATCTGTAGTAATTGTCATTTTTGAGACGTCCCGTCAATTTCTTGATAAATTTTCACAATAGTATTGCGAAAGAATACTTTTGAATGTTATGAAAATAGATATAATTAGTGTAAGACATGTACTTAAAGCTAGACTCGATATACTATTCATATTTGATGCCTAAAATGTAGGCGGTCGCTACAATCAAGGATGCTAACATATCATCGAGTGAAAGCTGAAGAAAAATCCCAAAGGGGGATCATGTGATAATTTTTGAGAATTATTTCCAGTAACATTAAAATTAAAGGGGGACCAAAGGATAAATTTTTAATCAACAGCCTTAGACGTGTGCTGGGGGCTGGACACATTATCTCAAGCTGAAGAGTCTCAAAAAGATACCTCAAGAAATCTTGCTTCTTAGAATACCCGTTACTTTTAAAATTCAAATAAATTTTGACATTTGTAATTTTGATGAATGAGTTACACAATTATAATATTACTCAAAGTTATCAATCATTTAGGTTTTTTATGACAGAACTTTTTGACTTAATATTTAATGGTAAATCAAGGTTGTGTCGAGTGATTTTTACATAAATAATTTTTTTTCATCGCAAAGCTTTTCAGTTAGAAATTTTCTGATGATATGAGATAGAAATTTAATCAGTCGCTATATTATCATCAAAATTAAAGCTTTTAATTAATAGAAAATACAGAATGCAAAAATTGAATTATTTTGATTTGAGTTTATTAAATTCGGATAAGTGAATGAGTCAGTTAATGTCAAACTAAACTGCGATCACTAGGATGTACAATTTTCTTCATATATAATTAACTTTCATTATAACTATTTCTAATTCTTAAATATAAAAATGATTAATTCAATAATTATGGTCATGCACAACAATTTATATTCAATAGAATAATTTATTGCAAATTAATAAGATAAGGAAGATGTAAAATGACTTTAATAGCACAGTGAAATTCATTTCGGTCTTTTATCTTGAATCTAGATCTAATACATTAATATCTCGTTACACCAAGTTGAAGAGATCAGCAAATTATTTGCTTATAATGAGGCTTTGCTATCCATATGTAATTTTATTCGAATTTAGATAATGAGAAAGCATAAGCTTTATATATTTTAAGAAATTAAATTCTTACGAAAGTCCGCAAAACTGGGCATCAACCCTATTTACAGAACTTTTAAGTTCCATAAAAATAAACGCTGAACTTGAATTGAATTTATTATTTCATGTTTCTGTGTGCTTTGGCACATCGGATATCTCCTCCTCAAATTAGTGTTATTTGAATGTATGTTGGTATTACAGTAGTTTGTAGCTAACAGTCTTCTTCTTTGCCTGACGAGCAACATACACCATCCTATTAACCCATCCTAAGATAACATAACGGAAAATAGCAATATTTTATTTAACTCAATTAAATAGACTAGGTCAGGGGCTTGATGCGCATAGAGCTCTAGACTAAGAGACGACTGAGAAGTAACCACATACTAATACAATGCCAACATCTACTCGAATAACATTACGTTTAATTAGAGACCCGAATATCAACATGCTATATCAACCAAATAGAAAGTTCAGAATTTTTTTGAGTTGTCAAGTTTTGAACTATGAAATAATGTCATGTAATTTCTACAAAACTGTTGTTCAGTTTCAAAAGTTCAAACTATGTAATTATTTAAAATTTAAAAATATATTTCGGCAGACGAATTTGTATGAGAAGAATTTTCGATACATTACCGAAAATATTTACATATATCGTACCAATCATTAATTTAAATTAACATTTCACTTGAGTAAGAGAGTGATCCAAATTAATTCAAAAATTCATTCATCAAAAATAGGTTTTTAAAACATATATACCATGAATATTTTTTTCGATGGAAAATGAGAGAGATCCTACTTTTGTTAAAGTTATACAGTATACTCCCGATTTTGGCAACTCGTTGCGGCTTCGAAGATCAACTGCCAAAATTCGACTGAAGCATACAAATTACTAAAATTGAGTTTTATTCAAAGTGCTATATATTAACTGCATAATTATGGTTTAAAAGAATTAGTCATCTTTTTCTGTAGTAATATTGAATTTATTATTAATTATATAATTTCGTCTCTAATGTTATCGAAATACGGTTACGTTTAGACGATATTTTTATTAACGAATAATATAAACAAAGTATTTTTGATATAAAAATTTAGGTATTAAAGAAATTTTATTGCACATTTACAGTTTGTAAAAGCACCTAATGTAAACTTGCCAAAATCAGGGTATAGGGAAAGCTATGCAGGCTTTGAAAACCTGCTGCCAAGATCGAGAGTGCCAAAATCGGAAGTATACTGTATACAAAAACTACGAGTAAATTACTTTCAATCTCACCGATTGCAAAAATTATCATGATATCGGTTTTGATTCGTAGGATTGTAAAATTCAACTCAGAGAAATGTTTTCCTTCAGCAATTTGACTTTGCTTATGAGGACATAAAGAATGCCATAAACAATTTTCTCTGAACTAAGAAATGATTAGGTCAAATTGTTTGTTATTTTGCACACTAGATACGAAAATTAGTGTAATGAATAATTATAAGAAGAAAATCTTTATTTCACAGTTCGTAGCCTTAAGTATTATTGAAACAATTAAATTCGAAATTTATATCGACAAGCCCAACAAACTACTGAAAAAGCTAAACACCTGCCAAAATCGGGATCGTGAATCTCACCTCTCACTTATAGAACTTGGTTCGAACTAACAGCTAAATCATCTGTGATTTTCTTAACGAAGTTAACCGGAAAAAAGGTTTAGAAGAAATCTTCACACTGTAAAGTTGACAGTCAAAACTATCATCGAGAGCCAGCAGCATAAATATAATTTAGGAAGTACTCAAATAGAGAATTCGCTTTTTACTTTGAAAAAGTTGATTCACTGTTGATACTAAATTTTATATAGTTAATCAATTTTTATTTAATAATTATTATCAAAGAAAGGAACTTTGGTTAAAATCTTTCTCAGCACTAAGTTCACAGATTTCGATACCACTAATATATATATATAACTTTTAAAGTCATTTTCAACAAATTTAATTCCACCAAAACCACCAAAAGCACTAAAAATCGTCGTACCAGCAAACTTTCCAAAGTTATCCTTTGTGATAAAAACGCAACTGACATGAGAGTCAATCGCTGAAATTTCATGAACAACTCGACATTGTGGATTAAGCTAAAAAGTCTTTCGGGTTTTATGCTACAGAAACTTGAAGAATGTCTCGATAAAAATCTTTGCTTAGAAAAGCTCAGAAATACTTCAGATATTATCTTGAAATTGAAACTATTTTATTCACCCCTTAACTCTGTGGCAGTTGAACGAAGTTTTTCAATTTTCAAGTATATTTTCAATGAGAGAAGAGAAAAATTAAGCGCATCAAGTGTTGTAAATTTTTGATCTTGAAGAATAAGTTTCTTGTAACATTCGACTCTTTTATATAACTTTCTATAACTACCAAAAGTTGTTGTAACCAACTAACCACCAAAAATATTATTTGTTTCGACCAAAAATTCTTTCTCTAGTTATCATATTTATACTTTGTAGTTTTAGTTAGTTATTCAAAGTCAAATGAAATTGAATCTCTTTAGAGCAACGTAATGATGTACAACTTGCCGATTGTATATTACAAGAAAATTTACTGTAAAGGTCTACTAAATCTATTGTAGCTCAAAAGACAAGCATTTCAATAGTGATTAGTTTTAAGTCATAAAGATGAATAAAATGCAACATCGAGTTTGAAATTCTCAATTTTTTCTTTGGGAATAAGTAATATATTTTAAAATATTTCTTATTCTATAATGATAGGTTTTCAAATTTATATGTCAGTGAAATGAGCTTTTAAAAATGCTTATGTAAGTATTAGAATACTTTTGCTTTAGTACAGTGAATTATGAAACCAAACTTCAGTTACAATTGAGGGCTGTAAATAATAGCTGAGTTATTTCACGCTTTTCATTAGCAATACATTGATAGCGTGAGATAGATCTCATTATATGTCTTTTAAGGGATGTAAGCATGATTTGCAGAGTAATTGAGCTCAAAGCAGAGAATTGTTGCGCGTCCAATAAATGGCTTGTTTCATAGTAGCAAAAATTAATTCAAATTAAGCTACAACAACAAATGAACAAAATGGCTATAAAATCTATCTTTTATGGTGCGCCACTAATTCACTTTTTATTTTGTCCTTTAAATGCATTCAGGACTAAACTTTGGCAACGTCTGAATCTAAAATAGCTTTCTGAAGAAACACTCTGTAATTTCTCATTAGACATTTGACTAATGATATCAAAGCACTCTATTTTGAACATATAAATGCAAAAGCTATTAAATTTTAACCTTAATTAAAGTAGAATTAACCAGATTTTAAAATTTTAAATCTTTTACTTATCAAATCAGGTTTATAAGCATCAAAAATCTATTCAATTCATTTACAAGTTCAAAACAAAAGTACTTTCTCAACATTATTCAAATGATTTACTAGAAGAAACCTGTGCTTTCTCACCAAGATTGGGATTGTTCAATTCAGGCATTGCCTGTCCGCTAAGAACAGCTAATGATTCCTAAATTGTTTGCCGCTTTAGAATTTTTTATAACGCCTTATCGGCTAAAAGATCGAAAAAATAAAAAATGGTCAAAGTTTCGACTGTTGAGTATACATATTGAGTCAATTTTTGAACAATAAGTTATATATTAGGCCTAACAGTAAGTGTGAGGTGGTTTTGCATCAATTATCACGTACTCTATTTTCGCGACTATAGCCCGCACCACTTATTGGTCGCAGTAATAAATGTTCTAAAACTTCACTTTATAAAAATTTGCATGCATACACTGAGCCTTATGTATAGTTCGCCCAACTAAATTATTAAAAAAATGAACGTTTCTTCTTACGTGGCCTGCAGGATTTAGTAGCGAAAATCGGGTACTTTTGAGTCAGTAAACACAAAAATCAAAAGTCGATTAAGACATTCTCAATGTCGAGTCAAATGATTTTGGAGAAAATCAAAGCGTCTGATTACTTTCAATTGCGTAAGCTATGTTTAATTCCCTTTGACTAACCAATTAAAAAAGATATAACTATTTCGGCTCAAGTCCAGTTTGGGATTTTTAGGTATCGAGGCATTCAATTTCGTAATAAGAAAAATCTTCGCAACAGCTACATATAATTGAATTTTTTCCCATATGGTAATCTAGTGTGTGTTACTTAAGAGGTAGCATTTTTTCACTTAGAAAAATTCACTTGGCTTGTAATAAATTCAATACTGTACATTTACGCTAATTATACTCTAAACACCTTATTGTTCGACCTGAAGCAAATCTTTTCTTAGATTGTAGGGATTAATGTTCAACTTGGTTGTAATATAAGATTTGAATTGGTGAAAACTCAATTTTAAATTGGATCAAGTCTAAATCATAGAAGAAATTAAGAAAACCTCGAGCGCTCTGGTTAAAAAAGTTTGTTTATTCAGATTAATAACAAACAATAAAACCATACCTAGAAAAGCTCTGTTCTTAAGTTCCTATTTTGTTGCAGTCTTGCGAAATACTGATTTCCCTTGAAGGACTAAACTATTATTCAAATCAAAATTTAATAAACAAAAAAATTCAGCTAAAGAGAAATTTTTAAACAACCTCTAAATTTTATAGCTTTTGTTGGGTTTGAATTTTTCTAACAAACTCATTGAAAGTCCAAATAACTAGCATCTGACTTGATGCGATGCAAATCTCAATGTCATTGAATTCAATCTTTATGCAATTATCTTATTTGACACGAAATCGCATTTTCATGACTTAATTATGATATCGATATGTGAGAAAATAACAATTAGTTCTAATTTATGTCTAATTTATAGGTTATAATTAGCACTGAATAATTGTTTATTGCAGATCGAATGCATTATTCATTTTTTATAAGTAGTATTTGTTTCATAATTTGTCGCTTGAATACTTGAGATAAACTCGAAATTATTAGGCAACTAATGAAAGTCTTATTTATTCTTCGTAAGAAGCCAATATTGGTTAGAATTTGAATACGAGGTTATAATATCATTAGAAATATGTATCATTAGAACAGACGTTTTTGAACTTTGATCCCAGAGTTTTAATGAATAAGAATTGATTGTTATATTTGAACGGTTGGTAAACCACAAACAATCAGTTATCATAATTAAGATATTAAAATTGGTTGATCTTGAATTAAAGTAGAGGAAAATTCTAAAATATAAGTAAACATACAGCGCATAATAGCTATATCTTGATTCCCACAATTAACAAAAATTAGTTTCAAATATAAGTTGTTTCCTTGAATTCTAGCTTTTTCTCTAGAAAGTATTCACGTGTCGAGAATGATCCAAATTTGTCATTGACTCATAATCTGCATATTATTGATAAACTTCACACAACTTTCAACAACAGTGACAAACTGTAATTTGAAAAAGAAAAAGTTTATGAATCACTGATCAGCTATTACTTCGATAGTTCTTGCATTTATGCATGAATTTTGTGTGTATAAAAAAATCAGTCCGGATAAACAGAAGTTGTAAATATAGCTTACAGTGAAAAGAAATGAAAGCTTAAATCAAAGCTCAGCTCAAGAACTAGGATGTAAGGTTTGCGGCGTTACACTTTGTGTGTCAACATCGGTTAAATGCATGCTCATAACAATATATCAACATTATATCTGTTAATATATAGTCCATAGCCAGTTTTTTGTCTTAGCCTAACAAGCCAAAAAGTTGATGTGGTATATTTTTTCGAATTCACCTTGCACAAATTTAGCCTCGGAATTAACTTAGAGCCTATTGAAGAAACTTTCAATTATATTATTTATCTGAAAAGTATTTCGTTTCCTTGCTCTCAAGCTTTAATTAAAACATCAAAAATCTTAAAACTCTTTGAGAACTAACAATAATCATGGGTTTGATCGGATTAAGCATTGCGGGCTGTAATGCGAGCATCTATCTAGTCGCCAATGTATTGGTTTGATATTCACATGATATATTAATAATTGAACAGATAGTCGCGATCATTTGTAAAACTTCATCTATTCAATTCTGTCGTCGATATATCATAATAGAATGCAATTTCAATATATCAATGACTGCATGAATGCAACGTCAATAAATCTATTACAAACATGCACTTGGTATAATTAGACCCACACCATATGAGCACAAACATTGTTTCTTCCATATTCCGAAACAGAGCCTTTCGGTAACACTTTTATCATAAGCGTTGAAACACATTCAGTTTTTTGCAATTATTGTCATTAATTTTAAGGAAAATAAAATCACGAGCTCATAAAATATGATGGCTTACATAATAGACAGATTCGTTTACAGATAAGATTATTTAACACTTGTATCAAATTATTTTTTACTAGTGAGAAATTATTTTTACACAAATGAATATGTGGAGTCATTCGTACGTAGAACATGAAAACAAGACTTTTTACGATATTCAAGATTTATTACGTTTATAAATGTTTTCCCTTTTCAAGCAATTTATCAAATTAATTTTCATTCTTCTCAATAAATGTTAATTTCTATAATTTTAACTAACTAAGCAAAAGACTTACAATTAAGATTTATATTCAAAATACTACTTGTTTGAAAAAATCCGTGAAAAAGTCATTTATATATTATTCATAGCATTGCCTAAAGAATAGCACTAGTAGGAATTCAAATTTGATTAATTGTTCGAAAAATAGTGAGATAGGTCTGTATTCAATTATACAAAATTATAATGAATAAATTAAAAGGGCGAACGTTTCAACGATTAGTTACGCTTTCAATTTATATTTTTATGGCTTTCTGTACTTCAAAATTCAATTGAGAGTCGAATAATTAATGTAAATTAAGTTATAATAATAAAGTAAGAGTAATATGTTTTTTATTCAGATGAGTACTTTTCAGCGCCTCGGTTGCGATCTCATCAAAATTGTGGTTTAGGGTTTGACTCTATAGTTGACTTCTATCTTGAGATCGGAAAAGCGTTAGAACTTAAAGCAGACATAAACTACTGAATTTAATTAACTATTTTGAATAAAAGTGTAAAAAATTGAAATAAAATAGCATTGCAATTATTTTTACTTCAATATCCACTATTGTTGAGTGAAAAATTTCGCAATTTTATAGTTGCAAAAAGGTCATAATATTTATAGTTTTAATGTGAGTCATTTAATTTGAAACGACAATTAATTTTGTTATTCTATAAGTATCTAAAATAAGATAAGCATTTTTCATTCACTTTCAAGTACTTTCTCAGGATAATATAATTTCTTTTCATAAGTTTTTTGAGACAATTAAATCTTTGTTTTCGAAGAGAGAACTAATTATATCTTTAGGGTGCTGTAGTACTTACTATCCCATAAGGCGCCAACAACGCTTTTATGAACTGAATTAAATATCTACAGTAGCGCACAATTGGTATTTCCTGAACCTAAGTTCAACTCATATCAGATTAGTGTTAAATACTGTTTCAGATAGCTTGAAGTTTTAATGATTTCTTGTATAAATTAATCTACACTCAAAACTCTACCGGCAATCAGAAGTTGAGTTACGATGGTAGGCTATCCATCACATCATAATATATAGGGCATTAAGAAGCTTATAGAATATTCAATATAGAAAGACAAGCCAATTAGAAATCAAATTTGGTAATAAATAGATGCGTAACACCGGTGAGTTGACATGGCAGAGGTATTTTCTTGTCACTATTAGAAATTATTAAGCCTTTAGTTGGAAATAGAAATTCAATTGTGAAGTGTAGTTTCAATTTAAGTAGACCATTTTTTGCTAGTTTTCAGCTTTGTTTTCAAACCTAAAAAAGTATATAAATTATCATTCTCAAAAGTGTTCAATTTTCAATAGGTTGTTCGTTTCAGATTAAGAACCTTGCTAAAACACTAGCCTTACTAAAAAGCGTTATAAATTTAAGATAGCATCTTATTAATTAAAACATTGATGTTATTTCATTTGTAATGAAACGAGAGAATCTATTCATATTAAAATGCTTCTCTTTGTCATTATTAATGAACACTTCGGCTTGACTAATAATTGTAACCTGTATAGTAAATCGCGCTAATGTTTAAGCTTAGTTAAGATAAGATAACACTGATTATGGTCGCATTAACCTAAACTCAAACTCAAAAGTATTATTGCAGTGCATGATTTGCAACAATACGGACGAAAATTCATAGTAAAGTCAGTTTAACATTAAGTAGTTTCAAGATGATTATTGAAATCAAGCGATTATTATTTTTGAAATAAGTTATAACTTATAACTTGAGTTAAATAATTTATTTTATAAAGCTTGAATTTATGATAAGTGATAATGGGGCTTGTTTTCATAGTATTATGCATTTGATGGCGAAAGTTCAATAATTATTATTGAACAAACCCAGAAAATCAACTCAAAGGTATGGAACATACATGTTATCTATAGTTTAAGTAAAAAATGAACAATTCTTAGGAAAAAAAGACTTGTTGAAAAATTTTCAGAAGCTCGTTTACAGAAACAGATGAAGAGACAGTACAACACAATTTGATTGCTGCTTCAAACACTATAATTTGATGAATAAATGAGTGGAAAAGTACTAATTGGTTTTAATCTTAATAATTAAATTTTAATAATTGCTACTGGTTTCTAATAGGTAATTTTAATAATAATAGTAAAAAGATTAACATAAATAAGGCATGCAAATGCTAAACCATTGAATTTAAATGACTTTTTCTCACAATAAAAATGAATAAACTTTACGAACACAATATATTCACTTTGAAGGAGCGTTTAATTATGCAAAACGTCTTTTTCAAAGTTTTTCCTAATACCTCCAATTATAACTAAATTATTCTAATTGTTGACAATTGTTAGAAATAACTGCTACTTCTTCAAAATTAATTCCAATTTCAGATGAATTGACTGCAATAATCAAGTTTTGATTCTTATTTATAACTAATTCACTCAACAGTTGATTCAAATGTATTAGTTTTGAATATTTATTTTGCTTTTCTTTATTACAATGTGTGAAAATTGTCATTAAGAATTGATTATCTGGCGTAATATGGCGTAAAATAGGTAACTCAAACCTCATGACAAAGTTTGAGCAAAAGCTAAGTGAGCCATAGTTTGATTT